>JAPPVO010000002.1:101212943-101925883 GCA_030407325.1 Camellia japonica | reverse complement strand
CCGAGTAATTAAAGCCATGAGGGGCATGGTATCAGATCCTACCCACGCAGACCTCGGCCAGACCGAGCTTGAAGACTCAGCTAGCCTGAGCATTACTTAAAGCCTCAGCCAGACTGAGCACTACTCAAAGCCTCAGCCAGCCTGAGCACGAAGACCCTCGCCAGACCGAGCTTGAAGACCTCGGCCAGACCGAGTTACTCAAAGCCTCAGCCAGCCTGAGCTCGAAGACCTCAGCCAGACTGAGCATTACTTAAAGCCTCAGCCAGCCTGAGCACGAAGACCTCAGCTAGCCTGAGCATTACTTAAAGCCTCAGCCAGACTGAGCACTACTCAAAGCCTCAGCCAGCCTGAGCACGAAGACCTCGGCCAGACCGAGCTTGAAGACCTCGGCCAGACCGAGTTACTTAAAGCCTCAGCCAGCCTGAGCACGAAGACCTCAGCCAGATGAGCATTACTTAAAGCCTCAGCCAGCCTGAGCACGAAGACCTCAGCTCGCCTGAGCATTACATAAAGCCTCAGCCCGACTGAGTAGGAAGACCTTGGCTAGACCGAGTTTACAAGACCTCAGCCAGACTGAGCATGTGAGCATGAAGACCTTAGCTAGACTGAGTGTACGAAAGACTCCCAGACCGAGTTACTCAAAGCCTCAGCCAGCCTGAGCTCGAAGACCTCAGCCAGACTGAGCATTACTTAAAGCCTCAGCCAGCCTGAGCACGAAGACCTCAGCTAGCCTGAGCATTACTTAAAACTCAGCCAGACTGAGCACTACTCAAAGCCTCAGCCAGCCTGAGCACGAAGACCTCAGCCAGCCTGAGCACGAAGACCTCAGCTAGCATGAGCATTACTTAAAGCCTCAGCCAGCCTGAGCACGAAGACCTCAGCTCGCCTGAGCATTACATAAAGCCTCAGCCCGACTGAGTAGGAAGACCTTGGCTAGACCGAGTTTACAAGACCTCAGCCAGACTGAGCATGTGAGCATGAAGACCTCGGCCAGACCGAGTAATTAAAGCCGTGAGGGGCATGGTATCAGATCCTACCCACGAAGACCTCGGCCAGACCGAGCTTGAAGACCTCAGCTAGCCTGAGCGTTACTTAAAGCCTCAGCCAGCCTGAGTACGAAGACCTCAGCCAGACTGAGCATTACTTAAAGCCTCAGCCAGCCTGAGCACGAAGACCTCAGCTAGCCTGAGCATTACTTAAAGTCTCGGCCAGACTGAGCACTACTCAAAGCCTCAGCCAGCCTGAGCACGAAGACCTCAGCCAGCCAGCGAGTTACATAAAGCCTCAACCAGACTGAGCATGAAGACCTTGGCCAAACCGAGTGTGTCCAAGCACGCTCACGCAACAACCAAGCCCTCCAAGGCACTACAAGAAGGGCCCCAGCCGAGCCTCCTAACCCAAGCAATCCATCTCCATACTTCACGGAGAAACGCCGACAGCGTTAACCACTTGATTGAGCAAAACCAAGCCATGTTCCAACAAGAACTACCAGTTTCTACCCCTCCGCCTCTACAAATCGTCCATCAAAATTAGGATCAAGTCCAAAACCGTCCTCAGCAACAATAGGGACCGTTTCTTCCACCACTCGCTCTGCGAGCAATAGACCATCTCAAATCCATCGGCCCATTACCAAAGAGCACTGGCCGACCACCAAAGTACTCCGCCAACCTCCAAAATTGCTCGGCCGACCTCCAAGGCTTCCAATAGTCATCGGCCGACCTCCAAAACTTAGCCGACCTCCAAGACTTCCAACAGTCATAGTCCGACCCCCCGGTCATCAGTCGACCTCCCAAAACCATTAGCTGACCGTCCAACGCGCTCTGCAAACCGAGTGAGACCCTACGGGCTAAACAAACTCAACAAGACTGGGTCTAATTCTACAAGTAAGGTATTTAACTTCTTCTACATCGACTGACCGTCCGAAGCCTCAGTTAAACTGAGCCCAAAGACCTTAGCTAGACTGAGTGTACGAAAGACTCCCAGACCGAGCACCCCAGAGCCTCAGCCAGCCTGAGCACATCAAGATCTCGGCCAGACCGAACACCAAAAAACCTCAGTCAAACTGAGTACAAACTTACGGTACGAGCTAATCCATCAGCCGACTGCCCAGGTTCTCGACCGACCTTCCAAAGGCCTCAGCCTCGTTGCATTGCTCTACACAAGGGCTAGCACTTTACATTCCTCACATTTTGCACATGCCGACTCCTCTCGGCGCACGCAGTCTGGCCGCTTTGCGCCGGCCCAAAATCTCCAACTTTACTCCCTTTAACTCACTGCGCCTTGCCCAGTTGGTTTTGAGCGGTCCTACCTCTATCGCAGCACCCACGTATTTGCACAATAAATTTGGCCACCGTCGCCTTGCCTCCTTCCGTGACTTGGGGGACTACTTTACTCTTTCTTATTCCCTTCGTTGGACTAAAGCTGCACTCGGGAATAGGGGACTACTGATGGGCATAGCCCCAAATAAGTGGCCCAATGGGCTGTCCAAACAATTCCTAACCCAACTTAGGCCCAAGGGCCAGACAAGAAGAAGACGCCAGAAAGGTATGAAAGAAATCAAATATATACAAGTAATCACTCTCTCTCTAACCATCTACTTCTTCCTCCTGAAGCTAAAAGCTTCCATTTTTACTAGAGACTCCTCTAACTTAAACATCGGAGGGTCCTCCAGAAGAACCCCACCTCCGGGTTCCTTCTTGACGGACTTGGTGCAGGTACAACTAGGGAAGACGAAGTTCAATCATCCTGTGGAGCTCCGGGCCCTGTTCGACCCATTCCTCCTCCGACAAAACTGGTATCATCAAGTATATTTAGACTTATTTATAAAGATTTTAACGAATTGAACTCAGTTTGAACAATAAAAATTTAACGAACTAAATTTGAGCCGAGTTAGCTTAAACTTGATTCGAATTTGAACTTATCATAAGCCTTAATGGGCAAAAAAAATATTAAATTCACATTTGCGTATGAAACTAAAATTACAATTGAAATTTTTGATTTTATAATTATATATACAAGGGTAAATTACATTTACCTCCCCTGAGGTTTCTGACAAATACAGGGACCTCCCCTGTGGTTTGAATAATTACAGTAACCTCCCCTACTTTACCTGACAATGTCAAGATTCCCCAAACTGTGACTGTCGTTAGAAGATCTAATAGAAAGTGCTGATGTCACTCATTATAAATTAAGAAATGTCCAAAATACCCTCACTGCGTTCTAATTCATCTTTCTACAGCCTCATGCCTTCTACCCAGCTTCTACACTCTCACTCCTGTCATCGCCAAATACAAACACATTCACCATTGTAGCACCTCCCACAAAATCAGAAATATACATAAAGGTATATATATATAGATATTTATGTATACATATATATATAATGTGTGTGTGTGAGAGAGATATATATATTGATTCAATTCTCTTTTTTTTTTTTTTTATTCAATCAAATATATATATAAAGGTATATCTATGTAAGATATTTATGTATATATATACATAGGTTTGATTCAATTCTCTATTTTATGTTTGATATATATATAGGTTTGATCACGCCGTGTTAGAGGGAGAAGTTCGAGAAGTCACCGTAGTCGGCGGAAAGGAGGCAGAAATCGAGCGACGGAGAGCAGAGAATCGACGCGTTTAAAGATAATCGCCGGTAAACAGTCATCCAAACCAACCCCAGTTCCTTATAGCTTCCTGGTGGATTCCCCTCCGTATCAACCCTGCCTGCTCATATGTTTTTCTTGTTCAATCCCAATAGGTATGACCCAAAGCCACCTACAAATCCCCAAAAGATAAAAACTTAGCAAATCCGCCTCATTTGCCCCCTCTTCCGAGTCTTCTCTCTGAATTTGGCTTGACTCTTCCACACCCATGTTCCCCATTTGAATGATCAAAGTCTTGACCTTTTTCTAATTCAATCATGAACAAAACTTATATATATATTATATGTACTCATAATGAATTTGAAGAAGTGAAACAGAGTAAACATGAGTGATTTCTCACCTGGGTAATTCTCGAAATTAATGTATGTTTGAGAAATCTTTAGAAAAAAAAAAAAAAACAAAACCGAAAAGGTCGCCAAAAGGGTTAAATCATCACCAACACCGAACCACCAGATGGGTCTCTGGCTTCCTTTGCATTTACACAAACAGAGATTCTCCAGAAAAAAAAACAAACAAGAAACTAAACCCAAAAGCCCACTATTTTGAGGGAAGGTTCGTCGGATGAGGAGGAGGAGGAGAAACGGCCTAGGCGCGCGGCGGCGGCGGCTTTCAATATTGGAGGAGGAAGCGGAGACGACACCCCAAAGCTGAAACGAGCTCGAGAGGAGAGGGAGATGCTGAGAGACCCTCGACAGGGTTGCGATCGTGTGAGGCAGAGACGAGCAGCTGCCATGGGCGTCCCAGTCGCAGTCGTTGCAGAGGAGAAGGTTGTCGGTGGCTAACCATTTCTCTCTCTCTCTCTCTGAAAACCCTAACTGGTATAGGAGCTTCAAAACCCTAGAACTAGAATGGAAGAAATTGAAAGTACATACTAATTTTTGCACAAGATATTGAGGAGAATAATCGCCGGTGGCTTTGGGATCGCCGGAGGTAGTTGTATTGGTCGGAGAGATTATAGGTAGGAGAGAGGAGGTAAGATGAAAGAGAGATGGGGACAGAGCATGATGTTAGTGAGATATGTATGAGAGATATATGAATTAAAGGGTATTTTGTCTTTTTGTGTTCAAATGAAAGGGCAATATGGTCATTTTTAGTATTCAGTAACGTCGTCTGTGCAAAATTAACGGATTGGGGAATCTTGACATTGTCAGGTAAAGTAGGGGAGTAACTGTAATTATTCAAACCACAGGAGAGGTCCCTGTATTTGTCAGAAACCTCAGGAGGTAAATGTAATTTACCTATATACAATATATAGAATATAATAAGAAAAATTAATATTTTACTAAATAATAATATCTACAACCATTACTATATAAATGTATTATCTATAGTTAACTATTATTTATATTTACATTTTTTAAATATATAAACAACATATTTATTTTATTTTTATACTATTTAATATATAAATAATAAATGTTAAACGAGCTGAGTTAACGAGCCAAGTTTTATATGTTTGGATTTGTTTATTATATTTTAATGACCTCGATCTTGAACGCAAAAATAAAATTGAAAAAAATATAAAAAAAAATTAACTAACTGAATTTGAACGAGTCTTTACCGAGCTAAACTCGAACTTGAGTCTGTTTACGAATGACTCTCATAATTTGCAACTCTACTTTGAGATATAACATACATTAAGACTACTTCAACTATTAATAAATATCATTTTACCCTCTTTATTTATGAATTCTTACATATTGATCCCTTCAACTTCCAAAATCATATAAATACAATCCTTTTGGAGGTAGTCTAGAGATGATACAAACTATACAAATTGTATGTTTGGTCCCCGTTTGGTAGAGATGTGGGAAAGTGATTATAACTTATAGTTTAACAGCTTATAGCTTATAACTGTGAACATAAGCTGATTTTTGACTTATAAATTAAGCTTCTCCTCCCCCACTTAAAGAATAAGTTGATTTTTGACTTACAAAGGCCCTGTTTGGTACAGCTTAATTTCAGCTATTTTGATATGTTTGGTTTAGCTTAACAATACAACTTATAACTTTTTGTAAATCAGAAATCAACTTATTCTTTGAATGGGGCAGGAGGAGCTTAATTTATAAGTCAGAAATCAGCTTATATTCATAGTTATAAGCTATACGCTGTTAAGGTATAAGCTATAAGCACTTTCCCATAGCTCTACCAAATAGGGCCAAAAAGTTAAAACACATCACAAATAGTTTAAATTAATCTAAAAGCTGAAATAAGCTGAAAATAAGCCCTACCAAACGGGGTGTTTGGTATGGCTTATTTTGGCCAACTTATAAATTCTAGTTTTTGAAAAAGTTTTTTTGGACTATTTGGTTAAATTTATTTTAAACAACGTATAATTCTAACAACTTATTTTTAACTCAAAAAAACTGATTCTGAGAAACTACTACCCCTTGTTTTTGATTATCAGTTTTTACTATGGACATGTTAATTTAATATTATACTCTTAGATTTTTTTTATTTTTTATTCTTTAAAAATAAAAAAAGAGCCAAATGGATTATGGATTATTATTTTTTTTATGAGAAATGTAAACAAATAATGAATAATAAAAAATAAAAGTTAATTCAAAAAGCTATTTCACGGTTTATTTAACAAACACTACTCAGCAACTTAAATTTATAATATAACATTTACACCAAATAGATTAATAATTTCTAATTAAGATCATAATTTAATCTGTTAAATTATAATTTATAATTTATTTTAAAAATTATACCAAACGGGCCAATATAACATAAGATAAGAGGAATAGGATTGGTATTGGGTATTTGTTTATGTATTTACTATTAGTTACGGTACAATATATTTTGAAATAAGAGGAAAGAGATTAGATGATTCTATATCTAGATATATTACATCTCACTTTGGAGGGTGCAAGATCATATTCCCAAATTTATGTAATTTTTTTTTAAAAGTCTAGCAATTAGCATTTACAAAATTAACATCTCTAAGTGGGTGTTAGGGAAATTGTTATTTAGTAGGTTATTTTAATTTTGACAATTTTAATAGGTTAAAATTTTTGTGTTTGGAAAGATAGTTAAATTTTTTTTAGTTGGATGTGATTTTGTGAGAGAAAAAGAAATGATTATGGATTTGATGTGATAGTCTTAGAGCCTCGTTTGGCAAATGATGATTTTTAGCCAAAAGTTAAAAAATTACTATAAAAAAAAAAATCAAAAAGCCAACAATCTATACTAAAAAATCAAAATTTTATTTTTCTCTTCATTTTGCATAATTTTTCGTTAAAAAATCAAAATATAATGACAAACATACTAGTTTTTTCAATCATATTTTAGTCAAAAAAATAAAAAATTACAAAAAAAAACTTATTCCCAAACGAGGCCTTATTGGCTATTTTAACCTATTTTATCTTTTTGTAAATTTTAGCCTAAATTAGACTAAAATTTCACTTCCCAACCAGCCCCTAAAAAAGAAACACTTTGTTTTAATTTGCTAAATTATTATTTTATTATAAGATAAATTACAATAAATCCTTTTAAATTATTACTCATTTATACTTTATTCCCTGAACTTCAAAATGCAATTAATCACATTACCCTTGACACTTATCGAGGATATCTACGGAAAAGAAACTAACATCCAGCGAGTTAATAGCTAACTCACAAGTAATAGCTAAATTACAACACAAGTATACCTCTCAATAGACTCCAACCTGAAACATGACACTGTCACCAGTAGGGGTGTGCGCGGTGCGAATCGGTGCGGTTGACAGAAAAAATAAAAATTTATGGCGGGGTGGTGAATTGATAAAAGTGTCATTAGAATTTGTCATTTTCCTTATCAAAAATCAGCGGTTCAGTTGGCAAATAATGACGGATTTGCCTTGGCGGTTCGGGCGGATTGACGGTTTATAAAAAATATAATTCAAATTATAAAACTTAAATCAAAGAGTAAAAAAAAGACGAGAGATACCGTGATGTTAAGCATCTTGCGAAGTTTTCTTCTGATGCAACAAGTATAGCAACAACCTGATAATATCAACGACTATGCCATCAGTTCATTACAAGTATCCGTGGAAGTTACAATGATCAAATACAATACATAAAATTAATATCATTCAGGGTTTACAATATATTGAAAATGTTTACTGTTGAAAAGTATTTAGATTGAAAAGTGAGCTGATGCAAGTTTGCAACATGACCAGAAAAAAAAATTTGAAAATGAATTGGAATCCAACTTTATTTTGGATTACTGACATCTTGAATTCCCCTTGAGCAGTAATGTAATACCATATTCTAAGGTATAGAACAACAAGCAAACTTAAGTAAAAAAGAATTTTTAGAATCATATAAAACATGATTTAATAGCGGTGCGGGTCGGTGCGGTTTGGAAAAAAAATAGAAACCGACGGATTGATAAAAGTGTCACTAACATTTGTCATTTTTCTTACCAAAAAACTGACAGTTCGATTGACAAATAATAACGAATTGTCTTAACAGTGTGATTCGGTACGATTTTACGATCTTATGCACGCCCCTAATCACCAGTATTCTCTCTCAAGATAACTTCAATTACAATCCACTCTCTTAAAAATAATAACAATAATAATATAAAAATAAAAATTTAAGAAAGGGGTGCAACCATAATGAATTTCAACAAATGATGCTTTTAACATGCCACTTTTGTTAATAACGTTTTTGGGTCTTTTGGAAAGGAAGTAAAGAGTCATTTTTAGCTTTTTACCTATTTTGATGATATTACCTCTCATATTTTTTATCCATAAAAAGATAAAATAGGTTAAAAAATCAACTTTTGGTGTTTGGAAACTTGGGTTTAGATTTTTATTTTTTGATTTTTTCCACTAAAAGACAGACTTTTTGCAAAACTAAAAAAACACATTCAAATAAAATATTACATCCAATCCCATAATCATTTCATTTTTTTCTCACAAACATCACTTCAATCACAAAAAAACCCAACTATCTTTCCAAATACAAAAAAAAAAATTCTCCAATAATATCCTACAACTAAAAAAACCTACATAAAAACCCACTTCTCACACACCCTATTAACTTCCCAAAACATCACTTTGTATACGTTGGTCAAATTTGTTACCATTCTTTTTACCAAAATACAGTAACAAACTAGCTTCTTAAAACTACAAGGTCTACACTCAACTGTGAGTGGTGCACATAAACCATGAAACCTTGACACTTTCTTCAGCCTACAAGTATCCAAATGCGTAGCAATAAAAATATTTGGAAACAAGATGAACCGGATGGACAGTGAGATATCGGCGTATACTCAAACCCTCATCCCAATTCCTAGCCTCTCCATAACAACTAAAACAGCACAGTGAGAAATACAAAATGGGTACTAACATGCTTTGCAAATGGATGAAATCAAAATTTTGCCTCGATCTGAAACTAATTCACCATGCTCTATAATAGAGTAAATGGTTCCAAACAAGACATTAAATCAATTATCAAACCCCAACAGATTGTTAGAAGAAACTACACGGCGCACCATCCAAATATGACAAAACTAGCAAGCAAAAACCAAAGGAAAATGTTTTCCTTCTTTTTTTCTTTCTTTTTCACAATCGGTAGATGGTAATCGGGGAAGAAGTAGCCTCACCAAATATTCCCACTTTAGCACACACAAGACATCATCAACAAAAGGATTATCATTTGCAAGTCTTAAACTTCATCAACAAAAAGATCAATGAGAAATCTAAATAATTGAAAGGTGGCACAATATCAGATTCATCAACTAGTATAAACTTCAGACACAAATTCATACCCTACCTACAAATATCTGTATATTTATACCAAAACAACACCACAAAACTGATATTAGATATATAAAATCAAGACGACACACCAAGAGAGAGTGCAAGAGAAACTGCCACAAACCCTGGACTTACTAATGAACAAAAGTCGCAATTTGCAAATAACAAACTTCATCAACAAACCATCAAATTACTTCTGTCTGAGCAAAAAGCAACCATCGAAAATAGCCAAAAACAAAAAAATCAACGAGAACACTGAATAATTGAAAGGTAACTTATATTGTTGCATCAAATTCATCAACTAGTATAAACTTCAGCACAAAACTCAAACCTTACACATAAATCTGGCCGAGGTCTTCATGCTCAGTCTGGCTGGGGCTTTTTGGTCTGAAATGTTATGAAATGTGCAACATGGATAAAAGAAGTTTGAATATCTTACTCATGATGTCCTTGAGGAGGAAGAAGTAGACCATTCGGATATGGCGGAGGCGCTGGGGCTCCGTCTACGTGCTCAGTCTGGCTGAGGCTTTTTGATCTGAAATGTTATGAAATGTGCAACATAGATAAAAGAAGTTTGAATATCTTACTCATGATGTCCTTGAGGAGGAAGAAGTAGACCATTCGGATATGGCGGAGGCGCTGGGGCTCCGTCTACGTGCTCAGTCTGGCTGAGGCTTTTTGATCTGAAATGTTATGAAATGTGCAACATAGATAAAAGAAGTTTGAATATCTTACTCATGATGTCCTTGAGGAGGAAGAAGTAGACCATTCGGATATGGCGGAGGCGCTGGGGCTCCGTCTACGTGCTCAGTCTGGCTGAGGCTTTTTGATTCATGATGTCCTTGAGGAGGAAGAAGTAGACCATTCGGATATGGCGGAGGCGCTGGGGCTCCGTCTACGTGCTCAGTCTGGCTGAGGCTTTTTGATCTGAAATGTTATGAAATGTGCAACATAGATAAAAGAAGTTTGAATATCTTACTCATGATGTCCTTGAGGAGGAAGAAGTAGACCATTCGGATATGGCGGAGGCGCTGGGGCTCCGTCTACGTGCTCAGTCTGGCTGAGGCTTTTTGATCTGAAATGTTATGAAATGTGCAACATAGATAAAAAGAAGTTTGAATATCTTACTCATGATGTCCTTGAGGAGGAAGAAGTAGACCATTCGGATATGGCGGAGGCGCTGGGGCTCCGTCTACGTGCTCAGTCTGGCTGAGGCTTTTTGATTCATGATGTCCTTGAGGAGGAAGAAGTAGACCATTCGGATATGGCGGAGGCGCTGGGGCTCCGTCTACGTGCTCAGTCTGGCTGAGGCTTTTTGATCTGAAATGTTATGAATGTGCAACATAGATAAAAGAAGTTTGAATATCTTACTCATGATGTCCTTGAGGAGGAAGAAGTAGACCATTCGGATATGGCGGAGGCGCTGGGGCTCCGTCTACGTGCTCAGTCTGGCTGAGGTTTTTGATTCATGATGTCCTTGAGGAGGAAGAAGAAGTAGACCATTCGGATATGGCGGAGGCGCTGGGGCTCCGTCTACGTGCTCAGTCTGGCTGAGGCTTTTTGATCTGAAATGTTATGAAATGTGCAACATAGATAAAAGAAGTTTGAATATCTTACTCATGATGTCCTTGAGGAGGAAGAAGTAGACCATTCGGATATGGCGGAGGCGCTGGGGCTCCGTCTACGTGCTCAGTCTGGCTGAGGCTTTTTGATCTGAAATGTTATGAAATGTGCAACATAGATAAAAGAAGTTTGAATATCTTACTCATGATGTCCTTGAGGAGGAAGAAGTAGACCATTCGGATATGGCGGAGGCGTTGGGGCTCCGTCTACGTGCTCAGTCTGGCTGAGGCTTTTTGATTCATGATGTCCTTGAGGAGGAAGAAGTAGACCATTCGAATATGGCGGAGGCGCTGAGGCTCCGTCTGATTGGTGCTGACCACTGTTGCCGACCGACCACTGTTTGCCAACCGAGCTATGTTGGCGACCGACCACTGTTTGCCGACCGACCTATGTTGCCGACCGACTAGTGTTGCCGACGAGCTGTGTTGCCGACCGACCACTGTTTGCCGACCGAGCTATGTTGCCGACCGACCACTGTTTGCCGACCGACCTATGTTGCCGACCGACTAGTGTTGCCGACGAGCTATGTTGCCGACCGACCACTGTTTGCCGACCGAGCTATGTTGCCGACCGACCACTGTTGCCGACCGACCACTGTGACTGGGTTGGTTGGCGGTGCACGGGGCTCAAGGTGCAGGGATGCACGTGATGATGTGACATGACACAGACGTAAAAGAAAAGAGAGAGTTAGTGGCTTGGGAAGTGAAGCCCATGTCTTCACGTGGGGCAATCTGGGCCTTTGATATAGATCAAATGGGAAATACCTGTCCAGAGCTTTGTTCTTGAACTTTTTGCTTGTGTGTTTGTTGTTGTTTTTTTTTTGAAGTCTTGACGACTTTGAATTGCTCGGTACGGGGGTTGATTTTGGTGCGTAGGTAGACTTCCGCAGTGCTCACCAACGACAATGGTGAGGTGAGAGAATCATGGCGCTGGTGAGAGAGGTGTAGGCGGGGAAAACGTCACCGCCGCCGATAGGATGCCATGAATCATGTGGTAACCATTCATTCCGACACTGAAGGTGGGTGAAAAGGAAGCTATTTCGGTGACAATGAGCACAACTGCCAATCGAAAGAGTTTCCCACAGACGGCGCCAACTGATGATACCAGTTTTTTCGGAGGAGGAATGGGTCGAACAGGGCCCGGAGCTCCACAGGATGATTGAACTTCGTCTTCCAGTTGTACCTGCACCAAGTCCGTCAAGAAGGAACCCGGAGGTGGGGTTCCTTCTGGAGGACCCTCCGATGTTTAAGTTAGAGAGAGTCTCTAGTATAAAAATGGAAGCTTTAGCTTCAGGAGGAAGAAGTAGATAGATTGAGAGAGAGAGTGATTACTTGTATATATATTGATTTCTTTCATACCTTTCTGGCGTCTTCTTCTTGTCCGGCCCTTGGGCCTAAGTTGGGTTAGGAATTGTTTGGACAGCCCATTGGGCCACTTATTTGGGGCTATGCCCATCAATTAGAAGCATGATAGGCATCCATGTGTCCTAATGTCTTGTATTGTTTAGTACGAACATATTTGCTCAAGTTTTCTTTATTCCCTCTTTGCTTCCATTTCTCTTATTATTCATGTTGTACTAGTTAGTTTAATTGCTTTGATTAATTGCTTATATACTCATATATTGCGAATAATTGGTTAATTTTTTTTGAGTTTAATTTCAATTCAAAGATCATGCTTAGGCCTCGTTTGGCAAGTGGCTTTTTTAGCCAAAAAGCTAAAAAGTCACTAAAAAAATTAAAAAGCTAACAACTCATACCAAAAAATCAAAGATTCATTTTTCTCTCTACTTTTTGCACATCTTTTTGTAAAAAGTCAAAAATTCATCCCAAACATACTAATTTTTTTACATCATATTTTAGCCAAAAAACCAATAAGTTACTAAAAAAACCTATTCCCTAAGCGGATGCTTAAAACCTTCCCGCCTAGTAACTTAGTTCATGAACTCATTTCTTTGGGTAATGACGGGACAAGTGTCTATTATTGAAAGCTCATATAATTGGTTTCCCAAGACTTGCAATCAGGTGTGGCTCCTAAAAAATCAATCAACCTTTTTTGGACCTCTGGTTGCCTTCGAGGAGCCATTGGTCCAATTTTGTGAGAACGGCAGTCTCGAACATCCCATATCCATTGTCCCCCCAAACCAAACATAACTTGCATAAATAGAATCTGTTGCATAACCAGGTTACCTTTGTTAGAACCTGTTATGAAGGTTAGTCATCAAGATCACCTATGGCTATGTTGTACTCCCCCCTCCCTAATTCCACCATCAAAGTCACCTTGATACCTCTATATAATGCTTGTTAACTATGAACAATGTAGTTCCCACTAGAACCTGATGATAATAAAGACTGATATAAAGCAGGAGAAAATCAAGGGAATTTTCTATATAGCATGAGAAAAAGCAAGGATAAGTTCTCCTACACAGAGACCTGCAATCCCAAATTTGCAGTACACATACTTGCAAATAGGTTAGCCTCGAAAAATCAAAGGCAGAATAACACCTACTCATACCCATATCAAAATGGCTCTACAAGAACTTCTTTCATTAAGAACACAAAATCATAAGTAAATACGAACACACTTTTGTCACTCAAGATTTGTTGGCAGGGCCCACTTCAAGAAAATGCATGTATATTGTGTTTCTGAATTCTTTATTGGATTTCTATGTTGGTAGACTTGTTTCCATTGTAAATTTTTATGGTAGGCGGGGTCGGTGTACAAATTCATTTTCTGTGGAATTTTCCTCACCCCAATGCTTTAACATGTTTTTCCAGGAGCAATAGTTGTCAATGCACCTCTTGAGACGCCTATCACGGATTTTAATTTCCCAATGCCCATCGGTGTAGTTTGCCTTTTGGGCTTGCATCCGATCCCACTGCAATTGTGCCTTGTGAGTTGTTTTCAACAGGCAAAACTGTTGCAGTAACTCTGACATTGAGTCATGCACTTGCCACCATCTCCAATGGGCAACATCACTTGCAAATTCTTGTAAAATATCCACATTCCAATTGCAGTCGTAGTCCCGGAAGCACAGCCATGGCTTTTGACCCAGATAGTGGACGACATAAAGAATGGGAGGCTCAGCTCCAAAAAGCCCAGTTTTGATCTGTTTCTCTTCTTCATCGTCTCTGTCCCAAAAATGCTTCAAGAAGTTCATGTGCTTCGGAATCCGATGCCACCAAGTAAAGATTTCATTCAAGTATCCTTGGTCTCCCCCCATTATAGGACACAATCTTGTCGATGTGATCCATTAAAAGCTGGTATGTGCAGTTTGATGGCTCTACCACCATCACACCCGAGTTAAAAAGTGTTGCATCATTTCCTGTTGCAGAAATTTCAGGCATGCTAAATAAGAAGTCAATGTTTCTAAGTATAAGCATATCGGCATCGATGAAGATGATCTTGTCGTAATCTGTCAACTGCCATAATCGGAACTTGCTGTAATTCCATTCATTATAGGCGTCTTTTTCAGCTTTTGGGTTTCTTATCCTCTGGATTTCCCGGACTTTCCATCCTGCAGCCTCAAGTCCACTCCTATGATACCCACTGATTGTTTCATCGACAAGTATAACAAGGTCTCGTGTGGATCCTGCCATGCGGATGCTTTGAGCTGCAGCTATGGCTCCACACACATATACGTCAGCAGAATGCAAGATTGTTGCATATGCCTCCCGATACACATTTCCAAAGTAGCCATGTTCTGTTTTCAAGAGATTTTGTATCAGTGTTTACTATTGAATTGGAATAAGTAAAACTAGACTTAGCCTTATAACTAGCACAGATGGGACAACTGTAGGCAATGTAGGACACATTCCAACACATATACAGTAGCCAGACAAACGGCACACTAGTCATAGACCCAACCAAACTTTGGTACCAAATTGAAAAGCTCAGTACATAGTTCTCCTTAAAATCCAAGTGTTAAGGAAAGAGAAACTGAAGCTTTATAACCATCACAAATGGGATACATTCCAACAGTATGTAGTAAATAAAATGATCATAAAACACAAAGGAAGGACACCTACTTTCTCAAGTTAATTTTTTAAAATTAGATTGGTAGAAATAGGTCACTTAATGAGCCCTTATAAAACCTAATTTTTATGTACTTCCCATGGTTCTAAAAAACGGTGTCTCTAACTTGGATATACTCACTAATATTTCCTTGTAAATTGGCTCCTTAACTTTATTGATTGATATGTATTGGCAAATTTGTTAAATCAATCTTTGGTCAATGCTGTTGTAATCTTTGGTCAATGCTATTTTTACAACCAGCCCCCCCCCCCCCCCCCCCCCCCCCCCACACACACACACACAAAAAAACAAAAATTATCAATACTATAAATAAAATATTAAACATTTGAGTGTAACAATGTCAAATCATGCCTATCATTGAGGTTTAAGGCTTTTGCTAATGATTTAAAAAAAAAAAAAAAAAAAAAAATTATGATCGCATCATTTGATTTCAAACACATTTTGCTCAATACTTCTAATAAAGCCATGTAGAGCCTTCGCTACTTGGGCATAAAAAAAATTCTACTTGTATGGAAAATTTAAGTTAGGGTATGCAACATCAAAGCGTATAGTTTTGTGCAAAATCAGAGAAAGAGTCACTAGAGCTCATGTTGAGGGCAGGAATAAACTAATGTAAGAGAAGTAGGTGAAAACTAAACCTTTTGGTTTGAATGGAAGTGCAAGTTCACATGAACCAACAGGGAGCTGGGTTTTGTCCCTCAACACATTCAAGTTTGGTTTGTACAACCATGCATTGCCTTGGTGCAAAACAAGTTCCTTACAGGTGAATAGATTTGGTATCGGAAAACACTTTGTGACAAAGAGCAAATGCAGAGGATGATAGCCTTTGGAAGCAGCTGCTAGCTCAGCAGTCGTAAGCTGTAAATGCAACCGGGCCACATCTCTAGACCAATTCAGATCATCTCTACAAGGAAGCTTAACCGCAATGAGATCAAGCCGTTTTCTAGGCATGTCAATCTTTGGAAAATAAGGACAAATGGGAACTTCCTCTTCCTGCTCTTCATCAATCCATTCTGGGTACAAGGTATCCCACGTCACATTTTTCTCGACATAGTCTAGTTGCAAAACAATATGCTCTGCATCGGGAATAAGTTGTTTCCAATGATTGATTTCACTTTTATTAAAATTTAAGAGGCCAATCTCTTGGACTTCATTCTCATCAGACATTGTCCCTATGACTTTTGCAATTTCATCCCAATCAATGTCCAAATGGGATATGTATCGTGAATCCAATCCACTCCATATCCACCTGTTCACAAAACTTGGCCATGTTAAAGAAGCTTTGCATTAAACCAATAACACTTTTTTGTATAGTTACTTTTTTGTCAAAAAATGTTCTTCTAGATTCAAAGAGTAGCACATGTAATGAAGAATCTAGTAAAAAAATGCAATAGGAGGTAGGACTTACAGAGGAACAGCATGTGAAACATGGTTGTGATGGCAAACATTTTGAGAGTAGAGAAGTGCCAATAAATTTCCAAATAGAAGGATAACTAGGGCTAGTTTCAAAGGAGAATGAAACTTGGATTTGGCATTCTTATCTTGGATAGCAATATGGAAAGGCCTCTCAAAATCTCTGTCTTTACTTCCTGGGAACTTCCTTTGGTATATGTCTTTGCTGATGTAATAAAGTCGCTTTTATGAACATATTTAGTACATAACCACAAAAAAATAAAACTAAAAACATAGCCATTAAGGAATTGAAGTAATTCCAGTAACAAAATATTTCAATGGATTGCTTATATTATTTTGGAATTATAAAACTGGTTTTGGGTATTTATGCCCCTAAAGGCATTCATTTACACTTATTTTTTTATTGATTATTTTGACAAATTATGAATATGATGATTGCATTATTTCAATGCACAAGTATTAACTGTGTTGATGATTCCTCAAGATTGAATTTTAGATGATCATAGTATATGGCATAGGACATACATACGGGTTCTTGATCATCAATTTTAGTTCACAGTTAAAATTGGATTTGGACTACTGACATAGATGACTATAACATATAGTTAGCAGCTTAGTAGGGTCAATTCACTCAGATATTGGAGTGGTCAAGCACACAACTGATACTGTGACTGATGCATACATATTCGCTGACTAGCTAGATTACTTTAGTGAATAACTATTTTACTTGTTCTGTATATGTACTTACAAAATTACAAATGATTCATGATTCTTACATGTATGCTAAATCACGAAATCAATATCTCGGTCAGTGTAAGAAATTCTAAGAACATGTATCTTCCATGTGAGATTGCTTTTGGATGGTTTCATTCAACCACACAAATTTGAGTATTTGGTGAATTTTTTATGTGACTAATTCTTTGTATATATATATTATATTAGATTATGATTATTTTCACAAAAAGAATTTTTTTGTCATTTCAAATGATCGATCACGGATAACCAACGATTTCAAAAATGTTATATAATAATCAATCAATAAATGTTTGGATAAAAAATGTGTTGCTGTCCAGATCATTTTTGTTTCTCTCAAGCCTTCATACACCAAACACTACTCAAGTTTAGTTGTTGAATAATGCTTCTGGACCAAGAAAGTGCAGTTGGTGATAGATAGTGAAGCCACAACCATAACCATATATGGGTTAATTACAATTTTTCATCCTTATAGTTCGGGTCTTATGTAGTTTTGGTTCTTAATATTTAAATTATATCAATTTGATCTCAATGTATAAAATTATTTCAATTCCGTCCCTAATGTATAAAAAAATGCTTCAATTTGATCCTCAATCTAACTCCATTAATAGAAAATTAAATGACTAAATTAAAACACTTTTCATAGATTGGGGACTAAATTGACACAATTTAAACATTGACGACCAAATTGAAACACTTTTATACATTGAGGATTAAATTGACACGATTTAAACATTAAGGACTAAAATGACACAAAACTCACCATATATTAAAAACTTCCTACTTTTGAGTTCTGCTTTTTGAGGATTCCATTCAATTGGAAAAAGTTTTGGTGTCTCCTCCATAGTATTCAAATCCATAGAAAAATATACACAGTGGCCTAAACCGGGGACTTCAAGACACAATGCAAGCAAAAAGACAGAAAGATATACTACTCCAAAACAAACTAGTTTCTTCACCAAATTATAGCTTGGCTTCTGAAAATGGGTGAAAGTGTTTCCGAAAACTACTTTTGGAAACAAAATATATATTTTTAAAAATAATCACTTTTAAAAATATAAAAATAAATCAAATTTTTAAAATTTATTTCACACAATAATAAAAACGATGTGAAAATGATGGGTATTTTCAAGCTTTTATGAAAAATGAAATAGAAAAACAAAAATTAGGGGCGAGCAGGGCCCGGATTGGCTTGGTTTGGGATAAATCATTACCAATTCGTTGTCTACGGTTTCATAGAAATTGAAACCAAATCAATCCATTTAAATCATGAACCAATCCGAACCAAATCATTTAAACACAGTTCAGTTCGGTTTGAAACCACGGTTTGACATAATATGTTCACAAGAAAAATCATATAACATTCATCAAACAAACTAGTATCAAGCAAACATTGTTCAACATTAATCTACTTATGATTTTTCGAAGCATAAATACGTTATTCTACTATTAACTTAAACAAATATAATATCTAGTAAATAAACATAATTGTTCAACATGTAACAAGCATAAAACTCCCATCAAATAAAAATTGTCGTAGCAACAGCAATTACAAAACTAAATTATGCTAATAATTAAAAAATCAGTTCTAGAGGCATAGAGAAGAGAAGAGAAAACTGAAATGATATGAATTTCGATTTGGTTTATATATAAGAGAGTAGGATTGTATGCATAAGGTGGTTTATATATAATAGGGTAGGATTGTATGCATCAGGTGTATGGTAGGTATATGACATAAATTATATATGGTCCGGTTCGGTTCTAATCCAGAACCATGGACTTAAATCCGGAACCGATCCATGGAGACTGGTTCTCCAATTTTCCAAACTAGAACCGAACCACGGATTAAAAAAATCATACCAAACCTGCCAGATTGGACGGGATTGGTTTGATTTGTGGATTTTTTGGATTACTTGCTCAGTCCTAACAAAAATGACACCAAACAGAGAAGAAGCTCACAGAAAATAGAGAAGAAACTCACATTGGCCTATGTCTGACCTCCATGGGACTTGGGGAAGTAGCAATTACACCCCTCTCTCTCTCTCTCTCTCTCTCTCACTCACTTTGATTTGGAAGCAATGAGGGAAGAAAATTCCTGATTTATAAATAAGATCAGAAGTTTATCAAACAAATTTTGAAAAAATCAAGCAACCCAGAAACCAAATTCTGAAATACTATAGTAAACATGAAAAACAATCAAACCAACAATAATGCTGCTGCAGAGAGAAACAGAGAGCATATACCTATAAAATGTTGAGTGTCTAGGTTGTGGAAATCTGTGGAGTTTTTCTGTTTTTTTTTTCCGTGAATGGTGAGAGCAGAGAGCATGGAAAGAAAGGAGACAAAAACAGGGGTAACGTCTATTTCAATTTTATTCTAACCACTGTCCAGTGTGGTCCTTTTCGTACAAACCACATATCACCAACATTTCTTTTTCATTCTTCTTTTATTTTTGGGAAATTTGATAGTAAATCGCCTCTACTAGACTTGTTTTTCAGTAAGTCAAATGGATATTCTTATTGGAAAGATTTTAGGAGAAATATCAAATCAATGTAAATTTTTTTTATAAATAATAAGTAAGTGAGAAATTTTATAAATATTAATAATTATAATTATAATTTTTTTCATGAATATGTAATTTTTTTTTCCCAAAATCCCACTAGATGCAATTACCCAAGATTTTACTCACCAGATGTCATATCTTATATATTTTTAACTTTTTAGGGATCTTACCCTTACAATTATATTACGTTTGTATTATGTAATGAGTAATGTTAGATATTTCAAAAGTTTTATCAAAATTTTTATCAATGGTCTCACATGAATGTGGGATCCACATGAGACTCACATGGTGTGGATCCCACATCCATGCAAGACATTTGGTAGAAATTTTCGTAGAACTTTTAGAATCTCTAACATTTTTATTATGCAATATATACTATACCGTACATATAGGTTATTGCTGGCATTTTAGTAGTTTGATTTTGCATGTATATTCCATATATGTAGGAAAAATAATAGGAAAATTTAGCCAAAATCTCTTCATTTAGATCCTTATTTGGTGAAAAGTACAGCTCAATTTATTATCCTTTATAAACCTCTTAAGGAAAAAACACATAATTATGCAAGGACAAAGTAAAATATATTTTTTTTTTTTCTTGGACAATATTGTCAGAATAACATGTTACTATGAGACAGAATAACATGTTACTGTTAAACAAAGTAACTGTCGGACAGATTAATATGTTACTGTAAGATAGAGTAACATGTTACTGTGGACAGATTAATATGTTACTGTAAGATAGAGTAACATGTTACTGTTACTGTTTACATCACTTTCGACGGTAATATTTTTTTTTTTAAAGAATTTCATAGTTAACATGAATCTTATTTGATAGATCTTGATGAGTGGATTATAAAAATACTAATTTTATTAAAAATCAACATCTACATCAAAAGTTATATTATTTTAAAGTTTAATATTTTGATAATAGTGATATGTGTTGGACTTTTCAAGGAAAACTTTTTGTACTTGTCCTTAATGCATTAAAATTTTATTATGAGAGGGCTTTGACGAAATCCCCCAAAATAATACGTAGCAGAAATAATTAGATTTGGGCATACTTTTTATGTTCAAACCAAATTCATAGATAATATAAGTGAATCACGAGCCTCCAATGATGAGCTTGAACTATTTCTAGTAGTGGGATAGAACAACTACTAGAGAATTACCCATAGTATTCACAATACAAATGCATGGTTTGTTCTCCACTGGTAGAGAGTTAGAAAGTTTTGCAAAAATATTTTTTAGTTAAAACTTGCACCTGAATAATACATCATGTATGATATTATATATATGAGAGATATGTAATCACCTACATCTCTATCTTCTTATGAGATGGGGTTGGTAGGGTTCATATTTTATCCCCAAGAAAAAGGTAATTCAAATTAGATGTGTACTCATGGGTCATGCCACTATTGGCGGCCGAACTCGAGTCTAAAACTCAATTCGATTTCCAACATCTCCCACTCACACATGGGTTGGCATGACATTGCCACATCTCTATCTCAATCTTGATATGCCCAAACATTAAACAAGCTCATATTTGCTAATGAACCATGCAATCGCTAAGAACACCTGCATGTGAAAGCTCTGTACTAGAAACATAAACAGAGCCAACATAGAGACATCAATCTAAAATAAAAATAGTGCCTCGTATAACCTACACCCATCCAATTACAACGGTCCAAACATCCCTAACCCTTAACAAAGCATGTTTGACCTTATCATATCATGCAATATATTTACGCTCAATTTACCTTCCATACAAAACGATTTGAGTTGCCGGCAATGAATACACTACAGAAGTGTAATACTTGATGATATTCCATTCACCCTCATGCCATTTAGTTTAGGATTGACCATTTTCTGAGTAATATCCCTTAATCTTGAATTATACCTGATTGCAAAAAACATACCAAAGTAGCTAATATCAACTCCTTACCTTATGATATAGTCAAAGGTCACAAACGGTAATAAAAGTAAAAGTCATATCAATAATGATGTGTAAGACTCACATGGTGAGGAAATATGGATCCATTCTCTCACCTCATCACTGGGTCAATATATAAGTGCATGTAGTATAAATATATGCCACGGTGGAGTTACTCTTCTAAATAGTGATGCCATACTCTATACACCGTATAGATTTTAGTCTAGTCACTCTTAAGCGCACAAGTCACTTTCTAGCACTTAACCCTAATTCTCTATTTACTTACCTTCTAAGCGCTAAATGAGATCTCACATCTGGCTAATCATAATAGGCATAACATGAGAAGTGGGTAACATCCATGTTTGGTCTCTGACCTCATCTTGGCTTTAACCAAGGCGACATAGATAGTGAGTAATTTAAGCCTCTCTTGGCTCCAAACAAGATAAGCCACTAGTATGTTGACCCGAAAGAGTACATTAGCATTAGTGGCGGAACTTGGTCTATTATTGGGGCACTCAGAAGGCACAAGTATTAAAAAATAGGTAAATTATCTTATGCCTTGTGTTTATTTTGTTCATTAATAAATTATATTGTGTTTGTATTCATATGTAATTGGAAAATAATTACAAAAAATAAAGAAATTCGGGGAAAGAAGACAATAAATCACATAACAGGCAGAAAACCATTATTAGTTGTTTGAGTAGAGGTATATAGTTTCTTTATATTACAAATTGAAATTGTATATTTTGATTTTGTTAGTTAATTTTAATAGTAACTGTAGCAAACAAATAAGAAGAATGGAGTTCATGCAACTTGCTCAGAGGTGTGGATGGCTGGGTACTTGAAGGATGACATACCAAGTAATAATAGAGCTGTTGGGGTCATGGTATGTAGTTTTATGTTTAGTAGACATTCTTTTTGTTATAGAGTTTTATTAATATAAATTTTATCGGTGGCTAATTAATTGATAACTGACTAACAATTGCAGACACAAATGAAGCAGCTCTCGATATAAACCAGTGCCATAGATGAGAAGATCTTCTCTACAACAGAACACACACACACACACCCATTCATTTCCACATCTTCTTCTTTCATTGATTCAATGACTGACTTTATCATCGGAGTGTCCCCGGCTGATAACTCCGATTGGGTGGCGTCGATTATGTTCATCCTTGCAAATCTAGAGGGGTCAAGCTTATCTATTCATTGGATCTCTTCAACAATCCATGTGAGAGGATTTTCTAGGCATCACAATTGGCCGTCTATAGGAAACGTTTGAGAATTCAACAAAGAAAATGATAAATACACACTATTATGCTTTTGCACTAATTTATTGCAAGTTTATTTATATTTTAATGTGATTTGCATCAGTAGAACAAAAGCTTTGCTTTCTAGGCCAAGCATTCCATGTGATATGGATTTTATAATCAAATACACAAAAAGAAACTCAAGGGGCCATTTCGCCATTTTCTCTCTCTAACAATTAACTCATTTTTTTAGTCTTTGCATATAAATTTATTTATCAACTTGATCCTTGTGGCAACCTCTATTTTAGATGCTCATTTCAGTTTGTCAAGAAAAATTGTAGTGACCATTTCGGCAACTCGGCAACCCAATTCGGCAATTTGCTTGAGGTTAGGCAAGCAATGGAATAAAGAAAGTTATGAAGGGTAATAAAGGCATTTCGAACATACACAACCTATTGGTTAATATCACAAAATCAATTGCTGATCACGCATTTTGGCAAGATAAAAGACCAAGAGGTACCAAAGAAGTTAGCTAGCCAATGAAGTTGCCAACTTGCCGATCAAGAGGCCGACTAGGTAGTAAGTATAATAGTCAATCAGTATTGCAGGTATAATATATTTTCTTATTAGTATGGATGAACATAACAGCAGAGTTGCATGCCCCTTCTCAACACCAAGCATCAATAAAATGGTAGTCGGCTCTTTATTGGGTTGCTAATATTTGCATGCATTTATGTATCTATCACATAAAAGTCTTTATGGACTGTTTAGCTTAGGCATTATCATAGCTAGACCCATGGCTGGGTTTGCACTCTGTCTTTCTCTAGAAAACATTCTCAACAGGAGAAATTAGCAAAGTTAGACCATGAATTATTATAATGATTCATGGTAATATATATTTGCACTCAGTAACATGATCTAAGATTAC
Source organism: Camellia japonica (assembly GCA_030407325.1). Classification (NCBI taxonomy): domain Eukaryota; kingdom Viridiplantae; phylum Streptophyta; class Magnoliopsida; order Ericales; family Theaceae; genus Camellia; species Camellia japonica. The sequence continues at coordinate 101,901,973 of JAPPVO010000002.1, read as the reverse complement.
TGTTTTTGGCTTCTAGCTCTATATCTCTACTACTAAATTCATGAACTTATAGTTCACATATATGTCTTGGTGTATCTTGAGTGGATTAAACTTTATTATTCGACACCACAATAATGGCCAAGAACACTTTTATGTCAAGGACGGCTCCAAGAGTTACATTGTTTTTGCTAATTTCAACTTGCTATTTATCACTATTATTAATTTAATATGTTTTCCCAAATACCTACAGCAACTATTCTTGGAACTTGGGTAATTATTAATTTAATATAACTTAAAATAACTCCTTTAAAATAACTCCGGGCACTTGGGCATTTCTCACATCTAACAAGTGCTCTCAGCAAAGACAAAACTAAAAGGACAAGCTGACCAAGTGTTCCGGCAAGAAAGGATCAAATAAGTTGCCAACCAATGTGTTTCGGTAAGCCAAAGAATTGCCGACCCACCTATCTCAGCTACAGAAAATTTATCATGGCTCTGGGCGGCCCATTTTAGTAAAACAACATTGTCTATATACGCCTAGCTCATTGCTTGGAGTACAACATTGCTAGACTTCAACAATTTCTCGACTGTAAAGAATTAGTCAGCGTTCGACACCATGCATGTGCAATTCAGCAGTATCACAACTCATAGAAGATTGCTTGGCAAAACTACAAAGCAGCTCGGAAGTGCCATGCCTTGTACAAGGCTACTTGGTGTAGACATCCCATTTTTGACCGCCAGTAAGACTTGGGTGCTTTATCCTGTGCACTCGATGATGAAAGTTACATTGTGTGTGATCCGAATGCTCAACGAAGGACTCCATGGTCGAGTTTTGAAACAGTCCCAACACCTTTCTATTTACCTTGTTTATACTTCAGAGGTCCCTTTTTGAACATTGTGCCACCCTACACTGAGCTTGAAACAGAGAAACAAGAGAGCACATTGGGGCTTGACTGTGCCTCATTGGGAGCCAGCTGTGGCCATTTGGGGCCGACCGTGCACATTGGGGCTTGACTGTGCCTCATTGGGAGCCAGCTGTGGCCATTTGGGGCCGACCGTGCCTTGGTGGCGATAAACACTGTTCTGGGCAGGAGCCCGCCAGCTATCTATTTTTGAAGATATTTTTGACTTATTTTGCTCAAATTCTATAAATACGAGCATATATCTCTGTTTTGAGGGTTGAACAATTTCCAAAGAGCCTATACACTTATTTGAGAGCTCCTCTTTCTTGTGCAAGCCATCTTTGAGCAAGCTTGCCATCTTTGAACTATAACTATACACCATACACAGCCTTACACCTTAACCTTGGAGTCTTGGTTGAGTCTTGAGAATCACAATTCAAGCTTGAGAGTGTGTTTGGACCAAGTTTGATCCACAACAAGAGCTTGTCCTCTTTAAGAGGTATAAGCTTACCATCTTTTCTCTTGCTATCATTTTTGTCTTCTACTATCAATTTCTTGTATCTTTGTATTTATTTGAATCTATTTCAAGTGTTAGAACTTGGGTTTGAATAGTTACCAAAGGTAGAAGGGTTTAATACCCTTTCTTGCACTTTACTTCATAGCTCACACCGTTGTCTTTATGCTCATTTTTCTTTTAGTCTTCAAACTGATTTTAAGAGTTTAAAAAAGGATAAAAAACATGGTTTGAGGTCTCAATTATAGAGGGGCTAACCACCTCTCCTTGCTCTTGTTCACTAGCCTTGTGATTCTTTGCTATTTCCTATCTTTTTCGTACTCTTTAAACATCATTTTAGTCACTGATTTTTACATATTAGGGGCTGCTTAGACTTGTTTTAATTCATTTAATTGGTTCATGCTTTGAATACTTTGCCTATCATGTTGTAACTCCTCATGGCTTTGCTTGTTGAGGCCTCAGACATCAAGCCATTTGAGTTGATAGCTTTTCTTTGCTTGGTTTTCATATTAAGAGTCTCATTCTTCAAATAAATCATGCAATCATGTTTGTAACCTCCCTCTTTTCTTCTTTTCTTTTGTTTGAGAGTTGTCTCCAAAGATTGATGGCTATTCAAGGTATGGGAAGAGATCTATGCTCAATGGTTTAATCTCTTTAGAGGTTCATCGTCAAGGCGTAGTCCCTCTTTCATGCTTTCGATCACTTCTCGTTTGGCATTTCTTCTCGTGTAGTGGACTTAACAATCACTTTGGACAACTTGATTAAAGAATGGAAATGACTAATAAAATGGGCTTAAAACCAATGAAACCGACGTAAAGAAAATGAGTAAGGTTTCTTGGATTCGGCCGGACGTTATGCCAAATCCATAGTGTCAAGAGTCATCATGCACCAATTCAAGATGTGTTGATGAAACTTGAAGCGTCTCTATCTCCTTATTTGAGCTCACTTCATAATAGGAGGAAGGAGTGGTTGTTCATTGCATTTATCGATTTCTGTCCGATTGTCTCTGAAATCATCAAGCGATCAACTTTCTTATTGATGGTTTCAGAACCCACTTCATTCTTCTCTTGAGCATCCCTAAGACATAGAAGAGCAGAAGGGACAAATAGAGCTCAGAAAAACTCCGTCTGCACTGTTTTCACCTCAGAGCACAAAAATAGGATTTTGCATAAAATCTGGGCATAACAGGCCTTATTTGGGCCCGGTTGGGCCTTATTGGGGGCCGACCGAGCTCCAATGTTTGTAAACAGTGTGTTTTTGTAGAAACAGAGGGCAGTGGCTGAAGGTGAAGCAGGGCAGATTCCAAGGAAAGCAGACACAGCTATTTCTAAAAACAGTCACGTGCATGGAATCCTTGTGCATCTTTGTTTATCAATGGTGTAAATTAATGTTCCCATTATTGTTGTAATTAATTAATTACCGTTGTAGTCAGCATTGTTGTAATTATCATTAATGTTTATTCGTAATTGTCATAGTTAGTTAACTTAGCTAGTTAGTTTTATTGTTCATCCTTGTTGTAATAAATTAGATTGCTAGTTAGTTATTTAGTATTCATTAGCTTAATTCCTTCATTTGGTTTTGTAATAGTTAGTTTATTTCGGACACTTGGGCATTCATTTGGACCCTCTTACATGAAGGCAAAAAGTGTAATAAGTGTGTATGTCTTCCAACCCCAATTTCTTTATCCCTATTATTTCTCTGCTTATGATGGTAGAATAGAGCATCATGTTTTAATTAGCATTTTCCATGTCCAAAGTATCCATTTGTCTTGCACGCATCAAATCTCGGTTCGTCATTCTAACAAAACACTATCATTGCTTAAATTCTTTGAACTTGTGCTTAGACTGCATGCTATCAAATTGATTCAAATACCATGTTAGTAGCCGAGCCCATTAATTGCATCTTGTATGTGTTGCATTAGTCATTTTGCATTAGCTAGAGACATGCATGTTTTTTTAATTATTTTACTTTTTTTTTTTGGCTCGGAGTATTGGGTGAGCATTTAATTGCTTTAGCATATCGCATGCGTGTAATTGTTGCCATGTCATCAAAGCATGATTCCATGAGGCTAAGTGCTTAAGTGATATATCTATTTAAATGCCGGTGGATGAAGGCTAATTGCTTGAATTGGAATAAATTGATTAATGTACATACAAACTCACTTTTTCAGGTGACGCGTATTCAAAACACTTTTTTTTCAAACAAAACATGAAATCAAGTGTTCCAACTTTTGCAAATTAATCTATACTTGCCTGCATCACATAGTAATGTTAGCCTAAAAATCGGAACAAGAGCATATAATGTAGCTAAAAATCACATCATGATTAGTAGAGGCCAATCTTCGATCGGACGAGTGGGGTGCTCAATTCATGACCTTCTCCTCTCGTACCTAAGTTCTTGAGCCGAGACACTTTGGTGATGACGGATAAGTGGCCTTTGGCACGAGTCTTGGGTTTCCTAAATTTTCCAAAAATATTTAGGTGGCGACTTTATATCTGGCAAAACACTCCATTTTTGGCATTTTGATTCAAAATCAATTTTTCAAAAGAATTGCCGGATTTGGACTCATTTGTGTTTATCTATTTCAGATTGCACTTGTGAAATCAGATTCAGAACCATGGGAGTCCGGACTATAGGGCTAGTCGCATCCGAAGGGAGCATGAAAAACAAGCTATAGTTTCTGGTGACTTTGCTGGGGACTTTAGAGAACTTGACTCAAACTTTATGATATGAAATTTTATCTGCACTTATATGTTCTTTGCGTTGCATTTGCATTGGTGCGCTTAAGTCACTGTGCGCTTAGACGGTTTGTAAGAGACTCGCCCAAAAGGCTTGCCAAAAGGCTGATTGGTCGTAGGCTCTGCCATGTTGGGAACACAACCCTTGGATCTGGGCTACCGCTGTACTGCTTGATCCTCTTTTACTTCTCGGTGTTAGGTGTGAGAGGTATATTAGGTAGTTTTGCTGAGGTACCCTTTTTGACTATTTGGCCTAGCTGCATATAATAAGCCATAGTGATTGTTCCAAATTAGGACAGGAGGCTCACCCGCGTGCAGGATTGCGTGAAACGGTTGATTAAAATAGTGAAACCCTAGTTCATGCCAAATACTAAGACAGGGTAATCCTATCCCCTCATGGGGGTGTTTTTGCTTTAATTGGTATGTGCTTTATAGTGAAACTGTACAGGAATGTGCATATCAATTGCCAGGTTGAATCTGTTTTGGGGCGGGATTCAGTGTGGAGTATAGTTCTACAGCTTTGAGTATGTCTGTGTTTATAACATCTTAGCTGAGATGCTGTGCGGTTTCTGATTATTGTTCTTTTCTTTGTTTTCTTTTGCTAGGTAGTTAAAAACCATAGCTTCAGAAAGTTTGAATATCCCCAAAGTACTCTGGATCCAAGTCGGAAGACTTTGCAAGGCCGGGGATCTTGTTTCGGGACAATCTGTGTTTACCTCACTCTCACCGGTTAAAAAATGGAGGAGAACCAGACAGAGTTCGCCAGTCCAATTCTTATAACAATCACCTCTCAGTTCACCTGCATTTAGTCCGGTTCAAGAGCAGTCATCCACTTCCAATCTGATTCAACACCAGTCACCTATTCTAATGGCACAATATCCCCCAGCCAATATGGAGGAACTAATACTCCAGTTGCAGCAAAAAGTGGAAGCACTACAGCATGATGCGGCCTGTCAGGCCGAGGTGATAACTAGGTTACAACAACAGCAACCACAACCGGCTGCAGCCTCTGTATCCCATTTACCCACCACGGCTATTCCTATGCCCAGTGCCACTGCTAATATTGCCAATGCTCAAGATCCACAAAAACAGGGTAATCTGTTTTTTCTAGTCCAAATAGAGCCAATCCCAGCACAAGCTTCCAAAGCCCTGGTTTATCAAACCAAGACTCCGTTCGAGTTCGAGGTTGACCCAACTACACTCAAGGTCAACAAACTGGAGAAACTATTCAAAAGAGCGCAAGGGGTTAATTTCATTCCAGACATAGAGGATGGATACACTGATTCCGTGGTTACCGTGCCGAATTGGTTTAAAATGTCGCACATTGATCATTTTGACAGTTCTGGGGATCCGATGGTTCATTTGCGACTGTTTTCAGATATCTTGCTGCCAATGGGCTTAACTAGAGTACAAAAACTGTCTCTCTTTGGTCGCATTATGTCGGGTATAGCAGCCATTTGATATGTTAAGTTGGAAGATTCCGTCAAACAGAATTGGAAGGAGATGGTTGAAGCCTTCATTGCTCAGTACTCTTACAATACGCTGATTGAGGTCACAACTTGTGATCTCTAGGCAACACACCAAGAGCCGAATGAGGGTTTCTCTGAGTCTGTGACAAAATGGAGAGCTAAAGCCTCGGTGATGACCTCGAGGAGAAAGACCAAATCAGAATGGTTGTCCGGAATCTGCATGGCAAGTTGTTGCAGAAAATGATTGTGCTTCCGTTGTTTACGTTTACAGAACTTCATGAAATGGGAGTGCAAATTGAAGACGCCATGAAGCAGGTGCTTATTACAGATGAGAAGGAGCCGGCAAAAAGGCCGTTTGTTCACAGCTCCAATGCTGCCAGTGGTAGCACAGCTGCGAGGCCATCGGATGTAAAACTGCTGACCTCTTTGCCAATACAGGATCACAAACATCATCCAACCTTACCTGATCCCAGAGGACTTTTAACCAGCTATACATGACCCTGTCCAAAGCTATGCAAGCGCTGATAAAAAAAGGGCACCTTAAACCCTTAGAACCTCGTCCACTCCCTGACCCTCTTCCATCCAAGCATAATCCTGCAAAGTACTGTGCTTTTCACCAGTAGCATGGTTATGACACTAACCAGTGCTACCGTTTGTGTCATGGGATTTAGGATCTCATTGACAACAAGGTTATCGCTCCACCTTAGAAACCAAATATAACCACAAATCCACTCCTAGCCCATAATCAAGTCCCCCCACCTCGAAACCTTAACCTTATCCATACACTGGCTACCTCTTATGACCCCAACATATATATTACCCTATTCCACCTACCGAAACTAATACTGTTCATTCCTGAGGGCACAGATCTGTGCATGATGGGTGCATTTAAGGCACAACCTGAGCCTTACAATGTGGTGGCAATACCCGTGGTAAAGGAGAGTTTGGCCTTGGAAGGAGGTATTGGTCTATCGTCGGAGCCTCCCAGGGACTTGTTTGAAAAGGCATATGACTTGAGTTGCTATATTGCGCCAACCAGCTAAACCAAGCCTAAATTGGTGCTACCAATCTTGGCAGACATTAATGTGGTCAGGGAGGATGGCCAGAGCCAAGGGTTGGATAATTTGGCAGATCTCGAAGAAGATCTGGACAATCTACAGTTCTTTGATGAACATGATTAGGGAGATGTACAGATCGGGTGGTTCGACCTGAATAAATCGACTAATAACACCGGATGGCTGAGTGATAAGCCAGACAAGGAAGAAAAAACTGGGATGGAATCGGAGGGAAATGAAGCAAAGGTAGCTGCAGTGGCTAGGAAGGTTGATGAGAAAGGAAAACTGTCGGAGGGCACATGTGTTGGAAACCCAAGTCAAGAAGTGGGAGTTGTGAACACTGTAGATACTGAGCATGTACCTGCATTGAGGTAGTTTAAGATAGAAAGAGTTGAGGACAGCCAGAAAACTGTAACCACGTGTCGCCCTAAGGGGGCACTTGTACTGTGAAGATGATTTAGGTGGAGCCAGACAACTGTTTGTCAGCAGCTGGCGGCGAGTGGTGAGACGACAATGATTTGCATTTGGCCTATACCGATGAAGATTAGGGAGGCTGTCTCTCGGATAATACATGGTATGCTGAGGAAATAGACCATCTTACCCGCAGTGGATGTTATTTCAAACCGCCACACCTGGATCAAACAAAGGTGTCTGGAAAGGACAAGGAGGCCGAGAGACAGAAGGAGAAGTAACTAGAAGAGGAGTCAATACTAAAACAGCTCAAGAAAATCCAAGTTGATATCTCTATCTGGGGACTCCTCATGGCCTCACGGGTGCACCGACAGGCAGTATTGTCGGCAATGGACAAGGCTAAATTATCCATTGATACTACGCCCGAACAACTTGTGGGCCTGGTCTTTTCAAATGGTGCCAAGCCAACGCTCACTTTCTCAGATAAAGAGCTGCCACCAAAAGGCTCGGCTCACAACAAGCTGTTATATATATTTGTCAAATGCAGAAAGAAGTGGGTGCCGGTGGTGTTGGTATATACCGGTTCTGCCATTAATGTCTGTCCGTCCCGTACGGCCTACGCAATTGGCCTTAAACCGGCAGACTTTATCCCCACAGCCCAAGTGATACGGGCGTATGACAATACAAGCAGAGAAGTCATGGGTACAGTTAAAGTATGAGTTCATGTGGGCCCAGCTGAGCAGAAGATCGAGTTTCACGTCCTGGATGTACCGGCTACCTTTAACTTGCTATTAGGGAGGCCTTGGTTACATCACGTGAAGGCTGTGTCCTTCACTCTCCATAAAATGTTGAAGTAACCTCATGGGGGAGGAGTAGCAATTGTTTTTGGGAACTCATCCATTAATCCGCCTCTGGAGGTGACTACGCCAGTCCTAGAAATCAACCATGGCGATGAAGATGTATTCCTCTCGGGATTCACTTTGGCTAAAGCCCAGGTAATGCAAACCATTCTGGCCGTGGACGAAGGCATGTACGTCAATGCCCAGTCCATATACTTTATGAACAAGTTGCTGCATGTTCCGAGAATGGGACTTAGAAAGAGCAAATGGAAATGTGTTGTAACATTGGCAAAGGTGCCACACAACCCGCATACTTTTGGATTGGGCTATATGCCCACCAAAGAGGACTAGATAAGGAAGGGAGAAGAGATGAAGAGGAGAGCCAAGGCCAAGAGAGATGGGAAGTATTATGAGCTCGTTCACAGGCCAATCTGGGGGACGCTCAACGGCCGTTTTGTTCGAGAGGGAGAGGATTTCCCTTTTTGTGGCTTTCCTGAGCCTTGGGTAAATTCCTCAAAGAAGCGCGTCCCTAGATTTGAGATTTTCTTTGATCTATAGCTATAGGACAGTGATGAGGAAAGGGCTAAACCAAGCATCAAAGCTAGCCAAAGCATGGAAAGATGACTTAGACAACAACGAGGTTAAAGTGGGGGTAGCACTGGCCAATCTCCTAACAGATCCTATGGCCGACCTAGAGAACTTGAGGGATAACTTTACTGTCTCCATGATCGGGGAAGAATTGGGGGTGGACCTAATCTCTGGAATTTTGGATATATCGAGGGCACCACGTCTTACTTGGCAGCTGGAGAAAGGCTTTCTTTCTAGTTTTGAATCGGGTGATAGGACAAAATTTGATTCCACTGAGTCTATGGAGTCGGGATCATATTCGAGTTCTTCAGGGTCAGAGTCTGGTATTTCTGGGGATGGTAACCCGGATACCGAAGTCCTGTCTAGGTCTTTATTTAGCTTTTCTTTTGAGTCTATAACCGAAGATCTGGACCTTTTAAATGAGAACTTTGCGGATTCTGTGTACTTCTCCTTGCCGCTTATTTATTGCATTGACCAAGATTTTCATAATTTTAACGAAAACGGAGAGGAAAAAATTCCTCTGGCTTTGAAACACTTGATTAATCGAGAGGAGGAGAGGTTTGCTAAGCCTTGTTTTGATAAAATCATTGCCATTAATGTGGGTACTGGGAAGGATCCACGCTTGATCCAAATCAGGTCCATGTTGTCTTCGGAGGAATGCGAGCATTTAATTGCTTTATTAAAAGATTTCAAAGATTGTTTCACGTGGTCCTACGAAGACATGCTTGGAATCGATCCAAAGATTGTATAGCATCGGATCCCTCTCGACCCCGAGGCTCGACCAATCAAGCAGAAGTTGTGCAAAATTCGTTCGAATTGATGCGGGATTCTTGTTAGTATCTAAGTATCCGACCTGGTTAGCCAATATTGTCCTAGTGCTGAAGAAGGATGGCAGAATTCCGGTTTGTGTCGACTTTCGGGACTTGAACAGAGCCAGCCCTAATGATGACTTTCCACTACCGCATATTGATGAACTGGTAGATTTCATCACAGGTCATGTATTGTTTTTCTTTATGGATGGATTTTCTAGGTACTACTAGATTCTGATGGCACTGAAGGACCAGGAAAAGACGACTTTCACTACACTATGGGGTACGTACTGCTACCGAGTCACGCTGTTTGGGTTAAAAAATGCTGGGGCTACTTATCAGAGGGCTGCGACCACCATTCTGCATGATATAATCCACAAAGAGGTTGAGATGTACGTGAACGACATGATTGTTAAATCCAAAGAGCGAGAAGGCCACTACACCGCACTAGAAAAATTCTTTCAACAGATCAGGGAATACAAGTTGAGGTTAAACCCGTAAAAATGCACCTTTCGGCGTAACGGCAGGAAAAATGCTGGGGTTTCTGATCACATAGAGGGGAATTGAAGTAGATCCTTCCAAAATCAAGGCCATCCTAGAAATGCCACCACCAAGGACTGAAAATGAGGTGCGCTGTAACAGCCCCAAAATGTATGTCACAATTATCCTTATTTAATTATGCGATAATACGAATTAATTGGAGGATATCTATTTGAATTGGAAAAATATCTATCGGAGCTACAACTTCGGGATTGAAATTGATGACCATAATGGGTTCGGAAATCGAAATTGAGCACGCAGATATGCTATTGGGAATTTTTAGAACCATTGGGGAAGTTTAATTGGAAACTAATTTTGTCTGATTCGCTAGGCCATGTTTGGCTCAACCTTTAGACACTTATATATAACTATAGATATGAGCCTTTATTTGGCTCAACAAAAAGAAGATATTTGGGGGAGAGAGTTCTAGAGAAAGAGAGATCAAGAGAAAGGAAGGGAGGAAGAAGGAACCTGAGCCAAATCTTCTCCAATTAACTATCTAAGGTAAGAATCTCCTTCTAATTTCTTGACATAGGGTTGATACACCCATGATCTCATGGAAATTAAATTGAATTAAGAGGAATTATGTGTAATTGAGGGTGTTGTGTTGTATTTTGACCTAGAGAGCATTGTGAGCTTATATGGAAAAAATTGAAGGGAGATGGTTCATAATATTCCATACATGGCTTCACATCATCTAATTCATGTTCATAAGCTTGTCTCCTTGCATGATTTTGAAGATGGAGGATAAAACCCCATGAATTTATTATCATGTGTATAGTTGTTGACTTTGCTTATAAATGCAAGATTTTGATCCTTTACATGAACATTAAGTTTTGTTATGAAGTTATGATGTTTATTTTAAGTTGTTTTTCTAGAGTTTTGGGCCTTGATTTTCATAAATTTGAGGTTTATTTTGCAAAAGATGAGGTCCCCTTTCAAAGCAAAATTTCAGACTGGTTTTTCACCCAGATTGCTCGAGTAGCCTGGGCCACCGCATGAGCAGCCAACCTTGTTTTGGGCCAAAATGCATTCTGCAGTTCCACCGCTTGTGCGGCCAAGGCCACCGCACGAGCGGCCAAGCCACCGCACGTGCGGCCAAACAGTGCAGATTTTTCGATTTTGTTCTTTTGTCGTTTTCTGACTTCCAGGCCTTCATTTACATGGTTTTCACATGTCATATGCATCCATATACATCTCATAAGCACGAAATAAAGTAAGAAAATAATAGAACTAATTGAACAACCGAGTATCGAATAACCGAATGAAGTTTAGAATTAACTAATTGACTCGGATATGTATTGAGAAATTGTGCTACAAATGTTTGTATTTGTAGGTCAAGACTTGAAGACCGTGCAACCGGTTTTGGAAACCCATTGTGAGTAACATTTCTGTAAAGATATGTTAATATAAATTATGTTTTCATTGTTATCGATAAGCTATGTTTTCTCAAAATGCTATCTTGATTGTGTGAACGAATATCCTATTTGCGAATCTATTATGGCATCCACGGATAGTCCCAAGTCATGGGGGACGGCACAATAGTGCAGGTCCATGACATACATGTGATACGAGATCTCGTTAGCCACATCATTGTGGTGATATGTGTTTAATCGGTATCCGGAACCGATTACTCTAGTCGGAAGACGATATGTGATATGTTCTGTAAGATGCACCATTAGATTATGTTCTGATATAAGACTGATATGATTGATTGTGATATGATCTGTTTTATGGATATGTTATATGTCGAATTCGTTCACTAACCCCTTTACTTTAATGCTATTCACTGGGCTTTAGCTCACTGTTTTTATATATATTTATTTATAGGTGAGCATTCTGGAAGTCAAGCCTAGATGGAGTCTTAACCCGAGCTGTCGTTTTGAAGCCTACCAAGTGTTTTGGGTGCCTCCGAGTTGGGGCTAGGCCTGGAAGGCCGTTAGCAAGCTTTGTTTTTGTTGTACACATGTTTTGTATAAAATATTTTGTTATATGTTATGTAATGTAAGTAGGTAAATTAACGTTTTTGCATGTACTTATTTGTTCATATAGATGCACAGCTCATTGGACTTACGGTATTTTGTCTTTGCTTCCGCTAGCCCCGATTATTTACGTTTTGTACAGGAAGGCCTTTGGTAATCTTGGATTACTGGCCGGTTACGATGCCAAACTTTTAGGGGCGGGTTTGGGTCGTGACATGCGCGGCTTTCTGGGCAAAGTGCAATTCATAAGACGGTTTATTTCCAAATTAACCTTGACTTGTGAACCACTATTTGGTCTCTTAAAGAAAGGAAAGAAATTCTGATGGGACAATTGATGTCAGTTTGCCTTTGAGTAGGTTAAGCAATACCTCTAGAATCCGCTTATGTTGTCGCCACCAGAGCCGGAGAAGCCTTTGATTCTGTATTTGTCAGTGACGGCCATCTATTACTTGAGCAAGAAGATGCTAGACTACGAAAATTGCTATACTTCCCTGGAAAAAGTTTGTTTAGCCTTGGTATAGGCTAGCAGGAAATTGAGGCACTACTTGTTAGCTAACTCCGTAATCCTGGTTTCGAGATTAGATCCCATCAAATATCTCTTTGAGAAACCAGCACTTACGGGTAGGCTAGCTCGTTGGCTGCTTCTTCTCTCCGAATATGATCTCAAATATGTTATGCGCAAGTCTGTTAAAGGAAGCGCTGTAGCGAAATTCCTAGCAGACCACCCGGTAGAAGGAGATGAGGTAGTGGAATACTTGTTCCCAGATGAAGATATTTTGCAAATTAAAGAGGAAACTTGGACAACGTATTTAATGGAGCGTCAAATCAGTACGGTTATGGATAGGTGTGTTGTTGATCACCCGATGATTTCCATATACCCTTAGCCTTCAAATTCTCGTTCAAAGTGCCCAACAACGAAGCAAATTATGAAGGGTGTATTGCTGGTTTGGAAGCTGCCCTAGAACTAGAGGTAATAAGGTTGGATGTCATTAGGGACTCAAACTTGGTTGTCTCTTAAGCAAACGGAGACTGGAGAGTCAAAGAAGAGAATATGAAGGTTTACCATCAGGCCCTGGATATGCTGATTCCAAGGTTTGAAAAACTAATATTCACGCACCTGCTAAGAGAGAACAACCGGTTCGTTGATGCATTGGAAACTCTATCTTCTATGGTAGACATCCCGTTGGGAGTAAAGATGTGTCCAATTATTATCGAACAGAAATACACACCGGCTTATGAGACTATTGCCGCAATAGATGAAGTGCAAGACAAAAACCCCTAGTATTACGATATTTAGAATTTTCTGGAAAATGAGACATATCCACCAGGGGCAAATGCCAAGGACAAACGGGGAATACGGCGTCTGGCCATCCAATTTATCATCTGCGGGGGTAAGCTATATAAAAGAGATCATTTGGAAATGCACAAGTTGAGTATGGAGGAAGAGGAATCGAAGCGCCTCATGAAGGCTATCCACGGAGGAGAGTGTGGGGCACATATGAATAGTGCGATGCTAGCCTGGAAGATCCTCAGACAAGGTTATTACTAGTCAACCATGGATGAGGATTGCATTGGTTTTGTACGGCGATGCCACAAATGTCAAATTCATGCTAATCGCATGAACATACGGCCGTCTAAGCTTTACAACATGACTTCACCATGGCCTTTCTTAGTTTGGGGAATCGACGTTATCGATACTATCTCGCCAAAGGGGTTAAATGGGCACAAGTTCATTCTAGTAGCGATTGACTACTTTACAAAGTGGGTGGAAGCTCAGTCCTATGCAGTGTTGAAAGCTTCGCATGTAGCCAAATTCATCATAAATAACATCATCTGCAGGCATGGAGTTCCAAACGAGATCATATCAGATAACGACTCACACTTCAAGAAAGAGGTGGTGGATTTGCTTGAGAAATACAACGTGGCATTTCATAAGTCATCGACATACAGACCACAGACTAATGGAGCTATTGAGGCTGTTAACAAGAATATCAAGAACATCTTGCGGAAGATGGTGGACACATACAGGGACTGGCTAGATAAACTGCTATTCGCACTCTAGGGCTACAGAAGCTCAATCCAAACATCTACAGGGGCAATCCCTTATTCTCTTGTCTATAGGATGGAGGTTGTTCTGCCATTTGAAATTAAAGTGTCGTCGCTGCGAGTTATGGCCGAGTGTCAGATAGCGGAAGCAGACTGGCAACAGAGTAGATTTGAGGAGTTATTGTTGTCTGATAAGAGAAGACTAAGGGCATTGTATCATGTCCAGGGCTACCAACGTCGAATTACTAGGGCTTTTAACAAGAAAGTTAAGTCCAGGAATCTCAAGGAAGGAGACATGGTACTGAAAGACAACTGGGCTCCTATTCATGACTTTAGGGACAAGTTCAGACCTAATTGGACTAGTCCTTATATCATCAAGTCAATCTGGTTAGGAGGAGCAATTATTCTTATGGACTTGGATGGCCTGGAATTTTCACAGTCAATCAATATGGACAATTTGAAGAAATACTATCCCTGAGAGGCTCGCTAGGCCGAAAACCCGGAAGGGCGATCTAGGCAAAAGTTAGAGCATGAAAAATTAGAAATAAAGAAAAACTGTGCTCGCAAGGTTGAAAATCCTAAAGGGCGACCTTGGCAAAAGTTAGAGTGCAAAATGAGAGAGTTAATACTCGAGTGAACTTGAACCGAACTACGTAAGGCCTGATTCTCATCTTTGGGATACGTAGGCAACTTCATCCTGAAGTTTCGCCGTAACCATCTTCAACTCAACTGTCTTATTCGTTCATATTTGATCAAGCCATCTTTTTCCATTATCAGTTAGCTCAGTTGTGTGATTTTTATGTTGGCAGAAGGGCCAGTATGACGGATACAGTTATTGGTAGTTGCGATCTGTTGATTCGGGGTTGTACATCTTGAGGGTTGATTCTATGTGTGTCATGGTGATCATTCCCGAAAACGATTATGAAAATTTTTAATAAAAGTTGATTTTGTTCAAAATTTTACCTTTTACAACTTGGACAATTTTGGGACCAAAAGGAAAATTTTTAGTGCTCGTAACTTTAATTTCATTAATTTTAACACCAATACATTCTCTAACTCTTTGATTTAAATCAAAGTTGCTTTTACATCATAAAACTTGAAAAGAAAGGTCAAAGCAATAAACTAGGGGTATAGATAAGTCAAGTGGTTCTATGTTCTCTGCTCATGCTTGCGAAAGTCTTTACAACCAAAATTAGCCCAACCTGTGCTTTGTCCTCAAGCCAAGCCAAGCACTCACCAGAAAGGGCATAACTGAAGTTAGGGGCAGGGGCCAAAAGCTCTCTCGTCCTTCCAAGCAGTGAGGTACCGAGGCAAGTGTGAACCACAAATGGGAAATGAAGCCGGGTATTCCACCTCTTCTTCTAGACGAGTCTGATCATGTCCAAACTAGCGTCTAAACCAGAAAGGAAAATAGAACACGCAGTGTGTAAGACCAATCAATTGTATACCCGGCTGACAGGACATGCTGTAGCTCATCTCAGTCAAATTAAGCTAGGGGCAACTCCACGTTATGTCAGCTGCAGACCTGCTGCACATCCAGTCGCACCACCATTCATCTGAAGGGAAGTCTACTAGCCTTTGGTAGAAAAAGTAAGCTCTGGCTGAGTACTCGAGGCACGGGTCCACTACTTTCAACTTCTCCATGAGCCATACCTGGGAAGGGATGAAAATAAGAGAGATTAAAGAATAGAGAGATGTACGTTGAGAGAAAAGTAAGAAAAGGGGTTTAGAGATGAAAATAGAGAGTGAGTGTCGAGTGATGTGAGGAATCATAAATAAGAAAGGGTGGGAAACAATACCTGAAGAAGCAGCGGACTCCTTGCAAATCGGGTCTCGCCGATGAAAGGCATCCAAACCCATCAGGGTCTCAGCCAGTGATAAACTAATGCAGCTCTTACCCTCTTTTAGGCATTAGGCCACCTCAATCAACCTAGTGCTGGCTCTGCAGCAATTAGGGACATGAAGAAAGTGTGCGCGTAAGCATAAGCATAGGGCATGCTGCCAATAACCCCACCAAAGGAGGTCCCCTCTGTCTCCGGTGGTGGAAAACCGATGAATCAAACCTGGGATGTCCAACTCCCCTTTTCATGAACCAAGGATCGAACCTCGTGCAAGGGGAGCCCATACATCCGTTCTAAAGCTTGGGTATGGCCAAAACGGGGCTGAGGCATGATTTCTTTGTCGCGCTGGGATTCCATCAATGCTTGAAATTCTTCGAGCATCGGACACATTTCTTGTGATCCGAAGTGAAATACATGTGTGATCGGGTTCTAGTATCGAGTAGCGGCCCGGAGGAACGGAAAATAAAGTGAAGTACGACTCAAAGGAAAAAGAGCATTTAGGCTGAAACTGCAAAAGTTCACCTTTTTCGAGCCGTCCAAAGTGGCTATCTGGTCTCGGAGCCTATTATTGATTAGCATCTCCATCTTGAGAGCAAAATACTAAAGATAGAAAAACATCATGGGAGCACCATTTATAGAGTTTGAGAAGAGGCAGTACATGATAGCTGGATCCCACTGACCAACCTCATTTTTTAAGCTCGATCGTGCCTCATTGAAGCCTGGCCGTGCCTATTTGGACCCGGCCGAGTCTAAATGTTTTCCAAACAGAGCAAATTGCAGGAAAAAGGCAAGCTTTTGCCCTGGTGCACTATAGTTGTATATTGAGTTTTGTTTTGTTTGTATCGAGTGTTTTTTAGTGTTTTCGAGTTATTTTCATTGTACTTTTCTGTTATCGAGTTATAGTTTACATTTTCTTTGGTTGTAGGTTGTTATCTAATCCAAGAATGAATGTAAGAGCAGGTATTCGCAGTTTTAAAATCTTGTACAAAGTTACCATGCAAAGGTTACGCCATTCATCACACATTATGCAAAGAGATCATTTCAAAATCTTTCTTTTTATAAACTGGTGGGTCCAACCCTGATCATTATTTACAAAGACCAAAAAAAAAAAAAAAAGTCTTTCCAAAAACAAAATATATAGGTCTATCTGAAGCTACATAGTTCCTAACTACAAAGCAAAAGAAAAGCAAAGAAAATCAGCAACCCATCCTCGCTTTCTTCCTCCTCGGCTACGGATGAGGCGCATCACTGTCATCACTAGGGCTGCTAGACTGCACGTCCACCTCCCCCCTCCTCTTCGGGGGTCATGTACTCATCAAAGGACTCCTCGGAGGGTGAGCGCTGTCTCACTCGGCCTCTCCCTCAATCAGCCCCTCCTCTGCCGCTCACTGGGCCCTGTCGTCATCTCCTAGCTGGAAGAAGTCCTGTAGGTACAACTGGTGCTGGCTCAAGCTAAAAAAGAGTACAGATATCAGAAGAGACCAACAGAATTATGGGTGAGATTGTAATGACCATAAACTAGGGGCAAAGTGTACCTTGATCCTGTGGGTGGCTAGAGCAACCTGCCTCCTCCGTACCATCAAAAGCAGTTTGTCAACTGTCCAGAGGAGGTCATCCACGTGTCTCGCAGGTAGCTGCAAAAGATTTGAGAATATGAAACAAGATAATGGTGCATAGTGGGTAGAAAGTAAGCACAGTGGACAGCAAGTAATAAAGCACAGTAGGCTGAAAATGAGAAAGTACAGTGGGCAGACATATAGAGAAGTGTTTACCTACTCGACGCTAGGAGCAATCACCAATCTGCAATCCCTCTCTTCAATGTGCTCAAGGGAGATCTGCTCAATCACCTCGTCTGATCGCATGACCTCCATAGAAATCACCGGAAGCTCAGGGACGGGAGCTGCAGCAGGACCCCCTCCAGCGGCAGCGGCAGCGGCAGCAGCAGCAACCTCAGGAATGGCGCGGATCACACCCTGGGTAAGAGACATCATCACTCGAGTCTGTAAGAAGGTAGTGAAATCATCGGGCTCATGGTACCGGTCACCGTCCTCTCCCTAGATAAGGTGATCGATCTACGGCCCGTCGTGGAGATCATCAACTATTCTCATACTAGAAGAAGGAGGATGTGGGACGTCAAGATCGGCCTGGCCCTGGGTTTGGCGAATGAATCGCTCCCCCAAATAGTACGCCCTACTCAAAGGGACCTCAAATAAGATCTGCATGGTGGAGGCCTCCCATGCAACAGCATAAGTCACTCTCGCTACCTGAGGGATGCTCGCCTAAGGGGTGCTAGTCAACCTATAAGCAGAAGGTGCAAGGCAAGAATTAGATATCAGGGGTTTGAACAACAGTATGGAAATAGTAAAATGTAAAGACTAGTATTTTGTTACTTGATCCGCAATGATGGTGTCAAAGAAATGGTGGAAACAAGAGAAGTCTCGGTCTACACAACGGTGGAGCTCGAATCGGGAGTTGTGGTATCGGGAGTGGGGTATTGACAACTCAATCGGCCTTACTGGGACCAGAGCTAGAGAGGTGAAATACGTGTAAACCCATAGCTGCAAGCAGAAAAAGATGAATGAAGTAAATGAGCTGAGATAAACAGAAAATGCAAAGCAAAAATGAGTAGGAAATGCAAAGCTGAACAGAAAAGTGTGAGGTGTACCTTCCAAACTCTCCAGTAGCCGCCAACTGAATCAGCCTTGTGGCGGGATATGGAGCTCATGTAGCAGTACAGGTTGGCCAGGCCAGCGCCACTCCAATCATACTCCGCCACCTGTGGTAGGTGCACGAGCGTGCCCAGGAGGTACAGCCCTACGGTATTTTTCCTGTTCGCAAACAAGGTAGTACCAAGGATATACATGAGAAACCCACAGGCATACTGAGCAACCTCCTCTGAGATGACTAGCTGAAGGTTGGTGAAGTGATCCAGGAGCCAAATATATCACACCATCCGGTGGCTGGTGCTGTCTAAGATCGCCCCGAGAAGTTGACGTTGTGCAGCTTTACGCTGCGTCATATAAGGATCAAATGGGATCGGGCCGCCAACCCTTATCCGTAGGCTGGTGAGCATCAAGAAATCGTACGGGGTTAGAGTCAGCTTCCTGATCGACGATGAGTGAAATGAGTCTGTGGTGTCCCACCATCTCTCCACCAGGGCCCCGTAGAGTAGTAGCTCAACCTTCATCTATATGAGCCTTGAACAGAAAGGCCCGAAATCGGCAACATCGACCATTGTACGAACCTCCACAAGAAGCCTCTCATACCAGTGCCGGGGGTCGGATATGGATCGATAGCCGCCAATCCTCCTGGCTATCACCTGTAGGTTAGGAATGTTATCAATATGTGCATAGCATTAACGGATAGTTTGCTTATGAGATTCAAAATATCTACAAAATAAAAGAAAGATTGCTTACTGTGGAGGCATCGGTGGACAAGTGCTCCATGGGTTCTTGCAGCAGAATGTCCTTGTCAATCTTGGGGATAAGGCCCTCGAATCTCAAAATACCGCCTAGGGTCGGAGCATGTGTACGTGGCTAGTAGATAGCCGCATCAAATGATCTGTCGGCAAGGGAAATCAACGCGAGCTCAGGAACATCCTCGATCTCTATATCCGCTCCTAGGATAGTGCCAATACCCACAATGGGGTCGGGGATGGGAACCTCATCACTAGCTATAAAGAGAAAATGGGAAAGTGAAGAAAAAGTGAGCAAGTGAGTGAGTTTGAGTGAAAATCCCAAAAAACCTCCAAAGGTCTAAACCCTAGGAGAGAGAAAACAAAGAGAGAGTGAAAACTCAAAGAGGGAGAGGGAAAATTGTGGGTAGATGTGTGAAAACCTAAGAAAAAATAAGAAAAACCCCAAAACTCAACCAAATCAAGTTTTCTTCAGTTCAAAATATAGAGGATGAAAAGAGTTTTATGAAAAAAATTCGCGAGGGTTTGTGGGTTTTGCTAAAAAGGGAAAATCTAGAGAGAGAGGAGGCTTGGAGAGAGAGAGAATGAGTGATTTCAGATATGGGTATATGTGAAATGAGGGCTAGGTCTTGTTTTAAACAATTGTGGCTCGCGGATTGACCATTTTGCCCTGCTGCCGTTATCGCGACTCGGCCGGCTCCATTGGAGCCTCGCCGTGTTTCATTTGGGCCCGGCCGACCCCTAATGCAATCTAGTGTTTTGTTTTACTCTATTTGTTTTAGTATTTGGCCTTGCTTTGAATTTGAATTTGAATTTGCAAAAAAAAAAAAAAGGAAAAGAAAAAATACACAACAGCAAAAAAAAAGAAAAAAACAAAAGCAAAAAAAAAAGAAGAAAAAACAGTGAAGAAGAAGAAGAAGAAGAAGAAGAAGAAGAAGAAAAAGAAAAAGGAAATAAAAGAGGAGAAGAAAACAATTTTGTTCCTTTTGTGTGTTTTGATTATTTCATTTGTTTTGTTCAAATTACATTCGGTTTATTATTATTATCGTTATCTTCAGCTCGTTTTCAGAAAGGAAAAAATTGGCAAACTTGTTTCCACATTCCTCATTCGAGCTTCGCTTTGATCATTTTGGGTTTGCGTGTCTTTGTTTTTAACTCTTTGTAAATTCACATTTCAATTTTGCACCTTGAATTGGGTTATCTCCTTGAATTCATTCTCTTGGGCCTTCTAATCTCGCTGTGTCAAGTTTGGAATTTGTTTTCTCTTTCGTTGACTCGATTTTCTTCTCTCGCGTAAGACGCATTAAGATTGTTTTCGTTTGGTTAAAAACAGCAGGTACACCTATTGTTCACACCGCCTTTCCTCCTCTCACGTGAGACGCGTTAGGATTATTGAAATCGGTTAAAAACAACGGGTGTTCCTGTTGTTCACACCACCCTTTTCTCCTTTCGTGTAAGATACGTTAGGTTGCTATTCCTCGGTTAAAAACAACAGGTGTTCCTGTTGTTCACACCACCCTTTTCTCCTTTTGTGTAAGATACGTTAGGTTGCTGTTCCTCGGTTAAAAACAACAGGTGTTCCTATTGTTCACACCACCCTTTTCTCCTTTCGTGTGAGACACATTAGGTTGTTGTTCCTCAGTTAAAAATAACAAGTGTTCATGTTGTTCACACCACCTTTTCTCTTTGGTTAAAAATATTAGGTGTGCCTGGTGTTCACACCATCTTTCCTCCTTTCGTGTGAGACGCGCTTGGAGTTGTTTTCCTCGGTTCAGAACATCAAGTGCGCCTAGTGTTCACATCATTCTCCACCCCCTCTGCGTGAGACGCAGATTGGCATGGAGCTTTCACCCTTCCTACGTGAGACGTAGTTGGGCCTGCATTTTCTTATATCCTTTCTACATGGGACATAGTTTGGTTTGTACTTTCTTTGTCCCTTTCACGTGAGACGTGTTTATTTGTTCACTTCTTTCCATGTGAGACATGGCTGGATTTGTTTTGCTCTGATTTATGCTTTCATTCAACGTCGCATTCTTGTTTTGATTGCATTGTTTCATTGCTTGTTATTTGCATTCATTGCATGATCATAAGTTATGTTCTGCATATCATCTTGCAATTTGCCCCTGAACTACGCAGGTTTGATTCCTTGCAAAGGGATACGTAGGCAACTCTCGGGTTCAACCAATTGTATCTTAATCGATTTTCTTGCTCAAGTCTTACGACCTTGTCAAATGGGTCGTTTTTAGGCTTTGACATTCACTCACGTCATTTTATGACTTTGAGCTCTGTCAAAGAGGGGCAACTGTAGACACCTTATTTTTGACCACTTGTAAGACTTGGGCACTTTGTCTTATGTACTCGATGATGAAAGTTACATTGTGTGTGATTCGAATGCTCAACGAAGGACTCCAAGGTCAAGCTTTGAAACAATCCCAACACCTTTCTATTTACTTTGTGTATACTTCAGCGGTCCCTTTTGAACATTGTGCCACCCTACACTGAGCTTGAAATAGAGAAATAGGGGAGCACATTGGGGCCCGGACGTGCCTCATTGGGAGCCGGTCAGGGCCATTTGGGGTCGGCTGTGCCTTGGTGGCGATAAACACTGTTCTGGCGAAAACCTGCCAGCTGTCTATTTTTAAAGATATTTTCGACCTATTTTGCTCAAATTCTATAAATACGAGCATATATCTCTGTTTTGAGGATTGAACAATTTCTAAAGAGCCTATACACTTATTTGAGAGCTCCTTCTTCTTGTGCAAGCCATCGTTGAGCAAGCTTGCCATCTTTGAACTACAGTTATACACCATACACACCCTCACACCTTAACCTTGAAGCCTTGGTTGAGCCTTGAAAATCACAATTCAAGCTTGAGAGTGTGTTGGGACCAAGTTTGATCCACAACAAGAGCTTGTCCTCTTTAAGAGGTATAAGCTTACCATATTTTCTCTTGCTTTCATTTCTGTCTCCTACTATCAATTTATTGTATCTTTGTATTAATTTGATTCCATTTCAAGTGTTAGAACTTGGGTTTGAATAGCTACCAAAGGTAGAAGCGTTTAATACCCTTTCTTGCACCTTACTTCATAGCTCACACCCTTGTCTTCACACTCAATTTTTTTTTTTTTTTGGAAGTCTTCAAACTAATTTTAAGAGTTTAAAAAAGGCTAAAAAACATGGTTTGAGGTCTCAAAGATAGAAGGGTAGCTACCTCTCCTTGCTCTTGTTCACTAGCCTTGTGATTCTTTGCTATTTCCTATCTTTTTCGTACTCTTTAAACATCATTTTAGTCACTGGTTTTTACATATTAGGGGCTGCTTAGACTTGTTTTAATTCATTTAATTGGTTCATGCTTTGAATACTTTGCCTATCATGTTGTAACTCTTCATGGCTTTGCTTGTTTAGGCCTTAGACATCAAGTCATTTGAGTTGATAGCTTTTCTTTGCTTGGTTTTCATATTAAGAGTCTCATTCTTCAAATAAATCATGCAATCATGTCTGTAACCTCCCTCTTTTCTTCTTTTCTTTTGTTTGAGAGTTGTCTCCAAAGATTGATGGCTATTCAAGGTATGTGAAGAAACCTATGCTCAATGGTTTAACCTCTTCAGAGGTTTATCGTCAAGGTGTAGTCCCTCTTTCATGCTTTCGATCACTTCTCATTTGGCATTTCTTCTCGTGTAGTGGACTTAATAATCACTTTGGACAACTTGATTAAAGAATGGAAATGACTAATAAAATGGGCTTAAAACCAATGAAACCGACGTAAAGAAAATGAGTAAGGTTTCTTGGATTCGGCCGGACGTTATGCCAAATCCATAGTGTCAAGAGTCATCACGCACCAATTCAAGATGTGTTGATGAAACTTGAAGCGTCTCTATCTCCCTCTTTGAGCTCACTTCATGATAAAATGGAGGAGTGGTTGTTTATTGCATTTATTGATTTTTGTCTGATTGTCTCCAAAATCATCAAGCGATCAACTTGCTTATTGATGGTTTTATAACCCACTTCGTTATTCTCTTGAGCCTTCCCATGACAGAAAAGAGTAGAAGGGACAAACAGAGCTAAAAAAAACTCTGTCTGCACTGTTTTCACCTTAGAGCACAAACATAGGGTTTTGCATGAAATCAGGACACGGTCGGCCTTATTTGGGCCAGGTCGAGCCTCATAGGGGGCCGGCCGGGCTCCAATGTTTGGTAAATAGTGTGGTTTTGTAGAAATAGAGAGCAATGGTTGAAGGTGAAATAGGGCAGATTCCAAGGAAGGCAGATAGAGCTGCTTCTAAAAACAGTTACGTGCATGTAATCCTTGTGCATCTTTGTTTATCAATGGTGTAAATTAATGTTCCCATTATTGTTGCAATTAATTAATTACCGCTGTAGTTAGCATTGTTGCAATTGTCATTAATGTTTATTCGTAATTGTCATAGTTAGTTAACCTAGCTAGTTAGTTTTATTGTTCATCCTTGTTATAATAAATTAGATTGCTAGTTAGTTATTTAGTATTCATTAGCTTAATTCCTTCATTTGATTTTGTAATAGTTAGTTTATTTCGGACATTTGGACATTCATTTGGACCCTCTTGCATGAGGGCAAAAAGTGTAATAAGTGTGTATGTCTTCCAACCCCAATTTCTTTCTCCCTATTATTTCTCTACTTATGATGGTAGAATAGAGCATCATGTTTTAATTAGCATTTTCCATGTCCAAAGTATCCATTTGTCTTGCATGCATCAAAGCTCGGTTCATCATTCTAACAAAACACTATCATTGCTTAAATTCTTTGAACACGTGCTTAGACTGCATGCTATCAAATTGATTCAAATATCATGTTAGTAGTCGAGGCCATTAATTGCATCTTGTATATGTCACATTAGTCATTTTGCATTAGCTAGAGACATGCATGTTTTCTAATTATTTTGCTTTTTTTTTTGGCTCGGAGTATTGGGTGAGCATTTAATTGCTTTAGCATATCACATGCGTGTAATTGTTGCCATGTCATCAAAGCATGATTCCATGAGGCTAAGTGCTTAAGTGATATATCTGTTTAAATGCCGGTGGATGAAGGCTAATTGCTTGAATTGGAATAAATTGATTAATGTACATACAAACTCACCTTTTAAGGTGACACGTATTCAAAACACTTTTTTTCAAACAAAATATGAAATCAAATGTTCCAATTTTTGCAAATTAATCTATACTTGCCTGCATCACATAGTAATGTTAGCCTAAAAATCGGAACAAGAACATATAATGTAGCTAAAATTCACATCATGATTAGTAGAGGCCAATCTTCGATCGGACGAGTGGGGTGCTCAATTCATGACCTTCCCCTCTCGTACCTAAGTTCTTGAGCCGAGACATTTTGGTGACGACGGATAAGTGGCCTTTGGCACGAGTCTCGGGTTTTCTAAATTTTTCAAAAATATTTAAGTGGCGACTCTATATCTGGCAAAACACTCCATTTTTGGTATTTTGATTCAAAATCGATTTTCCAAAAGAATTACTGGATTTGGACTCATTTGTGTTTATCTATTTCAGATTGTACTTGTGGAATCAGATTCAGAATCACGGGAGTCTGGACTATAGGGCTAGTCATATCCGAAAGGAGCACGAAAAGCAAGCTACACTTGGTAGCTCTTCAATCTTTCTCAGCATCATTACAGCTCACCCAAGCTGCCCAACATCATTACAACACAACTCGACATCTCTGTAACCTAGTCTAGTGGCAACGTAACTTGCAGAAGGACCTTCGCACTACTCGGCAACCATTCCGTGTTAACCGGCCATTCAATGACAACCTCAACCCCCATTTATCAATTCGGTACTCAAACCATGTCTTACCAATATCTGAAATAAATGCTGAGAAGATGACAACACCAAACAAGTGCCACTGATCGCATGTAGCACTGGCGCTCAGCGTATCTGCTCGACTACACTAAGATTCTTCGGTAGAACCACATAGGTTGCTCGACACTCCCCCTCCAGCCCCTGCTCCCACTCCAGCCGCTGGCGCCGCAGGTCTCTCTCTCTTAGCTCGGCGGCTGCCGCTCAGAGGTCGCATGATGAAGGTCTGGACGTACTCCAAGTAATCGCCCTCGCCTCTGAAGCCGTCTGCCTCCCAGCCGATCGTGTAGTCGGTCATCTGCTCGGCGGTGAATCTCTCGGTATCCCTCATATGCTCAGGAGGGTGCACCGGGACTATCTGCTCCGGTAAACCCATGGTCTGACGCAAGAAACGCTCGCCCAGGTACCAAGCCCGACAGACCGGGCCCTCCAGCAGAATCCGGAAATGCGAGGTCTCATCGGCACCGGCAAACCGATCCCGCACCACGGCTGGCAAAGGAGCCCAAGGCTGCCAGGTGATCTGCAAATGAAATAAAGTTTGTTATCTACTGTTATTGAAATATGCAGTGGACAGATGAAGCTTAAATGAACTGCAAGTAAAACATACCTCGGCGGGGGTGATGGTGTCGAAATAACGGCGGAAGAAGATGAATGTCTCTTGGGGCCTCCGCACGCACCTCCCGTCGAAACGGCGTGAGAACGGGACGACGAGAGGGGTCTCTACGTCGGGTACGGGAGCAAGCCTAGGAAAGTAGGCATACACCCACAACTGCAAGATAAATACCAGTGCATTTTATCAGATAAAGCAGAATATAGAATAAAAAGCAGAAATAGCAGAGCCGTGTGTTGTGCAGTGTATTGTGCAGAGTGTACAGTGTGAGCAGTGTACAGTCAGTGTGAAGTAGAGTATGTGTGTGCCGTGTGTACAGTATACAGCAAGTATAAAGCAGACTACAGTGGGTACAGTACAGAGTACAGAAAATATAGAACAGAAATGTAAAGCAGAGAAGAAGACGTACCTCCCAAGCTCGCCAGTAGTCTCCGAGCAACTGTCCGCTGCCACGGGAAGCTGAGCTCATATATCCGAAGAGAGTGGCCAGAGCGGCGCCACCCCAGTCGTAATGTAAGATATCCCTGACGTCCACCAGTGCGCTGAGCAAGCAGAGAGGCACGGTGTTCGCCCGGTCGGCGAAAAGGGTAGTCCCCAGCAGAAACATGAGAAAGCCACGTGCGTATCTCTCCACGGCCTCCTGAGTCATCGGGGCTGCCTCAACAAGGGCGGGCTGGACCCTGAACTGCACCTTAAACCAGGAATATCGGACGAAGTCGAGACGCGCCAGAGGCGGCAGCTCGCCGAGCAAGTAGACTTGAGCCGCGGTCCACTCATCCATATCCGTATCAAAGGGGATCGGATCACCCCCTACCCCGATGCCTGTGAGCACCGAGAAATCATAAGGGGTCATCGTCATGTCCCCCGTCGCAGAAAAATGAAATGAATCGGTGGTGTCCCACCACCTCTCCACCAGAGCGGCAAGGAGAGGTCTGCATGTAGTAAGTCGGGATAACCCCCTACAAAATGCGCCAAAGCCGGCCTGGTCCACGATGTGGCGAACTGCGTCGGGTAGCTCGGCGTACCACTCATGAGCGACAGTATTCCCATACCCGCGGATGGTATGGGAATCTCCCTGTTTTCAAACAAGTAGTTGCGAAGCAATATAAAATGTACAGTTTTGAAGAAACAGTCAAAATCAGTGCAAATGTGGCATGCGTGCGTATTTTCAAGTTCAAACAGATACCGAGTGCCGGTGTGCTTACAGTGAACTGCAACATGTGATGCCTCAGCGTGTTTGAGTGGTTCAGTGCAAATGTGGCATGCGTGCATATTTTCAGATTCAAACAGGTATCGGGTGCCGGTGTTTGCAGTGAAATACGGTGTGTGCCGTGTGTTTGAGTGGTTCAAGGCTAGTGCAGTGTGTGTGCATGTGTTAATCTTAAACATATATCAGTTGCAAGTTTGTTTGCTATCAACTACAATGCACAGTGTATCAGAGCATCTGAGTTAAAGCAACTAAAGACTATAATCAGCTATGGCAGTTGACAGTTAAAAGTTCTACATTGCAGAAATTAAAACAGAAAAAAATGTTACCTTAGAAGCGCCGAAGGATAGGTGAGAGGCAGGCTCGCGCAAGAGAAGCTCGGGATCTAGCGCCATGTCGAAACTCCTGAACTGGCGTAGTCCGTCGGGGGACAGAACATGAATCGCCAGCCGGTAGGTCGCCGGGTCGAACGGGCGCTCGCTCAAAGGTAGGAGCTCGACCCCGGGATCCATCTCGTGATCCGAGGGAGTCCCACCGCGTGGAATATCGTCGGCCATGTCAAGAATGATGAGAAAATAGCTGGAGGGAGGAAAACCGGGCTAGAATATGGAAAGTCAACCGAAAAGTCAACCCCCGGGAGGGTGGAAAATGGCCGGGAAAGCTGGGATGTGGAAAGGGTACGGAAATCAAGAGAAAAGTGAGGGGAACAAACCCCAAAAAGGTGGAAATGGTAAAAGAGGCACCGACACAAAGATTTGTTCGGATGAAAATGTCTGAAACGCGAAGGAAATCGCGAATCCGACGACGAAACGGGCGTAGAACGCGAAGAAAGCGAGGAAATGAGGAAGGAAAAAGGCTCTAGAGAGAGAGAGGAGTGTTTTTCGGCTAAGGAGGAAGTGAGAAATAGGGTTTAGAAACCCTATTTTAAAAGACCCATGGTGAAATGTCGAATCTGCCCCGACTCAGGGACTTTTTGCCGGTCGGCAACATTTTGTGCCGGCCGGCATAATATTGTGCCGATGAAACTTTTTTTCAGCCGGTGGATAGCCGGTGGTGTTCCCAAAGCCTTGTTTAGGCCATATGAGTAGTTTTTGGTCTTCATAGCTCAAGAAAGTGCAAGAAAGTGTATCTCCGATGCTCAACCGGCCTCCGTTTTGACCTCGGGCCGCGTCTACTGTGCGTGGCACTCGACTTCGTGCAAGGTGTATCCTTTTGTATCCTTTTGCCTTTTGCAAGATTCAAAAGTTGCCCTCGTGTGCGTCGTACGCATTCATCGCACTATTTCGGTGCATTGCATCGCGCCGTCATGCGCCTCACAGTTGCATTGTTATGCACGTACTACATACGTTGTAACACGCACCCCTTGCATTGTCATGCACATCTCCCTTGCATTGTCATGCATTTTATTACAAGCATTGTCATGCATTTCAATACATACGTCGCCTCGCGCTTCGTTCGCGTTATCGTGCGTTCCCTTACCATTGCATTGTCATGCTTTCCAAAACACGTGCGTTGTTACGCATTTAAGTCCATTTGCGTTGTCACGCACTTAGATTCGTTTGCATTGTCATGCATTTCAAAAGGAAAACATGCGTTGTCACGCATTCAAATTCATTCACATTATCATTTGCATTTCATTTCACATTCCTTTGAGGTATGCGTGCCTTAATTCCTTTGGGGTATGCGTGCCTCAATTCCTTTGAGGCACGTGTGTCTCATTTGCATATCATTTTACATTATCCTTGAGGCATGCGTGTCTCATTTGCATCATTTTCCCAATCCTATGAGGCATGCATGTCTCATTTGCGTCATTTTGCATCCTTGAGGCATGCGTGTCTCATTTGTATCATTTTGCATCTTTGAGGCACGCGTGTCTCATTGGCATATCATTTTACATTCCTTTGAGGCACGCGTGTCTCATTTGCATATCATTTCACATTTCCATTGGCATGCGTGTCACATTTCCATTGGCATTGGCATGCGTGTCACATATCCATTGGCATGCGTGTCTCACTTGCATTGTGCATCTCCATCACGGTCCAGGAGACCTAAAATCCTTGGGAGGTGCAAGACCATCGTTCGCGTTGTCTGAACGCACCGCGCTGTTTTGCGCATCTCATTGCATTTGGCATGCATTCCATCACGCGATCTTGCGCATCGCACTGTCTTGTGCACCACATCTCAATTCATGCATTGCCCCAAATGGGTCTGGCGAGACCTTAAACACGCACGGTCTAGGAGACCTTAAATCCTTGGAGGGTGCGAAACCTTTCCTACATATGTCATGCATCATTGTAAATATTGCATATGTCATGCATCATTGTAAATTCCGCATTGTCATGCATCTCATTGTAAATATTGCATATGTCATTACATTGTAGATATTGCATATGTCATGCATTTCATCGTAATATAGTGCATTGTCATGCATTTCCACCGTAAATATTGCATTTACATTCCATTGCATATTTGTAGATATTGCATTTTAGTTGCATGCATCCACTGCATCACCCTCCATCTATGGCTTGCGCCTTTCCTTGTTGAGCTTGGTCTGGTATGTGCCCATACTTTTCACGTCAAAACACAGTTCTGCATGTGTACGCGCCTATTCCACGTTGGTATGTTGGTTTGAGGGTTGCGGCACCTTTTCTGTGTTAGACGCGGCTTGTACGTGTACATGCCTTTCCTAGGCAAGATTTGGTTTGGCCCGCGTGCCATATCCATTGTATCCATCTCCATTGCATTTTTAGTTGCATGCATCCACTACATCACCCTCCATCTATGGCTTGCGCCTTTCCTTGTTGAGCTTGGTCTGGTATGTGCCCATACTTTTCACGTCAAAACACAGTTCTGCATGTGTACGCGCCTATTCCACGTTGGTATGTTGGTTTGAGGGTTGCGGCACCTTTTCTGTGTTAGACATGGCTTGTATGCGTACATGCCTTTCCTAGGCAAGATACAGTTTTGGCTGCACGCCATATCCATTGTAGATATTACATTGTAGTGTAATTATTGCATCCGGTGTTAGGATCATTATTCTTTCCCCAGCGGGTCGTCACCCCACTTATGTCATTCCACCCAATACTCGTTCTTGTGTCTGTCTATGTTACTCATAGTTCTGCATATGTGCGCGCCTATTCCACGCTGGTATGTTGGTTTAAGGGTTGCGGCACCTTTTCTATGGTAGACAGGCTTGTTACTTCCATCAATCTATTTGACATTTGTGTGGTTTCGACCCGCTCATGATTGAATCATGATTCGATTGCATTGCATATCATTTGCATTGTTTATACATAGTTTTGTATAAATTGCATATCACTTTGCATTCATCATTGTATTGTCATGCATGTTGCTAACAACATTGTACCTGTTAAGTTTGTTTTCTTTGCAGGCACGATATTGTATGTACGGCTCATTTGAGGCCGGTGCAACCGGACGAACCAGACAGGTATTGTATCCTCCGCGTGAGACGTATCGAGGATTACATAATTCTCTTACATCCTTTCTGCATTGTAGTGTAGTCTGGTGTATGCTAGCTTAAAACTGTTGCATGCGTGCTTCGTTACAGCTTTCTTTGCATGACCATAAGTTATGCTCGGCTTCTTGCATTGTCTTGCATTTTGCCCCTGCCTTCGGGCGCATACCTTGTTTGTCTTGCATGTTTGTCCAAGTCTTCGGCCTTGTCAAAAATGGGTCGTCTCTGGGCTTTGACATTCACTCCCGTCATTGTTATGACTTTCGAGTTCTGTCAAAGAGGGGCAATTGTAGACACCCTATTTTTGACCGTCCTCAAGACTTGGACGTCGCCGTTTGAACACCCGGTGATCATCCATGTTTGTGTTCGTTTGGAGTTCCCGGAGGTCTCGGCTACGCGCCTTGCCTCAGGATCTCCGAACTCGACCGTTTTGTGTCTGGTTTTGTACCAAACACTTGTGTTTTGCCTTGGAGGGGCAGGGAATGCCTTGTGAGGCATCCCCACACATCACCGGCCATGGCTAGAGGCCATCGGCTGTTGTTTGTGTCCACCGGCAATGTATATTGCCGGCCGGCACTCTTCTTGGCCGACCGGCCATCAATTTTGTCAAAATGACAATTTTGGCCAGCCGACTACTGTTCATCTTCTTTTAGCAGATATTTTGTGCCAGCTGTGATAGCTGGCACCCACCCCATTCCCCTTCATACACGTGTATGGGGGGATTTCCCTCTTGGATGGCTTGTTTTGTAAGCCTTACAAGAGGGAATTGCCTATATACGAGAGCTTCCTCTCTTTGGCCAAGGGTTAGACTTTGGTTAGACATTTTAGACAGCTTTTGTAAAGCTTGAGTTCTAGGGTTAGGGTTAGATACATATTCTATCTCTATAAGTGTGTGTTTTGTCCTACTTTTGCTCACAAACACACACCAACACACCATCTCTTGGACTTGAGACCTTTGGAGGGTTGTTTTAGTGTTTTGGAGCTGGATTAAAGCCAAGGAAGGCTGTTGGAGCATTGCTTGTGAAGGTGGTCTTCAAGGGTAAGAAACTTTCCTTTTATTCCCCATTTTTGCATTGCTTTTCTACCTATCTTAGAACGGTTTTTGTGTTTAGTGTATAACATAAAAAAGTTCTATTTTTTAGCCCTCTTGATTGTTTGTTAAGAGTGTTTTGTGGTTTGGGTTTGTTTGACCCCTCTTAGGCCTTGAGAGGCTCCTTTTTGTGCTATTTTGTGCAAGTTTCGGGACTTTGGCGTTTGGGCCTCTTCACCACTGAAATCTTGAGGGATTTTAGTGGTGAAGATGGTGCCTTGAAGTCTCAAGAAGGAGAGGGTCACCCCCTCCCCTTGTTGTCCTTGAAAAGGACCAATTTTGGCCTCTTAAGGGAGCATCTGGCTTAGGCTTTTGTTGATCATGCCATGGCTATATTTTATGCTTATATTGTCATGATTTAACTTTGTATTAAGTTGGTTTTGGTACACCATGCATGCTTAGCATACCTACCATGTAATGCCTTGTTATTGCCTTAATATGCCTTAGGTTGTTAGCCTTTGTTCTAGCATGTTTTAGGCTTAGCCTTGTGAAGGTTTTGTGCTTATTTTGCCATGTTTTAGGTCTGTCCATAGTTGCTTGGGTCGATCTTGGCATGCTTAGTATAGCTCCTTTGTATTTGAGCTTGTATGCTTCAAGTATGTGAATGTGTAGCATGTGTTGCTTGCATCATTTGAGTGGTTTGGCACCATTTGTAACATCATATCAGTCCCTAAGACATGCTCATATGCTTGCCTTGGATGCCTCTTTGAAGCTTTGAAAGCTTGTCTTGCATGCTCCATGTTTTAGCATTTGTGCATGCCTTTGAATTTGAGTCACTTAGATGCCATTTAAGTGGTCTTTTGGCCTTGTTTTAACATGCTAAAAATCTGTTTTTAGTTGTTTAATGCATGCCATGTTTGCCTTGCTAAGTGTAGTTCAATGCATCATTAGCTTGTTTTGAGTACTTGGACCATTTGCATGCTAATGTTTGCCTTGTTTAAGTTGGTTTGGCACCTCTTATAACATGATTTTAAAGCTTTTCATTGCATGCTAATTGTCTATTGTTTGGTCTCTTTAAGTGTGCTTAAGAGTTGCCTTTATGCCTAAGTGTTGGATCATGAATGCTTGCATGTTTGTTTGCATTTTGGCCTTCACTTCCATGGTTTTGGCCACTGATTTTGGGCCTAGTTAGGGCTGCCCAAGTCATGTTTAAGTCCACCATTTGCTTGTTTGCATGCATACCTCGTGTGTTGTCACATACTTGGCCTATCTCATGTTGTTGCATGCTCGGAACCCTTCGTATTTGGCATGCATTCTTCTTTGGTCAAGTCGCTTACATGTTGCAAGCCTTGCATATTAACATGTTTAGTTGCATCTTGCATGCTTGGTTAGTTTGCATGTCTCACATGCTTGTTTGCTTAGGTTGCATGCCTAGTGTGCATTGTTTGTCCACATGCTCATGTTGCATCCTTAGCTTGCATGCCTAGGTTGCATTGCATCTTGCATGCATGCTTTGTCCCTTGATTAGTGATAGGGATTGGGCTTTGGTTTGTTTGTTTGCATTGCATTTCATTTGACATGAAAATGCATGCTTGATTCTTTGGGCCATCATGCATGGAAATGCGTGATTGGTGGTCCGAGAATCGAGGCACATGTTCCTTTGAGTCACAAACATGATAAGGGGCATGATTGGTGCATACATTGCTTGAATTGTATTGCCATGCTATGCCTTGCCCTCTGCTGCTGTCAATTGCAGGTTCTGCAGGCATTCTTGGCCGGCCGGCAATATTTAGTGCCGACCGGCAATGTATTGGTGGCCGATAGCCTCATTTCCAGCCGATGGCCATATCTAGCAGCCGGTGGTAATTCTATGCAGCCGGTGGTGTCCCCCAATGTCCAGAGAGACATCCCTGAGGCTTTGGCAGTCTTTGGAGGGGCAGAGCAGGGAAAACAGAGGCAGACCATGCATGGCAGTGCGATTCCGAGCGGGACCCGAGCATGCGTTGCATCAGGCTCTCCTCCCGAGGCGGTTTACTGTTTTGCCTAGTTTAGTTAGTTGTTAACTAATTAGGCAATTTGTAATTATTAATTAGCTTGCGTAGTTGGTTAATTTGTATTATTCTTTTGGTCCCTCCGGGCGAGGGCGAATCTGTAATAAGTGTGGGTGCGTGTGCATGCATGTCTTCCAACCTCCACTTCTTTCTCCCTTTTACTTACCTGCTTTGATGGTTAGTATTAGGGCACGTTTAAATCAGCATATCTCATGCAATGCATGTGTGCATCCATGCATTTGTCTTGCATGTACCGGGCTCGGTACATCATACAAACTGCATTGTATTTTCAATTCCAAATTGAATACGTGATAGTTGTAACATTCCACATGCCACTTTAGGGTTTGCCGAGCCCATCCTAATCACATCCTGTATGTGTTGCATTAGCCACTTAACATGAACTAGGACATGCATGTTTGCTAATCAGTTTACTGTTTCGACACGGAGTACGATGTAAGTATTTATGCTTTAGCATCTCGCATGCGTGTGAATGTTAACATGACAGCATGATTACCATGTGGCTAAGTGCTTATATGAGATAAATTGCCTGATTGCCTGTGGGTGAAGGTTGGATTGTTTGAGTTGGAAAAACTCGTTGAAATCCGTGTTTTAGCCTACTTGCGAGTAGCAAATTCCAAAGCATTTTTCAAAACAAACGGATATGCAATGCTTGTTTCCAAATTAGGCAATCTAGTCTATACTTGTTTGCTGTGCGCATAACATAGTAATTCTAGGCTAATAATCGGAATAAGAACACATAATGTTTTCAAAATCGGGTATCATGGTTAGTAGAGGCCAGTCTTCGGACCGGGCGAAAGGGGGTGCTCATAGCTGACCTTCCCCGATCGTACCCAAGCTCCCGAGCCAAGACAACTTTGGTGATGACGGACACGTGGCCTTTGGCACCGAGTCAGGGTTTCCTAAATTTCCCCATTAAAAAATATTTAGGTGGCGACTCTGTATCTGGCAAAGCAGTCCATGTTTGGCACTTCTTTTCAAAAATCTGTTTCTCAAAACGATTTGCCGGATTTGGACTCTTTGGTTCAGATTTAGAACCGTGACACAAATTGAGTTCCGAACTGTAACCCGTGAGTTGCCTCGCGGACATGTTACATTGATCGATGTCGACTTCAACAACTAGAAAATATTTGGCGACTTCCCAACTATATAACCACCAGAATCATTATGAATTCCTTCTGAATAACAAGTTTCATTCGAAAGTAATGGGGTAAAGAATCCGCTTTAACAATTTGTTCTCAGTTTAACTCCTTGGCACTTGTGGCAAGACTCCAATCTGAATTTCTTTCGACTAACAAATTTCATTCAAAAGCAATGGGGCAAATAGACGTTGGAAAAGAAACTCAACTTAAATAAATCGGCAATCTACTTCAATTTGCTTCCAATATCCATTTAATAATTCCTTATACCGGCTCCTTACATCGGCGCACTACTACAGGATGCTCTATTCAATATCCTTGCAATGTTTAAAATTGAGACAAAAGTCTCCGAATATGGAGCAAGAAAGCCTCCAAATACGGAGCGCCCTCCATGCTCGGTACGGAGTGCGATCATCAAAAGTCTCCAAATGTGGAGCAAGAAAGCCTCCGAATACGGAGAGCTCTTCGTGCTCGGCACGGAGAGCCATCAACAAAAGTCTCCAAATGCGAAGCAAGAAAGACTCCTAATGCGAAGCGCCATCAACAAAAGTCTACGAATACGAAGCAAGAAAGCCTCTGAATACGGAGCACCCTCTGTGCTCGGTACAGAACGCCATCAACAAAAGTCTCTGAATGCGGAACAAGAAAGCCTCTGAATACGGGGTGCCCTTCGTGCTCGGCACGGAGCACCATTAACAAAAGCCTCCTAGTTCGGAGTAAGACATAAATATATCTTTACATACATTCAAGACATACGTACATTTATATATACATTCAAGCAAACAAGCATTCATGTAGTCATTCATTCATACATTTTATTCATTTATCTAGAGTGTTCTTTATCAAGAAACCTAACATCTATTTGAACAACATAGCTCGGAAATAAAAACTCGCATTCCTTCTACCACAAACAATGAAAGTTTTGGGGCAATTGTGGTGGCCCAAAAAATACTAGCTTATTAACAAAGGGCCCAGCCCAAACAAGGAAACCCATAAAGTAAATATCATATCCCCATCTATAAAAAGGGGGGCACCCCTAGAAATAGAGGTATGATCTCTCTCTGCAATAGAACACACACACACCTCTTCATTTCCGCATCTTCTTCTTTCCATGATTCAGTTACTAACTTTATCATCGGAGTGTCCCCGGCAGGCAACCCCGATTAGGTGGCGCTGACTATGTTCATCCTTGCAGATCTAGAGAGGTCAAGCCCATCTCTTTATTGGATCTCTTCAACAATCTATGTAAGAGGATTTTCTGGGTCTTACAGAACAGACTCATCTCATTCGGACACATACTCAAGAGCAATTTAACCAATATAGAGTACAACTGGAGATACAAATGGAGGACATGAAAGATGCTATGCAACTGAGATGCAAGGCACGATTCAAGATCAACAAGCATGGGTGGAGAAGTTGGAGTCTCAACTGTAGCCTGCAGTCTATGGGGTTGCATCCATTGCTATTTACAGCAACAATCCCATGCATTCACCTCATCAAATTCAGTCATCATATTTCATCCCAGGATGTGAATAAAAAGTTAATTATGAAATTTGCAATTTGAAATTTTATTCATGTTACTTTTTCTTGTTCTTGTTAAATGCAGGTTCAGATATCAAAGAAGGGGAAAAAGAAGAATAAGAAAAAGTAGATGGGACAAACTGTTGGAAATGGTTATAAAATTCTAGTTAAAACCAGAATTTTTTCCTAAGTTTGGTCTAATTTTTAGGTGGGCCCCGTGCATCGATTTACACGGGTCAAAGTGGTAACGCGTTCTATGCCGCGTTGTGATTCACGTGGTATATTTGGTTGTTCAAAACCATTACCGAGTGAATGGGAAATTGAAGCCAAAGTATACTCCATGGAAATGGAGTTTTGGTGGAAATTCCTTAAAGGTTTGAATAAGGTTTGTCCCACATTGATTTGGTGGGAGGTTTTGAGAGGGTTTATAAGGCATGGGTTTGGTACTCGGGGTGTGCCCCAAGGGGTACCCAAGTGTTTTAGAGGAAGAGGTTATGGGCAAAATGGGCTAGACCCATTGGACTCAAAAACCACCACACGCGCGCGCGCCGTCCGTCCGTCCGATCGGGCGGGCTGGCCTTTTGGGCCAAAAACTTTTGAATTTATTTTTATTTTTTGATAAAATAAAATTTAGAATTCAAATTAACCGGAAATAATCTGGTCCGGTTTTTCCTGTTCATCCAAACAGGGCCCTTCCCGTTTTTGAAACCAACAGATTTAAATCTGTTTGAATTTCAAACCAAACAGTGCCTAAACAGTTTGTATCTGTTTAATTCAAATTGAACAGGTACAGTACCTGTTCAATTCAAAACCAAGAGCCACCTTTACATCTATAAATAGACTAGCCTCCCATTTGGATTTTCACTCCAATTTTCGTATTCCATCCTCTGCTTTAAATCTCTACATATTGCTGCATTTTATTTCTGAAAGAAAGAGTGTAAACACTTAGTGTGTTCGACGAACGATTAAATTGTAGTGCTGCTTTTATTCGTTGATAAGATCATTTTATCCTGGGAGATAGACGTCCAAATTCTGAAAGCACCGTGGAGAGGACGAATCTGTCTTAAGGACACAGTGTTAAACACTGGACTTGATCAGAAAAGTTATTCAAAGAAATTAACCAAGTAAGTTGTAAAATTTTATTCTGTTTTTATTTGTTTATTTAATCAGATTTTAATTTTGTTTTTGTAACAAAATAAAATTTGTTATTTATTTATTTATTTATTATTTCGAGTTTGATTTTTGTAATCAAACAAATTCTCTCCTTTTCTTTATTTCTTTAAATTCTAGTTGTTGTTTTGTACACAATAGAATTAAATCTTTTAAATATAGTGAAGATTGTACCAACACAAACTTAGTGAAAGAGGGCCTCATTTTCTCGTAAGTTAGCTTATGAATTTGATAGTTTCTAGCATTGATTATGCCCTATGACAAGGTTGTTGAAGAAGAAGCTAGAGCTTCAAGAAAATGATTATTCTCATATATGTTCAACAACAACACTCTGTTACATTCTCAAATATATATATTTTATAAGAGAGATGACATATACATGTATATAACTATACTATTGTATCTTAACTGAATTCTGTACAACCATACTATCTAAGCTATACTACTCTACATCATAGAACAAAGTAAGTCATGTGTGGCCGCACTCTATATACTTCAAGTAACTGCTGTGTTAGCCAACACCTCAGCTTCCTTATCAGTTATTCACTTAGTAAGATGACATTGCCTTAATGAAATTCTATTTTATCTTATTTTTTGATAAACAAGTGCTATAGTGGCTGTGTTTCCTTGCATGCAGTACTTCTGTTGTGCAACTGTTAAACTCTATCATTTTTTGAGATATGTGTGGTTAGCAGGGGTTAACTTCTTGTTTCATCTTTCTTGTGACAACATATAGTTTTTTGTCATATTGAATTACATGCGCAAAAATGAAAAAATCTGATCATATTCTGATTCCTCAAATCTAGAAATCTGATACTTTGAATTGAAAGTTTAGGTAAAAAAATATTCATATCCTTTCCCAGTGCATCATAATCATCATGGATTCATGGAACTCTAGTTATTGGTGCAAGGTTGCTTTTATCAACCCTCTTTGTTCAGTTATTTAATATTTGCCAGATTGTTTTTTGTGTCAACTGTATTACAGATCTAGCGCTAAGTGAAGACAATACTCTCTTTTCTAAATGCGTGAATTTCGTTATTAGTAATTATGTTTTGGAACTTAGCATTCAAAACTGAACTATGTTGTTACTTTGTTCCTGGACCAACAACATTTGTGTTAAATATATATGCAAATCACTTGTTGCCAACTGTCAGCAGCAAATTCTATTGAATAAGAAAGATGAAAGAGAAGACTACTAAATGTGATTTTGTATGGGGCTTGTATGTGTGTGGAATTTCTGTATTTGTTGGCCTTTTAAGGTTGAATAGGAATACTCACTATATTTTTATTTTGATGAAACAGGTACTGGCATTCGCTGATTAGGGATGATAAAAAAAAATTTGGTTGTGTGTTCATAGTCGAGCACATGCACAATAAGTGAAACTCTGTATGCTTCAATGTGGCCTTGTAATTCAAATTTGAGCCATTGATGGACTATATTCTTGGCTTTTGTTCTTCTGTATTAGACGGGAAATTCTCAAACTGTGTTCATCTTAGTTAAATTCTCAATCAATTTGACCCTGTGTTCTTATATATTTCTACCCAAAAAAAAAAAAAAAAAGCGTCATATGTTAACTGTGACGGAAATAAGATAATGGGTGTTAAGATATGGCAGTGTTTAAAAAAATGCCACATATAACTATTAACTGCATTTTAAAAACGTTGTAAAGCTAAGGCGACAGTTGCATCAGCGACTAATATTATGGCGTTTTTATGGCCTACAGAGGCTATTATGACACTGCCAATTACAAAATTTCCTGTAGTGCACGTTCAGTTAACAATCATCTCCTCAATCAAACATTACCGAGTTTTGTCTCATAATTGTTACATGATATAAAATAGGAGAAAAGCAAGTGACATTTTTCTCTTATAAATTGAATACCAAGCAATTCCACTACAAACATATGTATGAAACTGCCTCAAAAGACTCAATGTTAAGTTGGTTTAAAACTCCTTTATGCTATGGCTCCACAGAATAGATATGCATTTTTGTTACTCTGCATCATTATTTAAGAAAAAGTGAAGAAGAAAAAGAAAAAAAAAAAGTCTATATAGTGTTGTGAAAAAACAGAAACCGCATTCAAAATCCAGAAAGGTAAGTCATAGTAATGGCAGGTGGAGAGGGATTGAAAAATTCATCATCAGTCCAATTAGTCTCATCCTAGTGGCGTAACATGCTCTTCCATGAATATAAATTGTCAATGCACTTGTTCAAATGCCAATCCTTAGTTTGATTTCTCCAATGTCCATCTGTGTAGTTTTCCTTTTCAGCTTGCATTCTGTCCCACTCCAATTGAGCTTTCTGTTTCGATTTCAAAAGGCAAAACTGCTGCAATTGCTGTGGCATTGCATCGTGTACTCTCCATCACTTGTTGTGAGCAACATCGCTCGAAAACTCATGGAACATATCGACATTCCAGTTGCAATCGCAGTCCTTGAAGCATAGCCATGGCTTCAACCCCAGATAATGGAGATAAAAAATTGAGGCTCTGCCCCAAAAAGCTTTGTTCTCTTTTGCTTCACAGCTTCATCATCTCCAACCCAGAAATTTTTCAGATAGTTCATGTGTTTTGGAATCCGATGCCACCATGTAAAGACTTCATTCAAGTAGCCCTGGTCTCCACCATTGTAAGATTCAATTTCGTTGATGTGATCCATCAAAAGCTTGAATGTACAATCCGACGGCTCTATCACCATTACACCAGAGTTAAAAAGCGTTCCATTATTTCCTGTTGCAGAAATTTCTGGCATACGAAATAGGAAATCAATGTTCCTAAGTATAAGCATATCAGCATCGATGAAAATAATTTTGTCGTAATCTGTGAGCTGCCACAATCGGAATTTGCTGAAATTCCATTCTTTGTAAGCATCTTTTTCTGCCTTTGGGTTTCTTATCCTCTGGATTGTCCTGATTTTCCAGCCTGCTGCCTCAAGTCCACTCCTGTGGTACTCACTGATTGTGTCATCAACAAGTATGATGAGGTCCCTGGTCGATCCAGCCATGCGGATGCTTTGAGCTGCTACTATGGCTCCACATACATAAACATGAGCTGAATGCAGGATTGTTGCATATGCCTCCCGATGATGATGCACCTTTCTTTCTGACTCAACTTCTTGTTTTTCTGTTTCCACAACTTTCGAGAGAATGTATTAAATTAACACTAGCTAATAAATAACACTTGAAATTGGCAGAAAAGGTTCCAAACTTTCTATTCCTTAAAAAGGGTTTGAATTAAAGAGAAGTTTTTTATGTTTCATTTTGCAGTAGCATCAAGTCAATCCTCTACATATTTTGTAAGAAAAGCAAAGCAGTGGAATCTGAAGCCCCCCATTTTGATTTATGAGAGAAATGATGAATTGAAGAGATTTGTGCAGTCTCAGATAGTGGTGTTGTGAATATTTACAATTCAGAACAGTGGATTGGAAACTGACCTTTTTCTCGCAATGCATTCAAATTTGGTTTGTATAACCACGTGTTACCTTCACGTAAAACGAGTTCCTTGCAAATAAAGAGATTTGGTATGGGAAAGCCCTTGGTCACAAATAATAAATGCAAAGGGTGATTGTTGGGTTTGGCAGAGACTGGTGCTATTGCTAGCTGAGCAGCTGCGAGCTGCAAGTGCAAATGAGCCACGTCTCTAGACTAATATATATGTGAAACAGACTCTTAACACATTAAATTTATAGATTTTTTAATGTCATAAATTTTCGGTATAGTAAACTTAATAAATGAATAAGTGGTTAATGAGCTTTGGACCACCATCCTCTTTACTATTGTTACTATTAGTTGGGTGATTTTAGATTCACTAGTTCATCTTTTACATTGCTTTCATTTATTTTACGGAAACAAAATTTTGTGTTTCTTGTTTTGCATTAATGATTTTTTAAGGGGTTATTTATCATTTGAAAAATAGAATATACAATCTCATTTAAAAAAAAAAATAACACAAATAAAAGAAACAAGAGATAAAAATATAATAAAATAACAAATTCGACATATCTTATGAAATTCTTACTTTTGAAAATATCAAATTTCAATATGTCAATTTGTCACACAAACTTTCAAATAGATTTGACATTGCCATGGAATTACTCTAACCTTTCATCTATTATGCTTTGTTTGGTTTACTGAAATAGAATGAAATTTCATTTAATTATAATATTCATTCACACATTCAATTTACTAAATAAATAAAAAATATATATATTATAAATGAGATTATCAATTACCGGTATAATGAAATATGTCATTCTAATGAATCAAAATAGGGATGGATTATGTGTCCATATGTTTGATTTGCCAATAAAACTTCAGATTTATTCATTTCCAATGCTTTGATTTGAGAGAAGGACTAGGAGATTGTTGAATAGTAGCACAAAGAATGAAATTTAAAACATGTGGAAGAGAAATTAGAATTATGTTAATTTCCTACAAAAAAGGGTAACTGCCCAATTGTTTGTTTTTACTCTATCATGGTTTTTGAAAATCTGAGGCTAATATTAGAGTTAAAACAGTGTCCAATCTTTTGGAGGCATTCTCTCCCAAGATTAAGGAGGTTGAATAGGATTACTTTTAATAGCAATGACCCATGAGGAAATAGAGATGTATAAATAACCCCAAAAACTCCAAACCAATAATACAAAAAATAAAAAAAGATTGTCATCT
Organism: Camellia japonica; assembly: GCA_030407325.1. Classification (NCBI taxonomy): domain Eukaryota; kingdom Viridiplantae; phylum Streptophyta; class Magnoliopsida; order Ericales; family Theaceae; genus Camellia; species Camellia japonica. Next base: position 101,860,115 of record JAPPVO010000002.1, on the reverse strand, counting down.
CAAGAACACCAAAAAACAGGAAAAAAGAAAAAAAAAAAAAAAAAAAAAAGAAGAAGAAGAAAAAGAAGAAAAAAGAAAAAGATGAATCCGACCTATCTTTTCCTCCGCATTTCGCTCTTCTCCCTCTTCCTATTCTTCTCTCCCGCGTATGCCCACAACAAGAGCCATGAAACTCCCAAGAAGAACCCTCCTCAACCTACTCACTCTTCTTCTTCTTCCTCTTCCTCTCAACCTACTCATTCTTCTTCCTCTTCCACTCAACCTACTCACTCTTCTTCTTCCTCCTCTTCCTCTTCCTCTATGCAAGGAAGTTTCAAAGGCTCTTTCTCCGCAGTCTTTGCTTTTGGTGACTCATACACAGGCACTGGCAATGCTCATGGAACGGGTTCAGGGCACGCCTCTACTACCACACAAGAATGTGATGGTCGCCAACTCGTTGATTTCCTATGCGACTCTCTATCCCTTCCTCCCTTGCCAGCATACAAAGGCACCACTTCAGGGAATTTCAAGCATGGAGTGAACTTTGCAATAAGCGGATCAATGTCTCCTTCAAGCGATGGTAAGAATAAAGATCACGCAGGAATGTGGAGCGAGTTTTCTGAAAATGTGCACACTCAGATCAATGGGTACAACAAGGTTGCCCAAGAAATCAAGGGGGGAAATCCCAGCTTGGGCACCGCTGAGATTGAGGGTGCACTCTTCTGGGTTGGTGCAATGGGCGTGAAGACCTATGCTAATAACAGTTGGTCTTCAACTACACCGCTTAACAAGCTTACAGACTTGTCTGTTATCCATATCTGCGGACTTGTACAGGTATGCTTCAAAGAAACAAAATTGAACAGAGTGCAGCGCTGCAAACGAACTGAGTTTTATGCTACTATTTATTTATATATTAAAAAATGTAAGTAATAGCCACAAAATTTCATTATCAAGTTGCAAGCCAAGTTTATTCAAGCTCAAAAACGAGCCTAAAAGTCTAACTCAAACTTGTTTATTTACTTAACTAGTCGAGCTCGCGAACAGCTCAGTCATTGCAATTCTAATCACATATGTTTCGTACCTGTTTTCAAACTAGACTTGACTTAAACGTAATGAATTGAATGCCAACATGTTTAATGTTTTCTACAAAAAAAAATAAATAAAAACAAAGAGTAAACTATAAATGTTTGCAAACGATACCTGAAAATTTCATGTTTCATATGACAGTCATTGTTGGACAGCGGTGCAAAGTACATAGTGGTTCAAGGACTACCGCCAGTGGGGTGCCTCCCTCTATGCCTTCTCATGGCTCCACCTCACGATCGCGACAAACACGGGTGCTCTGCAATTATCAACGCAGCGGTAATGATCCACAATGAGATTTTACAGGCAAAGATAGAAAATTTTCAGAGGAGGTATCCGAGTCATTCAATCATATATGCTGATTTCTTTAAGGCATTCCTGACGATCCTGATGAATCCATCGAAATACCACTTTCAAGAGCACTTCAAGGCATGTTGTGGCACTGGGGGTGGAGAGTTCAACATCAACCCGAAATCGCTTTGCGGGTCGCACGGAACGTCCACCTGCAAAGAGCCCGGGAAATACATGAACTGGGATGGGATCCACCTCACGGAAGCCATGCACAAGCAGATAACTGATCTCTTCCTCCACCAAGGCTTCTGTACACCATCATTTGATCAGCTTATCAAGAAAAAAATTGGCAAGTAGATTGTCCGTGTCCGTAGCTAGCTTAATTCGTTTTACCGCTCCGAGTGGCTTCATTCAGAGAGCGAGATAATAAAAGAGTGCTCAAACACAAAGTTTTGTATCTTTTTTCCCTTTTTCTTTTAAAAGTGTGATACACAAAACAGGATACAAAGAATCTCTTCCTCTTCTTCTTCATCAATCCATTCTAGATACAAAGAATCCCATGTCACTTTTCTCTGGACGTGGTCCAAGTGTAGAAAAATGTGCTCAACCATGGGAATTAGCTCTTTCCAATGATCAATTTCACTCTTATTGAAATTCAAAATGCCAATTCCCTGAAAATTATTCCTGCCAGATATTGTCCTGATGACCTTTGAAATTTCGTTCCAATTAATATCTAAATCCGATGTATGTCGAGGATCTAATGCACCTCATATCCACCTCCACATGTTCGCAAAATTTGGCTTATATTAACTAAATATAAGATGTGCATTAAAATCCTTTCGTAAAAAAAAAATAATAATAAAAAAAAATAAAATAAAATCAGAGTCTTTCATTTAGAGTCAAAATTACTTCTTTTTAAGGTGGAAAGTGAGAAATATTCCTTATGCTTCGACAATGGGAAGTCTCATGTATGCAATGCTTTGTACTAGGCCTGACATTTGTTACGCAGTGAGTGTTGTGAGTAGATACCAATCCAATCTAGGTCCAGAGCATTGGACAATAGTGAAACATATTTTGAAATATTTGAAAAGGACCAAACACTATTTTCTAGTGTTTGGTAGTGAAAATTTGATTATTGAAGGTTACACCGATTCAGATTTTCAATCTGATATTGATGATAGAAAATCAACTTCTGGATTTCTATTTACTCTTGAAAAGGGAGCAATAAGTTGGAACAGTTGCAAGCAAGATACTACTGCAGATTCTACAGTTGAAGTAGAGTATGTTGCTGCAAGTGAAGCTTGAAAGGAAGCTGTTTGGATTCACAAGTTCATTCAAGAACAAGGTGTTGTCCCAACAATTGAATCTCCTATAATTGTTTATTGTGACAACACTGGCGCTATTGCACATGCTATTGAGCCTAGGGCCCGTCGAAGAACAAAGCACATTGAGCGTAGATTTCACTTAATATGTGATATCATTATGACAACCCTTATCTCTGATTAGTGCTAAATTGTGATTGAGCATGATAAGTAATTGATTAAGCTGAAGTTCTGAATTAACTGCATGAGTGTATTGTTTTAAATGCATTTCTATCTGTTTGATTACTGAATGATCTATTCGTGTTCTTATTTTGAATTGCGAATTGAAAGCCTTATCGACAACCGAACCGGAAATTGATTAGTGTTATAAGCTAATTAGAATTTATATGATTTGATAGTAGGTTTAATTAAAATTTGATTTGGAATGATTAAATTAGCATTGTTAATGTTAAATTACATCAACTTGAATTATTTGCATTTATGCCATTGAGTGGGCAATTCTAGGCTAACTCCTCCCCACTTCATGCACATTTGGCATATCATCTCTTCAGCCTTTTTCTTAGACCAAAACCGAGAGAGAGAAGGAGATTAGGAGCAAATTGAGTTCATCTAGAATTTTGCTTGGAAAATTAGAGGAATTGAAGAAGATTTGCAAAATTGAGCTAACATACTTGGAATTCAAGACCTAAGGTAGGAATTCATCTTATTAATTATGAATTTAAGTTGTTACTTGCATGATTCATGGGAAGATTGGAGTATAGAGTCAAGAATTGGCTTTAGGTGTTGGTTTAAGAATTAATTCACGCATGCATGTACATATTCTTGAGTTTTGAGGTTGTTTTCATGAGAATTTCTTCTTGCATGTTCATATTTTTGGTTGTAGTCCATGAATCCATCATGTTTTAGAGTTCAATCTTGCATTTGACCACGTTTTGGAGCATTGGAATTCATAAGAACTCATGCATGTTGTGTTCTTGCATTGTTTTTCAAGTTTCTTTGAAATTGGTGTTCAATTGGCTTAACTTTGGGCTTGATTTCATAAATTGATCTTTGAAACATGTTGTATTATGGGTTTTTATGTGTTTTTCAGAAAACTAGCCCAAAAGAATCAAGTTTGAAGCTTTAAAGGTTGAGTTTTGTGCTTGAAGATCAATATGAAAATTCCAGATTTTGGATCCACGCTCGAGCGTAGGACTTCACGCTCGAGCGTACACTCTGAGTACATGCACTTCCGCTTGAGCATATGAAGCCACGCTCGAGCGTGAAATGCATATGCCTAGAAGTTCATGTGTTTTGCAGTCCGCTCGAGCGAGAGAATTCACGTTCGAGCGAGGATCTGAGTCTCACGCTCGAGCGGAGGTCGAGCGCCCGTCGAGCGTGAATATTATGCAACCAGTACTTTTCATGAGTTTGCAGCCCGCTCGAGCGAAAGAAGTCACGCTCGAGCGAAGCTTCATTGTCTGCATGTCCGCTCGAGTGTAGAAAGCCACGCTCGAGCGTGGACCCCTGTTTCAGCAAATCTTGAAAAGTGTTTTAAAGTACATCTTTGCATCCTCATTCCATCCTAGGCATTCCTAGGCTATGTTTAAGGCATCTTAATGAGGATAATGTTATAGAACCACACCAAGTCAAGTTAAGGGGCTAAGTCATTAATCCCAAGAGTGTAACTTAGTGTGTGTGTTCATTCTGCAACTGTGTAAGGTTGGCACTCGAGGACGCTGACTAGCCTGTCTATAGCCCATCACTCTGTGAGTAACAATGTTGTAAAGATACGTTCATTTATAACTATTTCTGAACGATTGATTATACTGCTTTCTGAAATGGCATCGTTTACTGAATGAATGTTTGTCCTATTTGTAAACTGTATTCGTGGCATCCTTAGCAACTTACTGTTACTGTTACTGTACTGTTACCGCTACTGTTACAGAGATCTCTGTCAGTTCCAATGTTGAGACCACTACTGTTTACTGTTTGATGGCCATCAACTAACTGTTCGGTCTGTTAAGACCTACTGTACTGTTTTGCTATTAGATGTACCACATATGACTATTATGGTTTCTAAATAACTGTTATGGCATGAAATATGAGCCACTGATTGAATAACTGATTTACTGATGCAAATGACTGTTTTAATTACTGAAAGGACATTCATTCTTAACCCCTTTACGCATATGTTATTCACTGGGCGTTAGCTCACTGTTTATATTTATATGTAGGTGTCCAGGCACCGGACCGAAGCTAGGAGCGTCAAGTTAAGCTCCCGTTTTGTCAAGCCAACCTTTGTGCCTCACTTCGAGGTTCCAAGTCTGTTCAAGCTAAGGCTGCTCTGGGGTGTCTCAGTTTCACCCTTCTGTCTCTATTCTGTAATAAGTGTTTTAGATTTGGCTGTACAGTTATGGTGAAGGGATTTGGTCCCTAACCTGTTTATGTTTGTATATGACGTATGTATATATGTTTTGGTTATGAATGTGGCTTGTTCATAAAAGTCTTTTTTTGCATTTAGTTTGTCACAGCTCATTGGACATTTTTTTATTACTGTATGACTTCTGCCAGCCCCTTACTCTGTATTGTTGTCCTTACTGTTAAGCAGGCCTTTGGTAATCGCGTATTACTGGCCGGTTGCGATGCTAAACCCATTGGAGCGGGTTTGGGTCGTGACAATCATCCATAGAGGAGATATGTCAATAGCAAAGATTGCATCAGCTGAAAATATTGCAGATCCTTTCACAAAAGCCTTAACTCAGAAGCTTTTTGAGAAGCATTTGGAGATGATGGGTATTAAATACATGTGTAATTGGTTTTGAGTGCAAGTGGGAGAATATTAGTATTTGTGCCCTCAAAAACCAATTTGTTGACTTTATTAACTGGTTAAATAAATTGCTTGGCATTTTATTTTGTACTTTTGTATAATATTATTCTAGGTAATGTTACATTTAATGTTACATATGATGTGAACATAAGGTTCCTTGGATAACATTGTAGGAAAACATGCTAATGGTTAATGAACCAAAAGCTGGAAGTTATGATTTTTGGTGCCTTGTAGACCCAATTAATGTTCTAGACTATGGGTGTTGATTGGGCATCGCAATTGATAGAATGATTAACTCCATCATTGAGGTAATGACCTTAGGCAAATAGGTGGGTGCTATGTAATAAGAACATGCACTAAACATGATCGGTTTTGAGAATACCTATGGAATGATCACTGTCAGTTTAAAAGGTAGTTCTATTACAATACACTTATTTTCTTTTGACCTGAGAGGCTTGTATAAAATAATTAACTATTTATTTAACTTTGATATTGTCAATCGGTGATGCCAAACCAAAAACTATATACGGACATGTTAGGTTATGTGAGTGGTAATTAATTTATGTAGGTGCTTAATATGAGATCCACCATTCTCAAAGTGAGAAAGTATATTCAAGTAATTTTTCCTATTAATGTTGGACCGAAAGAAAACCAGTCAGTAACTTTTTCATAAAAATATTTTTATTTGTACATGTATAATTATAAAAGTATATTCTTGAAAAATGCTTTTGGGGTCCAATTAGAAGGAAAAATTTAGAATTCATCTACATGAGCTAGGGTTTTTTTATAGTGATAAATTTGTCCATACCTAGTAGTTCATGTGGAATATAGTTCGGCGGAAGGAAGTGTGTGACCAATTGTAAGAAAGGGCCTCTGTTGTAATTCTCTAGTTTTAAGGGTTTAATTGTAATATGTTGATGGACATTATTACAATTAGTGGAAGTTCTATATTATCTATTTAAAAGATAATTAAATGAAAAAGCTAATTCAAATTAGATGGGTAGTCATGGGTCATGCCACCATCACCAAACTCGAGTCTGAAACTCAATTCGATTTCCAACATCTCCCACTCGTACATGGATTGGCATGACATTGCCACATCTCTATCTCAATCTTGATATACCCAAACATTGAACAAGTTCATATTTGCCAATGAACCATGCAATCTCTAAGAACACCTGGATGTGGAAGCTTTGTACTAGAAACATAAACAGAGCCAACATAGAGACATCAATCTAAAATAAAAATAGTGCCTCGTATATGTAGACGTCCCCGAACGCCCCGGGAGGATGAGTCCAGTTCCGTTCATTTGGGCTCACTACAGTTCAGGACCCAAATGTCACGGTTCTCAATCTGAACCAAAGAGTCCAAATCCGGCAAATCGTTTTGAGAAAACAGATTTTTGAAAGAAATGTCAAACATGGACTGCTTTGCCAGATACAGAGTCGCCACCTAAATATTTTATTTTTGGGAAATTTAGGAAACCCTGACTCGTTGCCTAAGGCCACGTGTCCGTCATCACCAAAGTTGCCTCGGCTCGGGAACTTGGGTACGATTGGGGAAGGTCACTTCGTGAGCACCCCCGCTCGCTAACCAGGATATCTAGTTTTGAAAACATTATGCGTTCTTATTCCGGTTATTAGCCTAGAATTTACTATGTGATGCGCACAGCATACAAGTATAAACCGGGTCGCCTGAATTGGAACAAAACATTTCATGTTTGTTTTTGAAAGATGGTTTGCTACTCGCAAGTAGACTTAAAATGCAGATTTTGCCACCCTCAGGTGGGCTTTAGAAAAGATGGTTTTGCCACTATCTAGTGGGCTTAAAACTCACAGTCAATGCATTGTTCCAATCCAAATAACCCAACCTTCACCCACAGGCATTCAGGCAGTTATATCACATAAGCAAATAGCCTCATGGTAAGCATGCTATCATGGCAGTCACTCACGCACATACAAGGATGCTAAAGCGTGAAGACTTACCGAGTACTCCAAGTCAAAACAAAAGCTATGTTAGAAATCCATGCATGATCCTAACTATACAGAAATGCCTAATGTAACACATGCAAAAATGCAATTATAGCAGGCTCGGCTATTCTAAACATGGCATATGGAATGCTACAGCTAACATGTATTCAGCTCGGAATTGAAATACAATGCAGTGAGTATGATGCGCCGAGCTCGGTGCATGCAAAACAGATGAATGAATGCAAACATGCTATCATACTGTATGTTCATTGAAACATGCCCTAATCTAACCATCATAAGCTGGTAAATAAAAAGGAGAAAGACGTGGGGTTGGAAGACATACATCACACACACGCACACTTATTACAACATTGCCCTCGCTCGGAGGGTCCGAATAAATAATACAGTCCCGAATAAATAATACAGTCCAAATGAATACCAAAATCCTAATTAATTAACAAATTAATCTAAGAAAGCAGTAAATTAGCATGCAAGCTAGGGACTGCCTCGACTCTACTCCGGATGATGAATGATACATGTTCGGGTTGCCTGGCGCGGAAATCCATCGCGATGCCCCGATTAGCCTCTGTTTACAATTAAGCCCGGAATATTGCGCGAAGTCCCAAGAGATTGCCGGTTTCTGATTTGCTGCAACAGAGAGCAGGAAAAGGGCATGGCAATATTTTTTCACATATGTATGCTTGACTACTCTTCAGGGAGCGTAGTCCTCGATCCTCGTGCCACCAATCACGCATCTCGATGCATGATGGCCGAGGAGTCGATTTGCACGACTCAATATGGAATGAATGCACGTGAAAACACAACAAGGCCTAAACTCCATCATGGATAATCCGGAGTGTCGGCGACCGGGAATTGAGACACGTTCCGTCACTCGGAGTACGAAACGTCCCTTGTTTCCTGTGCTCGGGCTAACTCTTATCCCGAACACAATGCAATATGCATGACATGCATGAATGCAATCCTAACATGCAATCTAGCATACGCAATGCTATGAGATGGCATACACAATGCACGATGTAACATGGCATACACAATGCTCTAACATACAACCTAGCATACGCAATGCTATGAAATGAAATGGCATACACAATGCACAATGGACTTATACCAACATGAGTGGACCTCAGCCACACTCACATCAGTGGCCATAAGATGAAGATGAGACACTCAAGATGCGTGCACACATGCACGCAAACCGAGGACCGATCCTAAGGCACAAATGCCACTCTAACAAGGCATGGCAAGGCATGAAATATGGCATACAAACATGCAAGTTCCAGCATTGAAATGTGATGCAAAATGATCCCGAAACATGGAAACATGGCACCCGATGCATGGAATGGTCCCGAAACACAAAACTAGGCACATGCATTGACCTATAGCTATACAAAGCATGCATTATTTGATCATGAAGCATAAAGACAGAACCAAGGCAGTCCCAAAACATGAACATTTCTAGTTCAAAGCATGGCCAAAAGATGCTAGCAAGATGGACTAAAATAGCATGCAACTTTGACTAGCAAACATTGTTTACATGGCATGTATATGAAGCATATGAAATCTCACCAAATAAGCAAAAATCAGTGAACAAAACATGTGAAAATATGCCCAAATAAACATGAAAATGCAGCCAATGCATATAAAAATGAGGGGCTCCTTTGGAAGGGCATACAAGGGGTTATTAAGCACATGCATCAAGGACACTTAGCATGGAAAAATAAACTCTGGAAATCAAATATGATAGTCCTAAAACTCATCAAATTGGCCCTGAAATTAGTCAACAAAGCATGCAAGATAGGGCCTCTTTGGAAGGCCAAAAAGACCATCAAACAAAACAAGGTGAGAGGGGGTCACCCCCTCTGATTTTGGCCTTCAAGAATATACCTAAGCCACTGAAAATCCACTGGATTTCAGTGGCTAAGAGGCCAAACCATGGCCAATGCAAGTGCTCTAATGCATAGCCCTAATCATGGGGGAATGAAGCATGCATAGGGGAAGATGACCCCAAACAGAAAATATACATTAATCAAACATGAAGATGATACCAAAAAAAGACCTTTTTCAGTTTAGGTTGAGGTCCGAAAGGGCTCACAAACAAGGCTAATCTATCATACAAAAATGGCCCTAAAAGAGGGATTGAACAAACAAGGCAGTAAAAGGCCTCAAACAGTAAAGATCCCTTCAACAAAGTTGAATAGGGGCTCAAAAAAAGATACTTTACAGTTTATGGAAAACCTCGAATATGCTCACAAGTAAGGCTACAATATGATGCAAAAATAGCCCCAAAAGAGAGATAAAAGGAAAGAGGCAGTATCTGGCCTCAAACAGTAAAGAACCCTTCAACAAAGTTGAAGAGAGGCTCAAAATAAGACACTTTACAGTTTAGCTCGAAGCCCAGAAATGCTCACAAGTTAGGCTAATATACCATGCAAAATAGGGACCAAAAGAGAGATAAAACACAAAGAGTGAGTAGAAGACCTCAAAAAGAGAAAAGTCCTTGATCAAACATGAAGATGAGCTCAAAATAAGACCATTTTCAGTTCAGGCCGAAGCCCAAAAATGCAAGCAAAAGGGGCTAAGATATAGAGCAAAGATATGCAAAAATAGGGAAAATAGGAGCTTACCCTTGTAGAACCAAACTTCAGCAGCTTTTGGACCATGTTGGTGAGCTTTCAACCTCTGAAAATCAAGTCCAAGGGGCTGGAATGGATGATCAAGGTGGTAAGCTATGGGTTGGTGTGTAAATGGTGAAGAACCAAGGTGTTTGGAGGCTTGGATGAGAGAGAGAGGGAAAGTTGCATACAAAAGCTCCAAGAAGATTTTTTCTAACCCTTAGAAATGAAGCTAGGGTGCTGGTTATATAGAGGAGAGGAGGGAAACAAAAGGGGGGAAAACAAATTCAAATTTCCCCCCCAAAAGGGCAGACCCTCGGGCAGGGGTCTGGTACAAAACAACTGGCATAGCTGTAATGTACCAAGAGAGAGAAGTTTGGCCGGCCAGGTTCAGGAGGTTCAGGTGGCCGGCCGACCAGGTGCAAAAGGTTCAAGCAAAGTTAATGGCCGGCCACCCCAAAAAGGTGGCCTCCCATGTGAGTGTAACACAGCCATGTGAAGAAAAACCAGAAAATGTAACTCAGGAGAGAGAAAAACCAACTTTTTAGAGGGCTTCAAAAGGATCAGGAAGAATTAATGGCCGGCCTACCCATATTGGTGGCCTCCCAGGTGTGTACAACACAATGGTGTGGTGGAAAATCAGAAAAAGTGGCTCGGGGATGGAAAAAATCAGCTTTCTAGTGAAGAAAACGGGCGATGAAGAGCGATGAAGGAATAAAGCTGGTTTTCAGAACAATTGCTGGCCTTCCACCTTCCTACAACCTCTCTAACAATGAAAATAAGGTCTCTGCCAAAAATGAAACCAAACCGATACAAAACGAAGGTTCGGGGGCCAAAACGCGCGGCTCGGGGCCCCGAAAACTGACTGTTAAGCACCGGAGGTGGCGTTCGACCACAAAGTTGGTCTCTCGAGCCACAGTGTCCCTCAAAAGGGAGGAAACAAGGTGTATGCCAAAAATCGGAGCAAACGGAGGTGGTTAAGCTGTCCCGAACCGAGGCACACGGCTGACGGCTCCGAAAACCGAGAATCGGGCTCCAAATGGGAAAAATGGCCTACGACCACGAAACGTAGCCTACGGCCACTGAGAGATGATCTACAAGACCTCTCCCTCCCTTCGGGAAGAGAAAACGGAGAAAACGGGACCCGATTCGCAAACCGAGGCAAAGTACAAAAGAGTCTGGAAGTCCAGAGGCGAGGCTCGCAGCCGAGACTCCGCTACTTCAGAACGAGCACAATATGCAACATCACCAAGCGCTCAATCAGTGACGTCCGAGTCTTAAGGTCGGTCAAAAATGGGGTGTCTATAGTATAACCTACACCTATCCAATTACAACGGTCCAAACATCTCTAACCCTTAACAGAGCATGTTTGACCTTATCACATCATTCATTATATTCATGCTCAATTCACCTTCCATACAGAACGATTTGAGTTGCCGGCAATGAATACACTATAGAAGTGTAATATTTGATGATATTCTATTCACCTTCATGCCATTTAGTTTAGAATTAACCGCTTTCTGAGTAATATCCCTTAATCCTAAATCATACCTCATTGCAGGAAACATACCAAAGTAGCTAATATCAACTCCTTACCTTGTGACATAGTCAAAGGTCACAAATGGTAGAAAAAAAGTAAAATTCATATCAATAATGATGTGTAAGACTCATATGGTGAGGAAATATGGATCCATTCTCTCACATCATCACTTGGTCAATATATAAGTGCATGTAGTATGAATATATGCCACAGTGGAGTTACTCTTCCAAATAGTGATGTCATACTCTATACACCGTACAGATCTTAGTCTAGTCACTCTTAAGCACACAAGTCACTTTCTAGCGCTTAACCCTAATTCTCTATTTACTTGCCTTCTAAACGCTAAATGACATCTCACATCTAGCTAATCATAATAGGCATAACATGAGAAGTGGGTGCTAACATCTGTGTTTGGTCTCTAACCTCATCTTGGCTTCAACCAAGGTGACATAGATAGTGAGTAATTTAAGTCTCTCTTGGCTCCAAACAAGATAAACCACTAGTATCTTGACCCGAAAGGGTACATGAGCATTATTGGCGGAACTTGGTCTATTATTGGGGCACTCGAAAGGCACAAGTATTAAAAAATAAGTAAATTATCTTGTGCCTTGTGTTTATTTTGTTTAATAATAAATTATGTTGTGTTTGTATTCATATGTAATTGGAAAATAATTACGAAAAACAAAGAAATTCAGGGAAAAAAGACAATAAATCACATAACAGGCAGAAAACCATTATTAGTTGTTTGAGTAGAGGTATATAGTTTCTTTATATTGCAAATTGAAATTGTATATTTTGATTTTGTTAGTTAATTTTCATAGTAATTGTAGCAAACAAATAAGAAGAATGGAGTTTATGCAACTTGCTCAGAGGTGTGGATGGCTGGGTACTTGAAGGATGACATACCAAGTAATAATAGAGCTAATGGGGTCATGGTATGTAGTTTTATGTTTAGTAGACATTCTTTTTGTTGTAGAGTTTTGTTAATATAAATTTTATCTGTGGCTAATTAATTGATAACTGACTAACAATTGTAGGCACAAATGAAGAAGCTCTCGATGCAAACCAGTGCCATAGATGAGGAGATCTTCACATAAGTTCTAAGCCCTCAGCAACTCGGTTTCATTCGAACGTATGTATTGGGTCTTTCTCGGATAGATGTCTTTAGAGATAGTGTGATGGCCCAAAAAATTCTAGCTTATTAACAATGGATCCAGCCCAAACAAGGAAGCCCATCAAGTAAATATCACACCCCCATCTATAAAAGGCAGGCACCCCAAGGAATAAAGATATGATCTCTCTCTGCAACAGAACACACACACACACACACATTCATTTCTACATCTTCTTCTTTTCTTGATTTAGTGACTAACTTTATCATCGGAGTGTCCACGGCCGGCAACCCCGGTTAGGTGGTGTCGACTATGTTCATCCTTGCAGATCTAGAAGGGTCAAGCTCATCTCTTCGTTCCCAAATACCTAAAGCAATTATTCTTGGAACTTGGGTAAATATTAATTTAATATAACTTAAAATAACTCCTGGCACTTAGGCACTTCTCTCATTTAACAAATGCTCTTGGCAAAGACAAAACTAAAAGGACAAGCTAACCAAGTGTTCCAGCAAGAAATGATCAAGTTGCCAACCAATGTGTTTCGGTAAGCCGAAGAATTGCCGACCCACCTATCTCGGCTGCAAAAAAATTATTATGGTTTTGGGCGGCCCATTTCAGCAGAGCAACATTGTCTATACACGCCTAGCTCATTGCTTGGAGTACAACATTGCTAGACTTTAACAATTTCTCCACTGTGAAGAATTAGTCGGCGCTCAACCCCATGCATGTGCAATTCGACAGTACCACAACTCATAGAAGATTGCTTGGCAAAACTACAAAGCTGCTCAGCAGTGCCATATTTCGTACAAGGCAACTTGGCAGCTTTTCAATCCTTCTTGGCATCATTACAGCTCACGCAAGCTGTCTAACATCGTTATAACACAACTCGACATCTCTGTAACCCAGTCTAGTGGCAACGCAACTTGTAGAAGGCTACTCGGCATGTCCTCGTATGGACCTTCGCACTACTCGGCAACCATTCTACGTTAACCAGCCATTCAATGACAACCTCAACCCCTTTTTATCAATTCGGTACTCAAACCATGTCTTACCAATATATGAACTACAATGCCGAGAAGACGACAACACCGAACAAGTGCCACCGATTGCATATAGCACTGGCGCTCACCCCATCTGCTTGACTATACTAAGATTCTTCGGTAAAACCACATAGGTTGCTTGGCAATGTCGTAAGACTCTTTTTTCTAGCAATGGAATTATCTACGGATTATCAAATTCGCACAAAACAACTTGTTTTCCGACTTTCGACCCTACAACTCTGTCCTCAAGCTCGTCGACAATGCTAACCATCACAAGCAATGCATACATTTTTAATCATGTCAGCTACAATGTCGAGAACCAAGTGTTTCGGCCAGCTAAAGCTTCGTTAATCGCGTTTACATGCCCATTTTCTCTCTCTACAAATTGGGTCTACATTTTTCTTCATGCGAACAATTTTTTAGCAATACAACAGGAATTACTTGGCCAACCAAAAGGTTTGTATCAACTAGAGGAGTCTAGACTTACCAACCAGGAGCCAAAATTTAACCAAAGTCCGCCAATAGTTGTGAAACAGACCAAATTTTCAGCACAAGGACATTTTGAAGTTGTCGAAATCAAGTTTTGACCATACTAGTGTGAAAAACTTATTGAGACGAGTCTAACACAACAAATCGCATCAAAATCGGAGCTAAAATGAAATCGTACGAGTATGTCGAAGTTTGCCTAGTGGTGCCACAATTCCGCCGAAGAAGACGACTTGAGTTGGCCAACCTAGGAAATTATTCAATGCATCGCGGCTACGTCCCATCCCGTACTTGCCAAATAACAATCACGTTCAAATACATAACTTGCACAAGCCAAACACAAGGTTCTGTGGTGGCAAAGTGGTTAAATGTTAAGCCTTCATCACAAGGGCATGAGTTCAAATCTTATTAGCAACTTCATTTATATTTTTGCCAAGCCACTAAGCTGAGCTGAGCCGCAAGCAAGCCATCAAGCCAAGCCGAACTGCAAGCCATCAAGCCATCTAACGCAGCATATGGCATAGAAATTATCTAGTGCTTCGCAACGCTCAATTCTCCACCGATCTGAGTCGTCAAACCATTTTGGCTAAAATTATGCCATTAGAAGTCCGATTAAAACGATCCAATAGTCGTTTCCAACTATTTGGAGCCTTCTGAACACACCGATACGGTTTGATTTTGCAAATTCCATACCAACAATTTGTAGATTTTATATGCAGTGCCATATATCGCAGCTCAAACCACATTTTTGCTACCGCGCCTAGAGTGTGATCGATGCCGACTTCAAGAACTAGAAAAAAATTTGGCGACTTCCCAACTATATAACCTCTAGAATCATTATGAATTCCTTCCAAATAACAAATTTCATTTGAAAGCAATGGGGTAAAGAATCTGCTTCAAGAATTTGTTCTCAGCTTAACTCTTCAGCACTTTTGGCAAGACTCAATTCTGAATTCCTTCCAAGTAATAAATTTCATTCGAAAACAATGGGGCAAATATACGTTGGACAAGAAACTCAACTTAAATAAATTGGCAATTTGCTTCCAATATCCATTTAGCAATTCCTTACACCAGTGCAATACTACGGGATGCACTATTCAATATCCTTGTAATGTCTGAAATTGAGACAAAAGTCTCCAAATGCAAAGCAAGAAAGCCTCCGAATACGGAGCGCCCTCTGTGCTCAGTACGGAGTGCCATCAGCAAAAGCCTCCGAATAAGGAGCGCCCTTTGTGTTCGGCATAGAGTGCTATTAACAAAAGTATCTGAATGCGAAAAAAGAAAGCCTCTAAATACGGAGGGCCCTTCGTGCTCGGCACAGAACACCATTAACAGAAGTTTTCGAATACAGAGCAAGAAAACCTCTGAATATGATCAACAAAAGTCTCTGAATGTCGAGCAAGAAAGCCTCTGAATACAGAGCGCCCTTCGCGCTCGGCATAGAACAACATCAACAAAAGCCTCCGAGTTCAGAGCAAGACATACATACATTTATACATACATTCAAGACATACGTACATTTATACATACACTCAAGCATACATGCATTAATGCAGTCATTCATTCATACATTTCATTTATTTATCCAAAGTGTTCTTTATCAAGAAACCTAACATCTATTTGAACAGCGTAGCTCGGCAATAAAAACTCTCATTCCTTCTACTGCAGACAATGAAAGTTTTGGGGTAATTATGGTGGCCCAAAAAATACTAGCTTATTAACAATGGGCCCATCCCAAACAAGGAAGCCCATCAAGTAAATATCACACCCCCATCTATAAAAAAGGAGGCACCCCTAGGAATAAAGGTATGATCTCTCTCTGCAACAGAACACACACACACCCTTTTGTTTCCACATCTTCTTCTTTCTTTGATTCAGTGACTAACATCATCATTGAAGTGTTCCCGACTGGCAACTCCGGTTTGGTGGCGCTGACTATGTTCATCCTTGTAGATCTAGAGGGGTCAAGCTCATCTCTTCGTTGGATCTCTTCAACAATCCATGTAAGAGGATTTTCTGGGTTTCACAGATGGCTATAGACAGTCACAAGAATAGACTCATCTCATCTGGATGCAAACTCAAGAGGAATTTAACCAATATAGATTAAAATTGGAGATACAAATGAAGGAGATGATAGATGCTATGCGTACTGAGATGTAAGGCACGATTCAAGCTCAACAAGCATGGGTGGAGAGAAGCTGGAGTCTCAACTGTAGCCTGCAGTCTATGGGGTTGCACCAGTTGCTACTCACAACAACAATCCCATCTATTCACCTCATCAAATTTAGTCATCATATTCCATCCCAGGATGTGAATAAAAAGTTACTTATGAAATTTGTAATATGAAATTTTATTCATGTTACTTGTTGTTGTTCTTGTTAAATGCAGGTTCAGATATCAAAGAAGGAAAAGAAGAAGAATAAGAAGTAGATGGGACAAACTAAGTGAAAGAGGGCCTCATTTTCTCGTAGGTTGGCTTATCAATTTGATAGTTTCTATCATTGATTGTGCCCTATGACAAGGTTGTTGAAGAAGAAGCTAGAGCTTCAAGAAAATGATTATTCTCATATATGTTCAACAACAACACTCTGTACCATTCTCAGATACTTATATTTTATAGGAGAGATAACATATACTTGTATATAACTATACTATTGTATCCTAACTGAATTCTGTTCAACCATACTATCTAAGCTATACTACTTTACATTACGGAACGGAGCAAGTCATGTGTGGCCGCACTCTATATACTTCAAGTAACTGCTGTGTTAGCCAACACCTCAGCTTCCTTATCAATTGTTCACTTAGTAAGATGACATTGCCTTAATGAACTTCAATTTTATTTTATTTTTTGATAAACAAGTGCTATAGTGGCTGTGTGTTTCCTTGCATGCACTACTTCTGTTGTGTAACTGTTAAACTCTATCATTTTTTGAGGTCTGTGTGGTTAGCAAGGGTTAACTTCGTGTTTCATCTTTCTTGTGACAACATATAGTTTTTTTGTCATATTGAATCACATGCGTAAAAATGAAAAATTCTGATCATATTTTGATTCCTCAAATCTAGAAATCTGATACTTTGAAAAAGTTTAGGTAATAAAATCTTCATATCCTTTCCCAGTGCATCATAATCATCATGGATTCATGGGACTCTAGTTATTGGTGCAAGGTTGCTTTTATCAACCCTCTTTGTTCAGTTATTTAATATTTGCCAGATTTTTTTTTTGTGTCAACTGTATTACAGATCCAGTGCTAAGTGAAGACAATACTCCCTTTTCTAAATGCATGAATTTCGTTATTAGTAATTCTGTTATGGAACTTAGCATTCAAACTGAACTAACAACATTACTTGGTACCTGGACTAACAACATTTGTGTTAAATATATATGCAGATCACTTGTTGCATGACAACTTGTTAGCAGCAAATTCTACTGAATGAGAAAGATGAAAAAGAAGACTACTGAATGTGATTTTGTATGGGGCTTGTATGTGGGTGGAGTTTCTGTATTTGTTGGCCTTTTAAGGTTGAACTGGAATACTCTCTATATTTTTATTTTGATGTAACACGTATTGGCATTCGCTGATTAGGGATGATAAAAAAAAATTTGGTTATGTGTTCATAGTCGAGCTCATGCACAATAAGTGAAACTTTGTATGCTTCAATGTGGCCTTGTAATTCAAATTTGAGCCATTGATGGGCTATATTCTTGGTTTTTGTTCATCTGTATTAGAACATCAGCATCAGAGTCGCTACAACGACTTTGACGCTATTGTAGAGAGCCAAACTGTAAATATGTTGATGCATCAGAATCGCTATTGGCTTCATTCATTTTGACAAAGCTACAGTTCCTCCTCTGATGAAGCGAGGAACTGTTCACAGGGTAATCAATTTTTTGTTATATTTTCTTTTCTGCGCTTCTTTCTCCCACCAACAAGAACACTATCTCTCATACCACCATTACTGAACTGGAGCAAAGCTTCCTTGTATGTATGTTGTAGGCAGCAAAATTGAACTGGAACAAAGCTGGGGTCGTCCCCCAAGATGTCCCATGAGAAGAAGAAAAATGCTGAAATTTTGCTTAATCGGTTGACCACCCGGTCGTCCGGCCGATCGACCACCCTGGCTCCTGTGTTGCTGTTGTATATAAAAATAATATTTTAATGAAATAGAATTTTAAAATAGAGAGTTTGACGGAGTGTGTATATAAAAAAGAGGCTAGCTAAAATACAAAAGTGGATTTTGGATTATAATTTGACTCAAAATTTGCTGAAACTGATGCAAATGCTCTTAGAAGGGAATTCTCAAACTGTGTTCATCTTAGTTAAATTCTCAATCAATTTGGCCCTGTATTCTTATATATTTCTACGCAAAAAAAAAAAGGTTATATGTTAACCGTGACGGAAATAAGATAATAGGCAGTGGTGAAGTCAGGAAACGAAATTAGAAGGGGCACTTATTAATTACAACTTTAATTTTTTTTTTTCATAACCAACAATAAGAAGATAATAATAATTTTTGAATTAATATTAAGTACAAAAGCTTAAATAAATTATTACAAACGTATTTCTCATAAAATTTTACAATTAACTTCAAGTAAAATTGAAAAGAAAGTATTGCGTGTAACTAATGTTCCATGGACAATGTAAAAAAGTCATATGTTTAAGTCGTAAAATAAATTATATAATGGTAAGATAAATCAAATTTTTACAAATTTTGAGTAAAAATTTCACATAATAGTGATATCACGTCATTATTGATATATGATATCGCCAATTAATAGTAAAACAACATATGAAGAGTAAACTCCACATGCAAATATAACTAACACTCTAGTAATTTTTACATATATATAGTGAGATTAATTATATTTGCATATCAATAATGATGGATATTACCTTCATATTGAGATTTTTTCACAAAATTTTCATACATAAAAATATAATTTGTTGTGATCACTTCATTTTCAAAAAAACAATCACTATTGTTTTCATAAATTTAAAAATGCCCTTGACATTTTATTCTAAATATTATTTTTATTTAAAATTTTATTTATATACATATGTTAAAAAAAGAAAAAAAAAATCCAGGGGGCACATGACCCCTAGTCACCATGTGGCTCCGCCACTGATAATGGGCGTTAAGATATGGCAGCGTTTAAAAAAATGCCACCTATAACTATTAACTGCATTTTGAAAACATTGTAAAGCTAAGACGGCAGCTGCATCAACGACTAATATTATGGCATTTTTAAGGCCTACAGCGGCTTTTATGACACTGCTAATTGCAAAATTTCTTGTAGTGCATGTTCAGTTAACAATCATCTCCTCAATCAAACATTATCGAGTTTTGTCAAATATTTGTTACATGATATAAAATAGGAGAAAAGCAAGTGACATTTTTCTCTTATAAATTGAATACCAAGCAATTCCACTACAAACCTACGTATGAATTTGCCTCAAAAGACTGAATGTTGATCAAATCTATAAAGTTCATGCCAGTAAGTTGGTTTAAAACTCCTTTATGCTATGGCTCCACAAAGTAGATATGCATCTTTGTTACTCTGCATCATTATTTAAGAAAAAGTGAAAAAGAAAAAGAAAAAGAAAAAAGTCTATGTAGTGTTGTGAAAAAACAGAAACCGCATTTACAATCCAGAAAGGGAAGTCATAGTAATGGCAGGTGGAGAGGGATTGAAAAATTCATCATCAGTCCAATTAGTCTCGCCCCAGTGGCGTAACATGCTCTCCCAGGAACAAAAATTGTCAATGCACTTGTTCAAACGCCAATCCTTAATTTGATTTCTCCAATGTCCATCTGTGTAGTTTTCCTTTTCAGCTTGCATTCTGTCCCACTCCAATTGAGCTTTCTGTTTCGATTTCAAAAGGCAAAACTGCTGCAATTGCTGTGGCATTGCATCGTGCACTCTCCACCACTTGTTGTGAGCAACATCGCTCGCAAACTCATGGAATATATCGGCATTCCAGTTGCAATCATAGTCCCTGAAGCATAGCCATGGCTTCAACCCCAGATAATGGAGAACATAAAGAATTGGAGGCTCAGCCCCAAAAAGCTTTGTTTTCTTCTGCTTCACCGCTTCATCATCTCCAACCCAGAAATTTTTCAGATAGTTCATGTGTTTTGGAATCCGATGCCACCATGTAAAGATTTCATTCAAGTAGCCCTGGTCTCCACCATTGTAAGATTCAATTTCGTTGATGTGATCCATTAAAAGCTTGAATGTACAATCTGATGGCTCTATCACCATTACACCAGAGTTAAAAAGCGTTCCATTATTTCCTGTTGCAGAAATTTCTGGCATACGAAATAGGAAATCAATGTTCCTAAGTATAAGCATATCAGCATCAATGAAAATAATTTTGTCGTAATCTGTGAGCTGCCACAATCGGAATTTGCTGTAATTCCATTCGTTGTAAGCATCTTTTTCTGCCTTTGGGTTTCTTATCCTCTGGATTGTCCTGATTTTCCAGCCTGCTGCCTCAAGTCCACTCCTGTGGTACTCACTGATTGTGTCATCAACAAGTATGATGAGGTCCCTGGTCGATCCAGCCATGCGGATGCTTTGAGCTGCTACTATGGCTCCACATACATAAACATGAGCTGAATGCAGGATTGTTGCATATGCCTCCCGATGATGATGCACCTTTCTTTCTGACTCAACTTCTTGTTTTTCTGTTTCCACAACTTTCAAGAGAATGTATTAAATTAACACTAGCTAATAAATAACACTTGAAATTGGCAGAAAAGGTTCCAAACTTTCTATTCCTTAAAAAGGGTTTGAAATATTTATGTTTCATTTTGCAGCAGCATCAAGTCAATCCTCTACATATTTTGTGAGAAAAGCAAAGCAGTGGAATCCGAAGCCCCCCATTTTGATTTATGAGAGAAATGATGAATTGAAGAGATTTGTGCAGTCTCAGATAGTGGTGTTGTGAATATTTACAATTCAGAACACTGGATTGGAAACTGACCTTTATTAGGTTTGAGTGGAAGAGCAAGTTGACAGGACCCAACTGGTAGCTGGAGTTTTTCTCGCAATGCATTCAAATTTGGTTTGTATAACCACGTGTTACCTTCACGTAAAACGAGTTCCTTGCAAATAAAGAGATTTGGTATGGGAAAGCCCTTGGTCACAAATAGTAAATGCAAAGGGTGATTATTGGCTTTGGCAGAGACTGGTGCTATTGCTAGCTGAGCAGCCGCGAGCTGCAAGTGCAAACGAGCCACGTCTCTAGACCAGTTTCCCTCATCTCTGCAAGGGAGCTTAATAACAATGAGATCAAGCTGTTTTCTAATTCTAGGCACTTGGACCTTTGGTAGAGTCGGGCAAACAGGAATCTCTTCCTCTTCTTCTTCATCAATCCATTCTGGATACAAAGAATCCCATGTCACTTTTCTCTGGACGTGGTCCAAGTGCAGAAAAATGTGCTCAGCCTTGGGAATTAGCTCTTTCCAATGATCAATTTCACTCTTATTGAAATTCAAAATGCCAATTCCCTGAAAATTATTCTTGCCAGATATTGTCCTGATGACCCTTGAGATTTCGTTCCAATTAATATCTAAATCCGATGTATATTGAGGATCTGATGCACCCCATATCCACCTCCACCTGTTCACAAAATACTTTCGTAAAAAAACATAAAAAAAAATAGAGTTTTTCATTTAGAGTCGAAATCACTTCTTTTTTAGGTGGAAAGCTGAAGCACAAATTTCCTGTTAGGAAATGATTTTGGGGGGCAATTATGCAGAGCATATGGGGCCAAACGGAAATAGATTACGAATTGTTTACTTTTGAGAAAAAGATGAATAATGGTTATTTGCTGTAAAATATAAGTTGTTGCAAGGGCGTTACTGTTTTGGCAATCTAAATTAATTGATAAGGCATGTTTGATTGACAGAATTAGAGTATGAGATTGGAATTATTAATCCGTGAACTCAATAATCTTATGTTTGTTTTAAAATTTTATTTCATGATTATTAATCCAATGAATAATTAATTCAACAAATTTGTAAGAGTATTAGTAATGGGGTAAAGGTGAGATTATATATGGGAAATTCTATTTCCACACACCTACTTACCTCTATACACACACTTAATGAAATATTATTTTAATGACAATTATACCATAAAACAAAATGATAATAATGGACATCAATACACACACTATAAATTAAATCTAGAATTTTTTTGTACACATCTTAAAAAACGATAACTCTCAGTGCACATCTTTTGCAAAAACTAAAACTTAATTTCTTCATTATTTTTCACTTCTTCTATTGTCCTCTATTACTTGCTACACTCCATTGTTACACTTTATTTTTTGCTTCATTGTTACACTCTATCCATTGGTTACCTACACTATTCTCATATTGCTTTATTCTATTATTTATACCTTTGCTCCATTAGATTCTACCATTATTTTTTATTTTTGTGATGGAAGATTTGCACTTTTTCCCCTTTGTTGTAAGCTAACTCATTATCCCTAAAATTTACAATGAATCAATACACTTTTACTTGTGAAGTTCGCATTTTTACATCAATCATATCTTATGTACAAATTCGTTTTTGAATGCCCACCTATAAAATCTCTTTTTTCTCTCTCTTCTTCCCTTTCTTTCCTACCCAAAAAAATAGAAAATAAAAAAATAAATAAAGTGGCTGCAGAATCAGAACACAGCAAAGAACTTGATTTAGTATTCCGTCCACATTAATGACGGGATTAGATTGTCAAATGCTTATAATATCAATTTTTTGAAAGATAGGTCTTGAATGGAGTTGGTAGAAGATGGGTCTTCATCGTGGACTGATGTGTGGCTATATTTTAAGGTGGGTGGAAACCCTATTTAGATTGTGTGTATATAATATTTAAGTTAGGGTTATAATTGAAATATATGGTGTGTGAGATAAGAATAATAATATATAATTAAATTGATAAGTGTGTGAATTAAGATATGATGTGCACAGAGATGAAATGGTATGTGGAAATAGAATTTCTCATTATATATCATGAGCTGAGAAATAAAATAAAAAGACTCTTTTACCCTTGACTAAAAATTAAGGTTGCGTTTAGTTGTGTTTTGTAAATGTGATTTGAGAGTATGAATTGTATTTTGAGTTTGTGTGTTGTAGAATTATGATTTGAGTATAGAAAATTTGTTTGGTAAAGAGTTTTGAAAATAGTTTTGGAAAAGAGGTTTGATTTGAGTGGGGAATTGTTGATGTGACATTTGATATGTGATACAAAAATTTACAACTCATAACTAAACATACAATTCAAAATTATTTTAAAGCACATAAAAAATTTAAAAATTTTCAGAAAATATTTTTCCCAATTATATAAGTCAAAAAAAAAAAAAAAAAATTCTATACAGCAGAGGACATCCGGGTGGATGTCCTCAAGGACGTCCGGGTGGTAGTCCATAGGGACGACCGGGTGGTAGTCCCCGTTTGCAAAATTTTCACCCAACAACGACTGATGCACAGGCTGATGCACAGAGCTCTCTGCAGAGCTCGTGAAAATTAATTTCAAACGCATAACCAAACATCATACTGGAAAACACGTATAGAAAATTGATTACAAATCACAACCAAACAGAGCCTAAAACACTTAGGTGCCGTTTGGTAACACTTACGTTTTCAGTTTTTTGTTTATATTTACAAAAATTTTAAAAACTCAAATAAAAACTTGTTTGGTAAATTTTTGATTTATAAATCAGTGGTTTCGGTTTATAAATTTGGCCAAAAAATATAAACTAAAAAAATGTGTTTCCGTTTTGAGTTTTGAGTTTTTTTTTTTTTTTTACCACCCAACACTAACCATCACCCGCCACCATTTTCCACCACCGTCTTCCGCCACCACCACCCCCACCACCACCTGCCACCACCACCCACCTGCTACCACCACCCACCACCCACCACCCGCCACCACCACCCACCTGCCACCCACTAACCACCACCCACCTGCCACCCACTCGCCGCCACTACCACCACCACCCACCACCCACCTGCCATCCACCCACCACTTGCCACTACCATCCACCGCCCGCGCACCACCACCACCCACCACGTACCAGCCACCACCAGTCACCACCCACCTGCCACCACCATCCACCACCCGCCACCAGCTACCAGCCACCACCAGCCACCCGCCACCACCAGGCACCTGCCACCGACTCGCCACCACCACCACCACTACCACCACCCACCACCACCCGCCACCACCACCACCCACTCGTTACCACCCACCACCCGCCACCATCACCCACCCACTCGTTACCACCCACCACCACCCACTCGTTACCACCACCACCACCCGCCACCATCACCCACCCACCACCACCACCACCCGTTACCATCCATTATCCACCACCCACCTGCCACCACCACCACCACCCACTCGCTACCACCCATCACCCGCTACCGTCACCCACCCACCACAACCACCGCTAACTACCCGCCACCACCCACCACCACCCGCCATCCGCCACCCACTTGTCACCACCACCACTACCCGCCACCACCACCACCACCACCACCACTCGCTACCACCCACCACCGTCACCCACCTACCCGCCACCACCACCCGCCATCCGCCACCCACCTGCCACCACCACCCGTCACCACCACCACACCACCACCACCCACTCGCTACCACACACCACCTGCCACCGTCACCCACCCACCACCACCACCAACCACCACCCCCCGCTACCCACCACCCGCCACCATCACCACTTTCCACCACCGTCTTCCGCCGCCACTTGCCACCACTTGCCATTTCTCACTCTTTTTTATATTTTTAAATTGTTTTAAACATTTTGTCAATTACCAAACGCGTTTGTAGTTTATGTTTTTTTAAAAATAAACAAAAACCAGTTTATAAAATTTTTGTAAATATAAACTGAAAACGTAAACGTTACCAAACAGACCCTTATTATTTTTATATAATTTTATATTTTAGAAGGCTAAAAATATTTTTTTAAAACTTAAAAATATTTTTTGATATTTATTTTATCAAATTAGTTTATATTTTTTATAAACAAAAAAATTAAAAAACAAACCAAACATGGCATCTGTATTTTGTATTTTTATTTTGCTTTTATTTATTTATTTATAATTTTTTTCAAAACCATATATGTGAAGAAATTTTGATAAAGTAAAGATTATGAAGAAACATTGATGGAGGGTAAGATTGAAAAATAAGATAAATATAATTGTAATCTTACATTCATATGTTTTCTTATCCAATACAAATCAAACAATGGACAATGAGATAATTTATCCTACTAATCAAATTGGATAAGGAATACCACACTAATTTGATGAGATTATTCACTATTAGTTTTGTGAATCAAACATGTTAAAAGTATGAGTGATGATTAGTGTGGGGATACAGAGAAGGGGTATTCAACATCTTCACATATAAATCTTCATCTACTCATAGGAAAAAGCACATGCAATGTAACCAACAACCAACAAGAAACACAACTTACCGAGAAACAGCTTGTGATATATGGTCATGATGATGAGTAGTTGGTGAACAGAGAATTGTGATGAAAGTGCAAAATATAATGATAGCCAGGACAAGCTTCAAATGATGAAACTTCCATTTTGCACTCTTGTCTTGGATAGGGATGTGAAATGGCTTCTCAACATCTTTAACTTTACTTCTTTGCAATCTTCTTTTGTATATATCTTCGCTGATTCAGGTGTTGGGTATTCAACAATAAATAATGTATCAGGTCAGGATTCAGGAGAAGAAGATAAAACATGATGAATAAGAAGAACAACCCGAAGCAGAACCACACCAATAAAGGAACTGAAATAGTTTGTTCAATCTGACATTACCAACAAAGCAAACTTGGTTATAATGCACACAGTTGTTGTCAAAGAGTTTAAAAATCTCAACTAATAATTAAAAAGAAGGAACTTTTAGGATCCATTCATTCCATTGTAGCTAAAGAAGATCATATTAGTTCCATCTATGGCCTTCTTGCACCATCTGGGAGGATCTTATTTATGTTATGTTCAAAGCGATCTCCAATGAAATTCCCACTTGTAAACCATTTCACTCGAGACTGTTTTCAAGTTAAGACGACATTTTGTTATTGTTGTTGTTGTTGTTCAACAATTAATAGATGAAGCAAATTAAGGCTGAGACTAGCAGACCTGTAAGGAACCTCTATACCTATTACCTACCCCTGAGACAACAACTATCATTATCATGTAAAGCAATCGACACATGATAGTATTCAGGGAGAGGGATCGAATTGGTTGATTTGTATAGTCTTTGCTCTGAATTGGTAGTAGTATATAATAATAATATACATGGGTTGAACATAAATGTTATTCTCACTGCAATAAGGAGATTTCCTAGATGTAGAAAGCAATTGCTAGATTCCACTATCGCAAAGCAAGATACAAAAAACGAAACAGAGAAGTAAGGAAGGAAGAAAAGAGCTCAACTCACATTGAAATTGAACGTTGTCGAGCCTCCATGGGATACTACTATCAAATGCTCCTCCTCTCTTTTACTTGTTAGTTAGTAATGGGTGAATGAAACATCTGATCCACAAATAACAGCAAAGCAAACCAAGTTCATCACACACATCATAGCACAATTGATTAATTTCATAGAAGAAGCAACAAATTCACAGAGTACTAAAGTAAAACAGAAAATAGCCCACTACTAAGAAAAGAAATGACAAAGAGAGGCTACCACAGATTTAGATAATATGAAATTGATATCATGAAATGGGGAGCTACAGAATAATATAAAGGTATAAACAAACAAAGATGAAGTAGATAGGATAGCACAGAACAAAGAGAGGACAACAAGAAAATGAATATACTTTGCATAGATTTTTTCAATAATCTTCAGCCATTTCTGTAATAGTAAATCAAACAAAACCCAAATATTAAAAATGGGTCATGACTCACATCAATGTGTGTGTGTGTGTGTGTGTGTGAGAGAGAGAGAGAGAGAGAGAGAGAACAGACCAAAAACTTTTCACAACATCAATGCAGCAAAAATCTTTGGAGGATTGTGGAAATGGTGATTGATTGAGATGAAGAAGCGAGCAAATAGAGTGAAGAGCATGGAAGGAGAGTCGATATAGACAAAGAATAACGTCTATTTAAATTTTCTTAGTAGACTGTGTGTATTGAGAATTTCACTGTAAAATTTATTTTGTTTCTTTCTGTTTTTGGGTGTACCACTGTAGAGACTTGAATTTCCTTTACTCAACAACTTCTTCTCCTTTCTTTTTCTTTTTTTTTTTTATTTTAAATATTTGGTATGAAGTGAATAGAAGAAATGATAATTGAAGGACGAAATGTGAACATGATGCTTGTTTGAAAACAAATTATTATTTTGTAATTTTTTAACTTTTTATGAAAAAGTGTATAAAAAAGTAAAAAAAATGATGTGATAATTTATAATACTTTTTTTTGATTAAAATATATAGTTGACAAACGAAACCTAAGTATCACATCAAAGAAGAAAAAAAAAAAAAACCTTCAACCATCCAGCCTACTTTTGATGGTGAAGGATACAATTGTGAATAGTTTTTTATTGCAACAATAGTGGATGCATTATTATTATTAGGAATAATTACAAAAAAAAATCCTTAAGATTTAAGTCTTATAACAAAATAAATTTTGAGTTTTTAGTTTTATCAATTTAAATCTTAATCTTTTAATTTATTTTCAATATAATCCATTTACCTATTTTTATTAAGTAAAATCGATAGAAAATGAGTATTTTAATTATTAAAATCAATAAAAAAATATTTTAGACATTTTATAAATACTTACGTTAAATTTAATAACTAAAATATTCTTTTTTGTCAATTTTACTTAACAAAAATAAGAAAATTGTTTAGATTAAAAAATAAAAAACTAAGATTTACATTGAGAAAATAAAAAATTTATTTTGTTATAAATTTCAAATTCTGAGATTATTTATTATTATTATTATTATTATTATTATTATTATTATTATTATAAAGTTTTGTCTTTTTTTCATTTTTATTTTTTTATCTTTTACTTTTTTTGAAGTTTTAATAAAGTCTTTGATTTTGATGTTCAAGCAGTCTTACAAGAAGGTACCACCTAACATGACTTTGTACTTCTATCTTGTGTAGGACTTTGTTAAAGAAGTCAAGAAATGGATCGAAACAATAATCAAAATCATTAACCAATCAAGTAAAGACCTCCCAGAGCAAAATAAACTGTTTGATTGCTTAGATTTGAATATGAAGTTCCTAGTCTTGTACCCATTACTAGGCACTTCAGATAAGGTATCCATATTAAAACAATAATTTCCTTTCTCAAACAAAGTAAACTCAACTTTAAGGCAATAATTACAAATTAAAATTTCATCTGGTTCTTATATTAGGAAAATTACTCAACATGGTACTTTTTCAAGGGGGAAAAAAAAATCAAATGAATGTTAAACTTTAAACATATTAATAATTAAATTTATAAATTTTCTCATTAATTTATAAATATTTTCTAAAAACTCCACTAGGATGTAATTATCCCTTATATATTTCTGAGTAAATCTATACAACAAAAATCATAGGACAAATATCATTTTACTTTAACCAACACAAACAAACTCAATTAGCAACTGGTTTACGTCTTGTTACGGACAAGACATCCTCTCCAAATTACAACCTCTAATATATACCATAAAAATTTAAGATATTGTTTTCCTATTAATAATATAAAGTACAACAGATTGGTGCATAATGTTGTTGCCAATGTGGCATTTCTATTTAAAATTGGATTGTAATTAGCTTTTGGAACAAATTGGGAAAGGTTAGAAGTGTTATGGGTCAAAAAAAAAAAAAACTTCAAAGAGGGCTAAAGATTCAATTCGTGCATTGAAGTCTAGTCATGACATTGTCATTATGCACTATGAGTTGTTTTGAAAGTTAGTTAAAAATTGACTTTTTGAATTTTTTTACTGTTTCATGTAAGAGGTGATATAACCCAAAATAGGTTAAAAACTGATTTTTGATTTTTTTAGTGTGTTGCCAAAATACCTCTATGTTTTATTTGCCTTTTCTACCATATTTTCATAATTTGATAGTCTGTTTATGCGTGAGACAGAATCACATTAGTTTAGTTTAACAAATTTTGGATCTACTTCCTTATAACTTAAGCATTTGACACGATTAATAATTTAACAAATTTTGTTCTTTCATTAATTCTTTTATATATTTTTATTTTAGTTTAGTTTCATTCTTTTTTATTTAAAGAAGATTGAGATCATATTTTTTTTTATTTCAATATTACTTGCTATATTAGGTTAATGAAAACAATTGTTAAGTTGACAATGGATATGGACATGGATTATGATGTGAAGATGATGAAAAGTCCCATCTTACTTACTAAACAGGGGGAAACAATTATTCCTTCTAGGTGGGTGGTAGAAATTCCACATAAAAAACATATGACATTGATAAAAATAAATTTCTCCATAATGTTTTATTCTTAAAAGGTTATAATATCATATTTTGTCCTTGTGTGTGTTAAGTGGTCTATATCTTCATTTAGTTTTAAGTAAATGCAAACTATTTACCAAGCTAAAAGTAACGTAACATGTGAAATTCTAGAATACATAGTTTTTTTAATGGTGCGTATCATATACTCTAGTTATAATAATTATGATTTTTAGTTATAATTTATTATTATGTTAATTATAACTTGATTATAACTTATTATGATTATTATTTTGATTATATGATTGAAAAGATTTTTGATTATATCTTATATGGTATTTGGTTATGACTCATTATGTTATTTTTAATTATGACATTAGTGATAATCAACACCACAAATGTCATAACATGTATATAGTAATACAAGAAATACTCTGGTATGCAATGCATATCATATGCAACTCTAACACAAAATTACATAATTTTTTACGAACTTACATAAGTGATCTCACAAAAATATGTAAGTTGAATACAAATTCATGTAAGTCCGTGAAAACTTACTTATTTTGTGAATTTATGCAAATTTGTGTTCAATTTACACATTTTTATGAGATCACTTATATAAATTTATAAAAATTTACATAATTTTGTGTTAGGCTTGGTTTGGGATCCCTTAAAAAAGTTAAAAAGTCAAAAAGTCACTATCCTATTTAAGTCACATCATTCTATTTAAGTCACATCACCTCTCTACCACATCATTTCAAACCCAACACATATTTTATAAAAAGTCAAAAAGTACACTTATTTAGAACATCTCAAACAACCTTACGTTAAAAAATTGAGTAAATTATAAATACACTCCCTGAAATTTGTTTAAAATATAGATTACTCCATGTGATTTATTATCAGAATTTTTTACTTAACAAAATTAACTAAAAAAAATAAAATTTATAATTGTTCTCTTATACAGTAATAAAATTACTTAAATTATTAATTAAAATGTATATCTGACATTATTAAAAACTGTTAATTAACTTGATGATTTATTAATAAAATAGATGATTTGTTATGAAATTAGAAATTTCAGAAAGTGAAATGTAATTTATAAAATTATACGAGACTATTTTTATTTTAATCAAACTGGAGTATATTTATAATTTATCCTAAAAAAATTCCATTCACGAATGAGCCAATATTCTCTCTCTTCTGTCTCGATTGAAACAAAACATGCATTCACTTGGCAAGTAATAATTTTTTAGAAAAATTATAAATACATTTCTTAAAAAAAAAATTAAATACAATATATATTTTTTTTGGTGATTTGAAAAATTACAAATACTTATTTATGAATTTTTTTTAATTTAATAGAATTAACTAAAATGATGAAATTTCTAATTATTCTCATATACAATAATAAAATTACTTGAATTATTAATTAAAATATATTTATGATATTATTAAAAATTATTAATTAACTTAATAATTTATTAATAAAATGAGTCATTTGTTATGCATTTATTTGGCGAGTAATAATTTTAATTCATGTTAGTTCAATTAACTGTTAACCATTGTTTTTACCATATGCAAAGTCGTCCAAATCCCTTCACTACATAAAACAAGAAGAGAAAGCAAGAAAGAAACTAAAAAAAATTCGTGAGAAAAAGAAACAAAAAGTAGGACAATAAAAGAGATACTCTCATTTATTCTTCTTGTAATTTTCTCATTTGTTATCAACATGTAATTTTTCCAAATTCTTTTTTTATTAACGTGGGGTTATGATCATACAAGTTCAAGGGTTCTAAAAAAGATTATTTCAACAAATTACAAATCACATAATTTTGTCAAAGCAACAATCAAAAGTCTAACCTCTTTTTTTGCAAGAAAATATTAAATAATCTTATATGAATTTTTAGAGCTTAACTAAATTAACAGGAAAAGAAGAATAAGAAAATCGAATGAGAGTAATGATTATTATAAACAATTTACATTACTGAATTAATGGCATCATCCCATTACACCCAGCTGGATTTTATTCACACATTATCAATGCCCACAATTTTAAACCAATTAGATGTCATGTTTGTTCACACAATTAAATTTCTAGACTCACTATATATGTTTTTAAAATTTTGTTTGTCTAGATCAATGATTGTGGTGCTATGCATAATCAAATTGTGTTTATTCGCGATATTAATAATTTTGACCAAATATCACACATGGCCGTATACATATAATTAATTTAGAAATTGATTCATTTTGCCCCATACTAAGAAGATAGATAACGAGGCATACATACAAATACCATGCAGCGAAACACAACTAAGTATTTTAAAATTATTCAATAAAATACAAAATATAATCAATTGTACAGATTACTATCACTAGATATAACTAAATTAAGAAAATCTCGTGGATAAATATTTTAGTATGGCAGCAAGTTTGATATTTCATCAAAAATATTGATTTTGTTTATGGTTTGTGGTTAAGTGACCAATGTCAATAGCTTGATAGAGTAATTGTTGAAATTGTTAATTTCAGAGTAAAGTGACACGTGATGGTTTGAGAGAGGAAAGTGATTTTTTTTTTTTTTTCTTTTATCTTTTGGTAAAAAAGAATACAAACTACACATGTTTTAATCCATTGCTACTTTGATTTTGGCTTTTAATATATTGATGCATAGGTTGGGGTTCGCTTTTTTAAGTATTAAGCTATCATAAGCATCTCAAAAGTTGTAGATCACAAATTTAAATTCTATGAAAGGTTTGATCCCTTGCTACCACTCCTAGGGTTTGTGTTTAATGAAACATAAAGACACATGTATGCAGGACTAATAAGAACAAAGCCTAGTTATCATCACTATCAATATATGTATGCTTTTCTTTTTCAACTCCCTAGTCAAAATATTTTACGAGTTTAAGGACAATTAAAAAAGATTTGCTGGTTTAAAGATACTAAATTTTTTTTGGGGATAAAACTATCCCTAATGAAGGAGTTTTAGCAACCATAACATGGCTACATCACAACGGCAACAAGGGTTACGGTACTAGATTAGTATCCAAGCTAGTACATCGGCGTTGGAAATCGCCAAATTTGAAGTCGCTGGTGATAGCAACGAAGGAGGAGGACGGTGATGTGAGGAGTGCAACAATGAAGAAGAGGCAGAAGGAAGAAAAGAATAGTGATGTAAAGCATGTGGCTTTAACGATGACGAAGGAGGGCGGTGGTATGTAGATCGGCGACATTGGAGTTAGATCTACAACGGTGGAGGTGGTTGGTGAATGGTAGTACCGGTTGAACATCGATGACGGAAATGGCGGATGGATGGCGACAGTGACGATTGACAGTGGTAGTGTGAAGTTCTTGGAGAAATGCGTGAGAGAGAGAGAGAGAGAGACAGACAGACAAACAGACAGACAGACAGACTTGATGACTAATATATTAATTAGGGTAACATAAGAATTTAAGACTTATTGGTGCATTCAGAAAGTATATAGGAATTATAAGTATTTAAACTCATTCAATAGGACTGACTAGTAATTCTCTCAAATAATAAATCCACTAAAATTGATTATGACCTAAAATTTTATGGGACCTTGTTTGTCATAACCTAAAAAAGTAAAAAAGCTAAAAAGTCACTATTCTATTTAAGTCACATCATCTTATTTAAGTCACATTATCTCTCTATCACATCACTTCAAACCCAATTCATAACCAATCCATATTTCATAAAAAGTTAAAAAGTGCACTTATTTAGATCATCACAAACCACCCCGACTCATACCAGTCAATCTGTCAGAATCACTTTCAATTTTACAAACCAAGTAAGAACACATAGTCGATGGAAGCCCAAATAAAAAATAAGGCAAATTATACAAATAGTCTCTGTAGTTTACACGTTGTGTCATTTCGGACCCTTTAATTTCAATTTGCTCAATTTTGACCTTGAATTTTGAACTCTGTATCATTTTGGTCTAATTGAAACGGAAGTTAAAAAATTGGACGGAAAATTTGCACGTGAATGACATGTGATTGAACAAAATAGACATTTTGCTTTCCCTTTTAGTTTCTTCCTTGCGTGTGATTGAACAGAAGCACCAACCACCGTCATCCGCCGTTCCATTGCCTTTCGCTACCGTTGCCACAGCCAAACAACAATCCCAACATCAACAGATCATCACAACTGTCAAAAATTACAAAACAAAATCCAATTTTCAACCCTAGATCAGAAATCACAACACAAAAATATCTTCGGGTCCTCTCCATCAACAGTCTTCAAACCTTACAATTCCATTATAAACTGTGAAACCATTACATACTGACAATCGTTTAACAAAGATATCTTCGGGTTGTGCTCAGTTGTTTTCCTCTTTGGCATCGCAAATTTGCATATCATCAAGGCTGCTAAATTCTTTTAAAAGAAACCCATTTTTGTCGAGAATTTGCGAACCAAGACCACCACTTTGAGCATCCGCACCTATCTCTGTACCACCATCATTGGGTGAATTAGGGCCATATTTGGCAAGCACAGAAGAAAAAGACACAACCAGTTAAACACCATTTAGTTCCTTGCAAATCGCAGCAATCCTAGCCTTTTTCTCCTCCAGCTCAATCTTCTTGGTGAGATAGACTTCATAGGCCTTTTTGGCAGTGTTGAAAATACCCAACCAGAGGCAGATTTTGTTAATGGGGTCTCGAATCTCAGCAGCCCATTTCCCGCATTTCCTTTGTCGAACCCCCTTGTAAGGACTCTTCGAATTCAACTTCTTCTTCGAAGATTGAATCGAAACCCTCTTCTTTTTTTTGGGAGGGTTTTTCTAGGTTGTTGCTCCTTTAGAAGGAACAACATCCTCGAGATCCATTTGATGAATGATTCTCTTCTTATCTACCATCATACCATGTTCTTCGTCCGAAGAACAATCAGTTACATCTGGGTCAAAGTAGATTACTCGAAGCTTTTTCTACCAATTCTTCTTCACTTTGAAGCTCTAGAGGTCGAGATAATGCGTCATTGAACCCATTCAAACCCTCTTATGTCATAGCATTGAACCCAGTTCTGAACACAAAGATATATATATGTACAGAGATATATATACATATATATACATATATATCTCCCTCTTCCTTCCCCAACTCTTCGACGACACCTCCATCTCGCCTCCCTCTCTCTCTCTCTCTCTTCTGTGTACAGAGATATATATATATATATATCATTAAGTTAAATGAAAGTGAGTTAACTCACTTTGAGTTAGATGGATTAATTATTGAGTTAATTGAGAGTGAGAGCAAATTGACTTTTTTGCCCTTAAAAACTTTGCACATGTTGTCCACGTGGGCCTTTTCTATCCAATTTCTTAACTTCCGTTTTCAATTGGACCAAAATGATACAAATTCAAAATTTAATGTCAAAATCGAGCAAATTGAAATTAGAGGAACCAAAATGACACAACGTGTAAATTACAGGGATCATTTACATAATTTGCCCTAAAAAATATTTTTGTACATAGCACTAGTCTCATTTTTATCTTTGATTTGTTAGTCATATGAATGAAAAATGGTATTATCATACCTTTTGTATTGAAAATGTGTATCTTGCCCTATATCTTTATGTTTTTATATAATTTGTATTAGTTTTGATTTTTTTTAATTTTATTAAAATGAAAGTCGGTGTAATTAAATTAAAATGGAAGTTGATGTAATTAATTCAGTTATGAGTTTGATCTTCAAGTGAGATTACTGTAAATAATTAAATAATCCAAGTTATACGAATAGTAAAATTTTAATGGGGCATTTACATACAAATCCCATTTTGTGAACTTATAATCCATTAAGTCCTAGATAAAATTATTTGCTCCTTTAAGTCCTATTAATTTTTAATAGACTAATGTACCCTTCTAAGACCTCCTCCATTGTTGTACTTCATTCACTCTCTCTCTCTCTCTCTCTCTTAGCCGAGAACACGCAAAGAGGTGGGAAGAAGTTCTGAGGAAGATGTTACCTGCCGGAGCTCCATTGCGTAACAAAGAACAGCTCGATTACTCTATCACAATTGAGTACAACGGCCCTCCTGTGCCCTACCAGGTCTCCAAGGTCGATCCACTGGACGTCGATTCCATCTCCATTCGCAGCTCTTCAATTGTTTCCATTTCCGAATGCGTACCAGTTGTCCCTGTTGCTATCCCGATCGCGAAGCTTTCGAGGTTCAACAAAGGCGGAAGAAGCACGAGTCCAATGGAGGTGAATCGGAGATCGTCGTCGCTTTCGCGGAGTCAACAGGAGTTGCAGAACACCTCAATCAATCACGAGCTTTCATTCTTCATTTGGTGTGCTCTTTAAATGAACACACAAAAGAATTCAGGGAAGAGAGAGAGAGAATATTATAAATATATGTAAACTTCTTCATTTTAATTCTGATTTGTCGGCTTCCAATTAATTCTGATTTCTCAAAACTGAGTTGGAGATATATGTGGCCTCAAAATTTGATAAAGGCCTATTTTGAATAAAAAAAGTCAGTTTATTTGTTTGTTGATTTATTTGAATCATCAGTGTGTTTAGTTTTATAATTTTAAAATTGAGAATATTATCAGTTTGAAATTGAAAAAATAATAATATTCTCAGTTTTAATATTAAAAAAAATTGAAAATTTTCTCAATTTTACTAGATATTTTTGAAAAATTTCTCAATTTTTTTCATGATTAAAATTGAGAATATTATAAACTGAGAATGTTCTCAATTTCAAAACAAAGAAAAATTTCAGTTTATAAAAACTAATAAATTTCTCAAATTTTTTTCTAAAAATATTGTCAGTTTTAAGAAATTTTTCAATTTTTTTCATGATTAAAAATGAGAATATTATAAACTGAGAATGTTCAAATTGAAAACAAGAGAAGATGAGAGAGAAAGCTAAAGAGAGCAAGCCAATGATTTTGATCAATTCAAGAGACAGTGAGGATTTGTTTGTAATTACGTAGAAGTGGAGGTGCTGCCAAATGTTGGAGGAGAGAGTTGGGGAATAATAAATACTGGTAGTAATAATTAACGAGGGGGAAGGTTTGGCTGTTAGGCACTTTGCAAGGGCGAAGGGCACCAGTCAGTCACACACAGCCCAAACCAATATGGCTTTAATTTGTAGGCAGTTGTTGATGAATGGGCGTCAAGTCTATTTCGGGTATGTATTGATCTTCACTGATGTCTCAATGTTCCCAAGTATGTCTAGGGGTGAGCATGGTCCGGATTGGGGTAAAACCAGGACCAATTCGTTATCTACGGTTCCTGAAAAATTGAAACCAATCCAATCCGTTTAAATCATGGAACCAATCCGAACCAATCCATTTAAATACGGATTGGATCAGTTTAGGACCACGGATTCACATAATTAAATAACAAAAATATATATATATATATAACACTTTAATTTCATAAAAATATAAACATAGCGCTATATTAGTTCCACAATAGCAACATGTTTTTCTATAATAGCGACATACTGTTCTAGAATTTAAACAACTATAAAAAAACTGATTTCACCATAAGTATTTAGACCATTACAAATTAAAACTAAAAACTAACAAACAAAAGTAATAAAAGAAGATATTATATAATTTTAGTTTGAGTTTAGATTTTATATAGAATAAGAGAAGATACTATGGCGGAGAATGTATAATAAAAATATGGTGGTGTTAAATTTGGGAAGCAAGTTCCCAATTTTTTTTTTCATTTTTTCCACTAAAAGACAAAAGTTTTGCAAAACCAAAAAAAACACATCCAAACAAAATATCACATCCAACCCCATAATCATTTCACTTTTTCTCTCACAAACATCACATTGAACCACATAAAAACCCAACTATCTTCCCAAACACCAAAAATTTTTATCTCATAAAAACCTACATCTAATAAAATCTACATAAAAACTCACTTCCCAAACACCATCATAGACTATTTGTATATGGTCCGGAACCGTGGGGTTCAATCCGGAACAAATCCGTGGACTACGGATTTTTAACTCTTCAATCCAGAACCGAATCGCGGATTCAAAAAACCAATCCAAACCTATCGAATTGGATTGAATTGGATCGAATTACGAATTTCACGAATTCCTTGTTCAACCCTAAGTATCTCCCATGACTAGTCCATTGAATACTTCTTCAAATAAGTATTGCTTTGGACATAGCAGTTTACTTGTTAATATTGCCCCTAATAATACTACTACCCAACGAAACCTTAATTCCAGCCATCTTGGGATTGACTATATATATATATAACTGTTTGGATTGAATGGTAAAAATATCTTCTTATTTATAAATAGGACTTATTGGTTCAAAAAATTTTAGATAGGACCTAAATTACCACAAAATATATAGATAAGACTTTTAGGTAATTAATTCAATTTTAATTATTGCTATGTAAGATTGTTCTGAAACAACATTCTTTTATTTTTTAACCTTGTTTTCCTGGTTATGAAATTACGCCATTCATACCATCAAAGGTCTTTTTTTGAATGACCAAATTTATTATTATTATTATTATTATTATTATTATATTATTATTATTATTATTATTATTATTATTATTATTATCCAAAAAAATTAGTAGTTTAAACACTTTAGTAAAAAAAAAACATCTCGTCCAAAACTCAATAAAAAAATATCAAAAGGCACAATAATAAAGATTTATTTATTTATTTATTTTTCTTCAAAAAAAACTCCTCCTTCGAGGGACTTGGGTAGGTGTGGTTATGGCGCAACACGCCCTATTGTGAGGCCGGCCGGGACATGTCTCAAGTTTATTTTTATGATATGAACCATTTATTATAAGATTTATTGAATAGATTATACATAAAAAAATAATAAGAATAATAAATCAATTGGACAACTGTAACCCCATAATAAGATCACATTGTTTTAAACAAAAATAAATGTTTAGTATAATTTTGATAATTTTTTTAAAGAATAATTAGGACTGATCATGAGGTTAGATATGTCCGATTAACATGAATTTTTTTTATTAATAATATCCTTGACAAATCCTATAATATGAACGATTCAAATAATAAAAAAGAAAAAAAGAAAAAAAAGACTCAGGATACATTCCCACAAAATCTCATAGCATGCGTGCTGTGTGCCACAAGACACAGCACCAACCCCAACTCCCCTCCCGAGAGGCCTTAAAACAAATATTCAAACAAATATTCAT
Organism: Camellia japonica; assembly: GCA_030407325.1. NCBI lineage: Eukaryota > Viridiplantae > Streptophyta > Magnoliopsida > Ericales > Theaceae > Camellia > Camellia japonica. The sequence goes on along the minus strand of JAPPVO010000002.1, from coordinate 101,821,190 downwards.
GCTTTAAAGGTCCATAATAGTATAGTCTAATAAAAATCCTTCTTGTTCAAAGCTTAAAAGAACCTTTCTTAGAAAACAAAATATCCTTATTCAAACATCATTTAAACCAAAACAATAAAAATAAAAAACTCTCCTTTGTGGTTCAAAAGTCCTAATAATAGTCATCCAGAATTTTAATTCTCATAAAGACTTACCTAACACCATTGTCAAGGGTTGGACTGCCATTGCTTGAAACATACCCAAGACTAATGTGTAGTTTAAAATCAACTTTTATATAATAAAATTAATTAATACTTGAAATAAATTACTTTTTTGAGAGCATTTAGATACTGCATAATGCAAGATTATGAAAGCCTAAGATAGCATTATTACAAATAATAATGATGATGATGACAATAACAAGGAGTATTAATTTTTAAGCTTCAACTTTCACCAGCCACCTAAGCAGATTTGGTGAATTATTCTGTTAACAAAATTACAAGCATTATCTCATAAAACATAAAACTAACCAGAAGCATCCCACGTGGCGTTATGTGCCGTTTTGAAAACTTTCATAAAAAGCCACCCTTTTTTATCATTTTCCAAAAACGTAAGTGGCCAAAAATACAACAAAATTGGTTTGGGAAGGACCAAAAATGCAAGTGTGAAATTACAAATTACGGCCTATGAAAAGAAATAAAAAAATAAAAAAATAAATTTCTTATGCTGGGTAAGGGTATTTTGGTCATTTTAATTTGATTTGACACCATAAATAAATATTAAACTAAAAAGTAAAAAGTCAACTTTTTACCAACTTCCCAAATCACTTTCCAAAAAGTTAAAAAGCTTGGTAAAAAGCCAAAAGCCAGCTTTTTACCAACTTCCCAAAACACCAACGGAGGATCCCTTCTAATTTAGATTTTGAATTGAAGGACATTGTTTGGACCTGTGGGGTTTATCATTAGTTCCATTTTGATGATTCGAACCGTTTATTTTATTAGATTTTATATATTTTATTCACACAAAAATTAAATCGATTCGATTGTTCGAACAATCTTCTGTGTAAAATAAATAATGAAACAAATCAAATAAATAAAATAAATTACTTGCCGAATTTATTTTACCGAACCGAATAAATATTCAAAAGATCAAGTCGAGTGTGTGACACTCTGTCCTTAAAACAGATTCGCCCCGCTACGGTGCTTACGGATAAAGACGTCTATCTCGCAGGATACAATGATTTTCACAAATTGTAGTAGCACTCCAAACAATTTGTACGGCGAACAAAACCTGTGTTCTATACTCTCTTAATTTTTCCTAAAAATTATATGAAGAATATAAATGCAACAAAGCAAAACTGGACAGCAAAATGAATTTTTCAAATTATTTTTCGGATGCCAAAGACTGCTGAAATGGCTGGTATTTATAGGCAAACTGATTTGTCCTAACAGGTGCAATTTTGAATCGAATAGGTATGAAACTATTTTGAACAAATACAGTTCAAAATTCAAATAGATCTGCAGCAGTTTCAGATTTGAATCTGTTTGGAAACCTGTCCGGAACTGCTGGGCAGTTTCTGGCAGTTATGAATCTGTTGTGGAATTTGGAAGAGACACAATTTTGGACAAAAATTTGAATTTAAATTTGAATTAAAAATATTTTGAAATTCAAATAATTTTTTGCAAGAATTTGAAAAAATTCAAAATAAATTTTATCCAATAAATTAATATTAAAACCGACCCGAACCACAACCGCGCCCGGCCGCTTGGACGGGCGGTGGTGTGCGCGCAGTTGTTTTAGCCATGGTTCTATTTGTCCATAACTCTTCATTTTTACAAATTTGGGGTGCCCCTAAGACCCAACCCAAGTGTTGTCATTTAGAGCTTATATACATACATAAGCTCTCTTAAAGTTTCAATGTGGGACAAGCCTTACAAGAAAACCCACATTTGATTCTTTAATTGTCCATTCTACGAACCCAAAAACGACATCAAGTTCCCATTCACTCATAAATGGCTTTGACAAACCATCTTCACCGAGTGGCTTGCCATGCGATAAGGAACACGTCACCTCTTTGGACCCATCTCAAAAGATGTTTGGGACCCACTCAAATTTGTGCTCAAATTTGGCTCAAAATAAGCCTATAAAAACCAAATTTCCAACATCGATAACTGTAACTTATTCAATTTATCGCGTTTTTAACTAAAAAAATTATGTTTTTAAAAATAAATCATACATATGCATATATATATATATATATAGAGAGAGAGAGAGAGAGCCTACCAAGAGGAGGTCAGCAGCTCTTTTATAAGTTCTTTTTTAATTGGTCAGGAATTATCATTACCATAACTGAACACCACTTGAGTGATAATTAAATGTTTTTCTATCATAATCAAAATAATAATAGGCTATAACTAAATTATAACCAAACACTGCTTGAAATTTAACCAACAATATATTCGATCATAATCAAAATAATAACCACAAAATCAACCTTAAATAATGTTTGGTTTGTTTTTAGGAATGGAATATATATTTTTTTTAATTCTTTTTTTAACTTCTCAATGGAATTGTTATTCTTTCAATTTGGTGATGGTAAAGTCAATTGTAAAAATTTTATTTTCATTTTTTTATCAAACCAAACATAAGGATAGATAAGAATAAATATTTGGGTAAATTACATTGACTTTCCCTGAGATTTATCTTAATTACAGGGACCTCCCCTGTAGTATCAAAAATAATACTGACCTCTCCTACTTTTGAAAATAATACACAGATTCCCCCTTCCCATTAAAAGAGCATGAACGACATTAACTAATAGAGCAGATTGACCATAATACCTTGAACCATATTGTGAAAAGACACAAGTGACCCTTAATATAAAAAAAAAAACCCCTCTCATTCATTCTTCTTCCTAGGGTTCACGATCAAAAAATCGAAGGGAAGAGAAGAGTGAGCAACGAAGGAATGGAAGAGAAGATGATGGCTTAGGGATCTTGTTGAAGATTTGCCTTGATTATCTTTCATAGTGCAAACTGTGAAAGATTTTAATCGGTTTGTTTTGTTATTTATGGCTTCCAAGTAAGTTCTCTAACAAATCTGTTCAATATTACAATTTCTATAAAAAAAAAAATTATGCAATACTTGGGTTTAGGGTTTACGAATGAAGGGATTTTTAGAGTTTTGGGAGTTTTTAGTGTAATTTTGAACTATTTTTATGGTTTCAGAGTTATATATTTTGGTATTTAGGGTTTTTGTAGTTTTTAATGAAATATTGTAATTTTTTGGATTATTCAACATTATTACTTGCTAGATTTGAAGTATAAGAATGTTTGTTAGATTTTATTGAATTATTATTGATTTAGAGTTTTTGTTAGATTTTGTTCAATGTTGATAGATTTTGTTCAATGTTGTATTATCTGTTTAATGTTGTGAAAAATACATACAAAAATTGTAATTTTTTGGATTATTAAACATTACTACTTAATATTGTGAATTCATTATTCTCAATTTGTTCATCTGGTTGAATCATGCTAGCTTTGGAATTAGTTGAATCTGTTTTGCCAAAATTTATTGAATTGGTTCAATTTGTTTATCTGTTCAAATTAAATTTTTATTTGTTCAAATTAAATGTTTATCTGTTTAAATTAGTTTTTAATTGAAATAGGGTTTTGTTATCTGTTTAATTACTATTTTAGCTATGGCTATATTTATTTCATTTGATTTGGTCATCCATTACAAGGGTAAAATGGGTAGAGTATACAATGTGGATCCTAATATGTATTGTCATGTTAATTTGTTGAAGAATGTACATGATTCAGTTCTTAGTAACATAGGTTTAATTGAGTCTCTTGCTATTCATTTGTACTGTGATATACTTGGTACTGATAAGAGAAGAATGTTAGAAAATGATCTTGATGTACTAGATATGTTTTACATGCAAAGTGTGAGTAGAACAATTAACTTGTATGTAGATGTTCATTCTATTGGGTTTGAGGGTGGACAAGTTAATGATAGGGGAAAGGATGCTGTAGAAATATATCAATCAGTACAAGATGGTGATGGTGAGGGTGATGGTGAAGGAGATGATGAGTACCACATGGATGATTTTGTTGGGTTTAGTGATGAAGACAAAGATTAGAATGAAAATGTGGATGCTGAAAATGAATCTGATTGTACAAGTAGTGAATATGTCTTAAGTGAAGATGATGACTTAGGTAAAGATGATGGTGCACTTAGTGATTATCAATCAGGAGATGATGTAATGGTATATGATGTTAGTACTAATGATGACTTGGATGATGAACCTAATTGTAGACCTAAGAGGAGGAATTCCAAGGGAAAATAGTTTCATTCTCCCTATGATGATAAAGAGTCATAGTTGAATCCAAAAGGGGAAGCAGTATTGGAAAAAGTGATGATATTTGCAGATGTAAACAACTTCAGAGTTGCACTGAAAGATTATACAGTGGAAACTGGCTTCAAGATTGTTAGGGACAAAAATGAAAAGTCTAGGGTAACTGCCCACTGTGCTACTGATGGATGTCCTTAGAGGATTCATGCATCTCCTCTTCCATATGGCATAACTTACAAGATAAAAACCCTAGTTCCCCAACACACAAGCAGTAGATTGAACCAAAATACTGAGGCAACTTCAGATTGGATAGCAAAAAAATTGTGTGACAGTTTCAAACAAAATCCAAACATGGGGTTAGATACAATGCGAGGCAAGTTGAATAAGATGTATGGGTTGATGTTTCAAAGATGCAGTTGTATAGAGGTAAAAAAGATGTAGAATGAAATGGAGGATAATCATGGTAGACAATATGTGCTACTACTAACATATGCTGCAGAGAGTAAGAAGACAAATCTTGGTAGTTTTGTGAAGATCAATTGTGATAACCAACCCAAGCCAATCTGAGAAGATGAACCCACACCAGATGAAGAGAGAGCCCTTCAAAGAGGCAGTGTACTAATTTTGGTTTACAATTTATGTACTAACTTTGGTTTACAACTGAGGATATTCCAAGAATGAGCCGTTCAATGCCTACTCAGTGTGTGACTTAGGTCACAAGAACATAAGGTTAGTGTAGATTACTTCACTTTAGATTTTAGATTTTATTTACATGGTACAGATTCAAGACTAAGTTGTTTTTGTTTTTTTTTTTTTTTTTTTGGTTGTTTCTTGCAGATAATTTCACTACTTAATGATGGTTTTGGGGTACATATATATGACAATGACAGATACAAAATATATAGATAGTGCATAGTGCTTATAGGATGATGCACCCACTTTTGTTTTTTTGTTGTGGGTATCTTGATCATACTTTTGTAACTATGATGTAGTCATAGATAAGGAGCATAGTGTTTAATTGCGAGATAATAATTGCTTCTTTTTTGGGGACGTAAATCTTTTGTAACTCTTTTGGGATGTAACTGGCAACTAACTATGAAACATCAAATGTAACTATGAAGCATTGGTATTTGAACTTGTTTATATATGTCCAAAGCACTCATATTTTGGGATTTGATATGCTTTCATTCCAAGGGAAAGCTAGTACAAGCTTGTTGTCTTACACTTACATAGAACAAGGTTTACATATTTCATTACACAAAAACTAGCACAAGTTTGTCATACTAGGATATCCTTGCATTACATAACCCATAGAACAAGCTTTACATATGATAAGTAGGTTACTTCATAATGGAAACAAACAGGGCAAAAATACTTATGATTATCAGTAGCTTCATATATCTTTGGTTGTCTTTAAGTACTTGCACTTTTGTATGCACATCCTTGAAATTGCCTTCAGGTAGTGGCCTTTGAACAGTATCAATACTTTCATCAATTGAGTTAACAGGTTTGCACCAATCCCAGAATTTGCATTTTTTTTTCTACACAAGCATAGTACAACTTTCCTTTGTTTTTGTTTCTTTCAGATTGTGTCACCTTGATAGCTGCCTTTTGACCACAAAGACATGTTTTGCTTCTATATTTCAGTATGTTGCTTCCATTGTTTGATGATGCCATATCACTATACCTGTGCATGCATACAAAATATATATATATATATAAATACATAGTTCACTAAAAAAAATACAAAAAACTAAGAGAGAGAAAGAGACAGAGAGATCACATGAAATCTTCATCTATGTCAAGCAAGGTTGTAAAGAAAGAGAGAAAGAGAGAGAGGGAGAGAGTTTGGAGGGAAAGTTAAGGTGCTGGAAATTGGAGGCAAATAGTTAGAAGAGTGTGTATTGTTTTATAAAGGATGAAAAGGGTATTTTGGATATTTGCATGTTTATTGTGGCTGATGTCACTGTTTTTGTTACTTTATTAACATCCTTCTAACAGCAGGAAGGAATCTGTGTATTATTTTCAAAAGTAGGGGAGGTCAATGTTATTTTTTAAACTACAGGAGAGGTCCCTGTAATTAAGATAAACCTCAGGAGAAGTCAATGTAATTTACCCTAAATATTTTGATAAAATAATTATTTGACTTAAATCTCATTTTGATGAATCAAACATTAGTGCCTAACATATTGCAGTATGTTGTTGGTGTTGTTTAAAATTGTGAAATTAAATAAATAGATTTATGAAGAAAACAAATTATATACCAAGAACATATGCTAATAATTACAATTAAATTTCAACAGAAATACACAAAGCAATAAAAGGGTAAAGAGACGAAACCGAAGCCTGCACGGAAGCAGTTTCCTTAAAACAGATTTCGCCGCCTCACGGGTCGAGTGCTTGAGGAAACCCGGCGTCTGTCTCCCAGGATACGACGGTCAAAACCAGCTACGGCAGAAGCACTATCTGTCTAGCTTAGCGAACAAAACAATGGCAGCACTCTCTCACAATAGGAACTATCTGCAAACTGACTTGTAAAATGGAAGCAAAAATTTCTATATTGAAACTTGACAGGAGGGTCTCAATTTATACATGTATAGGGGAGAGAGGAAGAGCCTCCAGCCTTTAAGGCTAGTCATTAAAACACCAAGCATCCATAGCCCCTTTCCAAAAATGAAAAGTATGGATGCCCAAAGGATTCACACCCTTTAGCCAAGAAAAAGATTTAAATACTCTTTAAAATCCTATTCATGAATCTAACATCATGAAGCAATTTCTTGGCAATTTCTTATTCAAAACCCAATGGTTTTTGGCTCACTTGGACCCAACACAAAAAATGGTTAGGACCCACTTTAATATTTAATTAAAGTCACCACACTTTAATATTAAATTAAAGTTTTTTTCCAACAATCCCCCACATGAATAAAAATTGACCGAATGACTCAACAAACGGACATCGTTCAACAATAAAGACTCTGAGAGAGAGTACAACGGACTAACCCCGACATCAGAGAAGGTAGCTTTTGGCTTTGAACCTCTCCCAGTGAAAACCTATCGAGTTTACTGGCAGATCAGTGAATAAGACATCTTGAACTGCTCTACCGTTTATGTAAACTGAGACAATAGATCTCACACGGGAATTACTCCTACCACCATTATGTTCTCACTGGTGTGCCCTGTGTGGCCCTGGACACTAGCCTGGTTCAGCGAGTGGTTTCAAAGAATCTTGGCCTGCCCAATTCTTCTAGAAGCGGCCCCACTTCAAACTCACATAGGTGACTCTACTAAAGTATCCTGCAATACTTAGCTCAACAGCTTAACACATAAGAGTCATTAAAAGCTCAGCTTATCCTCTACACTTGCAGGTATCACTGATAGAAGGAATGGCTGGAGGTTTAACCTCCTCAGTGACATACCACCGTTACACGCAATTAGGTTGTCCCATTGAACCTAGATCTTGGGATCTCCAGTCAACTAGGTTGGGTTTCCATTCCGGTAACTTCCAAAGGCCTTAACCCCATTCCTTTTGACGACGTTTCGACTAACACTCGACTTAACCCTTTGGTTAGCGGATCCGCAATGTTGTCCTTAGACTTTACATAGTCTAAAGAGACAACTCCATTCGAGAGTAGTTGTCGTATGGAATTATGTCTACGACGGATATGTCTAGACTTTCCATTATACATATTACTCTGTGCCCTACCAATTGCAGATTGACAATCACAATGAATACAAATAGCTGGCACAGGTTTAGACCAACGTGGAATATCTTCAATGAAATGGCGAAGCCATTCTGCTTCTTCCGTTGCTTTATCCAAAGCAATAAACTCTGATTCCATCGTTGATCTAGATATACACGTTTGCTTGGAAGATTTCCAAGACACGGCTGCCCCACCAAGAGTGAACACATATCCACTAGTGGACTTTGAGTCCTTTATATCTGATATCCAATTCGCGTCACTATATCCTTCAAGCACCGCTGGATATCGAGTATAATGCAGCCCATAATCCCGAGTGTAGCGTAAATACCTTAACACCCGCACAATGCCCTTCCAATGAGAAGCATCAGGATTACTTGTGTATCTACTAAGCCTGCTAACCGAGTAAGCTATATCGGCCTAGTACAACTCATCAGATACATTAAACTTCCAATTACCCGAGAATATTCTAACTGAGAGACACTCTCTTTATTATTCTTGGTAAAGTGTAGACTTAAGTCTACAGGTGTCGATGACACACTCGTATCTGATCCACTAAACTTCTCAAGTATCTTATCAACATAATGAGACTGAGAAAGTACAATTCCGCCAGAGATTCTGGTAATCTTAATTCCCAGAATAACATCTGCAATGCCCATATCCTTCATGTCAAACTTAGAGTTTAACAACTTCTTGGTAGTTTTGATCATTTCATCGTTACTACCTATAATGAGCATATCATCAACATATAGACACAAAATGACATAACCTCTGTCAGTGTCTTTGACATAAATACACTTGTCACATTCGTTGATTCGAAACCCATTTGACAACATTACATTGTCAAACTTCTCATGCCATTGTTTAGGCGCTTGCTTCAAACCATACAAAGATTTGACAAGTTTACAGACTTTCTTGCTTTGTCCTGGAGCTGAAAACCCTTCAGGTTGCTCCATGTAGATTTCTTCATTCAAATCCCCATTTAAGAAAGCTGTCTTTACATCCATCTGGTGTATCTCAGATTGCGCAAAGCTGCTATCGCAATCACATGCGAATGGATGTTATCCTAGTTACAGGTGAGTACGTATCAAAGTAATCCAGGCCTTCTCGTTGCCTGTACCCTTTGATAACGAGCCTCGCCTTATACTTGTCAATTGACCCATCGGCCTTCATCTTTCTTTTAAAAATCCATTTGCAGCCTAAAGGCTTACAACCTGGAGGTAAATCTACCAACTCCCAGGTGTGGTTCTGTAAGATGGAGTCAATCTCACTTTTGATCGCTTCTTTCCATAAAGGACTCTCAGGAGAAGTCACAGCTTCGTGGAAAGTTTGAGGTTCGTTCTCAACCATATAAGTCAAGAAGTCTGGACAAAAGACTTGGATTCCTAGCCCTTTTACTCCTTCTGGGCTCATCTAAAACCTCAATTTGATCATCACTGATCATCAACATGATCATCCTCACTAGCAAGCTCATCAAATTGCTCCAAAACCTTGAACCCCTTCAGGTTCGGCAAGGAAAAATGTCTTCAAAGAAACATGCATTCCTTGACTCCATGATGGTATTCCTGTGAATGTCTGGAATTTCAGACTTATGTACAAGAAACCGATATGCACTACTATTATGTGCATAACCAATGAATATACAATCCACGGATTTCAGGCCTATCCTAACCCGTTAGGGTGTAGGAATCGCCACAATAGCAAGACACCCCCACATTTGTAAGAATTTATAAGAAGGCTTAACGCCTTTCCATAACTCATACGGGATCTTGTCCACTTCGCTTCAACACAACTTTCACACTTGTGTTTCGTCAGAACGACCTTGTCGGACTCAAAAACCATGCGAAAACATGTTTACTGAGAAGAGACCTTGAGACAAGATTCTAACAAATGTCCAAAACATACAGGACTTCGTTCAAGGTTAGCTCTTTCCTGAGGTTAACTTCAGGACCACCTTTCCCTCAACAATGAGGTAGAGAGTTTCCATAAACAACTTCTTACCGTTTGTAACCGTTCGAAAGTTGTAAACAGCTCCTTCTCGGAGCAGATGTGGCGTGTAGCCCTAGTAAACTAAAACCCCTCGCTACCACAGTTGTAGCACTTCCCAAAGAACCGATAACCAGGTTCCCGCGGCTTGTATGCCAGCTTCTTTGCAACACCACCCCTTGGCCCCAGCATAGAGCCCTTGTTCACGGGGCTTCTTCCTTATCCCAGAAAATTTGCCATGCTCAATGACATTGGCCTTCACTAAGGAGGTACTCCCTCCTTTCTTTCTATTATCCTCCTCAATTTGGAGTCGGATAATTAAGTCTTCTTTGTAGAATTTATACAAAGTTTTAAACAAATCCTTGTGTCACAATGATTATGAAACTCTCAAAATCATATCACAGTAAATATATTCCCAGAATGTCATTAACCGAATTAGGCACCCAAATATATTTGGTCCAACCTATCACTCTGAAGCCAATAGTCTTACTATTAGGAAACACAAATCCAGTGTTCAATAGTCTACTATTCGGAACTTCATAACATGGCCAGTAGTCTTATCACTAGGAATCACTAATTTCTCAGCATGTGGTCAGTAGACTTTTTACTACTAGGAATCACAATGTCTTAACCTGTGATCAGTAGTCACTTTACTACTAGGAATCACAACGTCCTGACATAGGATCAATAGACTCTTTCATTACTAGGAATCATCATGTCTTGACATATGACTAGTAGCCTCTCCACTACTAGGAATCATGATGTCTTGACATGTGATCAGTAATCTATTCACTAACTCTAACTAACCACAATCTCATAACTGTGTAGCCAGTGGTCTAACACCACCTAGGAACCACCAGTTTTCTATCTCTGTGATCAGTGATCTTGTACTCACTAGGAGCCACCAATTTAAGAATATATTTGGAATTTAAAAATCCAAAAAATATTCACCCACTATAACAGGTTGTCTCATTTTTGCTTTCAAGCAAAGTCACATAGCAATCATAGATGCTATAAATAACACAAGGATACCATACTATTTGCCTCTGATCAATTCAGAGATATTTTAATGCAATCTTATGATTTCCTTTAAGAATCTCGCAGGCTAAGGTTGTCAGTGGAACACCATTTCTGTTTGTCACCTTTTGAAGCCATTTCTGAAACATCACAACAGAATTTCACTTCTGTGATTCCAGAAATTAAACTTAACCCTTAGAAAATCCCTCAGATGGAAATTTAATTCAAAAATTAGTCTCACACCACAAAACCTAGAATCGAACATGGTCAGGAATGTTCCCAGGAAGACTGGAGGGGTCACATCGGTCCCACTTAAAACCCAGTTAACCTTTTGACAAAACATTCAAGAGCATGCTGACTCCTAGTCCATAGGAAACAATTTAAAAATTAAGATTTCCAAGGGATAAACTAGGTTATAACAAACCGATTTCCAAGCAAATAAAATTTGCTACCAGAATTACACCACTCATAAAAATTAACCGGTACTCCCGGAACTACGCCCAGTATTTCTGAATAAAATCATAAATATTTTAGCTAATGCTAAAATTTGGTTTCCTTTCCAAAACCAAAACACTTTGGACATAATCAGATTATAACCAAAGACTTTCTCCAAACTTGGTTTTCCAACACTTTGGGAATAAAATGATTAAACCCAAAGACTTCCTCAAACTCCAAAGGTTTGAAACCAAATCCGTCTTAGTTGTCATTTCTGAACAAATAAGAACTACTCTTTAGCCAAAGCTAAACACTTTGGTTTCTATCACAGAAAACCAAACCAAGTTCCAAACTTACAAGCAATTTTAAAAAAAAAAATTGCTATAACAATTACACGCATATAAAATACTTCTGACAAAACAAACAAATAAAAGTTGCTACTACAAATTGGTATACAAACCAACTAAATCTCAAGCAAAACATGCTTCAAACATTTTGATAAAATAGCCAATCCATAAGGATTCTATTTAGTCCAAAAGCCTTTCCACGCTTAGGTATTCCTATTCAACACAAAAGTTAGTAGTCCAAACATTTTTGTTTTTACATCCCAAATTCTATTCATTTGGTTTTATATTTGTTTTTCCCATTGGTATCCCTACAAAGAAAGTTAGTAGCAAACCACAACAAAATACAAACAAATAATCTAAAAAATTAATTATAATAAATAATTGAAACCATCTAGCCAACTATTAATTATATAAGTAACCAACTAAAATAAGGTACCAAAACAAAATACAATTTGTAACTTCAAAATTAATTACAACTTTAAAATAAAGTTCAATACTCATGAGTCATGAATGAAATTAATTCATAATAAACATTTAAACTAATAACTCCAAATAGATAAGTCAAATTCAAAGTTAATGCACCTAATTAAATAATTCAGATTAATGCACCTAATTAAATAATTTAGATTAATGTACCCAATTAATACAAATCAATCATGTACACACAATTCATAATCCAATACATTAAATAAAATTAATAGGCAAGAGTTACAACCAATAACCATTTAGCAATTACATATGCAAATAATTCTAAAACCATTAAATTATGTACTCTAGTCTAGAACATAATAAGCATGTAACAAATTAAAACTAGAATAGAATTAGCATGTCAAAATTGCAACATCCATAAATTATATTTTATAACCTTAAAATTCATGCAAATCATGGTAGGGAAATGGAACCATACGCATAAAACAAGATCATACTAATACAATTAAGTATGCAAATTATAATAGAGCATTCTAATTAACTAAGCAATTAGAGAATAACATTGCATGATTTACAATCATTGAAATAGTGAGTAAATTCCGCAACAATTCCTAGTAACATTATACAAAGCTAACCTAATAGTCTATATAAATCTATTCGATCAATTTCATAGAAAAATATATAAAATCTGTTTTAAGCTTGTTGTTTAAAATTGTGAAATTAAATAAATAGATTTATGAAAACAAATTATATACCAAGAACATATGCTAATAATTACAATTAAATTTCAACAGAAATACACAAGCAATAAAAGGGTAAAGAGACGAAACCGAAGCCTGCACGGAAGCAGTTTCCTTAAAACAGATTTCGCCGCCTCACGGGTCGAGTGCTTGAGGAAATCCGGCGTCTGTCTCCCAAGATACGACGGTCAAAACCAGCTACGGCAGAAGCACTATCTGTCTAGCTTAGCGAACAAAACAATGGCAGCACTCTCTCACAATAGGAACTATCTTGCAAACTGACTTGTAAAATGGAAGCAAAAATTTCTATATAGAAACTTGACAGGAGGGTCTCAATTTATACATGTATAGGGGAGAGAGGAAGAGCCTCCAGCCTTTAAGGCTAGTCATTAAAACACCATCCATAGCCCCTTTCCACAAAATGAAAAGTTGGATGCCAAAGGATTCACACCCTTTAGCCAAGAAAAAGATTTAAATACTCTTTAAAATCTATTCATGAATCTAACATCATGAAGCAATTCTTGGCAATTTCTTATTCAAACCCAATGGTTTTTGGCTTACTTGGACCCAACACAAAATGGTTAGGACCCACTTTAATATTAATTAAAGTCCCAAAAAAATCTTTTTTCCAACAGTTGGTACAAAACCAGATAAGTGAACCAACAACATATTCTTTGTCAAGCATTTATATCAAAGAATGTAATACCAAAAACAAAAAATTTATGTCAAAAAATGGATGTGAGAGAAGTCACTCGTCAGAAAAGGTGTTTTGTTCCAATTTTTTGAATTTTAAAAAAAAATAGAAATGAGTAAAAAACATAATTGTGAAATTTTTTTTAAAAAAATTTGCCTCCAAAAAGATTAAATCATTTGAAAATTATGAGTTTTTTTTCTCCATAATTTATATCAAATTAGATTTTAGTTTTTATTTTTATTTTTATTTATAAAAAAAAACACACAGAGACTTTTCAAATGGTGTACAATTCTTAATTACAAATTTTCAAAATAACAAATAAAAAATTTAGCTGAACTTGGTTTTAATTAGACTAATGGTGCTTTGTTAAAGAAAAGGGCACTCATGTCTCTATCGCTGATAGAAGTATAAAAATGGTCCTGGCACGGGATAGGTCCAACTGGTTTGGGCCCGGGCACAAGCCTCGAGCCCGAGCTCAGTCCGAGACCCTAAGCCTGAGTCTAGGCCATCATTTTGAAGTTTGATTCATTGGCCTGTTTAAGGCCCGATCTGAGGCCCAGTTCGCCCGGCCTGCCCGAGGCCCAGTGTCTTTTTCAGTGGAAAATAATAAAATTTTGATAGAAAAAATATTTAAAAAAAAAAACAAAAAAATGTTCAGGCCTGCCCAAGCCTGAGCCTAGACCCAGGCCCACCGACCCGCCCAAGGTCCAAATACCCCTGGGCCTGGGCCTGGGCCTAATTTTCTAACCCGTGGACCGGCCCGACCTAGCCTGAATTTGGCGGGAGCTCGCAAGGCCTGACATGGACCAGGCCAGGCCGGGCCGGGCCAGGCCAAATTTACACCCCTAATCTCTGAAAGTTTTGGGCTAATAGGCTTAAATTTAAATTTAAAAAAATTAGCACTGGTTTGGTATAATGGGTTGGAGTGGGTTAGGCTAAAATAATCACAAAAAGATAAAATAGATTTTTTAGTCCCAAGCTAAAAAATGTCACATCCAAACTACAATCATTTTAGTTTTTCTCTCACAAAAGTCAAAAAAGCCAAAAAATCTATCCTAAACGAAACCTTTTAACCCTAGACTAAAATAGTCAAAAAGTCAATCTACATTCCAAACAAAGCCTTCGACTAAACGAACATTATTTCTCTAAAAGGACACATATATTTGTTCCAAATTTACCTATGTGTCTATTTATTCAAATATCACCTATATGTTTCAATGTCATCTATCGTACACACTGATGTCATCTCTGACAGAATTGAGAAGCTCCGCAGATAAATCTGATTGAAGATTGTTTGTTAGATAAATCTACAAATAAATTTAAACAGGTAAGTGAAAAAATTGAATAGATAATAAAATTTGGACAGATATTTGAATAGATAAGACAAAAAAGTCAAACAGATAGTCAATATAATTTCAATAGATAGATATAAAATTTGAACAAATAAAAATAATTTAAATAGAAAGAAATTAAACGGTAAGATTAAAAATAAAGGGTGCATTTGGTTTGTGTTTGTAGAGTAGTTTTTGAGATAAAAAGTACGAAAAATTGTTTGATTTGCCTTTTTTCAAAAATGGTTTTGAAAAATTATTTTGGGGAGAGAGTTTTAAAAAAAGTGATTGATTTGATGTGTATGAGAGAGTGTGTGATTTTGGAAAGTAGGTAACCAAACAAAATTTTGAGATTTTTTTTAGAAAAATTTATTTGGTTTGATTACTCTTGAAATTTTGTTTGTAGAGAATTTTTTCCAAAAAATTTTCTGAAAAACAAATCAAACAAGGCTTTATCCTTCAAAATTAATAAAATGACTGTTCACCAAATTATTTTACAAAAGATGAATCTCTCATTAACAAAAAAAAAAGTATCTACTTAATCAAATACCTTATACAATTGGTATTTGGACTTTTCACGATAAGAATTGATTTTTCATTAATTAATCCCAAAAACAAGCTAGTTGATTTTAAATTTGATAACAAGTAACTGCTCGGAGACTGCCACCTGTGTGGGACAGCAGGGATTTGCAGGAAAGTCTTGTCTAAAAGAGAAATAAATTGAAAATATTTAAATTGTATTTGAAGCAAAAGTTAAGATAGACATTTGAAAAGAATTAAAAAAATAAAAAAAGTTGAAATTTTTAGGAGTAGCTTGGGATGATCTAAATTTTTGGCCCGGCTCAAGCTTGAGCCTAGACCCAGGCCCACCGGTCCGCCCAAGACCTAAATACCTCCTGGACTTAATTTTCTAACCCGTGGGCCGGCCCGACCTGGCCCGAATTTGGCAGGAGCTCGCAAGGCCTGACATGGATCGGGTCGGGTCGGGTCGGGTCGGGTCGGGTCGGACCAAATTTACACCTCTAATCTCTGAAAGTTTTGGACTAATAAGCTTAAATTTAAATTTTAAAAAATTAGCACTAGTTTGGCATGATGGGTTGGGGTGGGTTAGGGCTAAAATAATCACAAAAAAATAAAATAGATTTTTTAGTCCCAAGCTAAAAAATGTCACATCCAAACTATAATCATTTTTGTTTTTCTCTCACAAAAGTTTAAAAAGTCAAAAAATCTATCCTAAACGAGACATTTTAATCTTAGACTAAAATAGCCAAAAAGTCAATCTACATCCCAAACGAAGCATTGGACTAAACAAACATTATTTCTCTAAAAGGACACATATATTTGTTCCAAATTTACCTATTTGTCTATTTATTCAAATACTCCCTCCGTCCCATAATATTAGTCCCTTATTCCATTTTCCATTGTCCCATAATATTAGTCCCTTTTCAAAAATCAAGTATAAAAATAATATAAATTTCCTATTTTGCCCTTCTTTTAAATTCATAAATAATATAAAAAGTACAATTATGACATTGATATTCCCAAAAAAATGTACTATCAAAGGGTAATTTTGGAAAATCAACTTTTTTAAAGTACAATAATTGTACTATCAAAAAAAGTTAGATTCCCCAAAAGGGACCATTATTTTGGGACGGAGGGAGTATCACTTATATGTTTCAATGTCATCTATCGTACATACTGAGGCACCATTTGGGAAGTGATTTTGTGGGTTTTTTTGGCTATTTTAGCCACAAAAGACAAAATAGGTTATTTTAACCACAACAAACAAAATATCACATCCAACCCATAATCATTACACTTTTCTCTCACAAAAAAAGTCAAAAAAGCCAAAAAGTCCTTCCCAAACTAAGCTTTTTAGCCCAGGCTAAAATAACCAAAAAAATCAAAAAGTCAAAAAGCCAACCCACTTCCCAAACCAACCCTGATATCATCTCTGACAGAATTGAGAAGCTCCGCAGATAAATCTGATTGAAGATTGTTTGTTAGATAAATCTACAAATAAATTTAAATAGGTAAGTGAAAAAATTGAATAGATAATAAAATTTGGACAGATATTTGAACAGATAAAGCAAAAAAGTCAAACAGATAGTCAATATAATTTCAACAGATAGATATAAAATTTGAACAAATAAAAATAATTTAAATAGAAAGAAATTAAACGATAAAATTAAAAATAAAATATCCTTCAAAATTAATAAAATGACTTTTCACCAAATTAAAAACAAAATATACTTCAAAATTATTAAATTTGATAACAAGTAACTGCTCGGAGACTGCCACCTGTGTGGGCCAGCGGGGATTTGCAGGAAAGTCTTGTCTAAAAGAGAAATAAATTGAAAATATTTAAATTGTATTTGAAGCATAAGTTAAGATAGACATTTGAAAAGAATAAAAAAATAAAAAAAGTTGAAATTTTAAGGAGTAGTTTAGAATGATCTAAATAATTGTATTTTTTTATTTTTTTATAATACGGGTTGGGTATGGGTTGAGTTTGAAGTGATATGGTAGAAAAGTGATGTGACTTAGGGTTGGTTTGAGATGTTCTAAAAAAGTGCACTTTTTGACTTATTGACTTATATGAGTTGGATTTGGATTGGGTTTGATGTGATGTGTTAGAGAGGTGATGTGATTTAAATAAGATGATATGACTTAAATAGGATAATGACTTTTTGACTTTTTGTATTATTTAAGTTATGTCAAACTTGGCCTAAGATGATGTAACTTAAATAAGATAGTGACTTTTTGACTTTTTAATTTTTTTAAATTATGACAAACAAGGCCTATAACATTTCAGTTACTTTTTGATTTTAAAAAAAAAAAAAAATTCTCAACTGAAATCTATGAATCCAAAAATAATTTTTTACTTAATTTTGATCATAGGATCATTATAAAATAATAGTAATAATCAATATCATTTTTCAAATTTTGTGCAATAAATATAAAATAATTAAATAAATACAAAAGAAATATGATGAGGTGGAACATCATTGTATGAGGGAAGCCTTGCACTTATCGCTACGTATCAATTCCTAATTTTCATAGAATATACGATGCATTTATATTTATATAATAAACAAAAGGGAGATGCTATGGTGTTGTGCACCTTACTATAAAATATGTAATTTTATTACAAAATCTTGTAACATTAACAAAATGTCTAATGCCATCATAAATTGGCGTAACAAAAAATATTGTAACTAAGTTTTAACTTTTGCAACATCACTCACAAAATTTTAGACATTTTATTATGTTAATTTACAACAAAATTACACATTTTGTGATTAATATTATAAAATTTTATATTAAAATTATATATTTTTGTAATAAGGTGCATATTGTTCGATTTTCCTAAACAAAATATGAGAGAGAGAGAGAGAGAGAGAGAGAGAGAGATAGATAGATGGATTAAGTGCCTATTTGGAAACTTTGGTTAAAAACTGCGTTTTGCAGCTTATCCAAAAAAATTAGATTGACTTTTTTAACATAAAAGTCATTTGAAAAGGTCTAAAAAAGTTACATGTAAAATTACAATTATACTTTTCATGTTGTTTAGGGTTATACATAAGTAAAAATATAAATTTCCTAAATTGGGTGGGATATTTTGTTCATTTTATTATGATGTGACATCATAAACAAATAATAACCAAAAAAGTTGAAAACAGTTTTTTACCAACTTCTCAAATTACTTTCTAAAAAAAATCAAAAAGTTTGATTAAAATTTAAAAATCAAGTTTTAGTTATCTTTTCAAAACACCCATGAATAACTTGTGGAACAAGGGTTGCATCAACAAGGGTAGCAAACTGTGATGCACAAAAGAATACTAGGAAAAGGATGGATAGGATAGGAAAGGTTTGACGGAGAGAAATGCAGAGAGAGACAGAGACGTGAGTAGAAATGATTCAAAAATGTACGTAATGGGTTATGTTCTTTGTTTTCAAAGGAAAGCAACCGAAAGGCGGCCACCTCTCCCCTTCTTTAGTACGTGTGCTGTCTGCGGTCAGTCAGGGCCGGCCCTGACCTACGGCAGGTAAGACTTGTGCTTTAGGTCTCAAATTTTGGCCTAAAAAAAGGGCCTCAAAATTTAATAATTTGTTATAGGCCCATCTTTTTTTTTTTTTTTTTGGTTTTAAGATCAATTTAAAGGGCCCCAAAATGTTTTATTGGGCCCATGTAAAATTTAGCCCATATTTATTAAAATGAAAACATATATAAAAAAAAAAAAAACAGAATAAGTGTTTGGGCCAACCCAAACCATACATACACTATATACAACATCACTTTCACTTCAGTGCACTGTTTTGCTTTCAATCTCTCTCTCTTTAACAAAGTAATGAAATAAAGATCACGGTAATATGTACCAAGTTCAAGGCAAGGCAGATGCAGAGCACAACATTGTTGTGAGCGACTCACTCTCTCTCTTTCACTCACTCCTCCGGCGACTCACTCTCTCTCTCATGGTAAATCCTCTCTCTCACTATCAGATTTTATTAAAGAAAGTTGCCCTAATTTTTTTTCTACATTCTTTCTCAATCAGTTAGTGGAATAATAAATCTGCCATAATTTTTTTTTTACCTTCTTTATCCATTAGATTTTAGCGGAATAAATAATTTATCCCTAATTTTTTTACCTAGGTATTTATCAGTTTTAATTGAATAAATTTTTTGCCCTAATTTTGTTTCATTAAATTTTTTTTTTTATAATTTATTTGCTATCAGATCAGTGTTTGTGATTTGTGGATTGATTTGAAGTGTTTGTGATTTGTGGATTGAAGTATTTGGGATTATAACCATGTTTCCTAGGAAGTATAGTTTTGGAAATGAAAAGAGAAAGAAGAGGATGAAAGTAGAATAATTAATTCAAGTATATGAAAGTAAATTTTAGTTTATAATTTTAATGATTATACGTTCAAGTATACTTAAATAAAAAATTTGTGGATACTATCATTTTATACATAAATTTTTTATTAAAAAAATATATTAGAGGGGCCCCATTTTCATAATTCGCCTTAGGTCCCACAAATCTCAGGGCCGGCCCTGCGGTCAGTTAGTCATGTCATGAGTCATTAGTCAATTGGCCAAAACATAAAACACAAAACACAAATACAAAAATAAAAACAAATACTAGAAAACTTAACGTATCATATCATGATTCATGTTATGAGTTGCTATCTATCCATATTTTTTGCTTTTGTTTGAATAAAAGGACCTTTTGGATTACTTAAGAGAACTCATACTTCTTGTTTGTGACTTTTGATAGGATACATTTTAACCACCGGGTTCCGATAGGTAGCTCGAATTTGGAGGTTCGAATTTGGCTCGAATTCGGAGAAGAAGAAGAAGAAGAAGAAGGAGGAAGAAGAAGAAGAGAAGGAGGAATGAGGAGGACTGGAGGGGGCATAATCATAGGGGAAGGAGGAGGCGGAGGCGGGGCCGGAGGCGACGGCGGCGGTGCTGCTACGATCGGCGGCGGCGAGGTGACGGCGCGGTCGCTACGATCTTCCTCTTCCTCCTCTCTCTTTCTCCCTCTCTCCTCCCTTTCTCTTCTCCTCTCTTTTTCCTCTGCTCTTCTCCTGTGTTCAACGAAGAAGAAGAAGAAAAGAAAGAAAGAAAAGGAAGAGAAAGAAAAGGCACAAAAAAAAATTCGAAACCCAAAACTACATCGTTTTGGGTTTCGAGCCGAATTCGGGCCACCGAATTCGAGTTACGAGTCATTTTCCTGTAACCACAAGCTCTCTTAAAATTTCAATGTGGAACAAGCCTTATAAGGAAACCCATATTTAATTCTTTAATTGTCCATTCGACCAACCCGAAAACGACGTCAAGTTCCCATTCACTCATAAATGGTTTTGACAAACCGTCTTTACCATGTGACTTGCCATGCGGTAAGGAACACGTCACCTCTTTGGACTCACCCCAAAAGACGTTTGGGACCCACTCAAATTTGGGCTCAAAGTTGGCCCAAAATAAGCCTATAAAAACCAAATTTTCAACATCGATAATTATAATTTATTCAATTTATCGCGTTTTTAACTAAAAAAAAATTATGTTTTTTAAAATAAACCATACATATGCATATATATAGGAAGAGAGAGCTTACCAGGAGGAGATCAGCAGCTCTTTTATAAGCTCTTTTTTAATTGGTCAGGAATTATCATTACCACAACTGAACACCACTTGAGTGATAATTAATTTTTTTTCGATCATAATCAAAATAATAAAAGGCTACGAGGAGGAGGTCAGCACCAATTGATTATAAGCTCTTTTTTAATTGGTCACGAATTATCATTACCATAACTGAACACCACTTGAGTGATAATTAAATTTTTTTCTATCATAATCAAAATAATAATAGGCTATAATTAAATTATAACCAAACACTGCGTGAAATTTAACCAACAATATATTCGATCATAATCAAAATAATAACCACAAAATCAACCTTAAATAATGTTTGGTTTGTTCTTAGGAATGGAATATATATTTTTTTATTATTCTTTTTTTAACTTCTCAATGGAATTTTCATTCTTTCAATTTGGTGATGGTAAAGTCAATTGTAAAAATTTTATTTTCATTTTTTTATCAAACCAAACATAAGGATAGATAAGAATAAATATTTGGGTAAATTACACTGACTTTCCCTAAGATTTATCTTAATTACAGGGACCTCCCCTGTAGTATCAAAAATAATACTGACCTCCCCTACTTTTGAAAATAATACACAGATTCCCCCTTCCCATTAAAAGAGCATGAACGACGTTAACTAATAGGGCAGATTGACCATAATACCCTTGAACTATATTGTGAAAAAACACAAGTGACCCTTAATATAAAAAAAAAAAAAAAACCCCTCTCATTCATTCTTCTTCCTAGGGTTCACGATCAAAAAATCGAAGGGAAGAGAGAGTGAGCAACGAAGGAATGGAAGAGAAGATGATGGCTTAGGGATCTTGTTGAAGATTTGCTTTGATTATCTTTCATAGTGCAAACTGTGAAAGATTTTAATTGGTTTGTTTTGTTATTTATGGCTTTCAAGTAAGTTCTCTAACAAATCTGTTCAATA
The DNA here is from genome assembly GCA_030407325.1 of Camellia japonica. Lineage (NCBI taxonomy): Eukaryota > Viridiplantae > Streptophyta > Magnoliopsida > Ericales > Theaceae > Camellia > Camellia japonica. The sequence goes on along the minus strand of JAPPVO010000002.1, from coordinate 101,799,099 downwards.
TTAAAATTTCTAAAAAAAAAAAAATTATGCAATACTTGGGTTTAGGGTTTATGAATGAAGGGATTTTTAGAGTTTTGGGAGTTTTGTTAATGTAATTTTGAACTAATTTTTATGGTTTCAGAGTTATATATTTTGGTATTTAGGGTTTTTGTAGTTTTTAATGAAATATTGTAATTTTTTGGATTATTCAACATTATTACTTGTTAGATTTGGAGTATAAGAATGTTTGTTAGATTTTATTGAATTATTATTGATTTAGAGTTTTTGTTAGATTTTGTTCAATGTTGATAGATTTTGTTCAATGTTGTATTATCTGTTTAATGTTGTGAAAAATACATACGAAAATTATAATTTTTTGGATTATTAAACATTACTACTTAATATTGTGAATTATTCATTATTCTCAATTTGTTCATCTGGTTGAATCATGCTAGCTTTGGAATTAGTTAAATCTGTTTTGCTAAAATTTATTGAATTTGTTCAATTTGTTTATCTATTCAAATTAAATTTTTATTTGTTAAAATTAAATGTTTATCTGTTTAAATTAGTTTTTAATCAAAATAGGGTTTTGTTATCTGTTTAATTACTATTTCAGTTATGACTGCATTTCCTTCATTTGATTTGGTCATCCATTACAAGGGTAAAATGGGTAAAGTATACAATGTGGATCCTGATATGTATTGTCATGTTAATCTATTGAAGGATGTACATGATTCAGTTCTTAGTAACATAGGTTTGATTGAGTCTTTTGCTATTCATTTATAATGTGATATACCTGATACTGATAAGAGAAGAATGTTAGAAAATGATCTTGATGTACTAGATATGTTTTACATGCAAAGTGTGAGTAGAACAATTAACTTGTATGTAGATGTTGTTCATTCTATTGGGTTTGAGGGTGGACAAGTTAATGATAGGGGGAAGGATGTTGTAGAAATATATCAATCAGTACAAGATGGTGAGGGTGATGGTGATGGTGATGGTGATGGTGATGGTGATGGTGATGGTGATGGGGATGATGAGTACCACATGGATGATTTTGTTGGGTTTAGTGATGAAAACAAAGATTGGAATGAAAATGTGGATGCTGAAAATGAATCTGATTGTACAAGTAGTGAATATGTCTTAAGTGAAGATGATGGCTTAGGTAAAGATGATGGTGCACTTAGTGATTATCAATCAGGAGATGATGTAATGGTGTATGATGCTAGTACTGATGATGACTTGGATGATGAACCTAATTGTAGACCTAAGAGGAGGAATTCCAAGGGAAAACCGTTTCATTCTCTCTATGATGATAAAGAGCCATATTTGAATCCAAAAAGGGAAGTGGTATTGGAAAAGGAGATGATATTTGCAGATCTAAACAACTTCAGAGCTACACTGAAAGATTATACAGTGGAAATTGGCTTCAAGATTGTTAGGGACAAAAATGAAAAGTCTAGGGTAACTGCCCACTGTGCTACTGATGGATGTCCTTAGAGGATTCATGCATCTCCTCTTCCAGATAGGATAACTTACAAGATAAAAACCCTAGTTCCCCAACACACAGGCAGCAGGTTGAACCAAAATACTGAGACAACTTCAAATTGTATAGCAAAAAAATTGTGTGACAATTTCAAACAAAATTCAAACATGGGGTTGGATACAATGCGAGGCAAGTTGAATAAGATGTATGGGATTGATGTTTCAAAGATGCAGTTGTATAGAGGTAAAAAAAGATGTAGAGATGAGATTGAGGGTAATCATGGTAGACAATATGTGTTACTACCAACATATGCTGCAGAGAGTAAGAAGACAAATCTTGGTAGTTTTGTGAAGATCAATTATGATAACCAACCCAAGCCAATCTCAGAAGATGAACCCACACCAGATGAAAAGGGAGCCCTTCAAAGATGCAGTGTACTAATTTTGGTTTCAATTTATGTACTAACTTTGGTTTACAACTAAGAATATTCAAAGAAGGAGCCCTTCAATGCCTACTCAGTGTGTGACTCAGGTCACAAGAACATAAGGTTAGTGTAGATAACTTCACTTTAGATTTTAGATTTTATTTACATGGTACAGATTCAAGACTAAGTTGTTTTTGTTTTTTTTTTTTTTGTTGTTCCTTGCAGATAACTTCACTACTTAATAATGGTTTTGGGGTACATATGTGTGACAATGACAGGTACAAAATATATAGATAGTGCATAGTGCATAGTGCATAGTGCATAGTGCTTATAGGATGATGCACCCACTTTTGTTTTTTTGTTGTGGGCATCTTGATCATACTTTTGTAACTATGATGTAGTCATAGATAAGGAGCATAGTGTTTAATTGCAAGATAATAATTGCTTCTTTTTTGGGGACGTAAATCTTTTGTAACTCTTTTGGGATGTAACTGTCATCTAATTATGTGTAGACACCCCATTTTTGACCGACCTTAAGACTCAGACGTCACCGATTGAGCGCTCGGTGATGTTGCATATTGTGCTCGTTCAGGAGTCTCAGAGTCGCGGCTGTGAGCCCTGCCTCCGGACTTCCGAACCCTCTTCTGTGCCTTGCCTCGGTTTGCGAACCAGACTCGGTTTTCTCTGTTTCTCTTCCTGAAGGGAGGGAGAGGTCTAGCAGATCATCTCTCAGTGGCCGTGGGCTACATTTCGTGGCCGTAGGCCATTTTACCCATTTCGGAGCCCGGTTCCCGGTTTTCGGAGCCGTCAGGCCGTGTGCCTCGGTTCGGGACCGCCTAACCATCTCCGATTGCTCCGGGTTTTGGCATGCATCCTATCTACTCCCTTTTGAGGGACACTGAGGTTTGAGAGACCCATTTCGCGGTCGAACGCCACTTTCGGAACCTAACGGCCTGTTTTCGGGACCCCGAACTGCGTGTTTTGGCCCCCGAGCATTCGTTTTGCATCGGTTTTCGTTCAATTTTGGCAGGTACCTCTGTTTTATCACCAGGAAGGTCACTGAAGGGTGGGAGGCCAGCAATTGTCTCAGCAACCAATTATATTCCTCCGGCGCCCTCCGACGCCCGTTTTTCTCACTTCCGAGCCAATGTTGACCACCCTAGGGCCATTTTCTTCAACCCCAAACCATATATTGTGTTGTACACACATGGGAGGACCCTAAAAGTCTATGGCCGGCCAGTAATTGTTGTTGAACCTTTTGAACCCCTCCTAAAAGTGGCTTGTTGTCTCTCTATTTACAGTTGCCAATTTCCAACCACAGGGTCTTGTTGAGGACACATGGGAGGACACCTTTTTGTGGTGGCCGGCCAAAAATTCCTCTGGACCATTTTGCCCCTTGGCCGGCCGGCCATAGGGGGTGGCTGGCCGGCCACCTGCAGCTTTGATAACTGGCTGGCCAGCTTCCTTACACTGAGTGCATTACAGCTGTACATTTGTTTTCCCTCCAAAAACTGCATCCGGAGGGAACTCTTTTTGGAGGGAAAATTGATGCCATTTCCCTCCACTTTTTTCCCTCCATTTTTGCCCCATTCTTGTCCATATAGCTGGCCTTCCAGCTCTAGAGAAAGGGTTGGAAAATTTGCTTTGGGCATATACACACATATCTCCCTTTATCTCTCTCATCTCTCAAGTTCCAACCCCATTTTCTTCATCACCACCAAGCACCACCACCACACTCCATTCCCAGCACCTTGAGAGGCTTTCCAGCAGCTAGGAGGCAGCAAATTTGGTCCAAGAAGAAGCCAAGGTTTAGTCTTCAAAGGTAAGTCCACTTCCCCTCTTTTCTAGCTCTATTTTGCAACAATTTCTTAGCCTATTTGCTTGCTGTTTTGGGCTCCGACCCTAACTGAAAGGAGCATTTTTTTGAGCCATTCTTCATGTTTGTTTAAGGGCTCAACCCTGTTTGAGCCCCCCATTGTGCACTTTCTTCAATACCCTCTTGTATGCCATTATCTTGCATGATTTTTCTAGCCTATGTGTGATCTGTTTTTGAGCATGATATAAACCGTAAGTTGGCTTATTTTGAGCCCCTCTACAACATTGTAGAAGGGCTCAACACTTTTAGGGGCCTCCATGTGGCACTTACCATTATACCCCTCTTTGGCCCCATTTTTGCATGCCTTGTTAGCTCATTTTAGCTTCTGTTTTCGGCCATGATCAGAACTTAAAGTGGCCATATTTTGACCCCCTTGTCATGTTTCATTAAGGGTCTTTGGCTATTTGATGAATTTTTTGTGCACTTCATGTTATACCCTCTTATGGCCTTAATCTTGCATTGCATTTTGAGCATGTTTTCATACTGATTTGGAGGCTGTCATAAACTGTAAATGTTCATATTTTTGGTCCCTCTTCAGTGTTGTAGAAGGGTATTTTTATTTTTGGGCATTGCATGCACCACTTGCTTCATTGCCTCCCTTGCGGAGCCATTTTTGTATGCCATTTTAGCCCTACTTGTGATTTCTGTTTGGCCATGTTTTGTACTGTAAAGATGCTTATTTTGGGGCTTCCTTGCTTCTTATTTTCACTCCATGTCCAGATTACGCATGTTTAGTATAGCTGTAGGCCATTTCATGTACCTAGTTTTGCACTTCGGGAGAGATTTCGTGCATCGGGTGTCATTTCGCCTCGTTTCGGGGCTGTTTTGCCCCTCGTTTTGCCACTGATTTTTCATATTAGCATACCATATTCCATGTCTTTGCCATGTCTCATTAGAGTGGCATTTCGGTGCCTGAGGGTCCGTTCTCGGTTTGCGTGCACGCGTGCACGCATTTCGAGTTGTTGGTTTTCATCTGATGGCCTCTTATGTGAGTGTGGCTGAGGCTCTCTCATGTTGGTGTAAGCCCATATTGCATTGCGTATGCCATTTCATCCATAGCATTGTGTATGCTGGTTGCGTGTCACCTCGGGTAGCGTATATGCCATTCCATAACATTGTGTATGTTAGGATTGTATCTTAGTTGCATTTCACGCATATCATGCATATTGCATCGTGTTCAGGATAGGAGTTAGTCCGGGCACGGGAAACGAGGTACGTTCCGTTCTCCGAGTGACGGAACGTGCCTCAATTCCCAAGTCCCCGACACTCCGGATTATCCATGATGGAGTTAGGTTTTGTTGTAGTGTTCATATGCATTCATTCTATATTGAGTTGTGCAATTCGGCTCCTCGGCCATCATGCATCGAGATGCGTGATTGGTGGTACGAGGATCGAGACATGCATACATTTGTCAAAATACATTGCTATGCCCCTTTCCTGCTCTCTGTTGCAGCATATTAAGAATCAGCTGTCTTCCGAGGCTTGGCGCGCTTTTCAAGAATCATTGCAAAACAGAGGCTAATTGGGGCATTCCAGTGGATTTCCGCGCAAAACAGCCCAAACATGCATCATTCCATCATCCGGAGCAGAATCAAGGCAGTCCCTGGCTTGCATGCCAGTTTTACAGTTTTCTTAGTTAATTTGTTAATTAATTAGGAATTTGTATTATTTGGACTGTACTTTTCTTTTATTCAGGACTGTATATTTATTTGGACCCTCTGCCCGAGGGCATAATTGTAATAAGTGTGGGTGAGTGTGATGTATGTCTTCCAACCCCACGTCTTTCTTTCCTTTTATTTACCTGCTTATGATGGTTAGATTAGGGCATATTTCAATTAGCATACAGTATGACAGCATGTTTGCATCATTCATCTGTTTTGCACGCACCGGGCTCGGCGCATCATACAAACTGCATTTGTACTTCAATTCCAAATTGAATACGTGTTAGTTGTAGCATTCCACATGCCATGTTTAGAATAGCCGAGCCTGCTATAGTTGCATTTTTGCATGTGTTGCATTAGGCATTTCTGTATAGTTAGGATCATGCATGATTTCTAATCGGTTTCTGTTTTGGCTCGGAGTACTCGGTGAGTTTTATGCTTTAGCATCCTTGCATGCGTGTGAGTGACTGCCATGATAGCATGCTTACCATGAGGCTATTTGCTTATGTGATATAACTGCTTGAATGCCTGTGGGTGGAGGTTGGGTTATTTGGATTGGAACAATTCATCAAATGTTTGTTTTAAAGCCGACTAGATAGTGGCAAAACCATGTTTTCTTAAGCCCACCCGAGGGTGGCAAATCCACGTCTTAGCCTACTTGCGAGTAGCACCATCAAACCATTTTCAAACAAACAAGCATGAAATGTTTTGTTCCAATTCAGGCGATCCAGTCTATACTTGTATGCTGTGCGCATCACATAGTAAATCTAGGCTAATAACCGGAATAAGAACACACAATGTTTTCAAAAATAGATATCATGGTTAGTAGAGGCCAATCTTTGATCGGGCGAGCGGGGGTGCTCACGAAGTGACCTTCCCAATCGTACCCAAGTTCCCGAGCCGAGGCAACTTTGGTGATGACGGACACGTGGCCTTAGGCAACGAGTCAGGGTTTCCTAAATTTTCCAAAAATAAATTTAGGTGGCGACTCTGTATCTGGCAAAGCAGTCCATGTTTGGCACTTCTTTTCTAAAAATCTGTTTTCTCAAAACGATTTGTCGGATTTGGACTCTTTGGTTCAGATTAAGAACCGTGACAATTTGAGTCCGAACTGTAGTGAACCCCAAAATGAACAGAACAGGACTTAACCCTCCCGGGGCGTTCGGGGATGTCTACATTATGAAACATCAAATGCAACTATGAAGCATTGGTATTTGAAGTTGTTTATATATGTCTAAAGCACTCATATTTTGGGATTTGCCATGCTTTCATAGGGAAAGCTAGTACAAGCTTGTTGTCTTACACTTACATAGAACAGGGTTTACATATTTCATTACACCAAAACTAGCACAAGTTTGTCATACTAGGATATCATTGCATTACATAACCCATAGAACAAGCTTTACATATGATAAGTAGGTTACTTCATAATGGAAACAAACAGGTCAAACAAACTTATGATTATCAGTAGCTTCATATATCCTTGGTTGTCTTCAAGTACTTGCACTCTTGTATGCACATCCTTGAAATTGCCTTCAGGTAGTGGCCTTCGAACTATATCACTACTTTCATCAATTGAGTTAATAGGTTAGCACCAATCCCAGAATTTGCATTTTTTTTTTCTACACAAGCATAGTCCAACTTTCTTTTGTTTTTGTTTCTTTCAGATTGTGTCACTTTGATAGCTGCCTTTTGACCACAAAGACATGTTTTGCTTCTATATTTCAGTATGTTGCTTCCATTGTTTGATGATGCCATATCACTATACATGTGCATGCATAAAAAAAAACATATATATATAAATACATAGTTCACTAAAAAAAAATACACAAAACTAAGAGAGAGAAAGAGAGAGAGAGCTCACATGAAATCTTCATCTATGTCAAGTAAAGTTGTAAAAAGAGAGAGAGAGAAGAGAGAGAGAGTTTGGAGGGAAAGTTAAGGTGCTGGAAATTGGAGGCAAATAGTTAGAAGAGTGTCTATTGTTTTATAAAGGATGAAAAGGGTATTTTGGATATTTGCATGTTTATTGTGGCTGATGTCACTGTTTTTGTTACTTTATTAACATCCTTCTAACAGGGAGGAATATGTGTGTTATTTTCAAAAGTATGGGAGATCAGTGTTATTTTTTAAACTACAAGAGAGATCCTTGTAATTAAGATAAACCTTAGGAGAAGCCAATGTAATTTACCCTAAATATTTTGATAAAATAATTATTTGACTTAAATCTCATTTTAATGAATCAAACATTAGTGCCTAACATATTGCAGTATGTTGTTGGTACAAAACCAGATAAGTGAACCAACAACATATTCTTTGTCAAGCATTTATGTCAAAGAATGTAATACTAAAAACAAAAAATTTATGTCAAAAATGGATGTGAGAGAAGTCACCCGTCGGAAACTGTGTTTTGTTCCATTTTTTGAATTTAAAAAAAAAATAGAAATGAGTAAAAAGAAAACCAAAAACATAATTTTGAAATTTTTTTAAAAAAAATTTGCCTCCAAAAAGATTAAATCATTTGAAAATTATGAGTTTTTTTCCCCCATAATTTATATCAAATTAGATTTCAGTTTTTATTTTAAAAAAATAAAAAATAAAAAAAATAAAAACACACAAAGACTTTTCAAAATGTGTACAAGTCTTAATTACAAATTTTCAAAATAACAAATAAAAAATTTAGCTGAACTTGGTTTTAATTAGACTAACGTTGCTTTGTTAAAGAAAAGGGCACTCATGTCTCTATCTTTGATAGAAGTGTAAAAATAGTCATGGCCCGGGATAGGCCCAACTGGTTTGGGCCCGGGGCATACGCCCCGAACTCGAGCTTAGTCCGAGACCCTAGGCCTGAGTCTAGGCCATCATTTTGAAGTTTGACTCATTGGCCTGTTTAAGGCCCGATTGAGGCCCAGCTTGCCCCGCTTGCCTGAGACCCAGTGTCTTTTTCAGTGAAAAATAATAAAATTTTGATAGAAAAATATTTTAAAAAAAACAAAAAAATGTTTAGGCTCGCCCAAGCCCGGCCCAAACCTGAGCTTAGACCCAGGCCCACCGGTCTGCCTAAGGCCTAAATACCCCCTGGGCCTAATTTCCTAACCCGTGGGCCGGCTCGACCTGGCCCGAATTTGGCGGGAGCTCGCAAGGCCTGACATGAACCAGGTCGGGCCAGGCCAAATTTACACCTCTAATCTCTGAAAGTTTTGGGCTAATAGGCTTAAATTTAAATTTTAAAAAATTCGCATTGGTTTGGCATGATGGTTGGGAGGGTTAGGGCTAAAATAATCACAAAAAGATAAAATAGATTTTTTAGTCCCAAGTTAAAAAATATCACATTCAAACTATAATCATTTTAGTTTTTCTTTCACAAAAGTCAAAAAATCTATCATAAACGAGACCTTTTAACCCTAGACTAAAATAGTCAAAAAGTCAATCTACATCTCAAACGAAGCCTTCGACTAAACGAACATTATTTCTCTAAAAGGACACATATATTTGTTCCAAATTTACCTATGTGTCTATTTATTCAAATATCACCTATATGTTTCAATGTCATCTATCGTACATACTGATATCATCTCTGACAGAATTGAGAAGCTCCGCAGATAAATCAGATTGAAGATTGTTTGATAGATAAATCTACAAATAAATTTAAACAGGTAAGTGAAAAAATTGAATAGATAATAAAATTTGGACAGATATTTGAACAGATAAGGCAAAAAAGTCAAACAGATAGTCAATATAATTTCAACAGATAGATATAAAATTTGAACAAATAAAAATAATTTAAATAGAAAGAAATTAAATGATAAAATTAAAAACAAAATATCCTTCAAAATTAATAAAATGACTTTTCACCAAATTATTTTACAAAAGATGAATCTCTCATTAATAATAATAATAATAATAATAAAAAAAGTATCTACTTAATCAAATACATACCTTATACAATTGGTACTTTGGACTTTTCACGATAAGAATTAACTTGCTTGTTTCTACTTTTCAAAAAATACTTTTCAGAAAATTCTACTTTCTTATTTTTCGTGTTTTTTTTATTTTACTAAATTTTTTAAATATTTTAAGCAATTTTTTTATTTTTTAGACACACCTAACATAAATACACCTAAAAAGTAAAAAAAAATATAAAAAAAATCTTTTAAAAATTCATTAAATATCAAAAATATAAAAAAAAATACAAGAATTAGTATATTTTTTGTATTTTTATGTATTTATTAATTTTTAAAATATTTTTTTACAAATTTTTTACTTTTTAGATACATCTAAGTAAGGTGCAATTAAAAAAATAAAAAAATATTTAAAATTTAAAAAATATTCATTAAAAATAAAAAAATACGAAAATTAAAAAAAAAAATTAATTTTTAAAAAACTTAACCTAAAAAATTCAAACCAAACGGACTGAATAGATTTTCATTAATTAATCCCAAAAAAAAGCTAGTTTGATTTTAAATTTGATAACAAGTAACTGCTAGGAGACTGCCACCTGTGTGGGCCAGCAGGGATTTGCAGGAAAGTCTTGTCTTTTTGATGTTTTAGGAAAGTCTTGTCTAAAAGAGAAATAAATTGAAAATATTTAAATTGTATTTGAAGCATAAGTTAAGATAGACATTTGAAAAGAATAAAAAAATAAAAAAAGTTGAAATTTTTAGAAGTAGTTGGGGATAATCTAAATAATTATATATTTTTTTTATAATATGAGTTGGGTATAGGTTGAGTTTAAAGTGATATGGTAAAAAAGTGATGTGACTTAATGATGTTAAAATAAGATAATGATTTTTTGACTTTTTTATTTTTTTAAATTATGACAAACAAGGCCTATAACATTTTAGCTACTTTGATTTTAAAAAAAAAAAAAAATTTCTCAACTCAAATCTATGAATCCAAAAATATTTTTTTACTTAATTTTGATCATAGGATCATTATAGAATAATAGTAATAATCAATATCAATTTTCAAATTTTGTGCAATAAATAAAATATAATTAAATAAATACAAAAGAAATATGATGAGGTGGAACATCATTGTATGAGGGAAGCCTTGCACCTATCGCTACGTATCAATTCCTAATTTTCATAGAATATACGATGCATTTATATTTATATAATAAACAAAAGGGAGATGCTATGGTGTTATGCACCTTACTATAAAATATGTAATTTTATCTTAAAATCTCGTAATATTAACAAAATGCGTAATGCCATCATAAATTGGCGTAACAAAAAATATTATAACCAAGTTTTAACTTTTGCAACATCACTCATAAAATTTTAGACATTTTATTATGTTAATTTACAGTAAGATTACACATTTTGTGATTAATATTATAAAATTTTATACTAAAATTATATATTTTTGCGATAAGGTGCATATAAAAGAGTGCATATGTACAATTTTCCTAAACAAAATATGAGAGAGAGAGAGAGAGATCTATTTGGAAACCTGTTAAAATGCGTTTTGCAGCTTGTCCAAAAAAGTTAGATTGACTTTTTTAACATAGAAGTCATTTGGAAAGGTCTAAAAAAATAACATGTAAAATTAAAATTATACTTTTCATATTGTTTAGGGTTATATATAAGTGAAAATATAAATTTTCTAAATTGAATGGAATAGTTTGTTCATTTTATTATGATGTAACATCATAAACAAATAATAATCAAAAAAGTCAAAAACAACTTTTTACCAACTTCTCAAATCACTTTTTTAAAAAAATCAAAAAGTATGATTAAAATTTAAAAATCTAGTTTTAGTCATCTTTCCAAAACACCCATGAATAACTGGTGGAACAAGGGTTGCATCAACAAGGGTAGCAAACTGTGATGCACAAAAGAATACTAGGAAAAGGATGGATAGGATAGGAAAGGTTTGACAGAGAAAAATGCAGAGAGAGAGAGAGAGAGAGACGTGAGTTGAAATGACTAAAAAATGTACGTAATGGGTTATGTTCTTTGTTTTCAAAGGAAAGCAACCGAAAGGCGGCCACCTCTCCCCTTCTTTAGTACGTGTGCTGTCTGCGGTCAGTCAGTCATGTCATGAGTCATTAGTCAATTGGCCAAAACACAAAACACAAAACACAAATACAAAAATACAAAAATAAAAACAAATACTAGAAAACTTAACGTATCATATCATGATTCATGTTATGAGTTGCTATCTATCCATATTTTTTGCTTTTGTTTGAATAAAAGGACCTTTTGGATTACTTAAGAGAACTCATACTTCTTGTTTGTGACTTTTGATAGGATACATTTTAACCACATTTGACAATGACAAAGCCTCCTCATCCTTCAATTTTGGAACTTGAACATTCTTATTAGATTTGCACTATTTTTTTTTTTTGGTAGGTCAGTACGTTTTGTTGTGAAACTTTTCGGAATTTTGAGGATTATGATAAAATGATTCTTGTGTAGCTAAATTAGTGCAGGAAAACTATATAAACTCCGATTTTAGATGGAACTCCTTGAAAACATATGGATAAGGTTAAATTAGTTAAAATCTTCAGTGTTATACTTCTCAATTTGTATATGAGTGAGTATTAATGGGTGTCAAACATTTGCACTGCCCACCACAAACTTGACAGTTTGGATGGAAAGTAATGCAAATCGTCGAGCCAGGTGGTGGCATGTATGGTACATATGCATGTATTATTATTATTTTTTGAATTGTACCGTTTTATTATTGTATTATTCATATATTTACTACACCAATCATGGTTAAAGCTTAAACATCGGTCATTTGGTGGGCAAAGGTCGGGTTGTTTAGAAGGCAATAACTTTTAGGGTAAACTACCAACAGGTCTTACTTTAGAGACTTATTACCCAATAGGTCCTACTTTGGAGACTTATTACCCAGTAAGTCCTATTTGATAAATTTATTAAGTGATAAAGATAAATTTATCAGTCTTTTTTTTTATGAAAAAATTTATAGTGATAAATTTATCAGTCTCTTTGTTTTTATGAATAAATTTTTAGTGATAAATTTATCACTCTCTTATTTTTATAGTGTTAAATTTATTAGTTAGGACCTGTAGGTAAATAAGTCTAGTTAATAGGACTAATTGGTAAGTACCCCTAACTTTTATACACTCGAGTCTGAGTGACAGAGTTACTTACTAGTGGGGGTGCGGGACACCATCCTAAACCCACATTGTAGGCACCAAATATTTGCTAAATGTGTAGTAGTTGATTTGGGGTTCAACCTGTCTGCTATCAAAGCAAAACTAGAACTACACTTTGGGGTTCTTGTTTGGTAAGTGCTAAGTTAGTTAAAAAAAACATTAACAAATCATCACCCATTGGTCAAGAGTTGATGATCCATTTTCAAAACAATTATCATTAACACTATCGAATGATTTTGAATTTTTTTTTTTTATTTTTTTTTTAATGCAAATCTATGCACAAGGTTTGTTATGTATATAGTATATATTGTTTGTATATTTACATATCCTACTCTGTGTATTACCATAGTTAACTTCTCCTCTCTTATATAATGGAGTTTGTACCTATTCATTAAATTTATTCAATATACTCACTCCATCTCAAAACATTAGTCACTTATTCCATTTTTCTTTGTCTCGAAGTATTAGTCCCTTTTCAAAAATCAAGAACTAAAATAATATGAATTTTCTATTTTGCCATTCTTTTAAATTTATTAACAACACAAAAAGTATAATTATGACAATTGATATTCTTCAAAAAATGTACTATCAAAAAGTAATTTTGGAAAATCAATATTTTTAAAGTACAATAATTGTACTACCAAAAAAAAATAAGATTCCTCAAAATGGACTATTATTTTGAGACGGATGGAATAATACAAATTTTTTTTTTCTCTCTCTCTCTCTCTCTCTCTCTTAGCTATTGTAAGATGATATCAGAGCTTAGGATTTTCTCCTAGCCTCATCATCGTTACGTCAGTAGCAGCATCATCACACTGCCCCTATCATCATCAAACGTTCATTGAACCACACCAGATCATATTGGTTCTGTGTCTCTCCATTATTTTGGCAATTTGACTACACCAGACCCTTCGTCTCTTCAAGACGAAGTCAACGCAGTCTAAATCATTGCCATCAGAGCCGTCGCGTGCTCTCACGGGTTCCCTAAAGCAAGGCGCATTACGCCTCGTTGTCACCATGCTCCTAACACGTCTCCACGCGTATCTGCTCTTCGCTCGGCTTGATTGAGCTGCGCGCCGCTATTCCAAGCTTCTACCTTAAACAATTGCCTTTCAGCTTCCGTCTTAGGCAATTCATCATTTGGCTTCAGCTTCCGCTTCTGTTGACATCAGCCGTGCTTCTCTGCTGACATCAGTCACTCGTCCACCTTGCGCCTCTGTTTCGCTAACATCATTGCTGACGTCAGCCCTACCATCTGCTGACGTCAGCCCTTTACCTGCTAACATCATCTTGCCATGCGGACACTTTGTTATAGTGTTCCTAAGGTTTTTCATTCTTCTAGATTTGTTGGCGGTCTCTGTTTTAGCCATTTCTACTCCGACATCACTGCTTCATCTTTGTGATTCATTATTTGATTACCCCATGGCTCGTTCATACAGTCCTCCTCAACATGGTAGCTATTCTAGACCCCCAACAACATACAGACGAGATCAATCTTCGGCTCATTTTGTATCCACTGCAGTTGCCCCTGGTTTATCCTCCACTCATGCACCTTCATCACCCTGCATTATTTAGGACAATGAAATTATTGTTAAAAAAATGTTCTTTCTACATGTGGTACACCATCTACTGCTATCTCAGTCACTCCAGATACCTCTTTTTGGTATTTTGATTTAGCTTGTTGCAACCATATATGACCTCTGACCCTACATTTTTCTCCTCTACTACATCTTCTTCTAATCTACCTATTATTCACACTATTGATGGCTCTTAAATGCATGTTAGTCATATCGATCATATTTCCACTTCTAATGTCTCTCTCCCTCACACTTATCTGATTCCCAATCTTACACTTAATCCTATTTCAATTGGTCAACTCTGTGATCTTGGTCTCACTGTTCTATTTTCTCTAACTAGTTATGTTGTGTAGGATCCGAAGACAGGACAAACCCTTAGGATAAGTCGTAGACATGGACGTCTATACGAGCTCATCCACCTTTGCATTCCCTCTTCCAATCCTTCCACTCGAGACTGTTGCTCTTGCCACTACTAGTTCCCCTCTTACTTTATGGCACTCTCAGTTAAGTCATGTGTCTTTTGGTTGTTTACGATCTCTAGTTCAAGTGGTCAGTTAGGTGTTGTTCCAAATGATAAAGCAGATTGTCTATCTTGTTAACTTGCAAAACAAGATACTTTACCATTTAATACTATAGTACTTCTATGTCTCATGCACCTTTTGATCTCATACACTCTGATGTTTGGGGGCCTTCACCTAATACCATTAGAGAGGGATCTAAATACTTTGTCATATCTGTCGATGATTTCACTCATTTTACCTGGTTATTTCTTATGAAATCTCGCTCTGAATTACACTAAATATATTATGATTTTTCACAAATGGTCAACAGTTTTCTTCCACCATCAAAATTTTTTTGTACTAATAATACCCAAGAATACAAAGAAACTCATTTTTTAAGATTTCTTCGTCAGAATGGTACACTTTCTCACTATTCTTGTCCTAGTACCTTCCAACAAAATGGTCGTACTGAGCGCAAACATCATCATATCTTAGACATTGTCTATGCTCTTTTAATCTCTTTTTCTTGTCCTGAACGTTTTTGGGAGAAAGCTTCTCTCATAACCATCTATACTATCAACTGTGTCCCTTTCCCTACTAACAACAATTAAACCCCATATAAGCGCCTGTATGGCTCACCTCCTGCCTATACTAGTCTTCGCATATTTGGATGTGCTTGTTTTGTTCTTCTTCAGCCATATAAGCGTACCAAATTAGAACTTCGCACCCATTTGTGTTGTTTCTTGGGGAATGAGATTGAACATAAATGTTATCGTTGTTAGGATCCTCTTTCTCGTTGTCTCCGTGTCTCTCGTCATATGGCCTTTTGGGAACACAGGATGTTCTCTTCTGTATCTAAGTTTCATTTATCCACTCCTCCCACTACACCATCCTTTACAGATCCCCCTCTTCTGTTTAATGAGCTTGATACAGACCCTACTTTCGACATGATGACTCCGGCCCATCTTGAGGATTCTGCTCCGCCTCCTGGTTCTCTTGCTTCACTTCCTGATCCTGAGCTTGCTCCTACCCTTACTCTTGCTCCATCTCCTAATCTTGTTTTCGTTCCCTCTCATAGAGAGCCTCATGCATCTCTTGATTCCATTACATCATCTTCTACATCAGAGGTACCTCTTTGTCATTTGACTCGGGTAACAAAACCTTCTGTCATTCTTCGTGATTTCATTGTTGGTTCCACTGCGTTTTCTTCATATGAACCTACTTCATATCGAGAGACTTGTTCTAACCCACTTTGACAACAAGTTATGAGTGATGAATTGTAGGCTTTAGATAGAACTCATACCTGGGATATAGTTGACCTTTCACTCAGAAAGAGTACTGTTAGTTGCAAACAGGTTTACAAGATCAAAACTCATTCTGACGGTTCCATTGAGCGTTACAAAGCTCATCATGTTGTCCGGGGATTTACTCAAGAATATGAGATTGACTATGAAGAAACATTTGGTCATATTGCTCGTCTTATTTCAATTCGCAGTCTCCTCGTCGTTGTTACTTCTCGCCATTGGAGTCTTTTTCAGATGGATGTCAAGAATATTTTTTTCTCAATGGTGATCTCATTGCGGAAGTTTATATGCAACCTCCTATTGGTTCCTTAGTTTTGTCCACCAAAGTCTGCAGCCTTCGACGTGCCTTGTATGGTTTGAAACAAGCTTTGCTACTTTTCGTGACTTTGGATTCTCCTCTAGTGTTTATGATTCTACTCTGTTTATACATAAGACATAGTGTAGTATTATTATTCTTCTTCTCTATGTAGATGATATGATCATCACTGGGGTTGACATGGTGGGTATCTCTAGTCTCAAACAGATTAGTTGCCAGTTTAAGATGAAAGATTTGGGTTTGCTTAGCTACTTCCTCGACTTGGAAATTTCTCATGATCATTCTGGTTACTTGCTTATCCATGCCAAGTATACCTCTGATCTCTTGGCTCATGCTGGTCTTACTGATGGCAAGACTACTCCTACCCCAATTGATTCTCAGACTTGTCTCATACCTCTTGACGGTCACCTATTGTCTAATGCTACTTTATATCGTCAGTTAGTTCACAGTCTAGTCTGTCTCACGGTTATTTGTCCAAACATTGCCTATGATGTTCACATTGTTAATCAGTTCATGGATGTTCCTCGGTCTCCGCACTATGATATTTTGGTTCGCATTTTGCACTATCTTAAAGGAACTATGTTTCATGGTCTTTACTACTTAGCACACTCTTCTTTACAGTTACACTCCTTTTCTAATGAAAGATTGGACAAAGGATCCTATTGACCGTCGTTCTACTAAGGGTTCTACTTCTTCTTGGGTGACTCTCATATTACCTGGCGTAGCAAGAAGAAAACTCTTATTGCTCATTCTAGTAGTGAAGCTGAGTATCGTGCATTTGCTGATATTACTCAGGAGCTTGTATAGCTTCGTTGGCTTTTTTCTGACATGGGCATTTCTCATCCTATTGCCACCAACATCTATTATGACAATCAGAGTGCCATTCAAATCGCCTATAATGATATCTTCTATGATCGCACTGAGCATATTGAAATTGATTGTCACTTTATACAACAGCATGATACGAGTGGCACTGTTCGTCTTCTCTTTGTTATCTCTGTCAATCAGACAATTAACATCTTCACCAAAGCTCATCCTCTAGGACGTTTTTCTGATTTACTTTCCAAGCTCAAGTTGATATATGCATTACCACTGTGAGAACCTGTATTTTTGTATATTAAATTATTTTGGTAATTATATTTAGCTACTTAAATTTTGTAATCAACATCCATAATCCAATTCCACAGCAACATTTTGTGACGAAATTCGGTAATTAACTTTTAATTATTTAATTAGTGCAATTTTTATCTTCATATTATTATTATTATTATTGTTGTTGTTGTTGTTCTCGTCACCGTCTCGTCACTTTTATGACTACACAAATCTAATTCTTTATATATATTATTCTGTATAATTGTTTTATATAAAGTTTTGCATTAATAACTTGTGCACAATAAAATTTACCTATGGAGATTAATCAGTTCAATCTCAAGTCTTTTAGTTACATATAATAATATTGTAATATTAAAGTGCGTCAAAATCATATATATACAAAAAAGGGGGTGGGGAATTGAGAGAATAGCCAGTTGCCTCTTCCCAAGGTCTTTCCTTAGGCTTTGTTGTGCATGTATATGTAAGAGCATACTTCTCTAACAACACACACAACCTCATCAAAGGTGGACAAGCATGCCTATAGGATGGCAATTCAAACCAACAACAAATTTTGCTGAAGATAAAATAAATTAAATAATAAAACAAACAAATACAATTTAAACACCTATTTCTCTTCCACAATGCCTACATAAGGACTCCATCTTCAGCCACCTTCAAATGTACACGGTTGAGTAAGGGAAAAAGAAAGAGGAGAAAAGAAAAGAAAAAGAGGGAGGGAGGAGAGGGTGCTTGGTGGTCACCATTTTGAAGCTAATCTTGAGGATAGTTTGTAAAAACTCTTGAGGTAGGAATACTTTATCTCTATCCTCCTTTAGATATTCTTAACTGAATTTATATATTATATATATGCTAGAGCATGCATTATTAATACATACATAGCAAGTGTGATTAAAATAGCTCAATGCATGTTCACATTTTGATAGAATGAGAATTTCATGACTATATGATCTCTATTCCTTCTTTGCATGCATAGATTAGATGATTTAGCTACTGATTTTATCTTCTTATGCGTTCAGATATTCTCCATTGTTATGAAATAACTTTGCATGAGGGTGAAATCAGACAAGGTTATTTCACTTTTACTAGAAACTTATATTTTCTTCACTGTTTTAGATTTTATTAGTTGAAAAATGCTCTAATAAATTGAAAATAACTTTTGTTTAAGATCTGTTTGTACTGGGAGTAGATATAAGTGTTCTACACACGTGTAAAATTTTTATAAAATCATTGGACACCATTTTCTTACCAAAACAAATATTTGTCCTAAGCGTTGCTTACAACACAATAGAAACAGTGAATTCAAACAGGTTCCATTTTTTTTCCAAATGATATTTTTCTGCACGACCACTTGGGATAGTTAGATATATGAGTTATCTTTCATTTTCCACTGATTTCATATAAAATGAATAAGTCTAAGAGAAGAAATTGCAGTTTTACTAAAATGCGACAGAATCTGTCCAATTTTCTTAACAAAATTTATTTGACTATCTTCATTGGTTTTCAGTCTACAAGCTCCTCTGTAAATGTGTTCTCACCTCAAATATCTAGCAAAAAATTCTGACCTAACCTCCTTGTGACATCATTTGAGGCCCCTTTTTATTTTCAAACAAAGATTACCTGTGCTGAAAGTTGCTGTAGTTTACTATCCCAGAAATCAGTTTTTCTTCCAAATTTTATTTCTCCATCTTAAAATCGTTTTTAGCCTTGGAATTCTTCTTGAAATATTTGCCTAACTCAATGAGCTAGCACCAGTTAAAATATTGTAATAATCGAACTTCATTTGGTATGAGTTTCATTATTTTTAGTCCACTAATTCAGTACTAAAAATAAGAAGTGTCAGAAATTTTAAGAAATTTTGTGATGACTCCTAAGACATTTTTGTAATATTTATTTTGGTTGCCATACATGGTTGTGTCATGCTATATAAACCTGACTTTCAAACTAAAACTCGTGCATGTATCCAAATGTAAATTTGACAAAGTAAAGAAACACGAATTTGAACCGATGTATTAAAAGTTAAAAGCGATGGGTGAGCCTGGTTTAGAGTCTTGTGCGAGTGAGTTGCGAACCCTAACATGGCACGTGAAAGTATTTTGGCTCTTATCAATATAGGCGATATAAGGTTGGTGGTGCAGACGTCACAACATAGACCGTTCCCTTGGGACAGATCGTGATGTCATAACTCGAGTATATAACCCTTGTGCATGGCCATCATTGGTAGTTACAGCAAGTAACATTTGAATATTTGACCAAGAGGGAATCAGAATTGCCGTAGACATTGTTTAGTGGTTGAGTGCTCTACGGAGAGTCACTTAGACTTACCTGATAAACTAAACCTATGAGAATTCAAAAGAAAGTTTGATATTTTCCTTATGATGAATTACTGCTTCCACTTGCCATTGTTCTTATTATCTATTGTTATTATTTTAACTGTTAGCATTCCTGTTATGTTTATTTTATTAAACGTTGCTTATTACACTGTTACTACACAGTATTTATTATTTGTGAGTATTATTATCGGATAGATATTTTCGGGTTGTAATATCTTATTAAACTCATCGCTCATTAGCATTCCCGTTGCCCTGGTGTTTTATGCCAAGTATCGAAGAAACCGAAGGAAACACCGAGGTCTTAAAAGACAACATTCAACCTTGGTTAGCTTGAAATGTGCCCAAGTCTCATGAAACCCTTTCTTGAGTTATCTAGTTTTCTCTAACTTTTTTTTTATTTTATTTTATTTATTTTATTTTATTTTCATTGTGTTTTTCTGTCATGAATGTACTAAGACCAAACTTTAAGTTTGCTTTGAAATTGTAATTTAAGAAATTTTAATTTCTATTTTGTTAAATTAATAGATGATGGCAAACTTGGTGGCACCAATGATTAGAAGTTCTTAATTAAGAAAAAATGATTTTTAGTTTTAAACCTTATTATGATATCAAATTTTGGGGCGTTACAACCACCTTAAGCTTGAGAGAGGTGTTATATATAGTATATATTCTCCGTATATTTACATACATATTTTGTGTATTACCATAGTTAGCTTATTCTCTCCTGTAATATATGGTTTGTACTTATTCATTAAATTCATTCAATATAATACAAATTTCTCTCTTTTAGATATTGTAACAAGGGTAAAAGAATCAAATTAGGGGTCAAATAAGATGAACAAATGTACGAGACCAATCCTACAAAAAGTAAGTTGATGAACAATTTGGTTGGCTGGCTGGCTAGATGTACATGAGAGTGAGAGAGAGAGAGAGAGAGAGAGAGAGAGAGAGAGCATTCATTATTTGTGTCTGAATGAGCTGAAGTGAAGAGGAAGAGTAGCAGCAAGAAGATGAGAACTGGTTAAGTAGTGAGCCATCTGCAAACAGACAGAACACTCTATACAAAGCCAATTATTCATCTTCCACGAACCATCATCCACCAGAAAAATCCATAACACCCCACCCCACCCCCCCATCCTTGGGTGTACTAATGCTTAAGAACAACCATAGCATGAGGTCAATTGAATTGAATTCAAGTGTAATAATTAATAGAGAGACAGACCCCTTTAGAAAGGCTTTCTTTCTTTCCTTCCATAACAAACAGAAACAGGATCCTCTTTAACCCAAAATTGCACTCTCTTTAGCAGCAGCATCAATACAATACAATACAATACAATACAAGCCATTCTTGAAAAGAAAAGAGGGGAAACCGGGGGAAAATTGAAGCCCAGGAGGCTGAGGAGAACCTAGAAGCCAAACAAACAAGTTTAGCATTGACAAAGTTGCACCTACCTCACATCCAATAGTAGAGTAAAATCCTATCTTAAAATTCTCTCCCAAACTTCCACCTTCCTTCCAATGAGAATTTGTCTACTCCTATAAAAGATAATACCGAGACAAGTTAATGACATAACAACCTTCATACATAAACACATTCCGTCATATCATCATCATCATATTCTTATTTACATTCTTCTAAATATGAACCAACATGCTCTCTGCTACTTCAGCTCAACCTTCCACCAATCCATATACAAACAAGCAAGCAACTTGCCCAGAAAATGCAGCTATATAGCATTAAAGTTAACACCTGAAAAAAAACTTCAGATAGACTACACATAAAAGTATTCATGTACATTAGGATAAACAACAATTTGAAATGCTTGCAGGCTGATGTCTCTGCTCTTCCAAGTAAGTTAAGCACAGAATTATTGGGCCTTTGGAAGAGAAGACTTGATGTTCATTTCAGAAACCATATATGCATAACAAACAAACTCCGAACACAATTCTTCACACCTTCTCAATGCCACAGGCCTTGAAGGCCAACATTCTTACCAATGCACCCATGCATGAGAATTCATTCTCCACTGATCCTTAAACTTTCCTGTTATGAAGAATGAAATATAACACATTTCTTCAGTGGAATGGAAGTGGTAACATAAAGTGTTAGCAATTCTTCTGGGGCCAGCTTTGAGATCTTAAGTTGAGTCTCTTTACTGAAAAAATAATATATTGTTAATTGGCCATATCTTTGTACCACATGCATTCATATGGTCATCGAGTCAAAATCCAATTAATTTCCAAAAGCAGCTGAAGCAACTGAAGCAAAAGGGAAAAAAAAGCTGAATTCTGTGAACTGCAACTAAAAGAATGAGGTATAGATGAAAGGATGAAAGCATCACTAAATGGAAAATAAGCATAATACATGATTTTCAGAAGGAATGAGAGAAAAATGAGAAGCAAGAATAGGATGCGAATGAGAACGAACTGTATTGGGTTGTGGAAGCCAACATGCTGCACCAACTGTCCACTGTAGGAGTCAGAAATTGATGCAAAAAAATAGGCATCCCGGCATGTTTTGTTTTGAGGGTTCATACAAAAGTCAAAGCAACCGACAAATTTAAAGAACAAGAACAATGTGTTGGATGAATGTGATAAAAGAAACAACAGCAACAGAAGCAGGAGCAGCAACACCAGCACCAGCATCAGAATAACAATCAGATGCAAAGGTGCATTCAAAACAAATAAATGAAAATTTTAGGCAATATCACAAGTTCATATAACAACTATACAGCTAAAATGCTCCGAAACTAAGCAGTGCCCATGGATCTAAAACTAATTCCACAAAAGAAGGGCCATCAAATCAATCCACAAAATTATCACACAAGACCACAAATATATAACAACATAGAGAATTCCATATTTGAGGTAAGATAGCTAAAGCATGTAACCTGGGTATGAATCTTTGCATTCATTGAATGGTATAAAAACCTATAAGGGCTTTCAGGAAGATTACAAGAAAGAAATCTATCCAAAACTTTTCTAATCAGAATTCACATGAAATAAATAAATAAAGAGAGAGATTTCACCTTATAAGTCATAATGAGATTCTGCAAATTGTGGATGTCCAACATGAAGTGATGGATGATGATGACACATTCACAAAGTTCCCTGCATCAAGGCACTATATCCAAATTTGAAAGACCCAGTCATGAAGATACTGGTCTAATATGAATGTTCAAACAGTGTCCCTGGTATTCCAGCTACAGTTCCCTAATAATACAGAAATAGGCAGCCAAAAAGAATTTATTTGTATTTTACTTTATTTTCCTGTCTTCGAGCTTTCGTGAGGACGGTTAGCATTTTAAAAAAATAATGATGAAATGTTTATAGAGAGGAGAAACCAAAACAGAAACAACAGATCGAGAAATATGTTTTAGTGGGAGAAAAAATTAATAATAATAACACACAACAGTCTATCAGAGTTTATCTTAGGATCTACATTAGGCAGCCATTTAATAAAAGTAGTGTCTTTCATTGAAACCTTTAGCACATAAAGATAATATCATCTAACTCAAATAAAGAAGAGGAAAGAGAAACAAATGTTGGAGGAAAAGCCCTCCAATAGTCCATTATAGTAATCTTCGGACCTACTTAAAGGAACCCATAGATAAAAGTAATGCATTTCATTGAAATTGTAGTACATAAAGACAATGCCATGTAACTCAAATTTGTAATTATTTAAAACCCTTCATATGTTAAATTCCAAAGAAAGTTCCCTCGCCTGCACTATTTCTCTCACAGCACATACTTGGCCAGCACTACATGATAAATTACAATTGATGGGCTGAGGATACATTTAGAAAACTGGGGAAAAATGTGGACACTCTGCAACAAAAATGTGTAAGCTGCGACAAAAAAGAAAAAAAAAAGAAAAGAAAAGAAAAAAAATGTGTCTACATCAGAAGGATCTATCAGAATCTGGAATTGCATAACAATTATGCAAACTCGTTAGACGAATATCTATGTGGATCTTAGACAAAATGATGGGTTGGGTATTCATGCTCATATCCATTATAGTCATAATATAGCCTCTCCCCCTTGGCAATATCACGAGTAGCAACCAAAAGGACCTGACATTCACCATTTACACTGTACCTCACGCATTTAAGATTCTGCTTCTTCCTACCCTCCCTGCACAAAATTGGACAGGTTTCAAGAACAACAGGTTTAATATTCTCAATTTTTAAATTTATTTTGATGTCGATAAAAATAAAGAATTTTGTTATGTGGCTTCACTGGAAGAAATGGAGTACAGACATCAGAGTCGATGAAATGGATAAAGTCACCATCAAAATAAAAGCAGGGAAGCATTTTTTGAGTCTAGAATCTAGACAGCATGAGAGAGGATACACAAGCTTACGGAGTATGATTGTTAATGCCATTAATAAAGCGAGCAATGTTTCCACGTTTATCAGGACAGATAAGAAGGCTGTTAGATGGGTCCTTCGCTAGAAGAAGGGTCATCATACTATCACAATCGTCATGTTCCCGATTTGTAATGTAATCCACATCACCAGTATAATCTGTGATTAATGTCATATCCTTTATAGGCCCATCAGCCTCTACAGTAAAACTGCATTACAAACAAATAACAACAAAATTTATTCAATATGAATTAGAATTACCATATAAAAATTTGATAACACAGCAGTAGTTCAAGAATTTTTTTTCAAAAAATGTAAAATGATATACCCTTCACATGAATCGAAAACTACACGAAGGGGAGGGCATTCGCCTCTTTTGTACATAGCTCTACAGTGCTCCAAGGTTTCAGTATCTTCTTTGGAGAGAACCTAATAGAGAACCAATCAAAACCAAAAAGAAATATTTCTAGATGGCAATTGGAAGCAAACAAAAAGTTTCAGATTCATACCTGCATGCCATGATTTTCAAACTCGGCTTGATTGGCAGATCTAGGAGCCATGCCAGGCATGTAAGTGAGCTGATCACTAAATTCCATATGCAATGCTGTTAAAGCAGAAGCAAGGGAACCCATTTGTTCTAGCCTTCGGGCAGGATCTTCTGTCGGAGTAAATGGTACCAGTCTCCTCCTTTTCTTGTGAAAAACCAACATACTGGCACGTCTCCGACGTTTTCTAGTATCTAGAAGTCAAGACCGATAAAACAATTTAAATGTGTCAATTGAAGATCATCATTAAATGGGAATAACATGTAAATAAAACCAAGTTCAAAGGGATTCTAAAAAGATTAACAAGCCACTCTATACAAGCTAGTCTGCCCTATCCTTGAATGGGAATAACGATGAACACATAGGAGAAGTAACAGTCAACCAAAGATTTACCTACGAGGTTTTTAACTAAAGCACATTTAAAGATTGCAAATATCATAACAGACAACCTAAAGTCACAAAATTCATGGTGGTGTTAGATGTAAAAGGAGATAGGCTTGAGTGTGGGAGGGTATAAATATGACTCAAGGCTAAAGAGATATTAAAATGTTTAAAAAAAATACTCTATCCATATTCCACAATGTTAGTCCCATTTGGGAAATTACAACTTTTAAAGGGGACATGCAATTAATGCACTCAAATTCAAATCAAAAGGCATTATTTTTCCAAATTACCTTTATACCCACTCTTAAATATATTCATAGTCACTTATAAGGGATAGTTTGGGAAAATTGTAAAATTTTATGTTTTGACTTTTCGAAGAGAACTAACATTTTGGGATATCTGAATTGGGAAAAAGGACTAACAATGTGGGATGGAGACAATATATAAATGCAGCAAACTAGCTAAATCATGCATCAACCTATGCATAAACTTGAATATACTTCATAATAAGAAAGGAAGGTGTATATTGAAGAAGAGGATGATTCATGGATTCTCCAGTAACCTAATTCACACCCCTAACAGGGATCATCTACCCCATATAAGAAATTATCTTTAGCACAGGGATCATCTACCCCATATAAGAAATTATCTTTAGTTAAGCACTGTTCTAAGTAACTCTTCATATAGAGAAGGCTCCTTTTGAGACAGTAGTGGTGCATAAGCCAGACCTTACTAGCAAGGATCAAATAACCCACCTCACCTGCCAAAATAATGGTTAATTAAATTCAAATAATCATAATTAGCAAGGTATGCCTTTATATACAACTTCCAAGAAAAATAAATAAAGGGCCTCAATTTCCCGCTCAATAAGCCAATTTATGAATAGAAACACACAATCATAAAAAAGTAAAGAAAAATGTTGTAACAATTCAAAGGCAAATCAACTGTCATCAAAAGAAGCATAGTAGTGTACAGTGCAAAATGAGCATGTTACAAACATGGCATTTATGTAGCAATGGGGAAATTTCAGCAATATATACAATCTTGTTGAGATAAATTACCAGGGAAGTAGACACCTAAAACTTGTGAAAGACTTAAAACTGACTATTAGAGAACTTAATCAAAGATTAGGAAGGAAGCTTATTGGAAGGAGGAATTTTTTTATTTTATTTTTATTTTATTTTTTTTAAATATGACTAGTGGAAGCAGGATTTGCCTACACAAGTGAAGAGTTATTTCTTCTATTGTTTATCAAAAAAATCACAAAGGATTAAGTTTTAGAAGAATTTGGAGTTTAGATAGCTAGTCTGTTAAAAAAAGGTGCAAATCAACATTGCAAACCATTTAACTATCAAACTTTTATAAGTCAAACTACAGGAACCTGACAAGAACAAAATGAGCAAAGAGGCAACAACTAACACATAATGAGATACATCGAGAAACCAACTTATTTATTGCTTAAATGATTAAGCATGGAAATTATTTTACTTGAGCAACTTAATAAAAAGTGTGGAGGAAGAAAAGGAACTCTAAATGACACTTGTTAACTTTAGAAAAGAACATAATGAAATTTCTACAAAGATGTCACAATAGACGTTACAAAACGGTGTCAATTAAGTACACCTATCGAGCAAGAATATGTTCAATGATGAATAGTGTGAAGCAATGGGAGATAATGAAAATGAACCCAATGGTTTCAAAGCTAGGCAGCACTAAGTGGCACATAACTTTTGGAAAATTATTTACAAACATTGGGGTACAAAACTGCAGGTATCATAGGGTTTGAGATGTGGCTAGGACTATGCCAATATAATCAAAGAGTAAAGAAACAAATAGAGAAATGAATTTTGAGTGTTGCAAAATCAGAAAAATGTTATCAAATAGAGGTACAATTTATGTAATGTCTACATGGCCAAATTGTTATTCCTATAGGCCATTGTGATTAATTGTAAAAAATAAAAAAGATAGTTCCCAAAATTAAAAATAAAATAAAATAAAATTCAAGGAGAAAAAGAAGAAAAAAGACGCCGACATGATCAATTAAAGACAATGAGGGTAAGCCAACTGAGATAACCTAGAAAGGGCTATGATTTAACAAGAATGAAGGTGACATAAAATGGTTTGTATATAAGGCCTTCTTGATGTATAAGAAAGTGGGATGTCAAATAAATGCTATCTGAAAAGGGAAATGGGTACAAACATAATTGTATGCCAAGAAGTCATGCATGTGCTCAAAGAAAGCAAGCACGAAAATGCAGTAGTATCAAGGAATTTATAACAAAGTAATGAGGGTAATAGTTTCCGTAAAACGTGTCAAGAGCTGAAGAGAATGGATATTCTTCCATTAAATAGGACAATTAAACAGACAAAAATGCAGTTTGATCAAGCATGCCTCAGATTCCATGTAATGTTGTTAAACACATTATCGAGTCAATCATGTCCTGAAGGTGATTAATGGGCCTATGGCAACAACACACAACTGCAATCCGAGGAGATTTGACTAGAAAATAACCTGCAATGCCCCCACACTGATGCACTCTGTTTCAGACTACATAATACCGAACAACATTATACTAATTATAAGAAATGGGGGTTTCGAATGGATTATTTCGGAAATAATTTGAAAGAAAGTCAGCATATTTTGTGACTGCAAGAATAACTCTTCTTCATATGGGAAAAAATTGATAGTTATATTTTTCAGAGATCACTCTGTCTAAATTAGTTATTTGGGAAATTGTTGTGCTATATTCTGATATTCATGACCAGTTGTGGGCTATTAAAGTATAAGGGAAGTAACTAAGATTTGATAATAAACAAAACAATCTTGTATACTTTGAAAGTCATCAACGCTTGGTTAAAGATTCTTATAAGATTCTGTTAATGCAGGAGTGTATTGAGGAATCATAAGCATGATGATGTCGATAAATAAGGTACAACTGCCCAAAACTGAATTTTTCAATATTGTTAGTTTTATTACCAATCTGAAATAACGTGTCGAATTAATGCTTGAACTCGAATTGTCTTTTTCCATGAACTATTTAAACAGAAATGCACCAAACAGCAGGAAAGGATTCAGCCTTCCATGCTCGGGGTCATGGGCTTCAAAATACAACCAATGCATCCCCCTACCCCCAAAGGGGAAAAAAAAAAAAAATACAAAAGCAAAAACAAAAACAAAAACTCCTGCCCCAAGGACTGAGGCATCCTACTTGCAGAAAATCTAAGAATTTCCTGACCCCAGCATACAGCCTCAAGTTCACAATATATATATATATTGATAAATAAGAATACTTTATTGAAAGAGCATGAAGACGATGCTAAGAATACAAGAATGCAAAAGATCAAAAAGCAACTAAACACCTAACCAATAACATCATCCAAAACGTCTAAAAAAGCAAATAAATCCAGATCCACCCTTCTCTCCAACCAACTATACAAAGTAACTAACAAACGATTCTCCAGCCACGACACATCATGATAAATCTCTTGGAACGTACGGTGATTCCTCTCCAACCAAACCAGCCACATCAAACAAAAAGGCACCAACAAACAGACCCGCCTACGTCTATGCCCCACCCGAGCTCCCCACCAGCTCCGCAACATCTCCAACACCCCCCTAGGTTGCACCCAAACAATCCCAAACAGAAAACAAAAATATACAAATATGTCAAGTTATAATTTACATATATGACATATCAAATTCAATAAAGGAAAGGATTGTGATATTTATGAAACTAGAAAACTTTCTGACAGCATTCAAAAAGCGATGCTAAATACACAAATAAAACTCATCAAAGTTAAAATATTGTTAGCAAATAACAAGTATGTTGTCCGATACCAAAATTGATGCAGCACAGTGAAGTAAAGAGGAAGCAACAGGGAATAAGTTGAGATACAGAGAGGGAGAAGAGGCAGAATAAGGAAATAAAATAGAAGAATATACAGAATATAGAAGAAGAGATGGCAAGAAAGCCAACGAGTAGTCAAGGAGACGAGATGACAAAAATAATAGAGATATATGGAGAGAGAGAGAGAGAGAGAGAGAGAGAGAGAGGATGAAGAAAAAGCAGAAATAAGACAAAAGAAGGAGAGAGAGATCTAATAATCCACAGTACAATCCAACCCTATATTTATAGGTTGTTCCAATAATCCTATTATAAATCGAATTAAAAAAACCTAATATAAGAAAAACTATAATACATAAAATTCTATATAAATTAATTCCCTAAAAACTAAGATCTCATTTATTGCCTCAGACACGATCTCCATTTATGGCATAACGCCAAGCCTAACCAACGCCGGGTCTTGACGACTTCTACCTATTTTCCAAAAATGATCACCATGCTTTAACTTTTTGCATTTTTAAGTGCAACGCCCCACCCCACCAATGGCATTGTTCTCTCTCTCTCTCTCTCTCTCTCTCTCTCTCTAGCTCATGTTAGTAGCCAATAATGATCATGCATCCCTAAGAGCTAATAACAGAATTCAAGTCTACTATCAGAATAAACATATAATTTAAGTACAAAGATTTAAGACGTGATCATCCCTAAGTATTTTTTTGTATTGGATAACTGTCATGTCATGGACACTTCAAATGAATGTAAGTACTTGTTTTGAGCAGGTGTACAACACAAAACACCAAACCCATTAGGAACCCAAGTTTCCAATAAGTCACTCTTTAAATTTCAGTTCCCTTGTCTACACATCATTAACTAGAGTTCCCATGGATTCTAGACTACGTATTGTAAGCCAAATGTCGCAAGTGCATAACATCCTTGAGGTTAATAAGCATCTAAGATATCATATAGAGTGTGCTTTACTCCAAATCCCATATCAGTCCCTAATTTTTCAATTATATAAATAAAGCTTGTGGTGTTAACATATAATGTGAAACTATAATTTTTTACCTCTACAAATCTAACTCCAATTTAAATGACAATAATACAAATCCAAATCATCTTCACCTTCTACATCACTTCCTAACCCTAACTTGTTCATCATCACCTCCATCTATCACCATGTGCTTGCAACCGCCATCACCACCCATCACCACCTTCCGCAACCACCACAATCCTCCTTTGCACCACCTGCCAGCAAGCGCCTCCAACCATCTCCACTTGCCAACAATCGCCACCATCCTCCATTGCATCATCTGCTGCCACCAGGTTCCATCTCACGAGCCACTGCAACCACCCCCTTTTTAATCTCTCCCATCTTCTTCTTCTACAACGGCTACCACCAGCATACTTGTTTTTTCTTTCTCCCTCCTTTTCTTCTCTATCCCCACCCACATTGATCCTCCCCATTATAGTGCTACCTTGTTTCTCACACCACATAACAATACCACTGACCGCCATCCTCACCACAAACGCATCACCCACTGACCCCTTCTCCTTTAGCCCATTGCAATGGAAACCTTTTTTCTATATTACTTTACTTTTCCTTTTGTCATTGTTAAAAAATGTTAAAACAAATATGAAGTTAACAAAGAATCAAGGGTAAAATTGGTATTTTAGTTAAAAAAAATCAATGGCATCATCAAATTCCATCTGGTTGACTAACAACATGGGTGTAGGCAAACTTTTTAAAGGTTGTAATGTGAGGCATTTAGCCTAAGGAGGGCAAGACGTAACCATTTCAAATTTTGATAATTAGTAAATAAATAAAGTATATTAAAATAGTAAAAAAAAATTAAAACTTATAATCAAGATATAGATAATTTTTTGCTCAAGGCATTGAACATTTCACTAAGAAGGAAACTTGTCCTTATCGAAGGTGAAATCAACATTCTTTAGTTTTGTATTTTTTTCTTCATTAGTCATTTACTAGTTTTTTTTTTCATGGAATATAGCCACAAAAGAGGTTCTTTATTTTTTTTTATTTTTAATGTTTAAATCATGTATTAAACTAAGAAGAAAATGAAAGCATCGATGCATTTCGCCTTAGCCTTGTCTCGAAGCGAACCTCAACAACACCTTTTAAAACTTTAAGTGTAAGTGTGACATGATTTAAAAATTTAGAGGAGGACGATGTAACATTCCCAAACTAGTGGGGCCAATTATATTTATCCTAATGTTCAAGGAGGTCATTGTAATTTACTCTTAAATAAATTATCATCTCAAATATCCGCGAGGAGATTGCATTCTGGTGGGAAGAACTCAAAGTAATTGAAAAAACATGGAGCTGCAAATGGGTGTATGCTCTAGTACAAGCAAAAACTGTGACTATTCTTGCATCAAACAAAAAGAGCAGAAGGCACTCAATTGTTTATGAAATCAAGGAACAAGAGGTTACATTTTTACACTCTCCCGAAGAGAGCTCAAAGCAATAGGATGAAAGATGGGATAAGATGTTAGCCTTAGCGTAGAAGATCAATCATTGAGCCCGCTCAAGGACCTACCAATTTAGGTACATATTTAATGTGTTCCCCGAGGGGAAGATTCGATGAGGATTCCAGGAAATCGCAAAAGAAAAAAGGGAGTTGGCTGATAAAGATAGTCTTGCATCGTGGATTTTAATTTGCTAGAAATGGGTGTACACTCTAGTACAAGTGAAAACTCTGACTATTTTGCATCCTAGTGACTCACTTGCACATCCATGTTTTACCAAGTGATTTGCGTCCTTCACACTCAAATGCAGTTCCCCCAATATCCTTTCCATGATCTGTTCTTCTGTTTCAAAATCGGACACTTGAACTAAAAATTCAATCCCAAAAACTCATAACCATATTCGAACACTTAATAGAACAATTAATTTTTCGGGGAAAAAAAAAAAGAAAAAAAGGCAACCCATACGCCAAGGAGAGTTTTTAATGAATGTATAACTGTAAAAAATATATATATAATAAAAATATTTCTAATTTTAATATTTTGTTTCTGCTGTATTTGATTAATGAATATAGGTACGGATTTGAAAAGGAAAAAGGAAAATGTGGTGAAATATGAATAAAATATAATTATATTTCACAGACGTATTCCCTTTTTGTTTTAAAATCCCTTGCATTTCACAGATGTATTCCCTTTCTCATTCCCTTTCAAAATCTCTACCCAAATCCTTGAACCAAACACAGCCTTCAAAGATCCAAAAAGAAGACTAATGCAAATGTCCAAATAATAAAAGTGACTAGAATTTTGACAACTATTATATAATTAAAAACAAAGTTGTAAACACACAATGCAGTAGTACAATCTTAGTGAATGATTACGATTAACAACCACCTTGAGGAGATGCACACTTGCCAG
The DNA here is from genome assembly GCA_030407325.1 of Camellia japonica. Classification (NCBI taxonomy): domain Eukaryota; kingdom Viridiplantae; phylum Streptophyta; class Magnoliopsida; order Ericales; family Theaceae; genus Camellia; species Camellia japonica. The sequence continues at coordinate 101,766,864 of JAPPVO010000002.1, read as the reverse complement.
CTGAATCGCCACATTTCTGAATCCTGAAAAAATCAATGATCTTTGTCTGAGGAAAACCTGAAAAACACAAAGCACACATACATACATACATACATTATCCCCCAATACCAATCGAAATCCATAGATACATACATTGACACATAAATGTATAGATACATAGAATGGGAATGTCGATTGATTCATACGTTTGACTGAGGGTTGATCTGAGCAGCTAGGGCAGTACCAAGAGCCGATGGGAATGCGGACAACGATTGGGCGGAGGCAAAGCATGTGGAAGCCCTTGTCACAGCGGTCGCAGAGAAGTATCTCGTCGGGGCGTTCGCCGGAGCCGCATTGCTCGCACACGACGTCGCTGTAGTCTTCCTCGTCGTAAGAGGGGTTGTTGTTGGACTCGATCAGCACAGCCGCCGCCGCGTACTTCATCACCTCTTCCATGGACCTGTACTTCCTCGGCGGCGGAGAAGGGGGCGGAGATGGTCGCCGGACCATCTCCTTGCGGCGGAGAGCAAACACACGTCCCGCCGGCGAGCTGGACGGCGCCATTTTGAGTTATCGGGACGAAATTAAAAAGGTGGGAGTGTTGATTCGGATTTAATTAACGGGAAAGAAAAATAATGATAAAATAAATTATGGTAGTGTATTCAATTGTATTGTCTGTATATGTGATGAGGTTGCAGAAGATGAATGTATGAAAATGGAGAGAGAGAGCGAGAGAGAGAGAGAGAGGGAATTAGAGTGTGGACGGGGCGAGGGTGGCTACGTTACGCTGAGGTGGCGAGAGTTCATCGGTGGGGCTACCGTGCGCTCACTGTGCGCACGGAATGCGATGTGCCCAGCTCCCCAAATAAGCTGTCTTTGGCCCTTTTTAGAAAATGTATTTAATCCAGTTACTAGCTTTTTAAAAATCAAATTCGTTTTTTTTTTTTTTTAATTGTAATTTTTCGTATCTATTTAATTTAGATATGTTTAAAAGGATAAAATTTGTATAAAAATCTATAAAAAGAAATTATTGAATAAAACAAAATATATATATATATATTTTTTGTAATTTTTCGCATCCGTTTAATTTAGATATGTTTAAAAAGGATAAAATTTGTATAAAAATCTATAAAAAGAAATTATTGAATATAACAAAATATGAAAATGTACTAAATTTTTATATTTATTTTATATTTTTTTGTATTTGATAAATTTTTTAAGTGAATTTAAAAATTAAAACAAATTGATTAAAATATTTTAAAAAATCAATAAAAATAATATATATATATATATATATTGAAAATTGAAAAAGCGGTTTTGAAGATTTCCAAACCAAACAGAGGCTACAATTGTTTGAAATTTTTAGATTGTGTTCTGTTCATGAATTTGGATAAGGATTTGAAAAGCGAAAGGAGAAACATGTATAAAATGTGAATGAAATATAATTTTCACATTTTTTTTTTCTTTTTTCTTTTCAAATCTATTTCCAATTTAATAATTCGAATATATCATTAAGATAAATAATTTATTAGTTTTGGAGTAGGTTAACAATAATTCAAATGAGTATGTCTCATATTCAAAAAAAAGCATATTTATTTTATTTACAAATGAATTTGTAAATAAAGTCTGACTAGCTATTATCCCGGTTAAAATTTGAATGACTCAAATGACCTCAATCATGATAAATACTTTTTCATTGATTTCTCTACAATGCAATGGTAAGATTAAAATACAATACTTTTATTTTAAATTATGTGATTTAAAAAATGTTTGTAAATTTTTATCATTTATTTCAAGTTTAAATATAAAATGTTTTTTTTTTATATATATATATTTGCTGACGCGGTGCATAAAAATTATAAAATGGCAAGAGTAAGAATTGTGCTATTGAGATTTCAGCAATCAACTAAGTTCAAGACACAAATCCATCATAGCATTTATTTACAAAAATTACCAATCAAAAAATGAAGTCAAATATTCTCTTTAATAATGGATTGTGATGGATTCTATAATCAATTTTGTATTCAAACAATAAATTACATAGTGCTTTATAATAAACCTAATAATTTTCTTTGCACTTGATCACATAAAATAAAAATATTGAATGCAAAAAAAAAAAAAAAAAAAAAGGAGTCAAAGAAGCCCATAGTATGGAACTCAAACTTTTCTCCTTTCTAAAATTTCAATAGCTCAAATTTTAGAGATAGCCTCCGTTTGAGAAGTGGGTTGGCTTTTTAATTTTGACTTTTTTGACTATTTTAGTCTGGGCTAAAAAGTTTGGTTTGGGAAGGTTGACTTTTTTTGTGAAAAGAGTGTAATGATTATGGGTTGGATGTGATGTTTTGTTTGTTATGGCTAAAATAACCTATTTTGTCTTTTGTGACTAAAATAGCCCAAACATCCTTGCCAAACGGATTTATGTGGTTTTCACTGTTTTAGCTATTCTCAACAATGTAAGACCTAATAATTTTCTTTATTTTATTAATTAATAATTATGATGTCTAATTAATTTCTTGCATATTTAATTTTAATAATATGTTTAATTTGGGAACATGTGAACTAAAAGTAGCCCATTGGATGATTCTTTTGGTCGGCTCAAGAGAGAGGCCCACTTTGCATCTAAGCTTTTAATCACTTTTAGGGCAAGTTTGAAGTAATTTTATTTGTACCTAAAAAAATCATTGAATACGTTAAATTAAAATTTTGGTTGTTATTATATTTTAATATAAATTTATTAATAATGATAATACATATTAAATTTAAAATAAAATATATTTTTTTTCTCGTGGTACAGCTTAATCATTTATAAGTATTCTTCATTTTCTTCCTTAAGTTTTAATCATTTATTTTCTTCTTCCTCATTCCAAAATTTCAATTCACCCATTAAAACTCACAATTATCATCAACATCATTGTTTCTTATTCTTGTAAACAGAAGAAAATTTGAACAAAATCAAACAATGGATGAGAATAATAATGAAAAATATTTTTTAAAACAACCAATCAAAGAAGATGTAAGTATTTACATAAATATCAAAATATAATTCTTAATTTTTGTGTTCTTTTTAACGTAAAAATAAATATTCAACATGTTTAATGTCATTACTATTCAAATTTTTAAATACAAACAAATTCACTTTATTTGACCGTACCAACCAAAGTAACCGTGTTTGAATTTGAAAGTTCAAACAATGTGATTCGGTTTTGTTGAAGTTTTGATGCAACACGACACTTATTTTTTTACTACTCAGGAAAATGTAGTGCAGCTGCAGCATAAGAATTGACATTTGATTGAAGCTGCTATAACTCAAATGCTTTATATGCGTGTTTTTGGTCTGATGCTACATAATTGATAAAGGGGGAGGCTTTTTCCATCTATGTAGTACATTGAAGCGTATTATTAGATTCGTGAAGTTTATTACGGATCTTATTTCGATAATCTGAATTATTTAATAGGTAAAGTTTGAGTACTTTATGCCTGTAAAAAATATATTCCGATTAAGGGGTTATCAATATTCAATCAACGTGATTTTTTATAGGCATAAAGTACTCGACGAACTCTACACATTAAACGATTCGGATCATCAAAACGGAATTTGTGATGAGCTCCACGGGCTCAACAGTACCCTCTACTCTACTATATAGACTTGAGAGAAGCCATCTTCATTCATAAATTAAATGTGAAAAATTAATTCCTAAAAAAATTTCAGCATCAAAGGGAAATAGAACATATAAGAAATGGAAATCTTCAGCTTCACAAGGGGGAAGGGTTTTGAAAAGGTTTTTTCAAACTAATTTGGATTTTTTAATTTGCTTATTATTTAAATGTAACTTGAAGGATAATTTGAAAAAGAATATATAGTGTACTGAGAATAAATTATAAACCTAAATAAGTTAATTGAGTATATTGAGAAATTGGGCACACTTAATATTTTTTTTTTTTTTGTGCAAATAAAATCCCTCGCAAGTTTGGGAAGTAACCATAATAGTTAAAAAGTGAAAAAGTCATGAAAAAAAATCAGAGATAAATTACACTGACACCCCCTAAGATTTTTGTTTAATACAGAACACCCCTCGCATTTAAAAAATTACATTTACGTCATTGTTAGATTAAAATGACATATTTATCCTTTAACCTTTATATATATAAAATAATAAAATAATACATATATTTTGTTCATGTTTTTTCAAGAGAAATAACAATCATCTTCTTTGGTTTAACTCACACAAAAAATTGAGTTTTTTATTTTTCGTGTTTTTTATTTTTTATTTTTACTAAATTTTTTTAATATTTTAAGCAAATTTTTTTATTTTTTAGATACATCTAATTTAGATATACTTAAGAAGTATAATATTTAGGTGCCGTTTGGTAACACTTACGTTTTCAGTTTTCTATTTATATTTATAAAAATTTTAAAAACTCAAATAAAAACTGGTTTGGTAAAATTTTTGATTTATAAATCAGTGGTCTCAATTTATAAATTTGGCCAAAAAATAAAAACACAAAAAATGTGTTTTCTTTTTGAGTTTTGAGTTTTTTTTTTTTACCATCCAACACTAGCCACCACCCGCCACCATTTTCCACCATCGTCTTCCGTCACCACCACTCACCACCCACCCCTCACCATCACCTGCCAACACCACTCACCACCCACCTGCCACCACCACCCACCACCCACTCTTCGCTACCACCACCACCACCACTTATCACCCACCTGCCATCCACCCGCCAATACCATCCACCGCCCGCGCACCACCACCTACCACCTCTTTGCTACCACCACTCACCACCCACCTGCCACCCACCACCACCAGCCACCCGCCACCACTACCCACCCTCAACCACCATCACCACTACCCACCCTCAACCACCCATCACCACCACCACTACCATCATCATCACCCATCACCACCACCACCCGCCACCACCAACTACCGCCACCACCACCACCACCCACTTGTTACCACCTACCACCCGCCACCGTCACCCACCCACCCGCCACTTACCCGCCACCACCCACCACCACCCGCCATCCGCTACCCACTTGCCACCACCACCCACCACCACCACCCGCCACCACCCACCACCACCCGCCACTTACCCGCCACCACCCACCACCCACCACCGCCACCACCACCACCACCACCCGTCATCCGCTACCCACCTGCCACCACCACCCACCACCGCCACCACCGCACCACCACCACCACCACCACCCCCTCACTACCACCCACCACCCGCCACCGTCACCCACCATCCACTATCACCATCCGCCACCCATCCGCCACCACCCACCACCACCCGCCATCCGCCACCCGGCCGCCACCACCACACCACCCACTCGTTACCACCCATCACCCGCCACCGTCACCCACCACCACCACCACCATCACCCGCCTGCTGCCACCCACCACCACCACCACCAGCTACTCACAACCCACCGTCACTACTTTCCACCACCGTCTTCCGCCGCCACTTGCCACCACTTGCCATTTCTCACTCTTTTCTATATTTTTAAATTTTTTAAACATTTTGTCAATTACCAAACGTGTTTGTAGTTTATGTTTTTCTAAAAATAAACAAAAACCAGTTTATAAATTTTGTAAATATAAACTGAAAATATGAACATTACCAAACACACCCTTAGTAATTTTTTTTTAAATTCACCAAATACAAAAAATAAAAAAATAAAAAATATATATATATATATATAAATTCAATACATTATCTTATTTTGTTTCATTCAATGGATATTTTTAAAAAATTTGTACAAATTATATAATTTTTAAATATTTCTAGATTAAATTGATCTAATCTAGATATAATGATGGAAATAAAAATAAAAAATTATATTCATATATAAAAATTTATACAAAAAATATCATAAAAATGTTGTAATAGTGATATTGCTACAAATATAAATCATATTTATGAGTGTTTTGTTTTAAAGTGAAATGTCACCCTTAAGTTATATCATTGTATTTGAAAATTCTATATAAAATTTATGTTTGTATATCATCACTTAATAAGAATATGTTCAGGTAGAATTTAATGATGAAAAATTATAGAAAGTAGTCATGATGATAGGAAGAAGAAATTGTAGGAAAAATGATAAGATGGTTATTTAAAAAATTGGGTAAATTACACTTACACCCTATGAGGTTTGGGTTTAATACATATCACCCTTTAACGTTTGGAAAATTACACTAACCCCCTTGTCATTGTAATTATTTAGATAAAATGAAAGTATTGAACTTACGCACTCTCTCTTTTCTTTCTTTGTTTTACTTTCTCTTTTTTTTTTTTTTTTCTTCATTTCCTTTGCTTTACTTTTTTTAAAATATAATTTCCTCTATTTTTCTATTAGAAGTTGTTGCCTTTTATATAGGTAGAGGGGTTTGTGAAATGAGACTATTAACCAGAAGAGTGAGAATGTAATTTCTAGAACATTAGGAAATGGGATGTAATTTGACCAAATCTCAGGGGTGTCAGTGTAATTTATCCTAAAAATTTTATAGTATGACATCAGCAATTCAGGGAGCAATTTATAATGAGATTACAAATCTCAGAGAGGGAAATGTAATTTTTCAAATATGAGAAAAATCTGTATTAAACAGAAACTTCAAGAGGTGTTAGTATAATTTACCCAAAAATCAAAAAACTAAAAAATTATATAAAAAAATCAAAAATTCTCTTTTTATTCTACTTTTTGCATGCCTTTTTCGTAAAAAAGTCCAAATCATTTCAAATATATTAATTTTTTTCACCTCATATTTTAGTCAAAAAGTCAAAAAATTATTAAAATAGTCTATTCCCAAGCAAAACCTTAGGCTCAATTTGGTAAGGATGAAAATAATAGAAAGTAAAAGAAATGGAAAAAAGAAAAAAGAAAAAGAAAAAAAAAAACTTTGTTTAGCATGAAATTGGTAGAAGGTACAAGAAAATTTTCTTGTACAACTCATAATAATGTGGTAACTAAGCTTCTACTTTCTTGCAAAAAATACAGAAAAATACAAAAAAAATTAAATTTATTATAAAAGTAGTTACTTATAATTAGACTTCTTATTTTCTTACAAAATTTTCATCATAATCAAATTCATACAAGAAAAGATATTTTATTTTCCTTTTTTTTCTTCTTTCACTTTACTTTATACCAATTTCACTTTTCATAATTTATTTATTTCTAATAAAACTTAGCCTTAGGCTCTAAGCATTGAGCTCATAATTTAATTATATTATTGTAGTATTTCTAGTACCTAAATTTGAGTCTTAATGAATTACTTTTGGTTTTAGGTTGTTTATTTCCAGTTTTGAGTTATCATGTTTTATTGAGTTGGTTGTTTATTTGTTCTAATCTTTCTATACTGTTGGAAGAGCTAAATTGAATCCTTTACGTTGTGATTTTGATTTGTAACTTGGTTTAGAGGTGGGAGATTGAGTTTGGCTCTTGCATTTGAAATCTAGACCTACTCCATTTTCACCGGAAACCTACGGAACGGTAGAGGAGCTCCATCCCAACAATTTAATCCAGAGAATTTGGTGTTGCAACAAGTATTTTCCACTCGAGCGCCAATAAATTTCGCGAAGCAGCTTTGGCTGCAAACATAGGTTTTGATTGCCAAAACATTCCTTGAGCGGAGTGTCGCAACTTAGATATTTTTTGGCAACATGGCACCTTGTGACCCACATCCCCTTTCATAGCTTAAAACACTCATTTTTCCTCCAGCCTCACTCTCTTTTTATTTCCTCTATTCCCTATCTTCCTTCTCTCCATTGTTGCCCTGTGGAAGCTTAGTTTTGCATTTACAATAGTGTGTGACCTTCTCAAGGGCTTCCACCTCCTTGTCGCAGATCGCATTTCATTTGTAGGGTTTTCACTCTCTTATTCTCTTTGGTTGAGATAGGGTTCATCTTTCCATTTCTATAGTTGTGGGAATGAATCTATACAGACCTTGAATTTCTCCGCACGCGAACACCTCATGATCAAACTTAGTTCCTTACAAACAATACTGTTTAATCTATAAAATAGAGTTCGAAAAACTACCAACGGGTGTACGTTGAAGAAAACCCCTTCGATGCAGAAGTTAGTTTTAGGATCAATAAGGATCAATAACAAGGAAAACACTGGAGTTCGAGTATTTAGAACTATGTTACCCTTACTGGATGAACTTTGTGGCTTTTATATTAGTAGTCATAGTGGGTTTGCAATTCCCATTCACACACACAACCCACTCCTGTCTACCTCTTAAGGATAAATCATATTCTTAAGCACCTAACCTAAGACTGCAACCGAACCAAATTTTTAAAGGTTCAAACTCGTTTATTAAGAATTAGTCGAGCTCGAGCTCAAGCCGAGCTCTAATCGAGCTTCAAAAATCGAGCTCAAACTCGGCTCGTCAAATATTTGTTGAACTCGAACTCAACTCGAGCTCGCTTGATTACTTAAACGAGCCGAGTTTGAGCTTGAGCTCAAGCTTGAAAAGAAATTAAATTTAAATTAATTTACTTAATAAGATTAAAAAAATGCAAAATTATGAGTAAAATATATAATAATACTTATATTAATAATAAATTTCATCAATCAAATATGTAAATTTACACAAACACCAAGCATAAATAAAAAATAAAATAGATTATTGAAAATTTATTTAATATATTATTAAAAATAAATATTAATTAATTCATTTTTATGTTCACGAGCCTTATCGAGCCATGCTTAGGGCTACTCGAGCTCGACTCGATTAATAAATGAGCCTAAAAATCAAGCTTGAGTTCGTTGGGTTCATTTGGAATGTAGGTTGATTTTTCGACTATTTAGCCTGGGGTTAAAAAGTCTCGTTTGGGATAAGCTTTTTGACTTTTGTGAGAGAAAAAAATAAATTGATTATAGGTTGGATGTGATGTTTTGTCTTATTGGGCTAAAAAGCCTATTTTGTCTTTTTGTGGCTAAAATAGCAAAAAGTGGCATGCCAAACGAAGGCTTAGTAAACAAATCGAGCTCAAATGAACTTTAAACAGCCGAGCTCGAGCTGTTCATGAACAATTCGGTTCGTTTGCAGCCCTACCCTAACCTTGTAGGTTTACACAGATGAAGCCTATCAACTTCTCCAATGGCAATCGGGTCAGGCTAACCCATTCATCCCAGTTGCTCTTGTAGTCGTTGCACATTCAGCCATTCCTTACTCATCTCAGCCTAAAGGCTACCAAGTTATGGACTAAGATTCATGCTTCGCTTCATTTGAGCTAGATGCTCTTCGCCCCGGCACAAAATATCTAACAAAGGTTAATTAACCAAAGTTCTGCATAATTAAAGTCCTACATTCCACAATAATATTTACAGTGTCAGCATCAATACACATAATCATTGGAACGAGCATATGAATGCTCAAGATTGGTACTTCTAAATTCATAAATTCTCTTCGATCCCCAAAGGTAAAGAGCTAAATGCTTTTCCGTGCCAAAACTCAGACACTAATTGTAACAAAACTGAAATGTCCTCAAATGTTAAGGCCCAAATTCAATAGCAGTAGAGATTACAAACCGTCCTGCTTATGGCCTTGCTGGTGCTGAATCCTTTGTCCCTCCAATCAATGTTCCAACCCTTTCTCCCATAATGGCTTTTGAGATGTTACCCGGTTTGTTAAGATTGAAGACGACAACTATATCACAGCAAAAATAAGTTATTGCAATAACTACACCCCTTCTTATCCATAACAAAAATGGCACAAACTTCATAGTGCCAAATTAACTTTTATCTAGCCATAAGTAGAAAGTACGAATGATTCTGAAAAAAAAATAAATAAATAAAAAAAAATCAAATATAGCCAATCTAGCCATACCAGGAATGTTGTTCTCATGGCACAACGTAATAGCAGTCATGTCCATCACTGAAAGGTCCCTTGACATCACATCTTGATAAGTTAGAGTTTCCAGAAGAGAAGCATTTGGATTATGCCTGGGATTATCGTCATAGACCCCATCAACATTCGTAGCTTTCAGCACCACCTCCGCATTAACTGGATATAAACAATTGAATCCAATACTGAGCTCAGAAATACCGTGAATAGGTCAGGAAAGTATTCATAGCTTTCAGAATCTATCTTGATAATACTATGAAGTGAATAGGTCTGGAATATATATAGTTTAGGAGACTCCTTAATACTATGAAGTGAATAGGTCAGGAATATATATAGTTTAGGAGGCTCCTTAATAAGAATTTGGGTTTCAGAAAGTCTTCCATATAAATAGTGAGTTAAATCGCATTTTCCCTATAAAATTAAAGGATACAACGCATTACAATGCTAAGGTAGCAGTTTTAAAATATAGCAAATACAGGCTTACTTTCTGCACAACGAAGGGCTGCAGCAGTGTCTGTAGTGAAGAATGGGTTTCCAGTTCCTGCAGCAAAAATCACAACTCTCCCTTTCTCTAAATGCCTAACAGCCCTTCTACGTATGTATGGTTCGGCAACTTCAGACATTCGAAATGCAGTCTGGACTCGTGTCGGGATGCCAATGCTCTCCATTGTTGATTGCAAAAACATGGCATTCATAACAGTTGCCAACATCCTGAATCAGCCAATCCAATCACTAGCAGATGACTTGAAAAACAAATAGTGTTCTCCACAAGAACACTAGGAAAGCGAGAAAAATAAATAAATAAATAAAATCTAGCTAACATGAATACCCAATGTAATCAGCAGATGAGCGGTCGAGGCCACTACTTCCTGCCCAAGAGGACCCACGGAAGATATTTCCCCCACCAACAACAATTGCGACCTGAAACACAAGCCAATAATAACTCAGACACAATTCTTTGAAAGCTAATCAGAACCTTCAGATTCTTGAGTAGATATCTGATTTCATTTTTTTAATCACTACAACTAAAGTTACAACTAACCAAAATTCTCCCAAGCAATAGAATGATCAAAGGATTAGCTAATATGGTATTAAAAAAATAAAATAAAATAAACAAAAATAAAAATTCCTGAATTGCTTAACATATTTATTCCGAATGGGTTCTAGATCGACAACCTACCATTTCCTAAGTCTAATTTTTAACAAACATCAAGTCCTCTTTGGAAAAATAAATTAATAAATACAAACTTGATTATTTAAGTCAATCGAAGCCATTGTAATATCTTCCAATTAAACACAAAACCAAAGTAATTTTAAGCCCTTAATAATGCTTAAATATGAATTTACTACAAAATTTATAAAATGTATTACTAATTACCAATAAAACTACAAAACTCCAAAAATATATGCTCCATAATTGAACAAGCATTTGAATCAGATATATAGACAAGCAGGTGTCAAATTTACCTCAATGCCAAGCCGAGTTACAGCTGCAACCTCTCGTGCAATGGACATTGTAACCTACATTGCAACACTAATATCATGTTCTAATTCCGTCAAGAAAATAAAGGTATTACAACATGCTAAGCAGCATGCCTTTCATAAGCAACCTTTGGGTCAATGTTTTGTGTTTGATCTCCTGCAAGTGCTTCTCCGCTTACTTTAAGCAAAACCCTATGCCATTTATATGACGAATTCGACATGCCAACTTCATTCATTGTGCCATTAAAAGGGGCCATAGAAGGTATTTGAGGTTTCCTGTTGAAAAAGATCAAGTTAACAAAGAGGATACCAAATGCTAAGATGACGGGCATAAAAAGCAGCATTTTATTTTTATGTTTATTTATTTTTTATAAGAGAAGAGTCTATAATAAAAAAAATCAGAAAGGCAGCAAGGGGATGCCATCAGTCTACAGAGGCTAAGAAAAAGGAACAACAGTCACCTAAACATCAAACTACTCCAATGACTACAAAATCCAAAAATTGGTTCAAGGACTGTTCAACAACACCCTAGAACCAAAAAAAAACTCAGTATGTCCTCTCCCTCCACATAGAGCAGAGAGGCAGTTGTATATAAAAAGACAAAAAACCCTCATCAATTCCACCACCTCCCAAGGAAAGCCACATCTGAAGAAACTTGATTTCCCTCATTTCTAAAATAATCACCAATAGAAGCATCTCTATTAGTCGTAATACTAGAACGAAAAGGCAAAGAGAGCTCCAAATCCTCTTCCCCACTCCAATGATGACTTCAAAAAAGAATCTTGTGCCCACTCCCACCAATGCATTGAGCTTGGCTCAAAAACATAGTCCACCCAATTTGAATACACTTCAAAGATATGGACACCTCCGATGAAGACCAATCCCCTCACATACCTCCATACTTCAACTCCACCGCCCTCCTCCAATGCCTATCCCTTTCACAAGGAAATCTCCAAAACAAATTCCCCAAAAGAGCTTGGTTAAAGATATCAAGTCTTTGCACACCAAGACATCCTCTCTGATAGGAGAGCAACCCATTCTCCAATCCACCAAATGGCACTTGAATTCTTCTCTAATTCCTCCTAAAATGGAATCTCTCTACGGATACTCAAGCCTCTTTGGCACATAAGTGGGATGATAACTACGAAACGTGTATTATATATTTGGTATCTTTCTTATTGTAATTTAAATTAGAAGTTTCCTATTCAGTGTTTTCCTATTTCGATTTTGTGCATCTCTATTTAAGTGATTCAATAGCTGCATAATCATTATTAAGAAATAATACATCTTTTCTTCCAGAATTCTTACATGGTATCAGAGCCACCACCGCCGAAATGCTAGAAGCTGTTTGCTTACTCTAAGTCATCTCCCTCATCAATCTTTGGTTCATCTCCCTAGATTGTGACATGTCATCCCCCATCAGTAAATGCACATCGTTGTTTGTGATTGGTGATTCCATCTCTCTGGTTTGTGAGTCGTGAGTCATCAACATATCTCTCTGATATGTTGATGATATGATCATCATTGGGTTTGATTCTTCATCCATTACCATGGTTACACATTTGTTTTGGACTTTTGAAATACATAATTTGGGTCCTCTGCGATACTTTCTTGGTATTGAACTAGCATCTTCTCCAAAAGGCTATTTTCTATCCCAAGTTAAGTATGCCAATGAGGTTGTCCATCGTGCATGTCTCACTAATACGAACATGGTTATCAGAATCCCGATCCGGATCTTACGATCCTACGATCTTACGATTCATTTGAGTACAATCGATCCGGATCGTGTAAAAAACTCCTTATAGGTAGGATCTTTCGATCCTGGTAGTGGGATCTTATAGGATCGTAGAATCCCGATCCGAATCCGATCCTATCCGATCCAATTTACAAGCCTTGTTTTGTATTGTATGACATATTTTATTGTAAATTTTATGTTTGTTGTCTAAATACCAATTTATGTGGTCAAAATAAATAATAAAAATTAAGTAATATTGAATCAAATAGACTAAGAAAAACAAATTAAGAAACAAACATTCAAATATTGCGGTAATTTAAGAAAATTAAATAGTCGGAAAAACAAATTTAGCTTTAGCGGAGTCTAAGGAGGGTAAGATGATTGCAACTTTATCCTAATTTTTGGAGAGATTATTTTTGTGACTCGAATCCGCTCTACCAAGGATGCTAACGACAAACCTTATCATTCGACTAAGCAACTCTTTTGAGTTCTTAATCTATTTTCATATCCAACTTTGTTAAATATTTTTTCTTTACTTTTTATGCATTATTGTAGATTGTAAAGTATTTTGTTATAGAATTCTTCTTCTTCTTCTTCTTCTTCTTCTTCACCTTCTTTTTTGATGAAATACAAAACTTTTACCATCGAGTTTTCTATTGTATAATATTATATGTACATTTTACATGGAGTATTATATTTTTCACAATATATTCACTTCTTTTTAATAGAAATAGGCTCATTTGTGTATACTTTATAAGAAATATTTATTTAAATTAAATTATTATGTAATTTGTCTTTTTCGGTAGGATCTTACGATCCTCGATCCGATTCTACGATCCGATCCTATAAACACCTCCAACGATCCAACGTAGGATCCCGATTTTAACAACCTTGAATACGAAGACAACTGATACCTTGATTGAACTTCATGCCAAGTTTTTCACTACTAATAGTGCTCCTCTTGAGGATCCTACTTTGTATCGGGAGTTAGTTGGTTGTTTGGTCTACCTCATTGTGACTCGTCCTGATATTGCCTATGTCATGCATGTGGTTAGTTTGTTTGTTTCCACTCCACGCACTACTCATTGGGCTGCTTTGATACGAGTTATTGTTGTTTACTCTTATCTTCTACCTCTTCTCTAACTCTTCAGGCCTATGCCTATGCCTATGTTGATGCTAATTGGGCACATGAAGTTTCTAATTGCAATTCAACCACTGGCCTTTGTGTGTGTGTGTGTGTGTGTGTTTTTTTTTTTTTTGGGTGGTGATTCCCTCATCTTTTGGAAGAGCAAGAAGCAAACTGTTATTGCTTAGTTTATTGTTAAAGCCGAGTATCAGGCTATGACCCATGCTACTACTGAATTCATTGGCTTCTCGCTGACTTGGGAGTTCTTCGCCTTCTCCAACTCCTCTTTATTGTGACAACCAGAGTGCCATTCAAATTGCACACAATTCCATATTCCATGAGTGAACTAAACATATCGAGATTGACTACCACTTTGTGCGTCACCGTCTTTAATTTGGCACTATCCCTTCCGCCTTGTGGCTTGCTAATTTCTTTACTAATACTCAAACACTTTGCCCACTTCCAGTTTCTGCTTAGCAAACTCTTAATGCTCTTGGGGCTCACCTCGTAAGTTTGAGAGGGGTGTAAAACGTATATTGTATTTTTGGTATCTTTCTTATTGTAATTTAGGTTAGAAGTTTCCTATTTAGTAGTTTTTCTATATCGATTTTGTGCATGTCTATTTAAGAGATTCAATAGCCATGTAATCATTATTAAAAATATAATACATCTTTTCTTCAAGAATTTTTTACGGTAACAAGGGCATAAAGTATGTAGGCAAAGCTCAATAAAGAACTTTCGATGGATGTAAGCCCCTCATTTAGATAATGCTTCTTCCCAGAATCAAAATTGATTTCCCAAGATTCACCTTCAACCTAGATTTTACCTCAAAACTAATGAGAACACATTGAAGATATCCTAACTGTCGAGTATCTGCCCCACAAAAAATAATGGTGTCATCTACATAGAACAAGTGAGACAACCAAAACTGACCAATCAACTCTTCCAACCTCAAATACTTCAAGGAAACGTCCTATATGCCCCTATCTAACATTCTACTCAAAAACTCCATGACCAAATGAAAAATAGGGGAGATAGAGGTTCCCCTTTATGCAAACCACTCAAAATCTGTAAAAAGAAAGTTGGAGAGTCGTTGCCAAGAATTGAGAGTCTAATAGTACATATGCAAAATAGAATCTAATTTCTCCATTTTAGGCCAAACTCCAACCTATCCAAGCAATACAAAAGCAACTCTTAATTGATATTATCATAAGCCGTTTTTTATGTCAAGCTTACATATCAACCTGACCTTCTACTCCACCCAAAATGATAAATACATAAATAAATAATGGCATTATTTAAAATCGGAAACCACCCTAGGCAAGAATTCTTTAAGCACAATTAGCTGAGGTGCATGTAGGCTGGCTCAGACACCCGGTCATCAAAAAAAAAAAAAAAAAAAAAAAAAGAATTCTTCAAGCACAAGGCAAAAACCTTGACCATCAGTTTGTACACCCCTCTCCAAGAAGACTGATAGGTCTGAAATCCCTAATACCCTTTATCCACTTTTCTTAGGGATTAAGGCCTCAAACGAAACATAAAAACTCTCCAAACAGACACAAAGAACGAATAAAATAAGCCCATAACCTCCTCCCAACAACATCCCAATACCATAGGAGAAAAGCTAATGTGAAGCCATCTAACCTTGAACCTTGTCCCTATTAAGGGACTTCAAAGCCACCGCCATCATCTCCATCTTTGAAAAAGGACGCTTGAGACAAATTCCATCCTCTACTGAAATCTTTGAAGATATTCTCCTGAATTCCACATTTTTTTAGCTATTTGTTATCATTCCTCCTCTAACAAACCCCTAGTTTCCTCCAACTCGTCCAGAATGAAAATATCCTCCAAGACCCTCGCCTTCTAAACTCCCAAAATGCAAACTCTTCCTTATTACAACTTTGCAAACCCACTTTGAAACTTCTTCTCCCTTCTGCATGAAGCCACATATTCTTAAATCTGAAAGGGATCCTAACCCTTCCTTATGCTGCTACAATCCAACATAATAGAAGAATGATCTGAAACCATCCTTGGAATAAGGTTCTACACCGCAGCAGGAAATTGCTCCTCCAATCCACAAGGAAGAAGGCTCTACATCACAACAAAAACGTACTCCTCTAATCTACAAAAGCCAAGAACTTGTCAATCTGAGACATTGAAGAAGCCTCATGATTATTGGACCATGTAAAGTATTACCCGAACTTGTCGATCCATCATATCTAAATCATTAATAAAGTTCGAGAACCCCTTCATAGGTCTAGAGACATGCATGCCATCTCAACAAGGTACCTAGAAATATTAAAATCACTTCCCAAGCGCCAAGGAACTCCCTCATAGTTCCACAAGAGTGTCAACGGCCTTGAAATTTGTCAACACAGCCCTCTGAATAACATCAATTGCATATAGGGGTGGACATTTATTGGGCTGGGTTAGGGTTTGGGCCGGGCTAGGCTGTCACTACATAATAAGGGGTTTTGTGTCTACCCAAGCCAAGTTAGGCCCAGCCCAGCCCGAATGTCGGGCATCTTCATTTGCCCAAGCAAGCCCAGCCCAAAAAATAATTATAAAGCCCAAACCCACCTATCGAGCTATATGTTAAAAAAATAAATAAAACACTCCGTAATTAAATTCAATCATACATTATACTTCTTGAATAAATATACTGAGACCATTATAAATTGAAGGATTTTGTGTATAAATTGAAAGATTTCTTAAATAAATTCAATCACGCATCACCACAAATATAAGTTTCAATAAAATCAATAAAGATTGTAGAAATCAATGTATTGAATGTTTTATTGATATATTCTAGAATGTATACAATGACTCTCCTATTTATAGGAGAGGAAGAGAATATACTAACACACTCACCTACCACACTAATACTCACCTAACACACTCACATCTACTATACACTCACCTACCACACTAATACTCACCTAACACACTCACATCTACCTACCACACTAACAGCCCCCCTCAAACTCAAGGAGGATAGGTACTAACCAACTTGAGTTTGGAGAGAAAGTAACAAAATAGGAAAATAATCTGACAAATAAAATAAAAGTGGATAGGAGACACTGTATGGTCGTGTCAGACCGTTGTAGAAGACCGTATGGTTATGGCAGACCGATGTAGAAGACAGTTTATGGGGTCATGTCGGACCGTTGTAGAAGATAGTTTATGGGGTCATATCGGACTGATGTAGAAAACAGTTTACGGGGTCATGTCGGACCGTTGTAGAATACAGTTTACGGAGTCTTGCTGGACCCATGTAGGAGACAGTTTACGGGGTCATGTTGGACCGTTGTAGAAGACAGTTTACGGAGTCTTGCTGGACCCTTGTAGAAACTAACCGGAATCAATATCGGGACAGTTTATCGAGTCTTGTCGGACCCATGTAGGAGCTAACCGGAATCAATGTCGGGACAGTTTACAGAGTCTTGTCGGACCCATATAGAAGCTAATCAGAATCAATGTCGGGACAGTTTACAGAGTCTTGTCGGACCCACAAAAGTCACACCCTCAAAAGGCGTGCCCAATCTTATCAAAAAGCGTGCCATCAAAAGGCGTGCCATCAAAAGACGTGCCCGACAGCCATCAAAAGTCGAGCCATCAAAAGGCGCGCCGATTTGTCGTCTGGCGTTGAGAGGCGCGTGATACGCGTGTCTGCCTTGCCTATTTAAACCAAGGCGAGGCTGCCGCTGATGCATAACAAACCAGCTGAAAACCTCTGGAAAAAAAAACTCGTCGTTCTCTGAGAGCTGTTATCTCTGAAACACTCTACAACCAACCCTGAATATGGCCTCTTCTTCCCGTTCAGCTACCCAGAACATAGCCTCTTCGTCCCGTGGTCTCACTCTCTTTCCCGACCTCAACGAGGTCACAAGAGAGATAGCCGGGGCAGTTGCCCTTGAACCTCAACCAAGTGCCCCTGGACCAAGCGCCCTTGGTTTTACGCCGTTGAACTTTCCAATGTTGTCAGTTGAGCAGATAATGGCTGCTCAATCTGATATTGAGGCCAATCATTATACTCTGAAGTCATGTGTTGAGACAATGACGGCGGTCAACAACCTGTCGCACCGGCTTCAGAGTAGAACAAATGAGGTGCAGCAGGTAAAAGCCCAACTGGCTCTGCTCCAGAGCATGTATACGGATGCCCGAGCAGAGATATGTGTGCTGAAGGCAGAAAATAAGGAACTGAAGCGGAAGGCCACTGTGATGCTTAGATTTGGAGGTCCTCCATATGTGACAGTTGAGGAGCAACGGGAAGTGAATGTGCTCGGCGGCGTGGGAAACACGGAGGCAGCACCAGCAAGGGACGCCCAAGACAAAGGCAAAAAGAGGAGAACAGCTGAAGAGGCGAACAAATAAGGCCGGTTTTGTTGTGTGGGTTGTGGTTGATTTGTTTTGGTGAGGTTTTTTTTTTTTTTTTTTTTTTTTTTTTTTTTTTTTTTTTTTTTGTGTAAAAATGTGATCGGGGTTGATCTCCGAGATGAATAAATGACAAGTTTGGAAAATGTTGTTGGTGGTGTTTTGTTTAAGAATAAAAATAAAATAAAAGAAAATAATGGATAAAGAAAATAAAGAAATAAAAAGATGGGACTTTAATAAGAGAGAGAGAGAGGAAGAGGAAGAGATTAGGCAACTCTTTTTTTTTTTTTTTTTTTTTCTTTTTCTTTTGGGTTATTCTCTCTCTAGTTGGTGGGGTTGCTGCGGAAAGATCTCAAAGCTTTAACGGCAGCAGTTCTCAAGATGTACTGATGGTATGCTGCAGCTGCCATGGCTCCCACAAATGGTCCAACCCAGAAGATCCAATGCTGACCCCAGATTTTTTTTTTTATTGTTGTAGATAACAGCAGCACCAAAGCTCCTAGCAGGGTTGATCCCAGTCCCAGTAATAGGAATAGTAGCCAAGTGAACCATAAACACTGCAAACCCAATTGGCGGGATCAGTGGCTGAGAAAACAGTGTAAACGAGCACGAAAATGCCGATGAGTGACAGATCTTAATCACAGATCTCAGTTCTGTGTGGCCGATCGGAGTAGCGGCGGCGAGACTTTATCGCCGGAGTAGAAGCGGTGGTGTGGGGAGAGAGAGAAATGGCGAAGAAGGTGGAGAGCAGTGTAATAGGGAAGAACCCACGGGGACTCCACTGTTGGGTGCTGAAAATGCTAGCAGTTCTGAAAGATCAGAGTATGAAGATTATAATCGTCAAGCGATGGCAGACAGGTTGATCTGTGTAGAGCAGAGAGAGAGACAGCTTCCTTTCGGAGAGTAGGCTTAGCACGACCTTGAGTGAGGAGTCCGAGCTCCTCCGGGAGGTACCCGGCGATGTCGCCGTGGTTGAGATCGATGCCAACGATGGTCAAGATCGAGGAGTTATCCGAGAGAGCTTGTGTTCATGCATGTGTATCTTGTCCAACAACAAAGTACCTGAAGGCTTGCTCATATTGGTTTGAGAAATTCCACACGCAGTCGTGAAGTCATATTCAGGAAGATCATCATCATCAGACAAAGATGTGATTTCTTTCAGTAATTCAGATGCTTTGGGTTGCTCTGATCCTGAGCAGCAGGTTAGATGAGTTTCAACGACAGGTTTTGGAAGTCCCACTGGAGTGGATGTTGAATCACCTGGGACTGAAGAAGTAGTGAGCAAAGAATTAGGAATACTGGTAGGTCAGTGCTGCCAGGAACACCTAATGTATTGGATCATTCGATGCTTCCCAGGCCTCCTTTGAAAAAAAATTTGTGAGGGTGAACCCCAGATCCCGGTTTTCCCCAGTAGGGAAGAA
Organism: Camellia japonica; assembly: GCA_030407325.1. Lineage (NCBI taxonomy): Eukaryota > Viridiplantae > Streptophyta > Magnoliopsida > Ericales > Theaceae > Camellia > Camellia japonica. The sequence continues at coordinate 101,746,890 of JAPPVO010000002.1, read as the reverse complement.
AGACAAAGCATTCAAAACAAAGTTACAACTACTCTGGCTGGTGCAGTAGTTTCTACTGTGTTCAGAGGACATAGTAGTTGATGCCCTACCTGTTCATGTTAGATAAATTGATAGAGAGAGAAAGAGCAAAATAAATTAACTCTGTATTAATGTTAAAGTTCTGTCATGGAATTTGTTAGAAACTACTGTAGCAGCAGCAACAATAAGATCATGATCACGAAGAATAATTTGTGGCAGCGGAGTGAAGGTATGTGTAGAGGTCCGGCGGGCGGCCAAGGCGAGGCTGCCGCCCGCCGGTGAAGCGGAATTACTAGGATGTTAACTTAGCTCTGATACCATGTAGAAATCAATGTATTGAATGTTTTATTGATATATTCTAGAATGTATACAATGACTCTCCTATTTATAGGAGAAGAAGAGAAATATACTAACACACTCACCTACCACACTATACACTCACCTACCACACTAATACTCACCTAACACACTCACATCTACTATACACTCACCTACCACACTAATACTCACCTAACACACTCACATCTACCTACCACACTAACAAAGATAAAGCACAGATACTAACAAAAAAATATATTTTTTAATATATTATAATTAATTAATTAATTTAATAACGGGCCAGGCCGGGCCGGATTGGAAGTATAAATCCCAAGCCCAGCCTATTAATATATTGGGCTAAAAATGTTAGCTTGACCCTATGGGCTAAAACAACCTTCCCAAACCCTAGGCCAACAGACCAATGTCCACTCTTAGTTGCATATTTGGATTGAGAAAGAAGATACCCCTTAAGAGAGGAAGCCACTTCAATCCCCAAGACTTAAAGAAGTGAACCAAGATCCTTCATTTCAAAGTGATGGTGCAATTGAACTGTTGAGAACAGAAATGCCTTTAAAAACATCACCTGTAATGATCTTTTCACTTCATTAACATATAAGGAAAGAATAATTTCCCCTGCAAAAGTTGAACGAAAAAAAAAAGAGTTGAATCGTGCAAAAACCCAATGCGTAAAGCACCATAGAAAATTTCTCAAACCAAGCTCGAGAAGTTTGTTTGAGACCATACAAAGTTTTGTGAAGTTTGCAAATTTCACAGGATTTATGAAGAGGATTAATTGCAAATCAACATTTTGTACACTACTTGCAACATTGGAGACCATGTTTGCAACATGATCATTGATAGCGGATGTGGAAGTAGTGAGTGAGAACTTAAAGACAAAAAATAGATATCGTATTATTAAGTTAACAAGAGTGAATACAAGAGAAGAATATAAATAATAAACGATAAGCCATAAAGATAAGCAAAGAACTAATCTACCCTTAATAATAATTAAATAATACATTCTTGCTAAACAGTGAGAATGTGGTCTCCCAAGAGGTAGTTAACAAGTTGAGCCTCAAATGGAAGACCGCCCTCATCCTTACACACACTCTTGGTTCAAGAAGGGTAATGAGTTCAAGGTTACCAAGAGATGTTTGATGAAGTTTTCTATCCGGAAGAAGTATTTTGATGAGGTTTGGTGTGATTTGTTGCCATGGATGCTTGTCATATCCTACTTGGGCGACCATGGCAATATGATAGACAAATTTGCATGATGGCAAACATAATACCTACACCATTCTCAAGGATGAGAAACACTGTACATTGCTACCCATGAGCTCAAAGGTCACTACAAAATTGCCTTCCAAAACTTCGCTTGCCTCTAAGGGGTTCTTTTTTTTTTTCTTCCTTTGTGGATAAATTTGCCTTTAAGGGGTTCTTGGCAGCGAGTAGGGAATCTAGGGTCCTTTTGGTGATGGTTTTGTTGCTACATATGGATGAAACTGAGAAACCTTAGGCTAATACAGTTGTAAGCACACTCTTAGAGGAATATTCTGATGTGTTTCAGCAAGAGCTTCCTTCCAAATTGCCTCCTATGCAGGATATCCAACGTTGTATTGATTTGGTGCCTGGTTTGGCGCTTCCAAACAAACCATCCTATCAAATGCCTCCAAAGGAAAGGGAAGAACTTTTGGGAAAGGAGTATATAAGGACAAGTCTTAGTCCTTGTAATGTGCCAACTCTTTTGGCACTTAAGAAGGACGAATCGTGGCGTATGTATCAACAAGATTATCATCAAGATTGGTTGACAATTTTGGGTTGCCCTGCCAATTCAAGAATCTTCTCTAAGATTGACCTTAAAAGTGGTTATCATAAAATTCAAATTCGGCCGGGTGATGAATGGAAAATGCTTTCAAGACTGCCAATGGCATATCTAAATGGGTTATTCCAAGGTGAAAATTATTGCTCGCGAATGACTAGAGATGCAGGAAAACTTGTGCAAATGTGTCAAATTTGTCAAAGGGGACAACTACTAATATGGGCTTATACTTGTTTTCTTTAAATTGAGTTGCAAGTCTTCGAGGCTTTTCAGTAATTGTTAGTAATAAAATTTAGAAAAAGTTTTTATTTTTATTTTATATATTGTTCTTTTCCTTGTGTTTTTCCATCCATTCCACATTCTTCACTGCATCAGTTTTATAAGAACAAATACTATTGTGAAATCTAAGATGCCACCCCCAACCTTGCTTCAATCACCAAAACCATATCCACTATGTACCCTCTGGTACCCTTATCTTTTTCTACATAATCGTTGAAATGTCCACCTATAATTATATTTTCTCCTACAAGTACTTCTTGCATCTGCTCATCTAATTCATTGTAAAATTGTCCTTTAATATGTTGCACTTATCACATTAATTCTTCTCTCTACCTACATATTAATTGTTATGATTACTACATTATCAAAATGTTTCTATAGTCTTACTAGTTAATATTCTTATATTCGAAATGGTTAATCTAAACTTAGAGGTTGTTTGGGATGTTCTAAATAAGTGCACTTTTTGACTTTTTATAAAATATGGGTTAGGTTTGAAGTGATATGGTAGAGAGGTGATGTGACTTAAATAAGATGATGTGACTTAAATAAGATAGTGACTTTTTGACTTTTTTAGGACACCCCAAACAAGGCCTTACTATCATATCCTATACTTTTTAAACACTTATTTTAAAAGCTTGCTCATTTGTCATGGGGATCCTTGCTTATTTTTCACCACCTTGCACATTTTTGTAAACGCTTGACGACAAGTGCAACATGTCAATTGTACAAGAAAACATCCTAACACATATTCATATATTATTCATATTAGGATTCATGTTTATAAAGGATCTCATGGGATATTTTACGTGTTAGTTATCAAGCTACTTAACACATAACTCTCTCCTCATTATCTGGACCTAATAAGACCATCGAAGGGTGAGAAAAGAAAAGAAATTATTGTAGTCTCTCATCTAGGTGAGAAAAATTAAAAATAAATAAATAAACAAATAAAGAAATGATTGTATTTCCTCACTATCATGTTTGGATGAGTAAGAAAGCAAAGCATGTGAAAAGGAGATATGAGTGAGATTTTTTTTGCCTTTCTTCGTATTTTAAAGGGCAATATTGGTATTATAAATATTTTACAACCAATTAACTTGTTTCTCACCAAATCTCACTGCTTTTGGTGAGAAATGAAATAGCCAAGAAGTTGTTTGTCTCATCATTTCTCACGAAACTTATAAACCAAACATGAGAAATGAATAATCTTTCTTATCATTTCTCACCAAATCATCCCATCCCATCCAAACGGAGTGTAAAACATTCACAAAATTCGCGAGCAGCCTGGAGAAACCTCACTAAAAATTTACCAAAACCTCCATAATATTCCTACCCCTCCTCACAGAAAATTTAACAAACACCCAAGAGGCATAATTAGTCCCAGAGTTGGCAAACAACCCATTATCGCTCACAACCCGTAAGTCTAGTCAAGTCTAGTCTCGTCTCGTCTCGTCTGTATACAAGCAAAATGAAGAGTGGTGGTGAATGGGTACCTGCTGCTGCTGCTGCTATTCATGGGGTCAGAGGAGGTGGGACCCAGCTCAGAAGAAGAACAGTTGATTACCATGCTACCACATAAGCCCTGGTAACCCGTCGTCGTCGTGGAGACATTATTATTCTGGTGGTGGAATTTGAAGATGCACAGAGGAGGAGGAGGAGGAGGAGGAGGAGAAGATGGGTGAAAAGAGATTGTGTTGTTGAGAGAGAAAATAGGGCGGCTAAAGGAGATAGACAATGCCATCAATAGAAAGAGAAACTGAAACTGAAACTGAAACTGAAATAGAAAAAGGGTTGGCAGAGTCGACGCGAGACCAGTTATCAAATTCCAACGGCCGAGCTCATTCAATTCAATGCGTCTCCTCTGTTTATTTTTTTCTCTTTCTATCTATTTTCCCAGGAAATTGAGTTTTGCCCTTTCCGTCTTTGTTTTTTTACATATTTTTAATTGATTAATTTTTTTTTATTTTTTTATGTAAATTTTAAATATATTTTTTAAGATTTATTTAAAATATAAATTATTTCTTGTAATTTTAGAAAATAGATTACATCCTTTGACTTCTATAAGTTTATAATAAATTGTCTTTTTATCAATAAATTATTAAGTCAATTAATAATTTTTAATGATGTCAAAAATATACTCTTATTTCAATTAATAATTCAACTAATTTATTATTATACAAGAAAACAGTTAGAAATTTTATTTTTTGAAAGACAAATTACACTAGTAATCCCTATATTTTGATTTTTATATCATTTTAGTCCCTACACTTTCCATTGACTCAGTTTTCACCCTTAATTTTATATTTTGTATCACTTTGGTCCAATTGATAATGTTATGATTTTTATCAGAAAATTATTACTAAGTTGGTTGAAATTAACTTATTGAATTAATCATGTTTATAAATTTGCCCCTAAAAACATATTTATGTGCACATTTTTCATAGAAAAATACTAATAATTTTAACCAATTGGACTAAATTGAGATAAAATCAAAAGTCAAGGGCAAAAGTGGAGTAAATTGAAATTAAAGGGATAAAATGGCACAAGGGCTAAAATATATATAGACTACCAGTGTACTTTATCCATTTTAAAATTAATTTTGTTAAATAAATTACAAATGAGTATTTATAATTTTTCAAATCATAAGAAGCAATTCATATTTTAAGTAAATCTTAGGGGTGTATTTATCATTTATCTTTATTTTAATTTTAAATTTTATGTCAATTTGATTCAATTAATGATAAAAGACAACAACACAGAAGAGTGACCTTTGGAGTTAGACCCTAAGCAGCCGAGACCCCGGAGGTCACCCTTAGGTAATGTTACACAGCAGAGCCACTTAACTATGTAGTAGTAAGTCACGGACTCGTCCAGAGACAAATATTCGAACCCACACTTTTTAATACTTAGTACGGTTCATCTAGGCCTGAAAGGTTCATCCTACCAACCATATGTGTTGTTGTCCAAATTGCTGGCCCTAAAGAGAAGGAAATCTGGGAACTCAAGGGTTATTATGCCTTAAGGCCTTACCAAGTTGCTACACTTCCTTGTGTTAATCAATTGATAATGTCATTAGTGCTTTTTACAAAAAATTATCACTCAATTGGGAATAATTTGTATTTGCACACTTCATTTACTCCCAGTATACATCATTTTTCAAGTGTACACACTTATAAATTTGTTTATCTTTTGTTTTATTCATTCCACATATCAAATGTTCCAAATATATCTGTTAGTAAAAATTATGCTTACTCCCAATCGACAGGAGTTAAACAATAATTTCAACTAAACAATCAAACAAAAACAACCAGACAATTATGGAATTGGTTCAAATGCCTCAAAAGTATAAGGACTTCTTTGGAAAAACTGATAATAACAAAGTAAACAGCGCAAACACAAAGTAATTCCAGAATGAAACTACTGAAATTCACCTAGTTACAAATTGTGAATTACAAAAGAAATTACTTCTAAATTACAATAAACTACTCATAAGTCTTAAAACTATATGTTGTTAAGTTGTTGATTCCTTTTCTCTCTTTGCGAATCCTTGGCTTTATAGCTGTCCATACTTCTCTAGCTCATGATCTCATGATCCTCCAAGTCTGTAACTGCTGTTGTGTAACTGCTGCAGCTACCCCTCTTATTTTCAAAGACCCAAGCTCCATTGAATCTTCCACTTTGCCTATCAAATGGCTCTCCCACAAGCTGCCACTTGTCCATCATCACTTTTAATCCTCATTGACAGAAAAAAACACCCACTTCGTGCATGACTCCTTTTGCAAGTTGCCCATTAAACCTATGACTCTACCAATAACTGCTCCACTATTTGGGCCACTCTACACACAGGATTCAACTTTCATTGGTGACACATGTTCTCTAATTGATGCAAGATCCTCATTTTGACCCTACCATATGTCATTACCGATAGAATCCAACAAAAATGGATGCAAATAATGTCTCTCTTGTTTAAGTTAAATAAATACCAAATGTTTTTAACTTAAACAAATTCACTTCTTTGTGCCCAAATAAAGAAACCACGACCCAAATGGAAATAACCTGCAACTCTAGTTCACACTCAACACTAGGCCTATCACAAACTATAAAAAGCCAACATTTTCAACTTTACACTACTTTAGTTCCATCCTCCTTCTTTCAGAATCCTCAGACTATCCCTCTCATCTTCGAAAACCTTCACTTGAATTCTAACCATCTCAAAACGCTAATCTAGGGCGCCCAAGAAATCGAAGCCCACCAAAGAAGTTGACAACAATGACGACCTTCTTCGATTCCCAGATTCTATCAGAGCCCTCATCCCTTCTTGGAAACTAGACGTCACTTTGCTTCTAAGCACCACCTTTATTGCCAAGGCAACCTAGGCCCCACAGTTCTATCCCACTTTCCAAATGAACTATCCCTTTGCTATCCTCTTGCCAATGGTGAAAACTTGCTTCTTAATCAAACTAGACTCAACTGGAACAATAACACAAATCCCCTCAAGTCCTAGAGGCAACGGACCCCTCATAGCAAAATTGGGTTAGAAGAACTAAAGCCCATGACTCTGAGACGTAGAAACACCAAGGCATCAGTGAGGTAATCCGACTGTCGACCATGAAATATGACATGGACAAGTGGCTAATTACTGTTGCTGCATGCTTATGGTCTTAATCTTGCAACTCATTACTTTTAAAATTCGGAATGATTGCCCCACTATCCTTGATGTAGCCCATCTGACTGGGTTACCCATCCTAGGCTAGTAAATTAATACTTTACTAGAACCCCCAAAAGTAACTTTTACCTTGAATACTAACATGAGCTATACTAAATTAACCAATGAGTACAAAGGCAAACCAGGCTCCCCTGTCGAGGACAAAGAAGAATTACCTTTTACCTATTCTAGCTCTGCAGTTCCTTTTCTGTGTCCCTGGGTATAAAATCACCAGAGAAATCTTCCCATAGCCTTGTGCAATCAAGATGGCCAAGCTATGGCCTTTGCACCTTACCTTTTGACTACCCTTTACAAGGGCTTATTCTCCCTTGTTAAAAAGAAAATTTCTGCTAACTGTAGTGGGCCATTTTGGCTCATTCAGGCTTGGTTGTATGCCTATTTTCCTGAGGTATAACCTCCAAAACCCAACACTATAAGGCATATTCATCATTCTTATGCAGAACACTTTCTCACCTTTGTTAGCAAACCTTCCCTCAACTTTTCAATTATCTCACCATCTTTTACAATTTTCCCTTCGAAAGACCTCATGCTCTCCTCAGACTATTCCAAGACTGTCAATTATCATCTTCTAGGTTAGATTTCCTTTCCACGAACCCTTCTAAATTAACCAATGACCAAATCCAGTCACAGGTTAAAACCTGAAAACACATCTTGACTTGTAGACACATCCTAGTTGGTTGCTCTATGAAACGCCCCGTATTTTATTACTCGGATAATCTTACCAATATTAATTAATTAAGTCTATTTACAAATAACATTTCATCCTTGGATGAAATGATGAATAATTAAATATACATATTCCCTCTCGTTATACAACAATGACATTTACATATAAATAAAAGAAATGCCCTGAGGCTTACAATAAAAGAGAGGACACTGCTCTTTACAAAAAAATAGCACTCAGCCAAACAACAAATGAAGTAATAAAATCTATCACTACATTACACTTATGAAATGGTAAAACCCATTGTTTGATCTTCAAATCCGAAAAGCATTCCATGTACACATGTACAGGCAGGGGGTGAGCAACCACTAGCTCACCAAGCAATCTCATATTAAAACATTAGAAGATATGCAAGTACTAAAATACTCATACATATACGTGAAATCATATCATGTCCAAACCATATGATTTTATTACATAATCTCTTAAATCCAATTTATTTAATCAACCACAACAAGTTAACTTAAATAAATAAACATGTTTTAATAGCAACAGGACATTCTTTTCAATTCATTCAATTATCTCACTATCAATTGGATCAAATAATTAAACAATTCATCAAATCCATTTTATACGGTCTTATGAGATGAATGCATATGCCATGTCATGCTCAAAATATTTTTCTCATCTTTTGAAAATCTTACGCATAATGCCATTTTGAAAACACATTAATCCAACAATGTCAATAAAATTCCAAGATGGTAAATATGACTCAGGTGATCCCTAAGTTGGTGTCTGCAAATAGACTATACAAGTACTACTAATTTGTCATTTTTACCAGTATTAACTGGAAGGCTCGACACCTATCATCTACACCACCTTTCAAGACTTATCACTGTATTTACCCCAAAATCATTTCATGAAAACTTGTTTCCCAACATTTATTTCTCAATGCAAAGTTTTGAAATCAAATTTCAAAGCTCATCATTATCAAATGAATTGATATGCCAATGCAATGATTAATAATACAATGCAATATTTCTTCCACTTTCAATACTTCCACACAATATTCCCATTGTGATCAAAGTTCTAATTTCTCATTTCAATATAATTTCTTAAGATGAATATAAATACTTTTATTTCAATTCATCCATGGAACAACATAATGCCCACACTTAGAGTAATCTCAACCATTTAGTCATTTCAAGACTATATCAACAATTTCCAAAACTTCAACAATTCTCATATTCCATGAAAACCATCATTTATATGTAAACAAATAAACAAATTTTGAAACATCATTTATTTTGGCACAAAAAATAAATACAACAACATCTTCAAAGTTTGTCAACATCTTTCTTAACAACCCTCAATTTCTAGGTTTTCTCACCAAAACCACCTATCTTCATTTATTGAAAGAAAGTCACTAAAACATCTCTTTTCAATTCTCATAGTTCAAAACCATCAATTTCTATTTTAAAAGAAATAAGAAAGTAAACCCACTTTCAAAAAAAAAAAAAAAACTCTCATCTTCTTGAATCAACAATCAATTTTCAAAACAAATCAAAAGATGATTTCGAAAATCATCTAGATCTTGCAAAAAAAAAAAACATATATATAACTATATTTCAACATAACCATTTTTCATGCCAAGCTATTTTAAGAAGTAAAATTTTTACCAAATTCTCTACCAATAACAATTTCACAACTTTTTCTAAAATTACTTAACCAACATGATATTACATAAAAAATTATGAAATATGCCTAATAGTAACATTTTCAAAGTTATGAGTTTGAAAGTCCACATTTCACATTTTTATTTTCATAAAAATGAACACAACTTAATCATCAACATATCATCTTTTATAAAATATCATGAATATAATACTTTTAGAGTTTTTAATCCCAAAACAACTCTATAATCCCAACTTAAGCATTTACTCAATATTCATCAACATAAATTTATTTTTTCTCAAAAATAAATTCCAAATCAAAGATAAAAAAAATATTTCAACTTAATATTTCTCAAAATAAATCATCTAATCATAATATGATGTAGATATAATCTATACAACTATTAAAATTAAATTTTCAGATTTTTAGCAACAAAATTTCAACACAAGGTGGTCTTCCCAAATCAACCTCAAAATACCACTTTTCTTAACATTCCAACATAATTATTCTTTCAAAAATTACCTAACAAAAACCTGAAAAAAAAAAATATGCAATACCTCTTATAATGATATATTTTCTTAAAATAACCCTAACATAGCTTTAATGTAAAAATATGAAGAAAGTCCCTACCTCAAATATAAAGAAAAACAAATCCAAAAAAATAAACATCGTCCGATCATGAATCTGAGATCACCATTGCGAAGATCACGACGAGTTCTCCAACTTTCATTTACAACACTTTTCCAAAATCTCACTCTAAAGACTCCCATTTTAAGCTTGAAGCTTGAGCAAAAATGATGAATATGGAGAGAGATAGAGAGAGAGAGAGAGAGACGTTGAGCTCTCAACATCCAAGAAAAGAAAAAGAAAGGAAAAGAAATAAGGGAGAAGGTGTGGGGAACAACCCCATGTGAGTTCACTTTCCTAAAATGGGTTTTTTTTTAAAAATACAATATAATTTTTGTAATAATACCTCAAAATTTTATAATATAAATTATAAAATGATATAATTTTTTTCTCACCACAAAATATAACATTTTTGTATACCATAAAATATAATATTTTGCTCACTACGAAATATACATATTTTCATTCTTTATAAAATATATAATTTTTTCACCATATAGTACACACCATAAAATCAACTATCAAATATTTATTATAACCCCTATATAATAAATAATAACAACTCTCAAGTTGGTTACCACCGATCACAAAATTAAAAAGGACCAAACAGTTAAACATAAGTCACTAAACAAATTCAAATTAAATTAAATTTAAGTCATGGGTCCCACCCATAAGCCAAACATGGTCCAATTATATACCAAAATAGACCCAACAAATTATCCAAATCATGATCTAAACATTAAAAATTAAATAACAAAATTCTGCTATAAATTAAACTGAACATCAATCAGTCCGTGAATTTTCATAAAATAAATGCTCATCATTTAATTCTGAAAATTTTATCTAACGTGCTAGACTCATATGGGAACAACATATAAAAATTTCATAATTTTCTGAGATTGGAAACTATTTTAAAAAAATACTAAACCGAACTGTTTTCGCACAGAATTTACACAGAAGTCAAATTCAAAAATTTGCTCAATTAAATTATGCACTGTCTACATTTTTTAAAAAAAAATTTGGGTCATTACAATCTATCTCATCCACCAAGATGTCTACTTGAAGCTTTGAAAATTACTGTCCCAACCAGTGATCCAGACAATTTGGACTCTCTCAATGCATACCATATCCCTACTTTTACCCAACCATTAATGAGGAAATTGGATCCAAAGCCAATATTAAAGAATCCTCCCAAGCCAAATTCATTCTTTTGGAAAATGAAAACCTCTTCAAGGCCTTTAGTACTTTCTTCTTCAAGCCAACTTTTGACTTCACAACAAATTTTGAACACTGGTGGACCCTTATAGCTGCCATTGTTTTCTCTAAACCCTTTGAGGCTTGCCTTCAGAACACTTCTATTGACAACCAAGGTCCTGAGTCTCCATCTTCCAACCTCAAGGCTATAGGTAGATCTATTAACTCTCAACTCAAGCCACCTCATGTCATAACTTACTCTTCTTTATTACTAACTAATTTTAAATTTTGTAGCCAATACTATTCACATGGTACTTGTTGCTGAACCCCTGATCAAGGATAAGCATAAAGGCAAGGCCCCAATGGACCCAACTGTCAACCCTGAGGGTCACTCCTCTTGCTCTTAAACTGATGGGAGCCTCCATCACAGCCCTTCAAACACAAGCAAAAAGGGCACAAAGAGTGAAAGGGACCACCAGATCTCCTACCAATGAAAGAGAGACAAGAACTAAGAAAAGGCAAGAGCCCTCTGCTGCCTCATTGCCTGAAGCAAATCCCCATGAGTGAGACATTCCACTTAGTCGAATACTTAGCCAAGCTATTCAGAACCCTTCAAACCAGCTCTATCAGGTACTTTTCCTTGTTATCTACTTATTGTACTTTCTCTCCTTGTAACTTGATTCCATTTGTACTTATTATTGTTTCCCCATTTTGAAGAGAAAAAGAAAAAGAATACTCATCTCAACCATTGCTGATGATGAGGAGACCCCTAGCAACTCTTCTAAAACCACCAATCAAACTCACATCCCTCCATCCAACAATGAGCCCAAATACCAATACCAATACCAAATCAACCTAGTCCACCTTCTCATTCTGAACCACCCCATTGACTTTAGAGATGTTACCCTTGGAACCTTTCCAATGAAAGCCCTCTATCCTAGAGGGACTGTGCCTATCAACTTCCCTTTAGTGTTCTCCCTTCATCCATCAACATTTAACTCCGCTAATTCTCAAATCTTCATCATACAACAAGAGATGATTGACCTTGACCCATCTACAAATGGTCAAACATCTCCTTCTAGTCCACAAACTTCTTCAAGGGATCAAACTACTGAGTCTCCTCCACCTGAACTTCAAACCACTCATGGTAAGTATAATTCAAACTGCTCATCTGCATCTTTTCTTTACCTTATTCTACTAACCCTTTCCTCATTATTACAAGGACATAAACACTCATAGAACCACCCTAATTAACCAATGAACTAGACACAAACCCCAAGCTTACAAACACAGAAGCAACCCCAACCCAAGATGCTGGAGACACCATTAACTCCCCTACACATGAGTCTCTCACTCCAGCCAATCTTAAGCCAGCTCAGACTTCCACAACTGGTAAATCATAACCCCATAACTCATACCTCCACTAGCACCTGTTCCACCTCCTACTGACGAACAGGTAACATTCTTAACCTTACCTTCTTCATTTCCCATCATTAGTTAAGTCTTAACTGTTTACTGTCAACAGGCTATAACCACAACTCAAGACATATAGGAAGAAATTGCCGTCCTCAATAGAATTTGGACCACATATCACCCATTTCCCAGAGGCTTCACCACTTCCAATCTGACGTCCAACAAGTCTTGACCACCTTTATCAACCTCATCAACACTCCTCTTGAAGAAATTGCCCTTAACCAACTTGAAGAAGCGTTGGCTTGGCTTATTGTTGTCCAAAACCTTTCCCCTAATCCTTTCAACTCCATTAAATTAAAACAGCTAGCCAGAATCATTAATGGATGGCCAAATTTCTTAGAGATGGTTCAAACCTGCTCCAAGGACATCTAATCCAAAAAGGACTTCTTAGCCAAAGCCCAGACCATATCCTCTTCCTTCAAACTCACTCATCAAACCTCCTCAAACATCTTTGAGCAAGATAAAATGCTGGCACTTGAGGAGTCAAGGCTTGAGGCAGAACTAGCCACTATTAGGCAAAAAGGACTTCTACTGCAACAACAAAACAACCAACTTGGCCAGGAAGCAAGGACCATGCTCTCATAAATTGAAAATGGCCATTCATCAATCTAAGCTATCAAAGCATAACTTGATTAAGCCCAAGCCATGCTTGTAGATGCCCAATCAGACTGAGGCATTCTTGCCATTCTTTTTCGTAAGACTTAGCTAGTTTTTTTGGTGTGTGTATGTGTGTGTGTGTGTAAGCATACACCTTCTTGTACAGACTAATGAATACCAACACTTTATCTTGCATGGTTTGCTTTAATAATTTCTTTTAAAAGTTTCCCACATGGATGGATAATATTTTTTATAAGTGCTTTCCATTTATATTTCTTCTGTGTAGATGTCCTTCTAAGGACTCTAATTGATATGCACCTCCCTTGAGGACCTTATGGATCATGAAAGGACTTTCTCAATTCAGTGACCATTTGCCAAACTTAGGGTCTTTTGTACCTAATGGCAAAATAGTCTTCCACATTAAGTCACCTTTCCCAAAGAGTTTCAGCTTAACCTTTTTATTATAAACTCTTTCCATCTTCTTCTTCTGACCCATCATGCAATAGCATCAACCCTTTTACCCTCTATATCATGCAGCTCCATAAACACAGTCTCATTGCATTCATCCATAGGAATATCATAATGCTTAGCTACCCTATTGAACCTCACTGTTACCTCTAATGGTAAAACTACAGCATGACCATAAACCAATTCATAATGGGATACTTGAGTGTATCCCTCATTGAATTCTTGTAGGCTCACAATACCTCAGATAACAACTCAAGCTAATCCCTTGGATTATCCGCTATTACTTTACTCAATGTGGACTTAATTGTCTTATTTGATGACTCTGCTTACCCATTTGCCTGAGCATAATATGGAGATGAGTTCAACATCTGAATGCCATACACTTTGGCAAACTCCATGACTTTATCACCATTAAACACTGTCCCCTTGATCGACAGTGATTATTTGTGACAAATCAAACCTATGCACTATATGCTTCTTAATAAAGTCAATCACACGAGACTGATTCACCACCTTTAATGGAACTGTCTTCACTCACTTAGTGAAATAATCAGTCGCCACTAATATGAATGCATACTGTTTTGATGATGGAGGAAATATTTGGCCGATCAAATCCATCACCCAACCCCTAAATGGCCAAGGTTTGACAATTGAATGCAAGCCCTTAGCTGGCACTTTTTGCACATTACCATGTTTTTGGCATTGTTGACATCGCTTTGCATAACTAATACAATTCTTCCTTATAGAGGGAAAAAAATACTCATGTCTCTTAATTAACCATCTCATTTTCTCACTAGCTTGATGGGCACCACAAATGCCCTCATGAATTTCTACTATGACCTGCATTTGCTTCAAACCCCCGATACACAACAATACCAATCCATCTTGGGTTCTTCTAAACAAACCAGTCCCCAAAATGACATAGTTCATGGCATGATATTTTGTTTTCCTATCTTCTTTTGCCTCTAGATCACTTAAATACTTAATCGAAGATGACCTCCAATCATCTTTTGACACATCCAAGGCTAAAATTGACAAACTTTGCAGCTATCTACAATTGGCACAACATATTGCCCTCTTTTGAATTCTTATTATCCTTTCTTGAAAGCCTTCTATGATTCTCAAACCAGATGTTGCTTGAGCCATTTTGTTGGCTTTCTTGTTTTCAAGCCTAAACATATGCTCAAATTCTGCTGTCTCAAAACCCTTAACCAATTGTAATACTTGGTCTAGATATTCCCCAAGCACTACACTATTGCACTTATATTGGCCTATAACCTTCCTTGTCACGAGTTGTGAGTCCCCAAACACCCTTAAGTGTGGAATCCTAAGACTCCTTGCCAACTCCAAGCTAACAATTAAAGCTTTATATTCTGCTTGATTGTTTGACAACGCTTGAGACTTATCCAACTGATAAGAAGACTGAAACACCTGCCCTTGGGGTGATACCAACACCACTTCAACGCCAACACCTTTTTTAGTCTTTGAGCCATCAAACATTAACCTCCATAGCTTCTCCTCGTGTAACAACCCCGATCCGTAATGAGCTGTTAATCCATAATTAAGAATATTAATTAAGTGGTTAAGTGAAATTACATGTTAATTATGTGTTTTGCATGCTACCTGAATTTATATCTATCTATTGTAGGAATATCTGTCTAAATTTCTGCTTTAGTACGAAAACTGAAGGCCTTATCGGCATCTGAACCCGAAATCAACTAGATGTACGTGTTGTTTAAAATTTTTAGCATATTATGGTAAGTTTAATTAGATTTTGATTCGGAATCAAATAATTAAAATAAACTAATTAGATTTAATTAGATATAAGCAAGCTTAATTAAACTTAAGTTAATTTAATTAAGTTAACTTAATCCAAGCTATAAATATGTGATATAAGTTCTAGAACTCATTTTCCATCATCTTTTTGAGCCTCAAACTATAAGAGAAAGAGAGAGTGAGGAAAATAGTGTGATCAAAGAAGATGAAAGAAGGAATTATAAAGGGAATTGAGAGAATTGACTTGGTAGCTCAAAGAATTAACAACCCGGAACCCAATTGAGGAGTAGATATAAGAATTCAACCCATGAATTAAGTATATGAGTCATCAAGAATGTAAATTCAAGAAGTTTAAGTGATTAAACAAGAGAATTGAGCTAAGGAAGTAGAAAAGAAGAGCAATCCATACATGCATGCATATTTCATCACATTTTGAAGTTATTTCCAAAGGATTCTGACATGCATGTACTTATTCTAGCTTTGTTTTGAAAATTTATCATGTCTCATACCATTTCATCTTAATTGTTCATGATTTGAGAGAAAAGAATCCATACCATTACATGCATGTAATACATGTGGAGTTTCAAGTGTAATTTTGACTAATTGGCATGCATTTAGGCCTTAATTTTGCAAAATGATCTTCGAATCATGATGTTATACAAGTTTCTAAGTGTTTTCTTGAGTTTTGGCCCCTAAAAATGAGTTTTTGATGCTTTGAAGTTGAGGTTTGCAGCTTGAAGAACAATCTGGAAATTTCAGAGTTTGCAGGGTTCGCTCGAGTGGTTAACTCTTTGCTCAAGCGTACTTTGTGAGCTCTCGGAAGTTTTGTAGACAGTGTAGTTGGCTCGAGCGACCAAAGCTTTGCTCAAGCTAACTCACCTTTGTTAGGCTCATGGCTCGAGCGACTAAAAAGGTTGACTCCAGCCTAAAATGCAAACTCTCATAAGTTTTGCAGACCAAGGGATCCACTCAAGCGACCAAAGCATCACTCGAGCAAATTGCCTTGTTTTCAAAAATTTTGCTAAGTGTTTCAAAGTGTAAAGTTGCATTCTTATTGCATCCTAGGCATTCTTAACCTATGATTAAGCTATAATAATAAGGATACGAATTAGAAACACACCTAGGAAGAAATATAATAAGTTAGAACGTTTACAGAGCGTGTGTTTCAATTGTATCTGTCATGTGTTTGTGTGGGTCGCGCGCCTATATCTGTCTGATCTATCTAAGTTATATGTTCTACTTCTGGAGCTATCTGTGAGTAACAACTTTATAAAGATATGTTTAATTATACATATTTTCTGATTATACGTTAAACTCTATTTTCTAAAATGTTATTTTCTGATTAGAATGAATGATTGTCCAATTTCTGAAATGTATTCGTGGTATCCTTAGTATCATGTGTTATCGGTTACTTGGTACCAGGGTTTCACGTGGGTTCCATTCATGCATAATCAACTAACTACTCTGCACATAGGTCTTAATGACCATCTCAAGTAAATATGGGTCTTTCTAACCAACTACTCTACACGTGGGTCTTTATGACCAATCTGATTTGTTAGCTAATTGATGTACTATGTATAACTATTTACAAATCTGAATATGTATAAGAATCTGTTTCTGATCTAAATTCTGATTTCTAAATCTGTTATGGACATCATTCATCAAACCTTTACTCTGTTGTTATTCACTTGAGACTTCGAGTCTGGATTGTTCTATCAAGCCAATTACCGTGCCTCATATGGAGGTTCCTGAATGTATTTTGTGGATGAGTTCGTAATTGTCACGACCCAAACCCGCCCCTATAGGTTTAGCATTGTAACTGGCCAGTAATCTGGGATTACTGAAGGCCTCTAAGACAACATAATATTAGGGGCTAACGGAAGCAAATAACAATATACAACATCCATTGAGCTGTGCAGACTTATATGAGACATAATTTTTTTTTTTTTTAAAACTTTTTATATACATATATACACATCATCTTTAAGTCATTATATATGTACATATTAGACAAAAAGAGACTTAGCCCTATTTACAAAATACACAAGACTTGTTCAACCAAACACGAAAACAAAACTTAAACTTTAAATCACATAGCCATAATCACTTGACATATCTGGAACCTCCATGGGAGGCACATAGGTTGGCTGACAAAAACAGATTCTAGGCAGATGCCTCTAAGCCTGGTCACGCGCCTGATCACCTACATACATAACTAATACAATGAGCTAGAGCCCAGTGAATAATAATAGAGTAAAGGGTTTTAATGAATGAGTCCGTACAGATTCAGAATTCATAATTCAGTTTCGTATCAAATTCATAATTTGTCCAGATCATATACAGAAATCATAAGTCATGCGTAAGTATACGTGATACATCCATTAGCATTAACAGAGCAGATACAGAACAGATGCAGACACGTGAGGGTTACGAATAACCAGTTCCATAAAGGAACTCCGGATCCGGATAACAGAGAATAAACACGCTGAGCCCTATGATGGAGCCTCCAGTACGGGTAACAGAGTGCAAACAGATCAAGTTCCATGATGGAACCTCCGATACCGGTAACAGCCAACAGATATCATATGATGCTAAGGATGTCACGAATACATATCAGAAATTGGACAATCATTCATTGTACAGAGTATATCATTTCAGAAAACAGATCTTAATTCACCATTCAGAAAATAAATAAAGTTGAACATAGCTTTACTATGTTATTACTCACAGATAGCCGCAGAAGCAAATTAGACAGACTGAACATATCGGATAAATCAGGCAGACAATGGCGCGTGACCTACACAAGCACATAACATATACACATTGAAATACAATATTACTCCCTTGATCAAACTTGACTTTTCTAGTCTTCTACTATGCTTATTCTTTCTCATTTAAATAAACTGGGTTCTTATTTCACATATTCTTTCATTACTAAACCCTTCTTTTCCAAATAAATTGATCTTTTACTTGGCTTCTTAAACAATTACCACTAGATCAATGATTCATTCTTTAACTAACTAATCTATGTTGATTGGTAGCTTATTAATCTTTATTGAGTCATAAATCATGTCTAGAATGCTTTGGAAAGAGATGAGAATAAAAATGTGAACTAAATGCAATTTTCCAAAATATGCTAAAATAGGGCCTTCGCTCGAGCGCCACTTTGGTCGCTCGAGCGGACTGTAAAATTTGAACAACTTCTGGGAGCTCGATTTTCACGCTCGAGCGAGACTTTCCTCGCTCGAGCGGAGAGCGTAAATTCTGGAATTTCCAGAATTGCAATTGAAGTTCAAATTTGATATTCAAAGTCTCAAAACATATATTTTTTTGGTACACAAAAATAGAGAACCATTGTATGATTTAGTAAACACTTTTAATTAGAAAACATTAATTCAAAATCATGTTCCAATTGCCCAAATTTAGTTTTAATTCATCTTATTAATATCAACCCACAATTCTAAAATATAAATTAGACTTTCCAACCTCTTGAAATTCCATGATGTATGTAATACAAATAGATCCAATTTTATTATTAATAGCAAAATCAACTTAACTATGAATTACACAAATCAATTTCTTAGAAATTCAACTTAATTCAATTTTTAACCAAAAACTTAATTTATAATCATGGTGTTCTAAAATGTATCTAAATTGAATAAAATTCTTAAATTACATCACATGCATGGATTAAATAAAAATCTAATTATAAAATCAAAACTTTAGGATTAATCTCAAATTTCCATAAACTTGATTTTCTTAAAACATTTCCTTTGTCTCTTCAAAATATGAACTTGAATGGCTCAATTCCCTTAATAACTCATGTATCACAAGAAAATGCTACAAAATCAAATTAAAAACAATTAATTTTCCAAATTAATTTCCACAACTATGAGTCTACTTAATTTCTTACTTAAAACCTTATTTCTTACAAAATCCATGAGACTAATTCATAACTTTCTTAATTCATGATGCATGGAGGATTATCTAAAACATGAAATTAAAGTTATAAAACTCTTAGAAAATATTTGCATGTGTGAGATTAGGGTCAACATTCAAACCAATTGCATCCAAAATTCCTTTATTTCAATATTAAGTTCAAAATGTTCATGAATTCATAATTTCCCAAAACTTGCTCTCCTTATACCCAAACATGAAATTAATTCTCCAACTTTCTTAAAGATTCTGTAAGAGGAGCTAATTTGACTTTACTAAATTAATTAGGCCCAATAGTCCAAGGTTGGTGGGCCCGAATTTATCTCAAGTCCAAGATTGGTGGGCCCGGATTTATCGCCATCAAACGGGCCGAATCATCCTAAGCCTCGAAAAAGGTTCAGATCCACGAACTTAGAGACTTACTTGGGCTCGGACTCGAAAGGGTTCAGATCTACGAACCTAGAGATCCGAAGCACTTGGCTTCAAACGGATTCAAACGCAATCTAGAAGCCGCTCCATTAATGAGTCCCAGAACACTTGCGGGCTCGGAGCTTTCCGGGATCTACGCACCAGAACCATGGCGTAATGGAGTCCGAACAAAGGACCCGATCCCGAGGACGGTGAGTGGAGATAAATTCACTCTTCGGTTAAACTAGCCTATACCCGGGTCGAGGTGGCACGACCCCGGGGGGGTCCATGAGACTCGGCATTATTTAGTGGTAGGAAGTCCTCTAGGACTACCTCGGCCCTTAGGGATGATTGGGGATCATTGGTTAGGTGTGGCTAAGAAGAAGGGTTTGCCGAGAAGTTGATCTCCTCTTTAGGGTTTTCCTCATCCTCGGAGAGGTCACCTCTTCGGACAAGGTGGTTAGAGAGAATATTCCCATGTGCCTTGCACATAGGTTCCATCCTACATCATGAGGTGACTATAAATAGCACCCACCCATAGCTTTACAAGGGATGGATTTTGGAGATTTAACTCTTGGGAAAGAACTAATTTCCCTTCTCCATTATCAACCTTGAGAGTGAAAGTGGGAGATCCATGGGGGAGCCTTGCCATTATTCTCTCTCTAGCTATTTTGCCTTCTTCTTCACCCAATCTCTTATCTCCATCATCTCCTTTACTCTTGTGTTCTTAAGTTGAGACTATTGAAGAATCTAAGCCTCTCATTATCTTCTAGAGACTTCGAAGTTGTTCTTCAAGGATCTTCGAAGATCTTCGAATTTCCAACGACATTCTTGAACCCTCTCATATATTTGGCAACTCCATTGGGGAGGCAGATTGGTTAATGGTCTCAACGAGATTTGGAACTCATACAACACCGACAAAAATGACAGATGATGAGACTCATCAACAAGGCTCTTCTAATGGTGGTGATGAAAGGACTCAAGTTCAAGACTCAGCTCTCATCCTTGAAGCCATTCAAGGACTCCAACACACTCAACAGGAGATTCTCATGACCTTTCAAAATCTCACCCACACCATGTTGGTGATAGGTTCGCATTTCGCATCACCAGCAACAAATAGAGGTCAAATTGGCGCTGGTAAGCATCAACAACTTCATGATACTGTTGGGAACGGCCAAAACCATCAAGATCCACCCCAAATTCTCCCTGAAGTTGTACAAAATGGTGTGCAAAATCAAGTGCTAGGAGGAACAAGTCATGGCCAACCTGTGGCCCATGGAGCGCAAAATCACGCACCTAGAGGATCGAGCCATGGTCCATCGATGGTTGGAGGAGTTTCCGGCGTGATGAATGATGTTCCGGCTAATGTGGAAGTTCAAGAAAGGCCTATAGAGATTTCTCTACCAAACGGTGCTCCATCTATGCTAATTTTGTTCCACCGATTATAAATTCTACTCATATACCGAGTGGGTCTCCTTTGGCTCCGATGCCGAGTTTGCAAGCCCAACCCGATATAGCCGTGGTGTACAATGGATTTTATGCGACCCAATGCAACGTTCCATCACCAAATGGTGTGTCCATAGGTGTCGATGGCCAATATCATCATGTGTCTTCACCGATGGTGAATTCTCAACACCCAAATGGCCAAGTTGCTCCAAGCTCAGTCTTCGGGTCTACAAGTCAGGTTCCGGGAATACCACAATCAAGTTCTCTCCCTCAATAATTTCTCACTCTCGCCGATGTGCAAGCCATGTTTGATCTCGAGCGGGGCAAGAGGACTTTACCCTCTTTGCCTGATCCGGATGTCAAGCCACCATACCCTATCGAGATGTTGAGTTATCCATACCCGGAGGGGTACACGGTGCCGAAGTTCATCAAATTCAATGGTAAGCAAGGAAATGCTCGAGAACATGTTGTCCGTTTATCGAGACTTTGGGGATTCATGGTTCAAATCATATCCTCCGATTGAGAGAATTCTCCAAGTCCCTCACCGACCGAGCATATAGTTGGTACGTTAACTTGGCGCTAAACTCTCTCTGAAGTTGGGAAGAGATGGTCAACAAATTCCACGCCAAATTCTTTCAAGTGGCCGAGAAAGTGACTACACTTACCCTGTGTAAGGAAAATCAGCAGGAGGGTGAAGACATTCTCGAATATGTGAAGAGGTTCAAAGACAAAGCCGTGGACTGTCATGAGGCTGTGGAAGAAAGCTACTTGGTCCAAATCTGTGTTGAAGGGGCATTGAACGGGTACAAGATGCTTCTTGTTAATCACAAGCTACCCACCTTTTCGGCACTAATTGAAGCATCTTGGAACATCAACGTACCTCAATCTCAGGAGATCGGGTTCGAGACTAGTTATAAAACCAACTTCAAGTCATCCCAAGGACCTTCTGTCACTGCGGCTTCCGCGTCTTCTACACGAAAGTCGCAGGGGGAGGAATTCAGAGGTCAGAAGAGGAAAAACTGTG
The DNA here is from genome assembly GCA_030407325.1 of Camellia japonica. Lineage (NCBI taxonomy): Eukaryota > Viridiplantae > Streptophyta > Magnoliopsida > Ericales > Theaceae > Camellia > Camellia japonica. The sequence goes on along the minus strand of JAPPVO010000002.1, from coordinate 101,724,443 downwards.
AAGATGACACTCCTTTTCCGTATAGTGTTGAGGACGTGAAGGCCTTAGTTAAAGAATGGGTGGCAGACGGAGAACTGAAGTTGCCTCGTATCGAAGAGCTTTTACCGAAGAAGGACTGCGAGGGTCCTAATTATTGTGTTTTCCACCGATCACTAGGACATCCTACAGAAAAGTGTCGGACACTTAAGAAGATCTTCAGAAAGAAAGTCGAAGCAGATGAGCTAGAGTTCAAAGAACAGGGGCCCCAGGATATCTTAGAAGACGTGGCTATGATGGCGTATGACAACCACAACCCGAGCAGCTGGTGAAAGCTTTCCAAATGACCTTGCAACTCTAGGGGCAAATGTCAACATTCCGTAGAAGAAGTCTATCTATTACATTTACAATTTGTATTTACTGCATTGTCCAAGAAGTTCTATCTTTCTTATGTTATGAAGAAATTTATTTTCTCTATATTGTGTATCTTCATTGTGTTATGTTGTTTGAGACAGTTTTCAATTTTTGTTGCTCTTCAAAAAAGAAAGAGGAATAGTAAACTCAGTTACCAACCTGAAGGGACCTTTCTTGACGCAGTAGAAGTGTACTCCCACTTGGACATCCGAAGAGCAGCCATTGCTTCCATCAATGCAAGCTTCGAGAGTCTTTCTTGCTGAAGTAGAGTGTGCGCTCCCACTCGGACTTCCGAAGAATAGCCCTTACTTCCGTCAATGCAAGCTTCGAGGGTCTTTCTTGTTGAAGCAGAGTGTGTGTTCCCACTCGAACTTCCGAAGAATAGCCCTTGTTTCCATCAATGCGAGCTTCAAAGATCTTTCTTGCTGAAGTAGAGTGTGTACTCCCTCTCAAACTTTCAAAGAACAGATCTCGCTTTCGTCAGTGCGAGCTTCGAAGGACAGCATTTGCTTTCATTGATTGCCGAAGAAAAGAGTCTACATCCACTCGGATTTCCAAGGGACAACTTTGCCTCCACTCGGATTTCCAGGGAACAATCTTTACTTCCGTTAGTACAAGCTTGGTAGACTCGATTGCCAGCCATGAGGGATCTTTCTTGCCAAAGAAAGGAGTGTGTTTCCGCCCAGACTTCCGAGGGACAGCCCTTGCTTTCATTTGGACTTCCAAGGAACAAACCTCGTTTCCATCAGTGCGAGCTTCGAGGATCTCTCTTGTTGAAGTAGAGTGCGTGCTCCTACTTAGACTTTCGAAGAGCAAATCTCGTTTCCATCAGTGCGAGCTTCGAGGATCTCTCTTGTTGAAGTAGAGTGTTTGCTCCCACTCAGACTTTCGAAGAACAAATCTCATTTCTATCAGTGCGACCTTCGAAGATCTTTCTTGTTGAAGTAAAGTGTGTGCTCCCACTCAGACTTTCAAAGAACAGACCTTGCTTCTATCAGTGCGAGCCTCAAGGATCTTTTTTTGCTGAAGTAGAGTGTGTTCTTTCACTCAAACTTTCAAAGAGTGTCAAGGATCTTTCTTGCTGAAGTAGAGTGTGTTCTCCCACTCAGACTTTCGAAGAACAACCCTCGAGACTCGGTGGCCTATCAGAAGGGATCTTCTTGCCAAAGTAGGGTGTGTGCTACTATTCAAACTCCCAAGGGACAGCCTTGCGTCTGTTTGGACTTCTGAGGGACAACTCTTGTTCTCATTAGTGCGGGTCCAAAGAACAGCTCTTGCTTTCATCAATACAAGCTCCGAGGATCTTTCTTTTCAAAGTAGAGTGGACTCTTACTCGAACTCCTGAGGGATAGCCTTTGCTTCCATTAGCTGCCGAAGTAGATGTGCGCATCCACTCGGACTTCTGAGGGAGAGCCTTGTTTTTGCTCGAACTTCTGAGGGAGTGCAAGCTTGGTAGACTCGGTTGCCTTCCAAAGGGATCTTTCTTGCCGAAGTAGGGTGTATGCTACTTTCGGACTCCTAAGGGACAGTTTTGCTCTCGTTCAGACTTTCGAAGGACAGCCCTTGCTCTCATTAGTGAAGATTCTGAGGGCCTCGGGGTCGTGGATTTCGCACAAAAAAATTTATTTGCCTGAAATAGCAAAGCTGACAAACGAGATAAGCAATATCAATTTCAAATCATGATTTAGGCATTATCCGAATGGGGCAACATCAACAACTACACGTTTGTTCTATTCTCTTCAAATTTTCAACAATGGTGCTCAACAACAAATTGCAATGGCCTTCAACAAGCCCACCAAGATTCAACAAATTTTTTTAAAATTATTGCAGGGCCAAATTAGTTCAACAGTACCTATTTCGACATTCACAGGGATGGCAATGAATAAATTCACACGAGGCAACCAGCGAATGCTTAATATTTTTCAATAGTTCTATTTATATCAAATTATCAACGCACGGGCTCAGGTTTTAAATATCAGGAGGAGTGCAATGTCATGCTGTGTTTTTATCTTGCAAAATCAACAATGAAGTTCAATAGCCCAGTGTTAAAGATTTATCTATATCCAGTCCATCAATAAAAGTCCCGAATCTCAAGCAAGGATTTGAAGATGTATATAATTAGAGCACTAGTTCAAGATTGTTTGCAAGCCTCAAGACTGAAATAAATTATCACCAGAATTCCCAAATCCAAAAATGTATCAGTGCATATTTATTTTGAGCACAAAAGTCCATCAAAACAATAAGAAGGAAGGTGGGTTTACGCAGGAGCTTCCACCAAATTCAAAGAGTGTACCCACAGATTTATACTAACAGAGGAAGAGCACAGCTGAGTCAGAGTCAATGCGGGAAGCAGAAAATAGGCTACGGATTAGTAAAATCAGCAGCAAGGACAACTGGAATAGATTGGCGATGGCACAGACATTGGATGAAAATGGATATGGACGGACCGACACCGCATTGAGTGGGCGGCATGGCCGTCACTTCTCAGTTACGGTTGATAAATACAACAACGGTGCAAGAGCTGGGCAAGACAACGCATGTCGCGTTGAACGGGGCAACATGCGTAGTCGGCGTTGGACAATCCGAAGCCGAAGGTAGCAGTAGCGTCACAGAGAAGTCGGTGTTGGTGCTGGTTGGTGGAACCTTGCTCCGGAGTGTTTGGATCTCTGAGAAGGTGCGTTGTTAAACCGAAGTGAAGCACCGACGGTGAGCAGCAACTTAGATCGCGATGCTGGGACAGGTCAGGTGGCTGGGCCCCGACGTCTGTGGCAGTAGGAACTGGGCTAGGTCGGTGGTGTTGCTTGGAGCTGCAACAATGAACAGCGTGCAAGTATCGGTGGTCTACAGTAATGACACGGCAAGCTGGTTATGGTTGCCTTCGGTTTAGCGGCTGCGGAGCTTCGTTGAAGAGGGAGAGAGTTGGGTCGGTCTTGAAGAAGAAGAGAGCTGGGTTGGGTATCCACCAAGAACAAACCCAAATCATGTAAAATTAAGGAAATGGAGGAGGGTAATAAAGAGGACCCAGATGTAGTAGTAGAAATGGTTGTGCCAGAGCTTGGTGGAGAGGATCAGAAAAGTTTTGAGGCTGTTCAGCCGACATGGGCATATAAAAAAGGTAAGGGGTATTGATTAGGGTTGTTATCCCTTTCTTTAAATAGAAAAAAAAAGGTTTGATGCTTGGAATATTCTTTCATATTCTGAATATATATATATAGAAAATGAGTGGGAGCACTAATTAGTGCTACTACTAATGATGTGGCAGTGAGCCCACCATGAATGATTTGATGTTTTGGCCTTGATGTTATATTTTTTTTTCTTTTTTTATTGAGTGTCATGTCATTGGTGATCTTTTTAGAGTTCCAAAATTGGTGGTCTCTATCATTGTTATATATATATATATATATAAGAGCCTACCGTTCGTTTTTTCCAAATCAAAAAAAACAAAAGTGTATGAGCCTTACCTTTTTATAATCAAAAGTGAGTGTGGGCCTTATCTCTCCAATATTAAAAAAATGGGTGCTCTATTTCTTTGTTTATTTATTTATTTCTTGGATAAGAAAATGGATCTTTAGTTATTTTAGAAGAAAAAGAAGATTTGGAATCATACTTGCCGATTTATGGAATTGAAGAATTCAAATTGACTTTTGAAAAAAATTAAAAAAATTAAAAAAAAGTTCAAGAAAAAAAAAAAAAAAGTGTTATTTATTTATTTATTATTACTTGTCGATTTTATCCGTAAATTGTGGTGAGCCATCAGCTTTATTCATAGACTCTGTCAAGACCAAATATTTCCAAAGACGTAATGCGAAACATGGCTAACAAGGTGAAACTATGCATGTCCGAGAAAACTACAATTTCTCATACACGCAAGGGGCAAATGTAAGAGGAGCTAATTTGAGTTCACTAAATTAATTAGGCCTAATAGTCCAAGGTTGGTAGGCCCGAATTTATCTCAAGTCCAAGATTGGTGGGTCCGGATTTATCGCCATCAAACGGGCCGAATCATCCTAAGCCTCGAAAAAGGTTCGGATCCAGGAACTTAGAGACTTACTCGGGCTCGGACTCGAAAGGGTTCGGATCCACGAACCTAGAGATCCGAAGCACTTGTCTTCGAACGGATTCAGACGCAATCTAGAAGCTGCTCCATTAATGAGTCCCAGAACACTTGCGGGCTTGGAGCTTTCCGGGATCTACGCACCAGAACCATGGCCGTAATAGAGTCCGAACAAAGGACCCGATCCCGAGGACGGTGAGTGGAGATAAATTCACTCTTCGGTTAAACTAGCCTATACCCGGGTCGAGGTGGCACGACCCGGGGGGGTCTATGAGACTCAGCATTATTTAGTGGCAGGAAGTCCTCTAGGACTACCTCGGCCCTTAGGGATGATTGGGGATCATTGGTTAGGTGTGGCTAAGAAGAAGGGTTCGCCGAGAGATTGATCTCCTCTTCGGGGTTTTCCTCATCCTCGGAGAGGTCACCTCCTCGAACAAGGTGGTTGGAGAGAATATTCCCCATGTACCTTGCACATGGGTTCCATCCTACATCATGAGGTGACTATAAATAGCACTCACCCATAGCTTTACAAGGGATGGATTTTGGAGATTTAACTCTTGGGAAAGAACTAATTTCCCTTCTCCATTATCAACCTTGAGAGTGAAAGTGGGAGATCCATGGGGGAGCCTTGCCATTATTCTCTCTCTAGCCATTTTGCCTTCTTCTTCACCCAATCTCTTATCTCCATCATCTCCTTTACTCTTGTGTTCTTAAGTTGAGACTATTTGTAACAACCCTCGTCGCTGATTACCGAAAAACTACTGATTACTGTTAAACTAAGACTGATTATGAGAAGTAATTGAACTGATTAAAATACTGGACTGACTGACTGAGATATGAAACTGAATCGATTTACTGTATTTGTTTAATTGCATGTTTATCTGTTTGACTGTTTAATTATCTGTTCAGTTTTTATGTTTAAACTGCTAATTGAAGGCCTTATCGGCGGTCGAATCTGAAATTGATTGATGATTTAGGATCGTTATAATTTATGTAATTTTATGGTATATTTAATTGAAAACTGATTTGGTATGATTAAATTAGATTAAAATAAGCTAAGTCACATAATTCGGCATAATTACCATTTTGCCATCTAGTGGACCACTACACCATACATTGTCCAAGACTTAGTCTTGCCTTATACAACATTTCATCAGCCCATTGTTGAGAGTCTCAACCGACTAGAGAGAGAGAGGGTAGGAGAAAAGCTTGAGTTCTTGAGTTTTGGCTTAGAGATTGAGAGAACTGAAGGGATTCTTGCATATTTGGACTTCTACACTTGAATTGAAGGCTTAAGGTAGAAATTCATCTTCTCATTCTTGTGTTTAAGTTAGTTCTTGCATGGTTCATGCTAAATTGAAGAGTTGAGTTAAGAATTGGTCTTGTAATGTTGAATTATGGCACATATCATGCATGCATGTCTACATTGTTGCATTTTGAGGTTGATCACATGGAAATCTTGCATGCATGTTCATGTTTATATGTTAAGTCCATGATTTCATCTTGAATTTGAGAGAATGAGCTCATTAGAGCATGTTTTGAAACTTGAAAGTTGTTTAAAGTTCATGCATGTTCATTTGAGATCTTGTTCATGAAATTGGGTTTGAAAACGGATTTAATTAAACTACCCTTGGGCTTTGATTTGTCAAATTGATCTTTGAAACATGTAATATTATGAGTTTTGAAGTGTTTTTCAGAAAATTAGCCCAAGAGGATCGAATTTGATGCATTTAAACTTGATTTGAGCTTGGAAGTTCAAATTTGGAAATTCCAGATTTTGGACTCCCGCTCGAGCGGGGAAAGTGGCGCTCGAGCGAGAAATTCGTGCTCCCAGTACTTTGCACTGTTTTACAGTACGCTCGAGCGGGGTATTTGGCGCTCGAGCGGGACCTTGTGTCTTGCGCTCGAGCGGCTATCGAGCGCCCAATCGAGCGTGATTTTTGAGCATCCAGTACTTTTTGGTCCGCTCGAGCGGTAAAGTTTACGCTCGAGCGGGGACCCTTATTGCATGTACGCTCGAGCGGGGAAATCTGCGCTCGAGCGGGACTCTGTTTTCTGAAGATTCTGAAAATGTTTTCTGAGTACATCTTTGCATCCTCATCCCATCCTAGGCATTCTTAGGCCTAGTTTACGACATCTTAATGAGGATATAGATGTAGAACACACCGAGGCAATTAGGGATTAAATTATTATTATCCTTCCCAACTGTGTAGCTTAGTGTGTGTTCATTCTGTACTGTTTAGGGTTGGCATTTCCGAGGTGACGCTCTAGCCTACTGTAGCCCAGAACTCTGTGAGTAACAATTGTGTAAAGATATGTTCAAAATGATTATCTTCTGAACAACTGAATTGTACTGTTTTCTGAACTGTTTACTGTTTACTAAATGAATGTATGTCCTATATTCTGAACTGTACTGTGGCATCCTTAGCACCTACTGTTTACTGTTACTGTTACAGAGATCTCTGTCGGTTCCCTCGTTGGAACCACTACTATTTACTGATTGATGGCCATCATTTACTGTTCGGTCTTTAAGACTTACTGTCTACTGTTATGCTAACGGATGTACCACATATGACTGTTTACTGTATTGAACAACTGATATACTGATTTAATGAACTGTTTTCATTACTGTAAGGACATTCATTCTAAACCTCTTTACGCTTTACGTTATTTACTGGGCTTTAGCTCACTGCTCATAAATATATGTAGGTGTACAGGCACCGGACCAATGCTAGAAGCGTCGGAGTAAACTCCAGTTTTGTCAAGCCAACCAATATGCCTCACTGCGAGGTTCCGAGCCTGCCAAGCTTAGGCTGTGGGGTGTTTTAGTTTCCCCTTCTGTTTCGTTTTAGTAATACTGTATAGACTGAACGTTTCGCACTGTACTGTTTATCAGGGATTAAGTCCCTGTTCTGACTGGTTGTATATTATATGCATACTGTTTCGTACTGTTCTGTATAAATGTATGAAAAATCTTTTTGGCATACAGACTGTCACAGCTCATTGGACATTGTTTATTTACTGTAATGGCTTCCGCCATGCCCCTGTACTCTGTTTTACTGTATTACTGTTAAGCAGGCCTTTGATAATCTAGGATTACTGGCCGGTTACGGTACTAAACCCATAGGGGCGGGTTTGGGTCGTGACAGAGTGGTATCAGAGCGATACTTAACCATGAGTTATACCGCACACACGTGTCCAAATGAGCTATAGGATGTCCTAGAAAAGCAATTAGGGCATTACATGAGCATGATAAGTGTGTGGTTATGACATGACTGAACATGTGCTAATGTGATAAACTGTTAAGTGTGCAACTGCTTATGTTTTTAATTGCTATAACTGCTTATAATGAAATGGATAATGCAAATGAATCTGAGTCCTCATCCACTGAGGCAAGAATGGCAAGAATGGAAAGAATGATGGAACTGATAACTGCAAGATTAGAGCAACAATAGAACCAACAGCCCCCACCTCCTCCTCCGGCTGTACCGGAACAGAACGTGAATGTACAGAATGTAAATGTTAATGATGGGGACATAATTGCTCTCACCCACAAGTTCAGTAAGATGAAACCGCCATCCTTTCAGGGAGGCCTTGAACCGTTAAAGGCTGAAGCTTGGGTGCTTGAAATAGAAAAATTATTTGAAGTGTTTCCGTGCTCGGAAGCGCACAAAGTGTTGCTAGCTACCTTCACCCTACAAGAAGAAGCTAGAAGGTGGTGGATGTTGATCCATGACACCAACACCGTTCTGACATGGGCTCAGTTTAAAGAGTCCTTTTTCGAAAGTACTTCTCTCAATGTGTCAGGGATAGGAAGGTGACTGAATTTGAACTACTGAGGCAGGGCACGATGTCCGTTGCCGAATACGAAACAAAGTTCACCGAGCTTGCTAGATATGCACCGCATATGGTGGACGCTGACTACAAGAAGGCCAGAAAATTTGAAGGCGGCCTTAATGTTGCAATACTTAACAGAATAAGTGTTTTAAAGCTACCGACTTATGTAGGTGTTCTTGACCGAGCATTGATGGCTGAGTCGAACATCGAAGTAGTGAAACAATCTGAATCACCAGCGTCTGAATGGCGTGGTAAAAGGCAGGGTTTCAGGTTCAAGAAAGGCAAGCCCAACCCATCAAATAAGAAACAGAATACGGGGTCAACAACTAGCCCCAGCCAAGGGAGTGGTTTCACTCCATCTTGTTCTGAATGTGCCAGGAAGCACAAAGGGGTTTGTTATAAAATTTCTGGTGCTTGTTACAGGTGTGGCAAGGTGGGCCACATGGTGAAAGATTGCCCTTCCACTGCTCCGGGCAATAGTAAAGCTGCAGGCAGCGCCGCAGCATCAACTGTAGCACCAAAGCCTAACCCCAAAGCTACCGGGAAAGAGCCTATGAGGCAGGGCCGAGTGTTCGCCCTAGTACCGGGAGACGTGCAAAATACTGAAACCGTTGTGTCAGGTATCCTCTCTATTTGTGCTCAAAATGCATATGTACTGATTGATTCGGAGTCTACACACTCATATGTATCGCATGCTTTTTCACGGAAATTGAGTAGACCCTTAGAACCTATGAATTATCTGTTAGCTGTATCATCACCTATGGGAGGATCCATGACATGTGCTTATATGTACCCTGCATGTGAAATCATTGTTGGGGATATGCATCTGTTTATTGATTTACTACCATTGAACATTGATCATTTTAATGTAATATTGGGGATGAACTGGTTACAAAAATATCATGCTACCATTGACTGTGTAACCAAGCAAGTTGTTTTCTGTCCACCTGGTTTACCCGAATTTGTGTTTAATGGGGTTGGAGTAGTACCTCCTCCGTATTTGATTTCTTCTGTGAAAGCTGTTAAATTGATTAGAAAATGGTGTAAAGGATATCTGTGTTCCGTACTGACTGTATCTACTGGCGATAATGTTAAAACTGATGTGAACTGTATTCCTATAGTCAGAGAATTCCCAGATGTATTTCCAGATGATCTGCCAGGGGATTTGATTGACAGGGAGATTGAATTCACCATTGATGTGATTCCGGGAACGCAACCTGTATCGAAAGCTCCTTACCGAATGGCTCCAACTGAATTGAAAGAATTGAAAGTGCAACTGCAAGAACTGTTAGACAAGAAGTTTATCAGGCCTAGTACTTCACTGTGGAGCGCACCGGTTTTGTTTGTGAAGAAGAAAGACGGCTCACTGAGACTGTGTATTGATTACCGTGAATTGAACAAGGTAACTGTGAAAAATAAATACCCATTGCCGCGTATTGATGATTTATTTGATCAGTTACAGGGTGCTCAAGTGTTTTCCAAGATTGATCTCAGATCGGGGTACCATCAACTGAAAGTTAAACCAGAAGACATTGATAAAACTGCTTTTAGAACGAGGTACAGACATTACGAATTTTTAGTTATGCCTTTTGGAGTTACCAATGCACCTGCAGCATTTATGGACCTCATGAATAGAATCTTTAAACCGTACCTTGATGACTTTATTGTGGTATTCATTGATGACATATTGATTTACTCCAAAAGTATAGAAGAACATGAACATCATCTGAGACTTGCCCTGCAGACCCTAAGAGAACAGAAACTTTATGCTAAACTGTCTAAATGTGAATTTTGGCTTGACCATGTTATGTTTTTGGGACATGTTATTAGCAAGGATGGGTTTTCAGTTGATCCACAGAAAATTGAAGCTGTAGTGAACTGGCCTAGACCAACGAATGTGACAGAAGTCCGAAGCTTTTTGGGATTGGCTGGATATTACAGAAGATTTGTCAAAGATTTCTCCAAAATTGCCTTACCATTGACTCAACTGACACAGAAGGGGATATCATTTGACTGGACTGACCAAAGGGAATCAGCGTTCCAAGAGTTGAAAACTCGATTGGTGACTGCACCGGTTCTTACCCTACCCTCAGGTACGGATGGTTATACTGTATTTAGTGATGTTTCTCATAAGGGTTTGGGATGTGTTTTAATGCAGAATGGGAGAGTAATTGCTTATGCTTCCCGACAACTGAGACCGCATGAAAAGAACTACCCGACCCATGATCTGGAACTCGCTACAGTAGTATTCGCACTGAAAATTTGGCGTCACTATCTATATGGGGCGACATGTGAAGTTTATACCGACCACAAAAGTCTGAAGTATTTCTTCACTCAGAAAGAACTGAATATGAGACAGCGGAGATGGCTAGAATTGATCAAAGATTATGACCTACAGATTCTGTATCACCCGGGAAAAGCCAATACTGTAGCCGATGCACTGAGCCGGAAGTCGATTGCAAATTTAGCTTGTTTGCTCACTGGACAGAAAGAGTTGCTTAGTGATCTTGAAAAATCTGAAATTGAAATTGTTTTGAAAGAATAAGGTGGAACAATGGCTGCTATTTCTGCTCAACCGGCATTGATGGAAGAAATTAAAGAGAAACAGCAACATGATGACTTCTTGAAGAAGATCATCGAAGAAAGGGAATCTAAACCGAGACCGGGGTTCAAATTTGAAAACAATGTATTGAAATTTCAAGGAAGACTGTGTGTACCGAATGATACTGAACTGAAAAGAAGAGTTCTGCAAGAGGGCCACAACTCAAAATTTTCCATCCATTCAGGGAACACGAAAATGTATCAAGATATGAAACTAAATTTCTGGTGGCCGGGAATGAAGAAAGAAATTGCTGACTTTGTGTCAAAATGTCTTCATTGCCAACAAGTCAAAGCGGAACATCAGCGACCCGCAGGCTTACTGCAACCCTTACCCATACCGGAATGGAAATGGGAGCATATCACGATGGATTTTATCGTTGGATTGCCTCGCTCTAGAAAAGGTATGGATTCAATTTGGGTTATTGTTGATAGACTAACAAAATCTGCTCACTTCTTACCTGTCAAGACAATTTATAATGCGGACAAGTTGGCTGTAATTTATATTGATGAAATTGTTAGACTGCATGGAGTGCCTGTGTCCATTGTTTCTGACAGGGATTCGAAGTTTACATCGAGATTTTGGCAGAGCCTACAGATTGCATTGGGTACTGAACTGAGACTGAGTAGTGCCTACCATCCTCAGACAGATGGTCAATCAGAAAGAACCATCCAGACTCTGGAGGATCTACTGCGAATGTGTGCCCTTGATTTTCAGGGAAACTGGAAAAGCCATTTGCCATTGGTTGAATTCGCCTACAACAACAGTTACCATTCGAGCATTGGTATGGCGCCTTTTGAGGCATTGTATGGCAGAAAATGTAGATCTCCGATTTGCTGGGCAGAAGTTGGAGATGGGCCTTTGCTTGGGCCCGAAATTGTGTATGAAACGACTGAGAAAGTGAAATTGATACAACAGAGACTGAAAACTGCACAGAGCCGACAGAAAAGTTATGTAGATGTCAGAAGGCGAGACAGAGAATATGAAGTGGGTGATCACGTTTTTGTGAAAGTGACACCGATGAAAGGCCAGACTCATTTTGGAGTCAAAGGCAAGTTAGCGCCAAGGTATGTCGGACCGTATGAGATTATTGAGAAAATCAATCCGGTGGCGTATCAAGTTGCGCTTCCTCCTGAAATGGAGCATATGCATAACGTCTTCCATATTTCGATGTTGAGAGATTATCTCCGGGATCTTTTCCATGTGATTGAGCCTACTCGGGTAGTGTTGAGTGATCACTACACTTACAAGGAACGGCCTATACAGATTGTAAACAGACGGATCAAGAAACTGAGAAACAAAGAGATCCCGTTAGTGAAAGTTGACTGGCAAAACCATGGTGGTGTGTATGCCACTTGGGAAAGGGAAGATGACATGGCTAAAAGATATCCAGAACTGTTTCCACTGAACCCTATTTTCTTCCAGAACGAAGGTAACTCGAGTTTAGAGAACTAAACTCTTTTTAAGGAGAGAAGACTGTAACAACCCTCGTCGCTGATTACCGAAAAACTACTGATTACTGTTAAACTGAGACTGATTATGAGAAGTAATTGAACTGATTAAAATACTGGACTGACTGACTGAGATCTGAAACTGAATCGATTGACTGTATCTGTTTAATTGCATGTTTATCTGTTTGACTGTTTAATTATCTGTTCAGTTTTTATGTTTAAACTGCTAATTGAAGGCCTTATCGGCGGCCGAATCTGAAATTGATTGATGATTTAGGATCGTTATAATTTATGTAATTTTATGGTATATTTAATTGAAAACTAATTTGGTATGATTAAATTAGATTAAAATAAGCTAAGTCACATAATTCGCATAATTACCATTTTGCCATCTAGTGGACCACACACCATACATTGTCCAAGACTTAGTCTTGCCTTATACAACATTTCATCAGCCCATTGTTAAGAGTCTCAACCGACTAAAAGAGAGAGGGTAGGAGAAAAGCTTGAGTTCTTGAGTTTTGGCTTAGAGATTGAGAGAACTGAAGGGATTCTGCATATTTGGACTTCTACACTTGAATTGAAGGCTTAAGGTAGAAATTCATCTTCTCATTCTTGTGTTTAAGTTAGTTCTTGCATGGTTCATGCTAAATTGAAGAGTTGAGTTAAGAATTGGTCTTGTAATGTTGAATTATGGCACATATCATGCATGCATGTCTACATTGTTGCATTTTGAGGTTGATCACATGGAAATCTTGCATGCATGTTCATGTTTATATGTTAAGTCCATGATTTCATCATGAATTTGAGAGAATGAGCTCATTAGAGCATGTTTTGAAGCTTGAAAGTTGTTTAAAGTTCATGCATGTGTAGACACCCCATTTTTGACCGACCTTAAGACTCAGACGTCATCGATTGAGTGCTCGGTGATATTGCATACTGTGCTCGTTCAGAAGCCCCAGAGTCGCGGCCGTGCGCCCTGCCTCCGGACTTCCAAATCCTCTTCTGTGCCTTGTCTCGGTTTGCGAACCAGGCTCGGTTTTCTCTGTTTTCTTTCTTGAGGGAAGGGAGTAGTCCTGTAGCTATCTCTCGGTGGCCGTGCGCTACATTTCGTGGCCGTAGGCCATTTTGCCCATTTCGGAGCCCGGTTCTCGGTTTCCGGAGCCGTCAGGCCGTGCGCTTCGGTTCGGGACTGCCCAACCGTCTCCGATTCCTCCGGTTCTTGGCAGTACCTCTGTTTTGTCATAACAGGCACACTGGGGCCCCTGATGCCCACTTCGTGGCCGTATGCCACTTTCGGTGCTTATAGCCGGTTTTCGGGCCCCGAACCTCGCGGTTTGGCCCCCGAGCATTCATTTCGCATCGGTTTTCTCCGGTTCTTGGCAGGTACCTCTGTTTTAACATTCCGAGGAACACTGGGGCTCTGGTACCCACTTCGCTGCTGAACACCACTTCCGTGCCTACAACCATTTTCAGGACCCCGAACTGCGCGGTTTGGGCCCCGAGCGTTCATTTCTCATTAGTTTTTGTTCAATTTTGGCAGGTACCTCTGTTTCAACATTAGGAAGATCACTGGAGGGTAGGAGGCCAGCAATTATCCCAGATAACCAGTTTCGCTCCTCCGGCGCCCGTTTTGCTCACTTCCGGGCTAATGTTGAACACCCAGGCCCATTTTCTTCCAACCAAAGCTACATATCTGTGATCAGGGGACATGGGAGGACCCTAAAACTACTGGTCGGCCAGCAATTGTGGATTTCATTTTTGAGCCTCTCCTTCAAGCTCTATGTTGTGCTTCTGCTTCAGTGTTGCTAATTTCCGACCTTGGGGCCTTGTTCTACACATCTGGGAGGACACCATTGCATGGTGGTCGGCCAGCAATTTGTAACTTCATTTTTGGGCATGCCGGCCGGCCAGGGTGAGTGGCTGGCCGACCAGGTGGGGTGGCCGGCCGGCCACCTCCCAGAAATTTACCTGGCCGGCCAGCTTTCTGCTTTCCAGCCCTTTCCAGCTGTCCGGATATTTTTCAAAATATCCCTGGGCATCCGGGGATATTTTGGGAGGGAATGCTTGGATGCAATTCCCTCCCCTTTTACACCTTTTCTTCCCTATTTGAAAGCTTGCCTCCTCCTTGCTAAGTTACAACATTTGACCTCAAGACTTCATCTCCAAAACCTCCATTTTCCTCTCCAAACCCTCAAAGTTCTTCAAGTCTCTAGGCCATTCCTTCATCAACTCCAAGCTCCACCCTCACCACCTCCATTCCAGCAGCAAGGAAGGGTTCCTCAGAGGCTTAGAAGCAACTTTCATCAAGGCAAGAGGAAGCAAAAGTTGATCTTCAAGGGTAAGTTGCTAGTTCCCTTTTCTAGCATAATTTTCCTTCAATTCTTTACCCTCTTTGCTCACTGTTTTGAGCTCTGACCACTTACTGAAAGTGTCCTCTTTTGAGCTATTCTTGATGTTTGTTTAAGGGCTCAACCCTGTTTGTCCCTCTATCTTGTCTTCTTCAATATCACTCTTTAGGCCATTAATTTGCATGCTTTGTTTGGCTTTTGAGTGATCTGATTTCGAGCATACTATACTGTGAGTGGGCTTATTTTGAGCCCCTCTTCAACATTGAAGAAGGGCTCAGCCATGTTTGACTTCTCTGTCATGCACTTCCTTTGAAATGCTTCCATTTTACCGTAAAATTGCATGATTGTTTTGGTCTATTTGTGATCTGAGTTGGAGCATGAAACATACTGTGATTGTGCTTATTTTGAGCCCCTCTTCAACATTGAAGAAGGCTCAACCTGGTTTTAATGCTCTACATACCACTTGTTTTGAATTCATGTTCTACTTCTTTTGCATGCTTTGTTAAGCTCACCATGCTTCGGATTTCAGCCTTCATCAGGCCTAGACAGAGCCTTATTTTTACCTATTCTTCATGTTTTGTTAAGGGCCTTAGGCCATTTGATGACTGGTTTTGGTACCTCATGTTGTATCCTCCATATTTTCCGTAAAATTGCATGCTTTGTTAGGCTTCTTAGCTACTGATTTGAGCCTTCATCAGGCTTAGAGAGTGTCTTAGAATAACTCATTCTTCATGTTTGTTAAGGGTCCAAAGTTGTTTGATCATTTCTTATGATACCTCATGTTGTAGCCCTTTGTAGGCTCATTTTTGCATGCCATTTTAAGCATGTCTACACACTGAATTGGAGGATCTCATCTACTGTAAATGTGCATGTTTTTGGCCCCTCTTTAATTTTGTAGAACTGATTTTCTGGTTTGAGCATTGTATATACTACTTGCTTTGTAATTCCCTCTTTTTCCCCGTTTTTGCATACTAAATTTGCCATGCTTGTGGTTCTTGTTTAGCCTTGCTTTGTACTGAAAAAATGCCATATTTGGGCTGCCTTGCTACTGTTTGCATGTCATGATCATGTTGTGCATGTTTAGTATGGCTATAGGCCATTTCGGGTACTTAAAATCACATTTCGGGATGATTTCATGCATTGGTTGTCATTTCGTATCATTTCGGGACTGTTTTCCCCTTCATTTAGGTGCTGAAATTTGGTTTGCATGCTTGCATATCATTTCCCGTGCATTTCATGCCTTCGGGCCATGCCTCGGTTTGCGTGCCCGTGGGCACGCACTTCGAGACACCTCTGTTTTATCCAACGGCATCTGATGTGAGTGTGGCTGAGGTCCACTCATGTTAGTATAAGCCCAATTTGCATTTCAGTCTCATTTTATCATTGCCTCGGTTTGCGTGCCCGTGTGCACGCATTTCGAGGCACTTCATTCTTATCCGACGGCCTCCTATGTGAGTGAGCTGAGGCTCTCCCATGTGGTATAAGCCCATCGTAGCATTCCGTATGCCATTTCATTCCATTTGTCATCGCCTCGATGTGCACCTGTGGGCACACATTTCGAGGCACTTCGGTTTTATCCGATTTCCACTTCATATCATCGCCTCGATGTGCGTGCCTGTGGGCACACATTTCGAGGCACTTCGGTTTTATCCGATTTCCACTTCATATCATCGCCTCGATGTGCGTGCCTGTGGGCACACATTTCGAGGCACTTCGTTTTATCCGATTTCCACTTCATATCACGCCTCGATGTGCGTGCCTGTGGGCACACATTTCGAGGCACTTCAGTTTTATCCGATTTTCACTTCATATCATTGCCTCGATGTGCGTGCCTGTGGGCACACATTTCGAGGCACTTCAGTTTTATCCGATTTGCATTTCACATCATCGCCTCAGTTTGCGTGCACGCATGCGCGCTTTCGAGGCATCTCATTTCATCTCATTTTCATCTCATTCTCACAGTATTTGCATACTAGGCTGTATCTTAGTTGCATTTCATGCATATCATGCATATTGCATCGTGTTCGGGATAGGAGTTAGCCCGGGCACGGGAAACGAGGCACGTTTCGTACTCCGAGTGACGGAACGGGTCTCAATTCCCCAGTCACCGACACTCCGGATTACCCATGATGGAGTTAGGTTTTGTTGTAGCATTCATCTGCATTCATCCTATATTGAGTTGTGCAATCTGACCCCTCGGCCATCATGCATCGAGATGCGTGATTGGTGGCACGAGGATCGAGGTATGCATATATTTGTGAAATGCATTGCTATGCCCTTTTCCTGCTCTCTGCAGCAAAATAAGGAATCAACAACTTTTCGGAGTCGGCGCGCATTTCGAGAAACATTGCAAACAGAGGCTAAATGGGCATCCCAGTGGATTTCCGCGCAACACAGTCCACATACATCATTCATCAGAAGCGAGGCAGCCCCTGGCTTGCATGCCAGTTTACAGCTTTCCTAGTTTAATTTGTTAATTAATTAGGATTTTGTGTATTTCGGACTGTATTCTTTATTATTTCGGACTGTATTATTTATTCGGACCCTCTGCGCGAGGGCATAATTGTAATAAGTGGGTGAGTGTGATGTATGTCTTCCAACCCCACGTCTTTCTCCCTTTTATTTATCCGCTTACGATGGTTAGATATACAGGGGGTCCTGAGAATTATACCCCACACCTGACGCTGAAAGCGCTCCCCCAGAAACCAGGCCCTACCGACTGGTCCCTCGAGCAGGAACCTATACTGGGAGCCACTCGACCCTCCGGGTACTGATTTTGCACATCATCAAAGACTGCCCAGGGCTGCCAGGTAATCTGCGGATAACCAGGATACAAATCAATCAGAAATCAGGAATATGCAAAGCAGATCAAAGATGAAAATGAAAAGGACTGAGAGTTCTGAAATACCTCTGTCGCCCTCACAGTGTCGAATACTGTCGCAGAGAGAAGAGAGTCTCTCGAGGCCTCGACAGGTGTTCGCCCTCAAACATCAATGAAAACGGGGTCATAGGAGGTCCTGCCACCTCCATCTCCGGGGCTAATGTGGGGAAATATGCATATACCCATAGCTGAGAAAAGCAGTGCGGAATGTGAATGTAAAGTGCTAAAAGGCAGAATACAGAATGCAAAGTGCGCCGTGTGTGCAATGAACAAGTAATGAGGAGCAAAATGTAAATCAAGAGGACAGAATGTACCTCCCAGGCTCTCCAGTAGCCGCCGAGTAAGTCCCCCCGCCCACGAGAGACTGCGCTCATGTAACAATAAAGGGTAGCCAGGCCAGCGCCCCCAATCATACTGAACGACCTGTGATAGGTCTACCAGAGCACTCAGTAGATACAATCCGACCATGTTCCCTCTATCGGCAAACAGAGTGGTGCCAAAGAGGAACATGAGGAAACCACGGGCATACTGCTCGACCTCCTCGGGAGACTCAGGCTCCATCTGTGGCCGCCGGAAATGGGAAGAGAACCAAGTATACCGGACTCTCCCGGTACCTCTGTCTACGGGTGGGCGAGCCCCCAATAGATAAATCCAAGCAGCCTCCCACTCACTCATATCCTCGTCGTAGGGAATGGGTCCACCGCCTACGTCTAGGCCGGTGAGTACAGCGAAGTCCAGTGGGGTCATAGTCATATCTCCAGTAGCAGAAAAATGGAATGAATTGGTGGTGTCCCACCATCTCTCCGCCAGAGCGGCAAACAATGTCCTGCTGATAAGACAATGAGATAACCCTCTGCAGAATGGTCCGAATCCTGCAAAATCAACCAAGTCCCGGACAGCTTCCGGAAGCTCAGCATACCACTCCCTCGCGGCAGTGGAGCCGTATCCTCGCACAGTGCGAGAGCCAACCTGCATTTAGAATGAATGCATATCAGCAAATGAAGTGAATGAGCTGTGTGCAAATGAAGTGAGTGGCTGCGTGTTCAAATTTCAAAAACTCAGTGGGCTGCGTGTTCACCTAAAATCTGGGCTGCGTGTTCAGTAATGTGGACTGTGTGTTCTATCTTAATGTGGGCTACGTGTTCACTTTATCTATCTGGGCTGTGCGTTCAGTAAATCAGAGTTTAGAGCTGTGTCTACTCTTAATCAGTGGGCTGTGTGTCATTTAAAATCTGGGCTGTGTGTTCAGGAATCAGAGTTTGAGGCTGTGTGTTCTACTCTTAATCAGGGGTGTGTGTTCATTTCAAATCTGGGCTGTGTGTTCAGTAATCAGAGTTTGGACTGTGTGTTCTACTCTTAATCAGTGGGCTGTGCGTTCATTCAAATCTGGGCTGTGTGTTCAGTGAATAGTTTGGGACTGTGTGTCTAATCCTAATCAGTGGGCTGCGTGTTCACTTTTATCTATCTGGGCTGCGTGTTCAATTTCAGAAAATCAGGCTGCGTGTTCACCTAAAATGGGCTGCGTGTTCAGTAAATTTGTTATTTGGGCTGCGTGTTCAAATTTGAAAAACTAGTGGGCTGCTGTTCACTTATTTCTATCTGAGCTGCGTGTTCAGTAAATTTGGTGTTTGGGCTGCGTGTTCAAATCATTAAACGGGGCTGCGTGTTCACTTCATTTCACCTGGGCTGCGTGTTCAGAAAATCAGAATTTGGGACTGTGTTTCTACTCTTAATGGGCTGTGTGTTCCTTCAAATCCGGGCTGCGTGTTCATAAATCATGTTTGGGCCGTGTGTTCAATCCTAATCAGTGGGCTGTCATCATCAACTGGGCTGTGTGTTCAGTAAATCAGAGTTTAGGACTGTGTGTCTACTCTTAATCAGTGGCTGTGTGTTCAGTCAAATCTGGGTGTGTGTTTCAGAAATCAGAGTTTAGGACTGTGTGTTCTACTCTTAATCAGTGGGCTGGTGTTCACGTCAAATCTGGGCTGTGTGTTCAGTAAATCAGAGTTTGGGACTGTGTGTTCTACTCTTAATCAGTGGGCTGTGTGTTCACGTCAATCCGGGCTGCGTGTTCAGTAAATCTATGTTTTGGGCGTGTGTTCAATCCTAATCAGTGTGGGTTGTGTGTTCATCATCAACCTGGGCTGTGTGTTCAGTAAATCAGAGTTTAGGACTGTGTGTTCTACTCTTAATCAGTGGGCTGTGTGTTCACGTCAATGGGCTGTGTGTTCAGTAAATCAGAGTTTAGGACTGTGTGTTCTACTCTTAATCAGTGGGCTGTGTGTTCACGTAAATCTGGGCTGTGTGTTCAGTAAATCAGAGTTTGGGACTGTGTGTTCTACTCTTAATCAGTGGGCTGTGTGTTCACTCAAATCTGGGCTGCGTGTTCAGTAAATCTATGTTTGGGCCGTGTGTTCAATCCTAATCAGTGTGGGTCTGTGTGTTCATCATCAACTTGGACTGTGTGTTCAGAAAATCAGAGTTTGGGACTGTGTGTTCTACTCGTGGTCAGTGTGTGTTGTGTGTTCACCTTCAGTCAGTGAGCCGTGTGTTCAACAATTCAAGTGTTTTAACTACGTGTTCAAAGTGCAAACAAAGTACTATGTCGTAAGCTACAACTGTATGTTTAAGCATGGCAAAGCTACAAATGCACAAGAATACAAAAAGTAAGTAAAATACCTCTCGTCGCCCCGTGGGAGAGGTGCTGCTCTGGCTCTCGCAGAAGAAGATCCCCGGGACCCGATCGTTGAAATCGGTGAAATGACGGAAAACGGCTCGCGGAAGCCTATGTACCGCTGGAGCGTATCGATCGAGGGAAGAAAGGCCGGACCCTCGGGGGGAGTGCCATAATGTCAAAATCGTCTCCGGCACCAGGGAAACCTCCGCCGTGGGGGAAATTGCCGGCCATTTCGAAAATTGCAAAAAGGAGCAAAAATGAGCAAAAATGAGCCAAAATTGGAAAAAGTCAACAAAAGTCAACTCTCGGGAAATAAAAGTCAACAAAAGTCAACCCCCGGGAAAATATTCCAAATATTGAGACAAACTTACCTCAGTGATGAAAACGAGAAGAGAAGCTCCGAAAGTCAAATTTTAGTAGGCTCAAAGTGCTTAAATCTGAAGGATTTCGCGAGAAACAACTTGCGTGGGAGGCCGAGGGGCGCGTATAAAATGCAGATCTGAGCAAGAAAATGGCTTAGAGAGCAAGAAGAGAAATTCCACACTTGGGGGTGTGATTTCGGAGGCAATGGGCAAGCATATATATAGAAATCCTCAAAATGACCAAAATGCCCCTCTTTTGGCAGGTGGCCGGCCGGCCCCTTTCTCTGGCTGGCCGGCCATTCACTTTTTCCCCCTCTGGCCGACAGCCTCTCCTAGGGCCATGACCTGGCCGACCATGCCCCACCCCCTCCCCTACCTCTCTGCAAATTTGAGGAATTTTGGAGTTCCCGGGACCTGAAAAAGTTCAGAAAAGTGCACTTTCTGACGCGAAATTGCTCCGTTGAACTTTAGCTGCAATTTCTGACATGTGTCTTGTCATTATTCATCAAAATCAAGGTGTATCCTTTTTGAACATGTTATAACCTCTCCGGGAGGTGAATCAGAGGCGCGATCGAGTTGTCGTCGCCGAAATGCGCGCTTTCTTGTTTATTATTTCGCAACAAACGGGCACTCTGATTTGCGCTCGATTTTGCATTATTTGGCTCATAATTTGCATTCTCATGAATATTTTGCATTGTCATGCATGTTTACCATACCTCTATGCTTGAGTATGCGTTGTCACGCATTATCTTTTCTCGCATTGCGATGTGTTTACCCGCCGGCACTGCGTGTGTCAGACTTTTGGAATTCAGGGATCACATTGAATATATGTTGTGGCATATTGTTCTTGTTGAATTTCTCTATTTTGCAGGCACGATATTGTATGTACGGTTCATTTGAGGCTGGTGCGACCAGACGAATCGCGCAGGTATCGTATCTTCTCCGTGTGAGACGCGACGAGAATCGAATGATTCTCCGCATTCCTAACTGCATGAAATGTAGTTGTTGCTTTGCATTCTTGCTTAAAACTGTTGCATCTATTTGTCAATACTTGCTCATTACAGCTTGCTGCATTGCATGATCATTTGGCTCTGTGCATGTCACTTTGCATTTTGCCCCATTGCCTGCGGGCACGCCTGCGGGCACATCTCTGTTCATCTGTATGATTGTCTAAGTCTTCGGCCTTGTCAAAAATGGGTCGTCTCTGGACTTTGACATTCACTCCCGTCACTTCTTGACTTCCGAGTTCTGTCAAAGAGGGGCAACTGTAGACACCCCATTTTTGACCGACCTTAAGACTCAGACGTCACCGATTGAGCGCTCGGTGATGTTGCATACTGTGCTCGTTCAGAAGTCCCAGAGTCGCGGCCGTGCGCCCTGCCTCCGGACTTCCGAATCCTCTTCTGTGCCTTGTCTCGGTTTGCGAACCAGACTCGGTTTTCTCTGTTTTCTTTCCTGAGGGAAGGGAGTAGTCCTGTAGACTATCTCTCGGTGGCCGTGCGCTACTTTCGTGGCCGTAGGCCATTTTGCCCATTTCGGAGCCCGGTTCCCGGTTTTCGGAGCCGTCAGGCCGTGTGCCTCGGTTCGGGACTGCCCAACCGTCTCCGATTCCTCCGGTTCTTGGCAGGTACCTCTGTTTTTGTCATAACAGGCACACTGGGGCCCCTGATGCCCACTTCGTGGCCGTATGCCACTTTCGGTGCTTATAGCCGGTTTTCGGGCCCCGAACCTCGCGGTTTGGCCCCCGAGCATTCATTTCGCATCGGTTTTCTCTCCGGTTCTTGGCAGGTACCTCTGTTTTACATTCCGAGGAACACTGGGGCCTCTGTACCCACTTCGCTGCTGAACACCACTTCCGGTGCCTACACCCATTTTCGGGACCCCGAACTGCGCGGTTTGGGCCCCGAGCGTTCATTTCTCATTAGTTTTTGTTCAATTTTGGCAGGTACCTCTGTTTCAACATTAGGAAGATCACTGGAGGGTAGGAGGCCAGCAATTATCCCAGATAACCAGTTTCGCTCCTCCGGCGCCCGTTTTGCTCACTTCCGGGCTAATGTTGAACACCCTAGGCCCATTTTCTTCCAACCAAAGCTACATATCTGTGATCAGGGGACATGGGAGGACCCTAAAAACTACTGGTCGGCCAGCAATTGTGGATTTCATTTTTGAGCCTCTCCTTCAAGCTCTATGTTGTGGCTTCTTCTGCTTCAGTGTTGCCAATTTCCGACCTTGGGGCCTTGTTCTACACATCTGGGAGGACACCATTGCATGGTGGTCGGCCAGCAATTTGTAACTTCATTTTTGGGCATGGCCGGCCGGCCAGGGTGAGTGGCTGGCCGACCAGGTGGGGTGGCCGGCCGGCCACCTCCCAGAAATTTACCTGGCCGGCCAGCTTTCTGCTTTCCAGCCCTTTCCAGCTGTCCGGATATTTTTCAAAATATCCCTGGGCATCCGGGGGATATTTTGGGAGGGAATGCTTGGATGCAATTCCCTCCCCTTTTACACCTTTTCTTCCCTATTTGAAGGGCTTGCCTCCTCCTTTGCTAAGGTTACAACATTTGACCTCAAGACTTCATCTTCCAAAACCTCCATTTTCCTCTCCAAAACCCTCAAAGTTCTTCAAGTCTCTAGGCCATTACTTCATCAACTCCAAGCTCCACCCTCACCACCTCCATTCCAGCAGCAAGGAAGGTTCCTCAGAGGCTTAGAAGCAACTTTCATCAAGGCAAGAGGAAGCAAAAGTTGGATCTTCAAGGGTAAGTTGCTAGTTCCCTTTTTCTAGCATAATTTTTCCTTCAATTCTTTACCCTCTTTGCTCACTGTTTTGAGCTCTGACCACTACTGAAAGTGGTCTCTTTTGAGCTATTCTTGATGTTTGTTTAAGGGCTCAACCCTGTTTGAGCCCTCTATCTTGGTCTTCGTTGTCTCCCCTCGGTAGAAGGCATCCAGACCCATCAATGTTTTCGGCCAAAGTCATGGCAATGCAACTCTTTCCCTCTTTCAAACCCTGGGCTACCTCAATCAAACGGACGCTGGACCCTCCGGAGCCCGAGACAAACAGAAAGTGAGATAGTAGGCACAAGCAGAGGGCGTGCTGCCGGAAGCCTTGCCAATGATGGTCGCTACGGTCACCGGCATCGGAGAATCGGTAAATCAAGCTTGGGATATCCAACATTCCGTTACCAATCAAGGATCGAGCATCATGCGCGTTGAGTCCGCACATCTGCCCTAAGGCCTGGCATAGCCAAATTGAGCTGGGGCAAGATTTCCTCGCCTCGCTCGGATTCCATCAAGGCTTGAAAATCTTCAAAAGTAGGACATACCTCTTGTCCGCCGAAGCTAAAAACGTGCGTCACCGGGTTCCAAAACCTTGCCGCGGCATAGAGGAAAGGAAGATGTAGCGGAGTCCGACCCAGCGTGAATAGTGCATTTAAGCCAAAACCCCGGAAGTTCAACTTTTCCGAGCCGTCTAGAGAAGAAATCCAAGTTGTCAGATTTTCTACAAGGAATGCCTCCATTTTGTGAGAAATGAGGATGAAATGAACAAGTTCCAAGGGTGGGGCTTTTATAGAGGGGCAAAACACTATTCAAGGGACACGTGTCAACTTTCTGAAGGTTGCGGGAGAGGTGGCCGGCCGGCCACCTATTCTAGTAGGTCGGCCACCCCCTAGTCTCCAAATGCAAAATACTTTCGGCCATGCATTGGTCCTGTTTTGCCCTTCGGAATGAAGTTTGAGGCACTTTCATGCATCGGGAATGTCGAAGGCCTCCATTTCTCTCAGTTTTGGATGCGTTCCATCATCCAGATTGTTCGTCCGAAGTACACTTTGTTGTGTTTTTGCTTATCGAGTTGTTGTTTTGTTTATCGAGTTGTAAGTTTTGTCGAGCTGTCGCGTTATGTGTTGCTACCTTTTGTTTACACAATTTTGTCGAGTCTTGTTTATTGAGTCGTTAACATTGTTGTACCTTTGCTTATCGAGTTGTAAACTTGCTAAGATTCTGTTATTTCTTAGTGAGTCGAGTTGTTTGATTTGTTGCGTCGGTTCATTGCCTGACCTGGTAAATACAAAGCACATTTCCATTCAATTCCATTTTTGTGTAAAATGATGCGATGCGATGCGATGCTGAGAATTTCAAATACAAACATCTTTTCAAAAGCTGTTTCATTCCATCATGTTTTACAACATAAAGGTGCAAGTTTTACAGAATATAAAACTGCCTAATAATGTGCAAAGTGCTACAAAACTACTAGCTAAAAAGTAAAATAAAGCAGGAAATAGCATCAGTATCCTCGGGAACGGGAAGGAGGAGGCCCTCTCATCCTCTTCTGTGGGATGACCTCTGCACCATCATCACCATCCGAATCAGAGCTGTCGTCCTCCGGATCCCCCTCGGCCTCGCCTCCACTCCTAGAACCAAGACCGGAGCCTCCCTCCCCAGGAGATGTCTCTGACACTCGGTCTGCAACATCCTCCTCCTCATCCTCGACAATGGGTGCCTGGCGTCTGCGAGACGACCCTGCTCCTCGAGCTCCTCGGTAAGGCCTGGATGGCCCAGCTCCTCGAGTTCCTACACCTCGGGCAGGTCTAGCACCTCGACCTCTCTGAGACTGCCCTGATGGCCCGCCCCGTGGCTGAGCATATACGGGAGGCATCTGAAAATGAAAAGTGCAATACATCAGTTCAAATATAAAAAAGGCAGGTGCAAGTACAGTATGTGAGTCGGGTGTGTGCCAGATGTGTTCTACACAGCCTATCAGTACAGCAGAATGCAAAACCAGCATGTTAACAGAAATATGATAAATGCAAGAGAGATGAAGGGTACCTGGAAGCCCATGATGGACATCTGTGCCTCTCTACGCAGGACCATCCCCTCAAGTGAGGCCACCACCCCGAGCATCTGGTCTATGTACTCCCGAGGTGGCTGCAGACACAAGCTCAACTCATCAATAAATAAGCAATTGCCAAAATGTCTGTGTGATAAATGAAAAATGGTGGAACATACCGGTGGTGAGTCAGGATCACTGACATATCTGTGACCAGGCATCGGAGGCTCCATCGGGATCGGAATCGGAGAAGTAGTCCCGTACTGCCAACTCGTCAACTCAGTCGGCATATCTGGCCATCCGGGATGATAAGGGGACGGAGGGATCGGAGGGATAGAACTGCCTCTCCCCCTAGAAGCACCAGCCCTACTAGAAGAAGGGATGTCTGCAGCACGGGCGCGACTCGAAGATGCTGCGCCAGTGGGCCTCAGTGGCGGAGCCCGCACTCCCGTCAAAGGGGACATCAGATATATGCGGCGATAGGTGGCGTAGTCCCCCTCAACGAAATATAACAAAGCATCAGTGCCCTGCATATCCCTAATAACCTCCTCGGCAGATAGCCTGTCGGCAGTCCGCATAGTGGGTGGAGGCACAGCAGGAGGGTCCTAAGAATTATACCCCCACACCTGACGCTGAAAGCGCTCCCCCAGAAACCAGGCCCTACCGACTGGTCCCTCGAGCAGGAACCTATACTGGGAGCCACTCGACCCTCCCGGGTACTGATTTTGCACATCATCAAAGACTGCCCAGGGCTGCCAGGTAATCTGCGGATAACCAGGATACAAATCAATCAGAAATCAGGAATATGCAAAGCAGATCAAAGATGAAAATGAAAAGGACTGAGAGTTCTGAAATACCTCTGTCGCCCTCACAGTGTCGAAATACTGTCGCAGAGAGAAGAGAGTCTCTCGAGGCCTCGACAGGTGTTCGCCCTCAAACATCAATGAAAACGGGGTCATAGGAGGTCCTGCCACCTCCATCTCCGGGGCTAATGTGGGGAAATATGCATATACCCATAGCCGAGAAAAGCAGTGCGGGATGTGAATGTAAAGTTCTAAAGGCAGAATACAGAATGCAAAGTGCGCCGTGTGTGCAATGAACAAGTAATGAGGAGCAAAATGTAAATCAAGAGGACAGAATGTACCTCCCAGGCTCTCCAGTAGCCGCCGAGTAAGTCCCCCCGCCCACGAGAGACTGCGCTCATGTAACAATAAAGGGTAGCCAGGCCAGCTCCACCCCAATCATACTGAACGACCTGTGATAGGTCTACCAGAGCACTCAGTAGATACAATCCGACCATGTTCCCTCTATCGGCAAACAGAGTGGTGCCAAAGAGGAACATGAGGAAACCACGGGCATACTGCTCGACCTCCTCGGGAGACTCAGGCTCCATCTGTGGCCGCCGGAAATGAGAAGAGAACCAAGTATACCGGACTCTCCCGGTACCTCTGTCTACGGGTGGGCGAGCCCCCAATAGATAAATCCAAGCAGCCTCCCACTCACTCATATCCTCGTCGTAGGGAATGGGTCCACCGCCTACGTCTAGGCCGGTGAGTACAGCGAAGTCTAGTGGGGTCATAGTCATATCTCCAGTAGCAGAAAAATGGAATGAATTGGTGGTGTCCCACCATCTCTCCGCCAGAGCGGCAAACAATGTCCTGCTGATAAGACAATGAGATAACCCTCTGCAGAATGGTCCGAATCCTGCAAAATCAACCAAGTCCCGGACAGCTTCCGGAAGCTCAGCATACCACTCCCTCGCGGCAGTGGAGCCGTATCCTCGCACAGTGCGAGAGCCAACCTGCATTTAGAATGAATGCATATATCAGCAAATGAAGTGAATGAGCTGTGTGCAAATGAAGTGAGTGGGCTGCGTGTTCAAATTTCAGAAAACTCAGTGGGCTGCGTGTTCACCTAAAATCTGGGCTGCGTGTTCAGTAATTTGGTGTTTTAGGACTGTGTGTTCTAATCTTAATCAGTGGGCTACGTGTTCACTTTATTTCTATCTGGGCTGTGCGTTCAGTAAATCAGAGTTTAGGACTGTGTGTTCTACTCTTAATCAGTGGGCTGTGTGTTCATTTCAAATCTGGGCTGTGTGTTCAGTGAATCAGAGTTTAGGACTGTGTGTTCTACTCTTAATCAGTGGGCTGTGTGTTCATTTCAAATCTGGGCTGTGTGTTCAGTGAATCAGAGTTTAGGACTGTGTGTTCTACTCTTAATCAGTGGGCTGTGCGTTCATTTCAAATCTGGGCTGTGTGTTCAGTGAATCAGAGTTTGGGACTGTGTGTTCTAATCCTAATCAGTGGGCTGCGTGTTCACTTTATTTCTATCTGGGCTGCGTGTTCAAATTTCAGAAAATTAGCAGGCTGCGTGTTCACCTAAAATCTGGGCTGCGTGTTCAGTAAATTTGTTATTTGGGCTGCGTGTTCAAATTTGAGAAAACTTAGTGGGCTGCGTGTTCACCTTATTTCTATCTGAGCTGCGTGTTCAGTAAATTGGTGTTTTGGGCTGCGTGTTCAAATCATTAAACGGTGGGCTGCGTGTTCACTTCATTTCTACCTGGGCTGCGTGTTCAGAAAATCAGAATTTGGGACTGTGTGTTCTACTCTTAATCAGTGGGCTGTGTGTTCACTTCAAATCCGGGCTGCGTGTTCAGTAAATCTATGTTTTGGGCCGTGTGTTCAATCCTAATCAGTGTGGGCTGTGTGTTCATCATCAACCTGGGCTGTGTGTTCAGTAAATCAGAGTTTAGGACTGTGTGTTCTACTCTTAATCAGTGGGTTGTGTGTTCACGTCAAACCTGGGCTGTGTGTTCAGTAAATCAGAGTTTAGGACTGTGTGTTCTACTCTTAATCAGTGGGCTGTGTGTTCACGTCAAATCTGGGCTGTGTGTTCAGTAAATCAGAGTTTGGGACTGTGTGTTCTACTCTTAATCAGTGGGCTGTGTGTTCACGTCAAATCCGGGCTGCGTGTTCAGTAAATCTATGTTTTGGGCCGTGTGTTCAATCCTAATCAGTGTGGGTTGTGTGTTCATCATCAACCTGGGCTGTGTGTTCAGTAAATCAGAGTTTAGGACTGTGTGTTCTACTCTTAATCAGTGGGCTGTGTGTTCACGTCAAACCTGGGCTGTGTGTTCAGTAAATCAGAGTTTAGGACTGTGTGTTCTACTCTTAATCAGTGGGCTGTGTGTTCACGTCAAATCTGGGCTGTGTGTTCAGTAAATCAGAGTTTGGGACTGTGTGTTCTACTCTTAATCAGTGGGCTGTGTGTTCACGTCAAATCTGGGCTGCGTGTTCAGTAAATCTATGCTTTGGGCCGTGTGTTCAATCCTAATCAGTGTGGGCTGTGTGTTCATCATCAACTTGGACTGTGTGTTCAGAAAATCAGAGTTTGGGACTGTGTGTTCTACTCGTGGTCAGTGTGTGTTGTGTGTTCACCTTCAGTCAGTGAGCCGTGTGTTCAACAATTCAAGTGTTTTAACTACGTGTTCAAAGTGCAAACAAAGTACTATGTCGTAAGCTACAACTGTATGTTTAAGCATGGCAAAGCTACAAAATGCACAAGAATACAAAAAGTAAAGTAAAATACCTCTCGTGCCCCGTGGGAGAGGTGCTGCTCTGGCTCTCGCAGAAGAAGATCCCCGGGAACCCGATCGTTGAAATCGGTGAAATGACGGAAAACGGCTTGCGGAAGCCTATGTACCGCTCGAGCGTATCGATCAGGGAAGAAAGGCCGGACCCTCGGGGGGAGTGCCATAATGTCAAAATCGTCTCCGGCACCAGGGAAACCTCCGCCGTGGGGGAAATTGCCGGCCATTTCGAAAAATTTGCAAAAATGAGCAAAAATGAGCAAAAATGAGCCAAAATTGGAAAAAGTCAACAAAAGTCAACTCTCGGGAAATAAAAAGTCAACAAAAGTCAACCCCCCGGGAAAATATTCCAAATATTGAGACAAACTTACCTCAAGTGATGAAAACGAGAAAAGAAGCTCCGAAGTCAAATTTTAGTAGGCTCAAAGGGCTTAAATCTGAAGGATTTCGCAGAAACAACTTGCGTGGGAGGCCGAGGGGCGCGTATAAAATGCAGATCTGAGCAAGAAAATGGCTTAGAGAGCAAGAAGAGAGAATTCCACACTTGGGGGTGTGATTTCGGAGGCAATGGGCAAGCATATATATAGAAATCCTCAAAATGACCAAAATGCCCCTGCTTTTGGCAGGTGGCCGGCCGGCCACCTTTCCTGGCTGGCCGGCCATTCACTTTTTCCCCCTTGGCCGACAGCCTCTCCTAGGGCCATGACCTGGCCGACCATGCTCCCCCACCCCTCCCCTACCTCTTTGCAAATTTTGAGGAATTTTGGAGTTCCCGGGACCTGAAAAAGTTCGAGAAAAGTGCACTTTCTGACGCGAAATTGCTCCGTTGGAACTTTAGCTGCAATTTCTGACATGTGTCTTGTCATTATTCATCAAAATCAAGGTGTATCCTTTTTGAACATGTTATAACCTCTCCGGGAGGTGAATCAGAGGCTGCGATCGAGTTGTCGTCGCCGAAATGCGCGCTTTCTTGTTTATTATTTCGCAACAAACGGGCACTCTGATTTGCGCTCATTTTGCATTATTTGGCTCATAATTTGCATTCTCATGAATATTTTGCATTGTCATGCATGTTTACCATACCTCTATGCTTGAGTATGCGTTGTCACGCATTATCTTTTCTCGCATTGCGATGTGTTTACCCGCCGGCACTGCGTGTGTCAGACTTTTGGAATTGCAGGGATCACATTGAATATATGTTGTCGGCATATTGTTCTTGTTGAATTTCTCTATTTTGTAGGCACGATATTGTATGTACGGTTCATTTGAGGCTGGTGCGACCAGACGAATCGCGCAGGTATCGTATCTTCTCCGTGTGAGACGCGACGAGAATCGAGTGATTCTCCGCATTCCTAACTGCATGAAATGTAGTCGTTGCTTTGCATTCTTGCTTAAAACTGTTGCATCTATTTGTCAATACTTGCCTCATTACAGCTTGCTGCATTTGCATGATCATTTGGCTCTGTGCATGTCACTTTGCATTTTGCCCCTTTGCCTGCGGGCACGCCTACGGGCACATCTCTGTTCATCTTGTATGATTGTCTAAGTCTTCGGCCTTGTCAAAAATGGGTCGTCTCTGGACTTTGACATTCACTCCCGTCACTTCTTGACTTCTGAGTTCTGTCAAAGAGGGGCAACTGTAGACACCCCATTTTTGACCGACCTTAAGACTCAGACGTTACCGATTGAGCGCTCGGTGATATTGCATACTGTGCTCGTTCAGAAGCCCCAGAGTCGCGGCCGTGCGCCCTGCCTCCGGACTTCCGAATCCTCTTCTATGCCTTGTCTCGGTTTGCGAACCAGGCTCGGTTTTCTCTGTTTTCTTTCCTGAGGGAAGGGAGTAGTCCTGTAGACTATCTCTCGGTGGCCGTGCGCTACATTTCGTGGCCGTAGGCCATTTTGCCCATTTCGGAGCCCGGTTCCCGGTTTCCGGAGCCGTCAGGCCGTGCGCCTCGGTTCGGGACTGCCCAACCGTCTCCGATTCCTCCGGTTCTTGGCAGGTACCTCTGTTTTGTCATAACAGGGCACACTGGGGCCCCTGATGCCCACTTCGTGGCCGTATGCCACTTTCGGTACTTATAGCCAGTTTTCGGGCCCCGAACCTCGCGGTTTGGCCCCCGAGCATTCATTTCGCATCGGTTTTCTCCGGTTCTTGGCAGGTACCTCTGTTTTAACATTCCGAGGAACACTGGGGCCTCTGGTACCCACTTCGCTGCTGAACACCACTTCCGGTGCCTACAACCCATTTTCGGGACCCCGAACTGCGCGGTTTGGGCACCGAGCGTTCATTTCTCATTAGTTTTTGTTCAATTTTGGCAGGTACCTCTGTTTCAACATTAGGAAGATCACTGGAGGGTAGGAGGCCAGCAATTATCCCAGATAACCAGTTTCGCTCCTCCGGCGCCCGTTTTGCTCACTTCCGAGCTAATGTTGAACACCCTAGGCCCATTTTCTTCCAACCAAAGCTACATATCTGTGATCAGGGGACATGGGAGGACCCTAAAACTACTGGTCGGCCAGCAATTGTGGATTTCATTTTTGAGCCTCTCCTTCAAGCTCTATGTTGTGGCTTCTGCTTCAGTGTTGCCAATTTCCGACCTTGGGGCCTTGTTCTACACATCTGGGAGGACACCATTGCATGGTGGTCGGCCAGCAATTTGTAACTTCATTTTTGGGCATGGCCGGCCGGCCAGGGTGAGTGGCTGGCCGACCAGGTGGGGTGGCCGGCCGGCCACCTCCCAGAAATTTACCTGGCCGGCCAGCTTTCTGCTTTCCAGCCCTTTCCAGCTGTCCGGATATTTTTCAAAATATCCCTGGGCATCCGGGGGATATTTTGGGAGGGAATGCTTGGATGCAATTCCCTCCCCTTTTACACCTTTTCTTCCCTATTTGAAGGGCTTGCCTCCTCCTTTGCTAAGGTTACAACATTTGACCTCAAGACTTCATCTTCCAAAACCTCCATTTTCCTCTCCAAAACCCTCAAAGTTCTTCAAGTCTCTAGGCCATTACTTCATCAACTCCAAGCTCCACCCTCACCACCTCCATTCCAGCAGCAAGGAAGGGTTCCTCAGAGGCTTAGAAGCAACTTTCATCAAGGCAAGAGGAAGCAAAAGTTGGATCTTCAAGGGTAAGTTGCTAGTTCCCTTTTTCTAGCATAATTTTCCTTCAATTCTTTACCCTCTTTGCTCACTGTTTTGAGCTCTGACCACTACTGAAAGTGGTCCTCTTTTGAGCTATTCTTGATGTTTGTTTAAGGGCTCAACCCTGTTTGAGCCCTCTATCTTGGTCTTCCTTCAATACCACTCTTTAGGCCATTAATTTGCATGCTTTGTTTGGCTTTTGAGTGATCTGATTTCGAGCATACTATATACTGTGAGTGGGCTTATTTTGAGCCCCTATTCAACATTGAAGAAGGGCTCAGCCATGTTTGACTTCTCTGTCATGCACTTCCTTTGAAATGCTTCCATTTTACCGTAAAATTGCATGATTGTTTTGGTCTATTTGTGATCTGAGTTGGAGCATGCAACATACTGTGATTGTGCTTATTTTGAGCCCCTCTTCAACATTGAAGAAGGGCTCAACCTGGTTTTAATGCTCTACATACCACTTGTTTTGAATTCATGTTCTACTTCTGTTTTGCATGCTTTGTTAAGCTCACCATGCTTCGGATTTCAGCCTTCATCAGGCCTAGACAGAGCCTTATTTTTGCCTATTCTTCATGTTTTGTTAAGGTCCTTAGGCTATTTGATGACTGGTTTTGGTACCTCATGTTGTATCCTCCATATTTTCCGTAAAATTGCATGCTTTGTTAGGCTTACTTAGCTACTGATTTGAGCCTTAATCAGGCTTAGAGAGTGTCTTAGAATAACTCATTCTTCATGTTTTGTTAAGGGTCCAAAGTTGTTTGATCATTGCTTATGATACCTCATGTTGTAGCCCTTTGTAGGCTCATTTTTGCATGCCATTTTAAGCATGTCTACACACTGAATTGGAGGATCTCATCTACTGTAAATGTGCATGTTTTTGGTCCCTTTTTAATTTTTTAGAACTGATTTTTCTGGTTTGAGCATTGTATATACTACTTGCTTTGTAATTCCCCTCTTTTTCCCCGTTTTTGCATACTAAATTTGCCATGCTTGTGGTTCTTGTTTAGCCTTGCTTTGTACTGAAAAAATGCCATATTTGGGGCTGCCTTGCTACTGGTTTGCATGTCATGATCATGTTGTGCATGTTTAGTATGGCTATAGGCCATTTCGGGTACTTAAAATCACATTTCGGGATGATTTCATGCATTGGTTGTCATTTCGTATCATTTCGGGACTGTTTTCACCTTCATTTAGGTGCTGAAATTTGGTTTGCATGCTTGCATATCATTTCCCGTGCTATTTCATGCCTTCGGGCCATGCCTCGGTTTGCGTGCCCGTGGGCACGCACTTCGAGACACCTCTGTTTTATCCAACGGCATCTGATGTGAGTGTGGCTGAGGTCCATTCATGTTAGTATAAGCCTAATTTGCATTTCAGTCTCATTTTATCATTGCCTCGGTTTGCATGCCCGTGTGCACGCATTTCGAGGCACTTCATTCTTATCCGACGGCCTCCTATGTGAGTGAGCTGAGGCTCTCCCATGTTGGTATAAGCCCATCGTAGCATTCCGTATGCCATTTCATTCCATTTTGTCATCGCCTCGATGTGCGTGCCTGTGGGCACACATTTCGAGGCACTTCGGTTTTATCCGATTTTCACTTCATATCATCGCCTCGATGTGCGTGCCTGTGGGCACACATTTCGAGGCACTTCGGTTTTATCCGATTTTCACTTCATATCATCGCCTCGATGTGCGTGCCTGTGGGCACACATTTCGAGGCACTTCGGTTTTATCCGATTTTCACTTCATATCATCGCCTCGATGTGCGTGCCTGTGGGCACACATTTCGAGGCACTTCAGTTTTATCCGATTTGCATTCCACATCATCGCCTCAGTTTGCGTGCACGCATGCGCGCTTTTCGAGGCATCTCATTTTCATCTCATTTTCATCTCATTCTCACAGTATTGTGCATACTAGGCTGTATCTTAGTTGCATTTCATGCATATCATGCATATTGCATCGTGTTCGGGATAGGAGTTAGCCCGGGCACGGGAAACGAGGCACGTTTCGTACTCCGAGTGACGGAACGGGTCTCAATTCCCCAGTCACCGACACTCCGGATTACCCATGATGGAGTTAGGTTTTGTTGTAGCATTCATCTGCATTCATCCTATATTGAGTTGTGCAATCTGACCCCTCGGCCATCATGCATCGAGATGCGTGATTGGTGGCACGAGGATCGAGGTATGCATATATTTGTGAAATGCATTGCTATGCCCTTTTCCTGCTCTCTGTTACAGCAAGATAAGGAATCAACAACTTTTCGGAGTCCGGCGCGCATTTCGAGAAATATTGCAAACAGAGGCTAAATTGGGCATCCCAGTGGATTTCTGCGCCACACAGTCCAGCATACATCATTTATCAGAAGCGAGGCAGCCCCCTGGCTTGCATGCCAGTTTACAGTCTTTCCTAGTTTAATTTGTCAATTAATTAGGATTTTGTGTATTTCGGACTGTATTCTTTTATTATTTCGGACTGTATTATTTTTTTATTCGGACCCTCTACGCGAGGGCACAATTGTAAATAAGTGTGGGTGAGTGTGATGTATGTCTTCCAACCCCACGTCTTTCTCCCTTTTATTTATCCGCTTACGATGGTTAGATATAGGGCATATTTCAATAAGCATACAGTATGACAGCATGTTTGCATCATTCATCTGTTTTGCACGCACCGGGCTCGGCGCATCATACAAACTGCATTTGTATTTCAATTCCAAATTGAATACATGTTAGTTGTAGCATTCCATATGCCATCTTAGAATAGCCGAGCCTGTTATAGTTGCATTATTGCATGCGCTGCATTAGGCATTTCTGTATAAATTAGGATCATGCATGATTTCTAATTAGCTTCCTGTTTTGGCTTGGAGTACTCGGTGAGTTGTTATGCTTTAGCATCCTTGCATGTGTGTGAGTGACTGCCATGAATAGCATGCTTACCATGAGGCTATATGCTTATGTGATATAACTGCCTTGAATGCCTGTGGGTGGAGGTTGAGTTACTTGGATTGGACAATTCATCAAATGTTTGTTTTAAGCCCACTAGATAGTGGCAAAATCATGCTTTCTAAGCCCACCTGAGGGTGGCAAATCCGCGTCTTAGCCTACCTGCGGGTAGCACCATCAAACCATTTTCAAACAAACAAACATGAAGTGTTTTGTTCCAATTCAGGCGGCTCAGTCTATACTTATTTGCTGCGAGCATCACATAGTAACCTAGGCTAATAACCGGAATAAGAGCATACAATGTTTTCAAAAACAGATATCATGGTTAGTAGAGGCCGGTCTTTGACCGGGCGAGCGGGGGTGCTCACGATGTGACCTTCCCCAATCGTACCCAAGTTCCCGAGCCAACTTTGGTGATGACGGACACGTGGCCTTCGGCAACGAGTCAGGGTTTCCTAAATTTCCCATTTTTAAAAAATATTTAGGTGGCGACTCTGTTATCTGGCAAAGCAGTCCATGTTTGGCACTTCTTTCAAAAAATCTGTTTTCAAAACGATTTGCCGGATTTGGACTCTTTGGTTCAAGATTGAGAACCGTGACATTTGAGTCCTTGAACTGTAGTGACCCCAATATGAACAGAACGGGACCTAACCCTCCCGGGGCGTTCGGGGACGTCTACAGCATGTTCATTTGAGATCTTGTTCATGAAATTGGGTTTGAAAACGGATTTAATTAAACTACCCTTGGGCTTTGATTTGTCAAATTGATCTTTGAAACATGTAATATTATGAGTTTTGAAGTGTTTTTCAGAAAATTAGCCCAAGAGGATCGAATTTGATGCATTTAAACTTGATTTGAGCTTGGAAGTTCAAATTTGGAAATTCCAGATTTTGGACTCCCGCTCGAGCGGGGAAAGTGGCGCTCGAGCGGGAAATTCGTGCTCCCAGTACTTTGCACTGTTTTACAGTACCCTCGAGCGGGACCATGTACCTTGCGCTCGAGCGGCTATCGAGCGCCCAATCGAGCGTGATTTTTGAGCATCCAGTACTTTTTGGTCCGCTCGAGCGGTAAAGTTTACGCTCGAGCGGGGACCCTTATTGCATGTACGCTCGAGCGGGGAAATCTGCGCTCGAACGGGACTCTGTTTTCTGAAGATTCTGAAAATGTTTTCTGAGTACATCTTTGCATCCTCATCCCATCCTAGCCATTCTTAGGCCTAGTTTAAGACATCTTAATGAGGATATAGATGTAGAACACACCGAGGCAATTAGGGATTAAATTATTATTATCCTTCCCAACTGTGTAGCTTAGTGTGTGTTCATTCTGTACTGTTTAGGGTTGGCATTTCCGAGGTGACGCTCTAGCCTACTGTAGCCCAGAACTCTGTGAGTAACAATTGTGTAAAGATATGTTCAAAATGATTATCTTCTGAACAACTGAACTGTACTGTTTTCTGAACTGTTTACTGTTTACTAAATGAATGTATGTCCTATATTCTGAACTGTACTGTGGCATCCTTAGCACATACTGTTTACTGTTACTGTTACAGAGATCTCTGTCGGTTCCCTCGTTAGAACCGCTACTGTTTACTGATTGATGGCCATCATTTACTGTTCGGTCTTTAAGACCTACTGTCTACTGTTATGCTAACGGATGTACCACATATGACTGTTTACTGTACTGAACAGCTGATACTGATTTAATGAACTGTTTTCATTACTGCAAGGACATTCATTCTAAACCTCTTTACGCTTTACGTTATTCACTGGGCTTTAGCTCACTGCTCATATATATATGTAGGTGTACAGGCACCGGACCAATGCTAGAAGCGTCGGGGTAAACTCCAGTTTTGTCAAACCAACCAATGTGCCTCACTGCGAGGTTCCGAGCCTGCCAAGCTTAGGCTGTGGGGTGTTTTAGTTTCCCCCTTCTGTTCCGTTTTAGTAATACTGTATAGACTGAACGTTTCGCACTGTACTGTTTATCAGGGATGAAGTCCCTGTTCTGACTGGTTGTATATTATATGCATACTGTTTCGTACTATTCTGTATAAATGTATGAAAAATCTTTTTGGCATACAGACTGTCACAGCTCATTGGACATTGTTTATTTACTGTAATGGCTTCCGCCATGCCCCTATACTCTGTTTTACTGTATTACTGTTAAGCAGGCCTTCGGTAATCTAGGATTACTGGCCGGTTACGGTACTAAACCCATAGGGACGGGTTTGGGTCGTGACACTATTGAAGAATCTAAGCCTCTCATTATCTTCTAGAGACTTTGAAGTTATTCTTCAAGGATCTTCGAAGATCTTCGAATTTCCAACGACGTTCTTGAACCCTCTCATACAGATTCATTGATGCATGTAAAGATGAAGTCCAAATTCATGAGGAATAACACAATTTAAACTTACTTGATAAATTTTCCCAAACTCATTTCCTTAATCTCAAGCTTAACTCAATTTATTTTAACCTCAATTTAATTCATAGTCATAGATGTTCCAAAATATGTTTAATTTGAGTCAAACTCTTAGATTACATTTCATGCATGGGTTAATAATTAAAATCAAAGCCCATATTTATTCTTTAATTCTTCCAAATTACATGCATGTAGAAATAAGGCCCAAATTCATGCAAGATTACACAAATTAAATGCAAAATAATTAATTTCTAAATTGATTTCCATAATCATTAACCTAACTCGTTTGTATGGGCCAAATCTTTAATAAACCTTTAGAAAATAATGATGCATGTGAAATTAAAACTCAAATTCATCAAAGGTGACTAAAAAAATCATACTCAAAGATGAGTTTCTAAATCAATTCCTTAATTCTTGAACTTAACTTAATTTTCTTCATTCTTTTCCTTGATTCCCTCATATTATATGTATTTAAACTCAATTACCTCATAAATCTAGGTGTTGAAGAGATTGCCTATAAACATTGGGTTAGAATTTCTTACCTATTAGTCTTCAAGATCTTCCTTTATCTTTAATCCCTAGCTTTCCATCAAATTCCTTCCAGCCAAAACATTGAATGAGCTACATCTCTCTCTCTCTCTCTCTCTTGTTCCAGCCGAACAAATTGACAATAGCTTTAAGTTCCCAACTCTTCTTGATTTCACTTATTATTATTTTATTCTTTTCATTTAGTGGGACACTTGGCCTCATTATATACACCCATGTGATGTATTAATTAATTCTTTAACTAATTAATCTTGCTTAAAAATACTTAATTGAGATTGAACTTTGATTATATTTAGCTTAATTAACCATCTGAAATTTTAATTAGTTATGTAAAATTCTAACCCAATTAATCATAATTAAGTACAAATCTCACTTAATTTAATTAGTCTAATTTGACTTCCATTAGAGTCTAATTAAATATATTTAAATTTATCAATCTGAATCAGATTTTAAATCAATATCCCAAAAGGCTCCAATTATTAAATTGAATTTATTATCATCTTCAATTTTGTTTTCTTAAATCATCTAGGCCTTCAACTTCTGATTAGATTCCAAATTTCCGTCAATTAAATTACATATTCAAATTAGACACCCCATAAATACATTTAATTCGTAATAATTACAATTCTCAATTTTACTAAACTGAAACGAATATTTAATTAAACTCCCAAATGGGTCCGTAATTAAGATTAAATTGATTCAACTTCCTAATTTCACTTACTTAAGCTATTTGGACCCTTAATTTCTAATTCCAAAATAACTGTTTAATAGAATCATATACGAGTCAGATCCCACCATTCTTATAAATCCCAACTTAAATTATAATACTCGGCAATTAAATTTCAAATCCTCTTAATTAATCAAGTACTAATCATTATACGTGATGGAGTCGTTACAGTAATTAATGTGTTGTGAACAAGTTTTAAGATGTTATTTTTTTTTGTTTATGTTGTATATAGGTCTAAGTCCCTTTTTGTTTATCTATAAATGTGGTGACACAAGAGTGACGTCATAATATATAAATATAAAGTTTAAAATTTCTATCCCATTTAAGTCTACACAGCTTTATGGACATTGTATATTTGTTATTTGCTTCTGCTAGCCCCTTATATTATGAATCTGTCTCAGAGGCCTTCAGTAATCTTAGGATTATTGGCCGGTTACGACGCTAAATCTATAGGGGCAGGTTTGGGTCATGACATCTCGACTAAAAATATTTCATACAAATCCAACTCAACAGGGTTACATAGACGTCCAGCCAAAAAATCTGCCAATGTCTGGCCTTTCACAGCTTTTTGAGGTACATATTTGAAGCAATACTCAATCAAAGTAAGTATCCATTTCTCCTATCTCCCTCTCAAAACTAGCCTAGACTTTATCACATTAGTTTGAGAAATCACATAAACTTCTGAAGGCAACATATAATACCTTAGCTTGATTGCTGCAAAATATAATGCAAAACACAACTTCTCCATAGAATTGTACCTAGTTTCTGCTTCATTTAACTTTCTACTTAGGTAATATACAGCCTGCTTACAACCCTCCTCATTATCCTGTGCCAACAAACATCTAATTGACTGTTCTCCTGTCGAAATATACAATTTCAGTGGTTTCCAATTAACAGGTGGCATCAAAACTAGGGGCTTGGACAAATAATCCTTACTGAATCAAATGCCCTTTGATGTTCATTTTCCCATTTAAAATCCCTATCAGACTTCAACTTTAACAAGGGAAAAAAAACCAAAGTCTTTCCTACTAGATTGGCAATAAATCTTCTCAGAAAATTTATTTGCCCAAGAAAACTTTGTAACTGTTTCTTATTAGATGGAGATTGGGCTGCCTTAATAGTCTTAGCTTTATTTATGTCCACCTATATTCCCTTTTGATGGACCAAAAAGCCCAAGAAATTACCAGCATAAACCCTAAAAGCACACATCAAGTGGTTCATTTTTAGTTGACAAGTTCTTATCCTTTGAAACACCTGTCGAAAGAATGCTCATCAAATTTATCTGACTTTATTGCTACATCATCAATATAAACCTTCAAAAACCTCCTAATCAAATCATGAAAAATAAAGTTCATAGCCCTTTGATAAGTGGCTCCTGCATTCTTAAGTCGGAAAGGCATCACTACCCACTCAAAAGTCTTTAGAGCCCTTGGGCATCTAAATACAATTTTATGAACATCATGTGGATTAAGAAAAATTTGATTATACCTAGCATGTCCATCAATGAATGATAAAATCTTATGTCTTGCAGCTGAATCTACCAGTAAATCTGCAACTGGCATAGATACTCATCCTTAGGTGTGGCCATATTCAAATTTCTAAAGTCAATACATACCCTAATTTTGCCATTCTTCTTAAGGATTGGGACTATATTTGACAGCCACTCCACATACCTTGCTGATCTAATAAAGCCAGCTTTTAAAAGCCTTTCAATTGCATTCTTCACCATAAGAGTGACTTCATTTGTCATCTTCCTAGGAGGTTGCTGATATGGTATATAATTTGGCTTAATTGGGAGTTTGTGTTCAACCAAAAACCTATCTAAGCCAAGCATTTCATTATAACTCCAAGTAAAACAATCAGAATAATCTAAAATCAGGCTAACTAACTTGATTTTACATTTTTTAGATAAAGTAGCATTTACATAAATAGGCCTCTTGCAGGCCTCATCTCCTAGATTAAACTCCTTCAAAGGATCTTGCACATCAGCCTTGAGGTCATCAAGCTTTGTAGGAGCTGCCTTCAGACTTTCAAACTGCACTTCTTTATAATGCAGAGGGCTGTCATCTACAACACATTCTGCCCAAAAACAATGGGGCAACATACCACCTAACCTCCTGTAGACACCCCATTTTTGACCGTCCTCAAGACTTGGACGTCACCATTTGAACACCCGGTGATCATCCATGTTTGTGTTCGTTTGGAGTTCCCGGAGGTCTCGGCTACGCGCCTTGCCCCAGGATCTCCGAACTCGACTATTTAGTGTCTGGTTTTGCACCGAACACTTGTGTTTTGCCTTGGAGGGGCAGGGAATGCCCTGTGAGGCATCCTCACACATCACTGGCCATGGCTAGAGGCCACCGGCTGGTGTTTTGTTGCCATCGGCAATGTATATTGCCGGTCGGCATTCTTTGCTGCCGGTTGGCAGTCCATTTTGTCAAAATGGCAATTTTGGTTGGCCGACTACTGTTCATCTGCTTTTGCAGATATTTTAATACAGCTGGCTTGCATTTTGTTCCCCTCCATACACGTGTATGGAGGGATGGCTTCCTTGTTAGCTTCTTGAGTAAGCTTTACAAGATTGGCTTCTCTATAAGAGGAGCCCTCCTCTCTTGGCTTTAGGGTTGGACAAAAAGGTTAGAAAATATACAGAGGAGCTCTGGATTAGGGTTAGGGTTTGTGTCTCACCTATCTCTATTTCTCCCTCTCTTTTTACCTTTGTGTGTGTATAAGTGTATTTGTGTCTTACTATTGCACACAAACACATAGTGTTACACCTTCCCTTGGCTACTGAGGTTCTAAGAGGTTGTTCTTGAGGTTCTTGGGTGGTTTTGAGCTTGGAGGAGCAGTTGGTCCACCATTGTTGAAGAGGTTCCTCAAGGGTAACAATCTTACCCCTTTTTACCCCATTCTTGCACTGTATTTTTGTCTATCTTAGAACTGTTTTTGAGCTTAGTGTATAATATAAAAAAGTTCTATTTTTGGGCCCTCTAAATAGTTTGTTTAGAGTGTTTTGTGGTTTGGAGGTGTTTGACCCCTCTTAAGCCTTGAGGGGCTCCATTTTGTGCTATTTTGAGTGAGCTCCGGGACTTTGGTGTTTGGGCCTCCTCACCACTGAAATCTTGAGGGATTTCAGTGGTAAGGATGGTGCCTTGAAGTCCCAAGAAGGAGAGGGCCACCCCTCTCCTTATTGTCCTTGAAAAGGGCCATTTTTGCCTCTTTAATGAGCACCTAGCTAAGCCTCATGTTGACCATGCCTTGGCTGTTATTTATGCTTATTTTGCCATGAAATAGCATTGTTGTATGTTGGTTTTGGTACACCATGCTTTCTTAGCATACATGCCTTGTAATGCCATTTTGTTGCCTTAACATGCCTTAGGTTGTAAACCATTGTTCTAGCATGTTTTAGGCTTGGCTTTGTGAAACTTTTGTGCTTATTTTGCTATGTTTGAGGTCTGTCCTTAGTTGTTTAGGTCGACTTTGGCATGCTTAGTATAGCCCCTTTGCATTTTTGGTTTGTTGGCCTTACGTGTGTGAATGTATAGCATGCATCCTTACCTTAATTTAGTGGGTTGGGACCATTTGCCGTGTTATTTCAGTCCCTTTAACATGCTTGTATGCTTGCCTTGGATGCCTCTTTGAAGCTTTGAAAGCTTGTCTTGCATGCTCCATGTTTTGGCCATTGTGCATACCCTTTGGAATTTGAGCCACTTAGATGCCATCTAGGTGTCCCTTAGGTGTTGTCTAGGCCTGCCTT
This sequence comes from Camellia japonica, assembly GCA_030407325.1. Classification (NCBI taxonomy): domain Eukaryota; kingdom Viridiplantae; phylum Streptophyta; class Magnoliopsida; order Ericales; family Theaceae; genus Camellia; species Camellia japonica. Next base: position 101,681,889 of record JAPPVO010000002.1, on the reverse strand, counting down.
AGATTTGTTTTAAGTCCTCTTAGCCTTGTGAGGCTTGGTGGACTTAGTCTTGGTTTAAGCCTCTTGGCTTGTCTTGGGTTTTTGGCCTTGTTTGCATGCCTTGTTTGTCTTGTTTAATTGGTTTAGCACCTTTTGTAACATGATTTTCAATGCTTACCTTGCATGCCATTAGTCCATGTTATGCCTCTTTCAAATGTGCTTGAGAGTTGCCCTTTTGTGTTTGAGTATTAGCCCTTTAACATGTGCATGTGTGTATGTGTGTTTAGTCCTCATTTCATAGCATTTTGGCCACTGTTTTAGGTCTATTTAAGGCTGCCTAAATCATGTTTAAGTCCATCCTATGCTTGTTTGCATACTTACCTTGCACGTTTGCTTGCATGCTTGCATGTATACATTGCATTGTCCATGTTGCATGCTAGTTCATATGCCTAGGTTGCATTGCATCTTGCATGCATGCCTTGTTCCTTGATCTAGTGATAGGAATTGGGCCCCTTTGGTTTGTTGGTTTGCATTGCATTTGACATCAAAATGTGCACACTTGGTCCCTTGGGCCATCACGCATGGAAATGCGCGATTGATGGTCCGAGAACCAAGGAGCATGTCCCTTTTGAGTCACTAACATGATAAGGGACATGATTGGTGCATATATGACTTGAATTGCATTGTCATGCAAAGCTATGTCCTCTGCTGCTGTCAAACAAGTTCTGCAGGAATTTTTTGCCGATCGACTGCACAGAGTGCCGACCGGCAAACAATTGGTGGCTGATGGATTCATTCTCAGCCAACGAACATCTCCTACGGCCGGTGGCCATTCTATCCAGCCGGTGGTACTGTACAATGCTCAGAGAGGCAACCCTAAGGCTTTGGAATCCTTCGAAGGAGTACAAGAGAGAAAACAGAGGCAGCTTGCGCATGGCAGTGCATTTCCGAGCAAGACCGAGCATGCATTGCATCAGGCTCTCCTCCTGAGGCGGTTTACTGTTTTCCCTAGATTAGTTAATTTGCTTAGCTAATTAGATGGCCTGTAATATTTAATTAGCTTGTAGGCTAATTATCTGTAATATTTATTTGGTCCCTCCGAGCGAGGGCGAATCTGTAATAAGTGTGGGTGCGTGTGTATGCATGTCTTCCAATCCCCACTTCTTTCTTCCCTTTTATTTACCCGCTTATGATGGTAGATTAGGGTATGTTTAAATTAGCATACCTTATGCTATGCATGCGTGCATCCATACATTTGTCTTGCATGCACCGGGCTCGGTACATCATGCTAACTGCATTTGTACTTCAATTCCAAATTGAATACGTGCATCAATTGATTGCATTTCACATGTCATGTTTAGGTTAGCCGAGCCTACCCTAATTGCATCATGTATGTGTTGCATTAGTCAATTTGACATGAACTAGGACCATGCATGTTTGCTAACTAGTTTATTGTTTTGGTACGGAGTACGATGTAAGTATTTTCATGCTTTAGCATATCGCATGTGTGTGAATGCTATCATGACAGCATGCTTACCATGTAGCTAGATGCTTATGTGATAAACTGTTTGAATGCCTATGGGTGAAGGTTGGATTGTTTGAGTTGGAACAACTCATTGAAATCCGTATTTTAGCCTACTTGCGAGTAGCAAATCCCAAAGCGTTTTCCAAAACAAATGGATGTGCAATGCTTGTTTCCAAGATAGGCGATCTAGTCTATACTTGTTTGTTGTGCGCATAACGTAGTAATTCTAGGCTAATAACCAGAATAAGAGCATGTAATGTTTTCAAAATGAAATATCGCGGTTAGTAGAGGCCGGTCTTCGGACCGGGCGAGAGGGGGTGCTCATAGCTGACGTTCCCCAATCGTACCCAAGTTCCCGAGCCGAGGTAACTTTGGTGATGACGGACACGTGGCCTTTGGCACTGAGTCAGGGTTTTCTAAATTCCCCCATTAATAAAATATTTAGATGGCGACTCTGTATCTGGTAAAGCAGTCCATGTTTGGCACTTCTTTCAAAATCTGTTTTTCTCAAAACGATTTGTCGGATTTGGACTCTTTGGTTCAGATTAAGAACCGTGACAACAAGTCGAGTCCGAACTGTAGTAAGCCCAATATGAACAGAACGGGGGTTCATCCTCCCGGGACGTTCGGGGACGTCTACACCTCCTTTCTAAAAAGAAAAGGAAAAATAAATAAATAAATAAAAGTCTAATAAAAGTACTAATTATAGCTAAATCAAACTCACTTTCACTCTTCTTCAACTTCATTAGTAATGTTTTTAATCAGCACTTTATCCACATGCTTGGTCTGCAAGACACCTGGCCTAGCCACTTCCTAGCTCATCTGTCAAAATCCTTCCTCCATAAACCTCTGAAACTGGTTATAAGTTAGATCAATTCCCATTGACTTCAACTCTTCATTTTCCAACATAACAGGACTGAACTCCTCAACATATAGCATAGCCACCACATTATGAATGTCAACATTGAAAGGGTTTGCCTCTGCGCAGAAAACCTCTATGCCTTGCTCTTCTTGACCCTCTACTGTCAAGAAAATCAAAGCTTGATGAAGAGATGAAAAGCACACAACTATTAGAATGAATCCAATCCCTTCCAAGTAACAGGTTGTAGTTTGAAGTGGAGTCTATCACAAAGAATGTTGCTCCCATCACTCTGTCTCCTACTTGTAATTGCAAGGCAATCACTCTCCTTGTATCAAATGACCCTCTTGAAAAATCACTCACAGACACATCAAAAGGAATTAAATTATCTACCGACTTACCAATCACATCAAAATTCTTGTTGGCAAAATGTTCACAATGGCTCCATTGTCAACCAAAACCTTGGTTAAACGGCAACCATTCAGGTGAGCAGTAATATACAAAGGTCTCAAATGACTCATTACTTTAGGCTTCGATGACTGAAGTACCACTTTCTTACTACTACCAGTTTTTATCACCTGTATGGACTTGCCAGCTTCCTCTATGGATTTACTCACCTCTATCATCATCACAACAAGCTCTAACAAATCCTCTACATCACTTTCTAGCTGTTCTAATTACCCAAGCTTTGCTTCAAACTTCTTCGGTAGAGCCATAATCATGTTGCAATCAGGGTTTGCAGGTAAGGACCCAAACTTGATTGTAGCCATCTTTTCACTAAAGTCCACGGAACTTTCAAACTTTGTATCCTCTTTGCTGTCGACGTGAGCTTCTTCTAATTTTCTTGCCATTACCGCACTCTCATCAACCATTATCTCATCTTCCCCACTTTTCTCATCAGAAAAGAGAGCCTTAGATATCTTCTCTAACTGCCTTCTAAAAAGTATCTTTTTGGGTGTTTCATCCACCACCTTCTCTGTCTTACTTGACTCACTAGCCTCTTCCTTTTCTTTTTCCTTTTCCCAGATTAAATTATTTTGATCATCCCTCTTTGGGTTATCACATTCCTTTGTTGAAAATATGGCATGATACTTCCTTGCTCTCTTCTAATCTGAGTTCGAGTTGGACCCATAGGTTTCCATCCTGACAAAGGAAATTTTAGATGTAACACACCTTGCCAACTAACATGTGTAAGAACAGGTGGCTTTACCATTCTTAGTTGAGTTGGGGGGCTAAACTTGTGGAAACCTTACCCCTTGGCCATGAAACTGACTTGGCCTGAATGGACTTCCCGCACTCGTCCCAGCCATAAACCTCTGACCTTGGCCAATAAATGGCCTTGGCAATGGCCTTGACATAAAGACCAGCCTCTGAACATGACTATGGCCACTAGATGGCCTCTGATTCCTCAATTGCCTCACTTTAATCTTAGCCCCTTTTACATTATGGAGAGAAGGGTAAACAAGTTCCCATTTAAACAGAAATGGACCATCATTCTTACCATATGATTTGTCAATAGGTCCAAAAACTCTAGGATCCTACCCATCATACAATAACTTCTCTCCATTGAAAATTTGAAGATCCCCTCCACCTAAGGTATTGAACCTTAAGCCAAGATCTCTCACACTCTCTTTCAACTTATTAGCCAAAATTACTTGTAACTTTTCTTTTTTAGTCTCATACCTTAAACAAACAAACTCGTCCTCATCTATCACTTTCTTTCCCTTCTCTTATTTCTCTTTATGGATTTTCTCCAAGTCAGCTAGCAACACACTTGGATTTGGGGCCTTCCTCTTGATGCTGGCTATTATCGTATGAATTGGTGCCATCTCTGGAAAAGGATTATTTTCTACTGCCATGACTCATTTCTCTTTCTCTGCATACTTCAGCAACCCTTTTTGTATTAAATCTTACACACAATTTCTAAAAGTCACACAATTGTAGGTAGAATGTCTAAAAGTATAATGCCATTTACAATAATCTTTTCCTACTTTGTCTTGTTCTTTTGGTATTACATGTCCAGGGACAATGTTAAAAACTTGTTAGCCAACAATTCATCAAAAATGGCATCAGCTTTAGACAAATCAAAAGAATACTACCTAAATATGGTGTTTGTATTTCTTTTAACTGGCTGAGTTGCTGGCATATTCACTAGTGTGTCCACTTTTCTCAAAGTCCCACAAACCACTGGTGTTTTGCCAACCACCTATGCTACATCTATATCAGTATCTGCTTCTAAGCCATCCCCTTGGAAATAAGTCCCATATGAATTTGCATTTCCATGCCTTTCCTCCCTAAGTATTGACTCATATTTGGTTGCTCTAGATGACAACTCAAACAAGTCCCTAAATTCCATTCCTTCAAACTTCTTCCTTAACTCAAATTCTAACCCATTTTGGGCCATTCTCACAATCTCAACTTCAGGCATCTACATTCTACACCTATTAGTTGCTCTTTTAAACCTATCAATGAACAGTTCTGCACTTTTAGAAAACTTTTGCCTTAATTCAGACATACCAACTAGAGTTACTTCAGGTTCAGTTCTATAAAATTGGGCATGAAACTGATTTTCCATAACCATCCAGGTATGAACTGAATTAGCATGAAGGTTAATAAACCATGTAAAAGCAGTTCTAGACAAAGAGTGTGGAAACAACCTCATTTTGAGAATATCATTGTTCCATATTTTCCCACACTGTAAAGTAAACCTTCCTATGTGTTCTACAGTTGACTGGTTTTCCTCACCATGAAACAAGGAAAACTCAAGCACTCTGTAATTCCCAGGGAAAGGTTCCTCATCTACCCACTGAGGGTAAGGCTTCCTAAACCTAGGCCTTTCAGGCCTTTTCGTCCCTAGACCATAAAGGTCTTGAACAATTTGTACAATTTGGTCCCTTTGAATATTATCATTTTGCTCCCCATAACCATAGTTGTTTTCATAAGGTTCTTGCCTATCAAAATTTAAAGTGGCCCTGGTCCCCTTGGCCTTGGATCATTGCCATATGGATCATTATACATTTCAGGTCTGTGCACTTCAGGATATGCACCAACATTTCCAAAATTATTGACCCTTTGATTTCCATAACCCATATTAGAAACCTCTCCATACCCAATATTTTGGTTTTCAAAACCTTAACCATAATTTTCAAAAACCATATTAGTTCTTGGCCTCATGTTTGGATAACTATTGAATTCTGTTTGAAACAATTTTTTTGTTTTCTACACCTTTTTGACCACAAGGTGGATTAGAAAAAGCATTGGGCCCAAATTGCCCCCAAGCCAATTTCCTTGCATTTTAAAATTCGAAGTTTGAAATACCTCTTGCATCCTTTCCTTAGCAGTTGGGTCCCTATAGATGGACATTGGTTCACCAACAAACTATTGTGGCATACCAATTGGTGGAATCAAGTTACCCCCTACCTTAGAAGACATCTTTTGTGCCCTGACCTCACTCTGACTGGAATACTCCATCGATCGAACCTTCAACACACTCCTTACTTCCCCAAAAGGATTTGGTTTTCTTCCAGTGACTGGTTCGCCAGAGCCTCCCTCATTTGAGCCACCAAGACTCCTGTGGGGATCTTAGCATAGCCACTTGTCTAGCCTTGTGTGCTTAATGCTTGGCCACCCATCTAGCCTTTTGAAGCCACTACCTGGCTCACATGTTGAATACTGCCACCATCAGCCAAGACCAAATCCTGGTCTACTTCCTCTTCCTCACACTCAACAGACCTCTTTTTCAAATGCTTATCAACCTGTTTTTTTGCCTTGACCATTGTTCCAAATTTTGTTGGAATGTCCCATTAGGTGGGCCAAAAATTATTAGTAAAAATTATGCTTACACCTAATCGACAAAAATTAAACAACAATTTCAACTAAACAATCAAACAAGAACAACCAAACAGTTGTGGAATTGGTTCAAATGCCTAAAAAATATGAGGATTTTTTTTGGAACAACTGATAGTAACAAAGTAAACAAATCAAACACAAAGTAATTCCAAAATGAAACTACTGAAGTTCACCCAGTTACAAACAGTGAATTACAGAAGAAACTACTTCTAAATTACAATAAACTATTCCTAAGTCTAAAAAATATGTGTTGTTAAGTTGTTGATGCCCCTTCTCTCTCTGTGAATCTCTGGCTTTATAGCTGTCCTTACTTCTCTAGTCCATGATCCTTTGATCCTCTCAGTCTACAACTGATACTGCATAACTACTACAACTGCCCCTCTTATTTCCAAAGACCCAAGCTCCATTGAATCTTCCACTTTGTCTGTCAAATGGCTCCCTTACAAGATGCCACGTGCCCATCATCACTTTCAACCCTCCTTCGACAGAGAGAAACACCTACTTCGTGCATGACTTCTTTTGCAAGTTACGCATTAAACCCATGACTCTGCCAATAACTGCTCCATTACTGGGCCACTCTGCACACAAGATTCAACTTTCATTGGTGACACCTGTCCTTTGATTGATGCAACATCCTCATTTTGACCCTGCCACATGGCATTAGTTGGCTGGTCCACCTGTCAACAGAATCCAACAAAAATGGGTGTAAACAATACCGTTCAAACATAATGTATGCACACATCAATACAAAAACTCAGCACATTATATACATGCCACACAAAACATAAGCTCACACCAAACCTTTAAACATAAACCTAAACAGTGCCTTACACACGACATTTTCCAACTATTTTCGACAGTACTACGACAATTGAAGAACGACAAAAGAAGCTTCTGAAGCACAACATTCTCTGGCATTCTTTAAGGTATGCAATTTTTCAAAACTTGACAAATTGCAAAAAGGAAGTTTTTTTTTTTATTTTACTATTTCCTTTGTTCATTCCATATTGGCTGGTGAAGAGAATAAAAACCATCGGTACTGGTTATTTGAATTAATAAAAAAAAATCAATAATCAAAATCATTGGTTACTAGTTATCCGAATAAATAAAAAATCAACCATCAATAACCGATTATATATTTTTAAATAAAATATAAATTTTTAACATACAATTACCAAACAAAAGAAAAACTTTTGATTTTGTACTTTCAAATTAAACTAATAGTTTTTAATCTATGTTTTCAAACCAGTTATATAGTTTCAATCTATGCTTTTGAACTATTTATTTATTTTCAATTCTGTATTTTCGAATGAGATTTTTTTTTTTTTGTTTACTTACTTTGCAGATGGATGCTAAACCTAGTGAGCGTTTGCCATCTATACTATTTCGAACAAAAGACATCGTGCAGTAGAAATATTTTTGGAACTTGATTTTCCATATAGGTGCATTATTTTTTGAACTGATTTTCTAAATGATAATCGTGAACATGAAAAAAATAAATAAATAAAGTTCGCATAGAGAGTAAAGTGAAATGCTGAAGGAATTATAAAAGTGTGTAAGGAACAACGAAGAGACTGTTAAACAAACAAAGAATGAAAGAGGAGGTTTGATGTGCGTGTTTTTTTAAAAAAAAGATGTATATTGAAAATTTTCATGTTGAAAAGATGTCAATTAAAAAAATTTAGTTTCAAGGTATGTATTGATATTCATATTGGCCATTTTGTTTAATGCTAAAATTGTAAACAAATAATAAATTTATTGTGTGATTAGAGAGTAAATAGTATTTTTTTTTTTTGGTGGAATAGTCTCTTGATTTGTACCTCACCCCCTCCGAAAGATTCAATAGTAACCCATATGAAAGATATCATTTTCGGGTAAACTATTAGTCTAGGGAAATACTATAGTACACATCTTTTAAAAAATATGTGCCTTGTACATTTTATAATTAAAAAAAAAAAATGACATAATTTTATATTTTTTTGAATATAATTAAAAAAATAAAAAAATGTTATAACTAAACACAACATGAGGCATAAATAAAAAAAATCATGAGTTATAACTAAAAAAAATATTTAAAAAAAATGGTTATAACTAAAAAAAAAAAAAATGACATAACTAGAGGTGCATATGATGCACTCATTTGAAAATGTGTATGTTAGAATTTCTCATTATTCTAAACCACAATATCTTAATCATGTCCGGGTGGACTATTATTCCATACCACAATATCTTCACCAAATAATGGATTATATATTTTATTAAATTATTAGTCTAATTCTAAGTTCATGCAGGGCCAATCCAGACTTTTTAGGATTCTAAGGCAAACTCAAAAAATGGGGGTCTGACACATATTTTAAAATATATATGGATAAAATAATAACAATATGTATATCTGTATTTTTTGTTGGTACAAATTTATTGTATATATGAATACTATAAAATTACTATTTTTTTTACCATGGAATTAATTGAAATATCAAGTAAGAAATCCAATTTTAAATTATCGTACTAGTAAATAAAAAATTATAATTTGTTTTTTATAATAATTATAATGTTATATTTCTTGAATAATTTCATATGATTTTTATAGTTAACATAAATCATAGTCATTGAGATTGAGATTGACATTAATCATAATGATTGAGATAAATTTTGAAGATTTTCAATTGTTAATATTATTAATTTATCCACGCTCTTTCCTGATGTATAGATTGAATTGTAAAACAATTTTAACTTAAGAGAAAATTATTTCTCCTCATACAATTGTAACTGGTATAGTCAAACAATATTTTATAAATAATTCATACATTACATTTCACAAACAACCATCTATTACTTTTAAATAATTCATTTAATTTTTTTTATAAAACTTTATTTTTAAACTACTAATACTACAATGTAATATTTGGTTCACTGAAAGAAATTGAATTAAATGTATTGGTTATTCTTTAGTGTCTGTATAGATTAATTATTCTCTCGTAATGGTAAATGACAATTTCGTTGTAATATGTTTTTTTTTGGTAAATTAAACGCGGGGATTGATATTATGATAAAATGATTATTAGCAAGACTACAAACCTAAAATTATCTACCTAAAATTTACCTAAAAATAATAATCAATGGTTTAGATTCATTTCATTCATAGATCCCACAATTCATTAATTTAATTTTTACCACACACCCATTCTGAAACCCTAACATTTTTTAATGATTATTCCATTCAGCTTCATTTCAACAAACCAAACATGACTTAAGACTGAAATAATTAATCAAACATAATTTAAGATCGAAATTATTTTAGGAGCCTATTTTTTAGACAAAATTCGAGGACCCAAGGCAACACCTTGGGTCTTTTCCCAAATTAAGGCAAAATAGTAACCTATTTCCCAAACTAGGCCTTGTTTGGACGGAATTTCCAAACTAAGCTAAAACGTGGTTGTGAACCACGCTTTCACCGTTTTTGTGGCCCTCCTGCGGAAAATTTGTAAAATCGTGGTTACAAACCACGCTTTTAATTAAGAAAGCGTGGTTACAAACCACACTTTTAAGGAAATTTGATTTATACATAAAGCGTGGTTAGGAACCACGCTTTTAAGCAATTTTTTTTTTTTTTTTTTTTTTTTTTTCCAGAAAACGTGGTTTCGAACCATGTTTTTACTGTGCTTTTAAATAAATTTTTGTTTTTTCAAAAAACGTGATTCACAACCACGCTTTTATTGTTCACCAAGGAAAGCGTGGATGATAACCACGCTTTTAACCGAAATACAGTTTTAAAGGAAAGCGTGGTTCGTAACCACGCTTTTATGAGCACCCATTGTTGATTATTATTATTATTCAATCCACATTCTATAATTCGCTCAATCATCTTGTAGATCTCTATATATAAATTATTCATATAAAATATCGTATTGATAAACAATCTTAGCTACCAAATTTTATTATTTTAATATTTAAAAATAAATTATATAATTTTGAAATTATGTTTCGCATCCATTATTATTTTTTTAAATGATAAAATTATATGTACGATTATCAGATCAATTTGATATTTACATAAATAATTTATACATTAAATTTTTTAAAAATAAACAGCATGCATTGTCTAAAGAGTAGTGAATTGTGTAAAAAATGTAAATTAAATATTTGCTTAATTTACTTGATATTTTTTAAATTGTTATTTAAATATAAAATTTTAAATAAATTTTTATTTTGTTATATAATTCAAATATAATTTAAAAAAGATCGATGGTGGACAAAAATAAAAACAACAAATAAAAAATTAAAAATTAAAAAAGAAGAAGAAAATAATGGCCTTGAGAGACGCACCCTCCCAGAGAACATTTTGCGCAGTTTCGGAGAGATTTTGTCGGGGCTTTTCCCAAATTAAGCCCCTATACTAATTTATTTCCCAAACTAAGCCTACTTTTGCAGAATTTTCGAAACTAAATATTTGTTGTTTCCTTAAATTTTTGTTGCCACAAAATATTTAAATAAAACTTCACACAACATATATAAAGTACCTAATTTGCTAATTACTACTACGAACAGAAAAACAAATAAAGGTATGACTATAACACTTATAACACTTTAGAACGCCGTAACTAGTTCAAACATAAGTATCCCACAAAATTAATTTGTGGAAACATTCAACATAACACTGAACATAAAATAAAGCGACGAGTACAATACTTAACAGTTACATAAACAAATATTATACAAACCTTTCACAAACTCATTGTCGAAAGAGTTATTTTAACACACACAACATATAATTATGGATAACCTAATATAATTTAGTAGACAGATAGACGCCTAATCCTCACTCAAATCGGCAATCTCAGAGTCCGAACAATCAGATAGCTCAGGGTCAGAGAGAAGTGCAGGATCGTCCTTGATAGCCTTGATAGCCGTAGCATTTGGTGCTGTTTCGTTCTTCTTGGCATCCGATTTAAGTATAGATAGTTCCATATCACGGGCTGGCCTACGGCGTATTTGAGAAATCTCACGTTGAAGTCTTTCACATAGTCGATCAACATTATCTGGATCTTCCTTTTGGATTTGAATTGAACGTGCTTTCGGCACCTTCAGTCGATTTTCCCGACATAATCTTTCCATTTGCACTCACTCTATAAATAGTGCGGGCCACTTCAGAAGTCTAGCGTCTGCTAAACCATATCCTGTTTGATTATCAGATGGATTCTCCACGAAACCACATGGATCTTGATAGTACTTGGGCATGACAAAATGTCGCTTCCCAAACCTATCATCATAAGCACAAGAGGCATCTAACAAAGTAAATGGTGTTTCATCTTCAGCATCGCCACTTCCCCTTCCCATTCCTGTTCCTCGGCATGAACTCTCATCTCTTTCGAAGTTCCTACCCCCTGCGAGTCCCCTTCCCGTTCCTCTTCCTCGTTGTGAACTCTCACCTCTGCGATTCCTACCCCCTGCCGTGAATCTATACTCCATTTGAATTTTTCTGAACAGATGAACGATAGTGTAGATACCCCATTTTTGACCGTCCTCAAGACTTGGACGTCATCGTTTGAACACTCGATGATTATCCATGTTTGTGTTCGTCTTGAGTTCTCAGAGGTTTCGGCCGCGCGCCTTGCCTCGAGACCTCTTGACTTGTTCGTTTTGTGCTCGGTTGTAAACCAAACACTTGTGTGTTTGCTTCTAAGGGCAGGGAATGGCTTGTTGGCCATCCCCACGCCTCACCGGCCATGGCTTGAGGCCACCGACCCTGTTTTCTTGCTACCGGCCAAAAGTGTTGGCCGGTCGGCAATGTTTTTGGTCGGCCAGCCATTTCTTTGATCAATCGGCCACTTTTTCGGGCCGAGACCTTTTCTTGGGGAGGCTTGGCCCTTTTGCCCCCTTGTTTTAGCTTCTTAAAGAAGCTTGAACCTTTCGAACCCTTGTTTTAGCTTCTTGAGGAAGCTTCAACCTTTTTTTTAGCTTCTCCAAGAAGCTTGAACCTTTTGCTCTAGCTTCTCTAAGAAGCTTGACCCTTTGCTCCAAGCTTCTAAGAGAAGCTTGAACCTTTCTTAGCTTCTTGAAGAAGCTTGACCCTTTTTGTTTTAGCTTCTAAGAGAAGCTTGGACCTTTGTTCCTCTATAAAAGAGGGCCTCTCCTTCCATTTCAAGGGTTGGAAAAATCTGATATATAAGATATATATATCACTCTCTCTCTATATCTCCCTCTCTCTCTACATTTGTGTGGGTTAGAGTGTTCCAAAGTGAGTTTTTGTTCTTGTTTTTGCACTAGAACACCTAGGAGTACACTACTCTTTGGTAGCTAAGGTGCTAAGGAGTTGTTTGAGAGGTTTTTGAGCTGGTTTTGATCCAAAGAGGCTGCTGGTTTGGTGTTCTTGGAAGTGGTCTTCAAGGGTAACTCATTTTCCCTCTTTTATTCCCCGTTTTTGTACACACTTTTAGCCTATCTTGCACACTGATTTAAGCTTAGCTATAAACTGAAATTTTTTTTGTATTTGCATGCTTTTGAAGTTTGTTTAAGGTCATTTTGGTGTTGGGGGTCGTCCACCCCCCCTTAGGCCTTGTTTGGCCTCTTTTTGAGCCTTCTTTGTTGAGCTTCGGGACCACCTTGTATTGGCCTTCTCACCATTGAAATCCAGAGGGATTTTAGTGGTGGGGATGGTGTTTTGAGGTCCTAAGAAGGAGAGGGGTGACCCTCTCCCTTGTTGTCTTGTTTACTAGTATCTTTGGCCTTACAAAGGAGCCCTTATTTGCACACTTCTTGAGCTTGGTTCAGGCCTTTTTTAGTGAGTTTTAGGGCCTGCATGAACTATTTCCAGAGCTGTTTTTGTCATTTAAGGCTTGCCTCTTGCATGTGTAGAACAACCCTCTTTATAGCCTTTCAAAGTAGCACCTCATTCTTGTATGTATTGGATACATTTCAGTGGGTATTCGGTCATATTTTGACATGTCATGAATCTTTTTTTGGCTGGTTTGGTGGTCCCTCATATGCTCCATATGCTTGTAGTGTAAACCATGCATACTAGCTTACATTGCATGTTGTTTTGGCCCTTCATTCTAGCACATTTTGGCCATACTCCAAACTGATTTTGTCCTTATTTTGGGCTGCCTTAGCCCTGTTTTTAGGCCTCTTGGTCGATTGGTGCTTGCCATGCATGGTTGTAGTGTAATAGCCTTGCTTAGCTTTGAGTTTTGAAGCCTATTGCACGCTTATACTGAGGTGTTTTCATGTTTTGGGGTCATTGAGCATGTCATTTCAGAGCTTATATGTATGCCATTGTATGCCATGTTTCATCCTTGCATTGCTCTTGGAGAGTTGCATTTTGTGCCTTAGGCTTGGAGCCTTTGCATTGTGCATGTTTGCATGAATCTTGGGCCTTGTTCTCATCTCATTTGACCACTGATTTGAGTGTGGCTGAGGCCTATTCATTTTAGTTTAAGTCCATCTTGCATTGTGCATGCCATGTTACAATGTGTTGTGCATGTTATGTTGTTAGCATTGTGTATGCCATGTCACTCCTTGCATTGTGTATGCTAGGTGGTTAGTTGCATTGAGCATGCCATAGTTCATATATCATTGTGGGTGCCATATAGTCTATAGCATTGTGTATGCTACGTTGCGTGTTTGCATATTTAGGTTGTATGCCTATTGCATATTGCTTGCTAGCATACTTATTTTGCATTAGTTTGCTTGCATACTTAGGTTGCATAGCATTGAGCATGCATCCCTTGCCTCTTGACCAATCATGATAGAGGTTGGGGCTTTGATGCGTTTTGTGTGCATTTCATTTGATATTGAAGTTGGACACTTGGCTTCTTGGGCCATCATGCATGGAAATGCGAGATTGGTGGCCCGAGGGTCGAGAACCATACTCCCTTGAATTCATGACATGATAAGGAGGGTGGTTGTGCACACATTTGCTTTGAAAATGCATTGTCATGCTCTGTCTGTCCTCTGCTGCTGTCAAACAGGGTCCTGTAGGAACAGATGGCCGGTTGGCCATCTTTAGTGTCGGCCGGCTACCAAAATCCAGCCGATGGCTCCACTTTTGGTCGATGACCAGTTTCCCATGGCCGGTGACCTTCCACAGTGTTCAGAAGGTGGTTCAGAAACATTCTGGAGACTTGTGCAGTTTTCAGAAGTGCAGAGCAGTGTAAACAGAGGCAGCATGAGTATGGCGATGGATTTCCGAGCGAAACCGAACATGCATGCATTCATCCCTCTTCCCGAGGCCTCTTTACTGCTTTCTTAGCTTAATTACTTCATTTAATTAGTCAAGTGTTGTGTAATAATTAATTAGCTTGTTAGTTAGTTAATTTGAATTATTCTTTCGGACCCTCCGAGGAGGGCAATTTTGTAATAAGTGTGCGTGCGTGTGATGTATGTCTTCCAACCCCACGTCTTTCTCCCTTTTATTTACCAGCTTATGATGGTTAGTTTTAGGGCATGTTTCAATTAGCATCTATATGTTCGCATGCTTGCATTCATTCATCTGTATTGCATGCACCGGGCTCGGCGCATCATACTAACTGCATTGTATTTCTATTCCAAGTTGAATACATGTTATCTGTTGCATTTCATATGCCATGTTTAGAATAGCCGAGCCTATCTTAGTTGCATTTTGCATGTGTTGCATTACCATCTTAACATGAATTAGGATCATGCATTGATTACTAACTAGTTTCTGTTTTGGCTTGGAGTACTCGGTGAGTGTTTATGCTTTAGCATCCTTGCATGCGTGTGAGTGACTGCCATGATAGCATGCTTACCATGAGGCTATTTGCTTATGTGATATAACTGCCTGAATGCCTGTGGGTGAAGGTTGGATTACTTAAGTTGGAGCAATTCACCAATTGAGAGTTTTAAGCCCACTTGAGAGTGGCAAATCATCTTGTTTTCTAAGCCTACCTAGGGTGGCAAATTCGCATTTTAGCCTACTTGCGAGTAGCAAACCGTTTCAAAAGCAAACATGAGGTGTTTTGTTCCAATTCAGGCGATCCAATCTATACTTGTATACTGTGTGCATCACGTAGTAAATCTAGGCTAATAACCGAAATAAGAGCACATAATGTTTTCAAAACTCGATATCATGGTTAGTAGAGGCCGATCTTTGATCGGGCGAGCAGGGGTGCTCACGAAGTGACCTTCCCCAATCGTACCCAAGTTCCCGAGCCGAGGCAACTTTGGTGATGACAGACATGTGGCCTTAGGCAAATGAGTCAGGGTTTCCTAAATTCCCCAAAATAAAATATTTAGGTGGCGACTCTGTATCTGGCAAAGCAGTCCATGTTTGGCATTTCTTTCAAAAAAATCTGTTTTCAAAAACGATTTGCCGGATTTGGACTCTTTGATGATTCATCGGTCTTGCATTGCACTCTGCGAGATTAGATACAGGACCGTGACATTTGAGTCCTAAACTGTAGTGAGCCCATATGAACAAAACAGGATTCCCTCCCAGGACGTTCGGGGACGTCTACAGTTTCTGGCGACTCTGCTGGGGAGTTTAGAGAGCTTGACTCGAACTCATG
This sequence comes from Camellia japonica, assembly GCA_030407325.1. Taxonomy (NCBI): domain Eukaryota; kingdom Viridiplantae; phylum Streptophyta; class Magnoliopsida; order Ericales; family Theaceae; genus Camellia; species Camellia japonica. The sequence continues at coordinate 101,666,153 of JAPPVO010000002.1, read as the reverse complement.
ATATCTTGTTTTGATTACACTCATGTGTTTCTTTGCATTGCATTTGCATTGGTACGCCTAAGTCACAGTATTTGCCGTTTGCTATTCCTGAACGGTTTGCCGAAGGCTCGCTTTGAAAAGCGTGCCATAAGGCTGACCAGTTACGGGCTCTGCCACGATGGGAACACAAACCCCGGTTGTTACCGGGGCACCCTTTTTGACCATTCAACCTAGTGCATATCGGAATCCATAGTGACCATTCCAAACTAGGATAGGTTGCTTACCCGATTGTAGGTTGTTTGAAACCGCTGTGTGCGTAGTGAAACCCTAGCTCCTGACAAAATAGGACAGGGAAACCCTACCCCACCATAGGGGTGTTTTGGCTCTCACTTGTTTGCTATGTGCTTTTAGAGTGTGCCTCTACAGGAATGCATGTATAAGTTTACAAGTTTGGATATCAGGCCTGAGGGCACCAGTTTAGTATTTTGGGGAATCAGTTTTACCCGAGGGTATCAGATTTGAGGTAGAATTTTGGGCAGAAATCAGTAACGAGTGCAGTCATTCAGCTATGCTCAAATCTGTTCTGGTGAAATTGGGCTGAGATGCTGTCTGTTTTCTCTTTTGCTAGGGTAGTCTTGGAACCATAGCTTCAGAAGGCTTTGAGATCCCCCAGATTCATTGGACTTGTGTTGATAGACTTTGTCGGATCAGAGATTCAATTCAAGGGCAATCAGTGTTCCTTTGCCAGAGGCAAGGTAAAAGGGCCAGTCAGGCACAGATCACCAGTTCAGCAATTACTAGATCAGTGGCCCTTATCCACCCCACCAGTGAACAGTCAGGCTGAGGCCTCAGTTTTTATCACAGAGATAAATATACCAGTCAGTCAGCTGGAACAGCAGAACATGGCAGGGATGGAGGAAATGATGCGTCAACTCCAAGAAAGAATGAAACTCATGCAGCAGGACGCTGTCCGCCAAGCGAATTTTCCAAACAGCAGGCTGCGATCATGGCCCAGCAGGCAGAGCTAATCACTAGGTTGCAACATCAAAACGGAGCATCTGCTTCGCATCAAGCTCCTCCACCACCAGGGGTTCCGACACCCGGGGAAACACCAAATGTCCAGGAAGGTACGGACATTCCGACAGGGCCGGCTCCGCCCCCAATCCTACCCCAGCTATCCAAAACACCTACCAATCTACCAGACTCTTCCTTCGAATTTGAGATGGACCCCACGACAATAAAACTGAACAAGCTTGAAAAGCTGTTCAAGAAATCCTAAGGAGTGAAGTCCATCCCGGACATCGAGGATGGGTATACTGACGCAGCTGTGATGCTGCCAAACATATTTAAGATGTCGCATATTGACCGATTTGATGGATCCGGAGATCCCATGGTGCACCTGCGGCTGTTTTCAGACATACTAAGGCCGATGGGCCTCACCAGACTACAGAAGCTTTCTTTATTCGGCCAGACCTTGTCAGGTGTTGCGGCCATCTGGTATGCAAAATTAGAAGACGATGTCAAGAGGAATTGGGATGAGATGGCCGAGGCTTTCGTCGTTCAATACTCCTATAATACACAGATCGAGATTACAACCCGTGATCTTGAGACGACTAGGCAAGAGCCTAAGGAGAGCTTTTCTGACTTTGTGACCCGGTGGAGGGCCAAGGCCTCAATGATGACCATTAGGCCAACTGACAAAGATCAGATTCGGATGGTTGTGCGCAACCTCCAACCCAAGCTCATGCAGAAGATGATCGTTCTCCCCTTCCCCACCTTTTCAGATTTGCATGAGATGGGAGTACAGATCGAGGATGCTTTGAAACAGGACCTGATTGACAATGACAGAGAGCAGCCCAGGAGGGCGTTTTCCCGCAGTTTGAATGCGACCACCAGTGGTGATGCAGCTGCAAGATCTTCTGAAGTTGGAATGGTCACCACCAAAACAGCCACCCCCTTTGTTGGTACATCTAATCCAAACCCCTGAACCTCAGACTATCTACCTCGGGGCAAGAGGATTTTCACCCTGCTTTATATGCCTTTGTCTAAAGCTCTGGGGGTCCTACTTAGGAAAGGACATCTGAAACCGTTAGAACAACGGCCTCTACCTGATCCTCTCCTCCAAAGCATGACCCGACTAAGTACTGTGCTTTTCATCAACAAACCGGTCATGACACCGACAGTTGCATCCGTCTCCGCCACGAGATACAAAATTTGATTGACAACAGGGTCATCCCTGCACCAGGTCCTGCAAAGTCTATCGACACTTGATCAGTGAACTTGTGGGGGATAACGTGATGTGATCGAGGGATGAACCACCTGCGGGCGGCACTCAGTTTACTCCAGATGTGGCATATGGCACGCACTGTTTTGAGCATTTGTGAATGCTGGTTTTTTTATACTTTCTGACTTGGGTATTGAGTCAGTCTTGTTGTGTTGTATTGAGTCAGTCTTTTTGTATAGAGTCATTCTTTTCATACTGAGTCAGTTGGGTCTGTCTTGTTGTATCGAGTCAGTCCTGTTTTATTAGAGTCGGGGTGATCCCGGGGGCGTTACCTCGGATATCACTATTTTGTTTTGTGTCTGTCTTTTGCTTTCTTTTGAGTCTGTTTCTGCCGGGGAACCAGTTACACCAGGAGATCTAATCGAAACAGCTGTGGCTGTCATGTTTTTGTGCATATTGCTATTTTGAGCCTGTTGTGCCAGCAAGTTTAGAATGAAATGGCAGTGCATTTCACCTGCTCTTTTGTGCCTTGAATTCATTACATCGACCTAAGTTTTTCAAAAACTCTTTTTGAACACTGCGGTGAAAACAAAGAGGAAGGAATTCCTCGGGATTTGCAAAAATTTGATCAATTGAGAGAAAGAGAGGCATGCTGAGCCCTTAACGAATGAGATCATGCTTGTTAGTGTGAGTACTGGGAAGGATCCTGGCTTGATCCAGATTGGTTCCGCACTGTCTTCAGCGCAAGCGATTTGTCGCTTTCTTAAAAGATTTCAAAAAATATTTTGTGCGGTCTTGCAAAGACCTGTGTGGAATCGCTCTTGAGATTTTGCAGCCTAGGATCGCTCTCAGCCTCGAGACTCGAGCCCTTGCTTTCGAACCTTAAACTTAGATTCAAAATGTTCAACGGTCAACCACCATGTAAGGCCTTTGTGGCCGGATCAGAAGCAGCACTCGAACTAGGGGCAAGAAAGTCAGATCAAGAAGGTCAGATGTCGTCAAAAGAAGCTTGCAAAGCTAGATCAGAAGCACCCTTCGAACTAGGGGCAAAAGATGCCAGATTGTGCTCGAAGAGCCGAAGATGGATCGTTCCACAAATCAATGAAGATCGGCAAGAATGCCAAACCCCAGAAAGGAGGAAAGAAGAAGACATTGTTGAAGGACAACCGAGTTCCTATCTGCAACACTAGGGGCAAATTCACCCTCCATTGGATGGACTTCTACATCATTAGCGAACAACAACCATTCTCCTGGATTCAGATGACTTCAAGATCTCAAAACCATTTGACATGGACAAAGCTACACTTTTACCCTTGAGAGGCTCGCTGGACCGAAAATCCGGAAGGGCGACCCAGGCAAAAGTTAGAGCAAGAAAAAAAAAAAAAAAAAAAAGAAGAAAAAAATGAAGAAAATGAAAAGAAAAGATAAAAAAGAAAAGAAGAACAAAGCTCACAAGGTTGAAAACCTAGAAAGGGCGGCCCTGGCAAAAGTTAGAGTGCAAAAGGAGAGGTTAATACCCGAGTGTACCTTAACCCCGAACTACGTAAGGCTTGATTCCCATGTTTGGGATACGTAGGCAACTTCGTTCCGAAGTCCAGCCGTAAAACACTTCAAATTCGACTGTGTCCATGATATGGTTCTGGTCATCTTTGTCTTCTCTGTATCCGAGAATTTGGTTGTAAGAACTGGTTGCCACGTGCTGCGGCGCTATTCAAACAAGGGGCAACTTTCTATTGCCATACAGTGTGCTGCGGTGCTATTCAAACAAGGGGCAACCTTCCGTTGCCATGCAGTGTCCTTCAGATAAGGAGCAGTTTTCCATTGTTATGGATCCGAGGTTGTGCATCTCAAGAGTAGGTTTCGTGCTCGTTGAGCAGTGGCCATTTGCAAAAACGGTTTTGAGATTATTTTACTGAGGTTGACTAATTTCTCGAAAATTATTCTATTTTTCAAAACTGGACCTTTTCTTGGACCTAAAAAGGAAAAATTTTCAGTGCTCATAGCCTAACTTGCATGATTTTGAATCAAAAATTGAACAAGCATGTTAATCTAACTCTCATGTTGGTCAAAATTGTTTTAGTAGAAAACCAAAACAAAAAAAAAATGGTCAAAATGATGAACTAGGGGCATAGTTGAGTCAGGCTTCCTGTCTTTCCCCCGTTATCAATGCATTTGCCAGAAAAGGCACCATACTTTCCGGAAAGGGCACTCTACTCGCCACAAAGGGCACAACTGAAACTAACAAGCAAAGGGCTGAAAGCTCTCAACATCCTCCAAGCAACGAGGTATCAAGCCAAGTGCGAAGTGCGAATTCGAGTGGATCAGGATACTCCACTCCCTTATCCGGGGCATCGACTAAATGTCACCGGAGGAGTAGCCGCGAGCTGATAATGTTGGGCATGAACCCACAACTTTTGTTTATCCGTCAACCACCCAGGGGAGGGATTGAAAAATGAGAGATTGAATAATAGAGAAATGTGCGATGAGAGAAAAAGTGAGAAAAGGGCTTTTTCAGAAAAAAATAGAGATTGAGTGCCAAAGTGATGTGAGAATCACAAATGAGAAAGAGTGGGAAACAATACCCAGAGAAACAGGCTCCCTGTGCATGTCTGAGTGTCGTGTCTTTTTGTTTTATTTCGATTCTTGTTTTGAGTCATTTCGAGTGTTACTCGATGTGTTTAGGTTGTTTACCTTTTGTTTCCCGTTGTTGAGTCGTAGTGCGCTATGTTCAGTCGTAGGCTCAATACCCCGGTCAAGAACTCATCTCTCAATTTCAAAAATAAAATCGTTTTGCGCTCCGAGTGCCGTGCCGTTCTCCGCATCTGTGCAAAACAAGATTCGTTCTTTCGTAAAACCGCAGGGTTCAACCTAGGTCATGCGGGAACAGTAAAACCAGGACCTATCTGAAGCTATATAGGTTCCAGACTGCAAAGCAAAAGAAAAGAGGGAAAATGTAGAGCATCTTAGTGTGTTTTAACTCCAGCGAATTCCGAGACTGCATTCCAGATGCACCTTCTCAGGCCTCGCCGTTTCTCTGGAGTATGAGTGTATCTCGACCCCAAGTGTAAGCTTGCTTCAAGTCAGAATGGCAGTTCAGGCAGCACCTGAGGGTTTTACATGCAGATGTTACCTCTCGCTAATATGAACAGGGTATACCCTTTTGAGCTGAGCGTGTTGCCAAGTCCTCCGAGAGGTAAATCAGAGGTTGCGTTTGAATTGGTCTCGTAAAGGCGTGTATTTCCTTATTCAGTAGTTTACTTCAAACATGTTGTTGCTGTTGCATGTTTACTTGCATTGTTATGTATCGTTTCACCCGCATTGTTATGCACTTTTCAGTTGCATTGTTATGCATACTCTAGTTGCACTGTTATGCATACTCTAGTTGCACTGTTATGCATACTCCACCTGCATTGTTATGCACGTTCCAGTTGCATTGTTATGCACCTTTTCACTTGCATTGTTATGCACCTTTTCTATCTTGCGCTGTCACGCATTATACCTGCATTGTTATGCACACCTCTCCAGTTGTGTTGTCACGCACATTCCACTTGCATTGTTTTGCACTCTTTTTTCGAAACACCGGGATACGTCCCTATGCTTCTCCTTTTCCGAAACACCGGGATACGTCCCTATGTTTCTTCTCCTTTTCCGAAACACCGGGATACGTCCCTATGTTTCTCCTTCTTTCCGAAACACCGGGATACGTCCCTATGTTTCTCTTCTTTCTGAAACACCGGGATACATCCCTACGTTTCTTCTCCTTGTTCCGAAACACCGGGATACGTCCCTACGTTTCTCCTTCTTTTTCCGAAACACCGGGATACGTCCCTATGTTTCTCCTTCTTTTTCGAAAAACCGGGATACGTCCCTATGTTTCTTCTCCTTTTCCGAAACACCGGGATACGTCCCTATGTTTCTCCTACCTTTCCGAAACACTGGGATACGTCCCTATGTTTCTCCCTCTTTGGTTAAAAGCGTTTGGAATACGTTCCAATGCTCACACCATTTCGAAACACCAGGATACGTCCCTATGTTTCTCCCTCTTTGGTTAAAAGCGTTTGGAATACGTTCCAATGCTCACACCATTCCGAAACACCGGGATACGTCCCTATGTCTCTCCCTCTTTGGTTAAGAGCATCTGGAATACGTTCCAATGCTTATACCTTTTCGAAACACCGGGATACGTCCCTACGTTTCTCCCCCTTTGGTTAAAAGCGTTCGGAATACGTTCCAATGCTCACACCATTCCGAAACATTGGGACACGTCCCTATGTTTCTCCCCCTTTGGTTAAGAGCATTTGGAATACGTTCCAATGCTTATACCTTTCCGAAACACCGGGATACGTCCCCATGTTTCTCCCTCTTTGGATCAGAGCATTCGGAATACGTTCCAATGCTTATGCCATTCTGAACACCGGGATATGTCCCTGTTCTTCTCCTTCTTTGGTTAAAGAGCATTTGGAATACGTTCCAATGTTTGTACCATCCCCTTTCCTCTCTCGCGTGTGCTACGCTGAGAGGTTCTCCCTTTCCTTACACATTTTCAGTGTGTTTGGAATTTGTCTCAGGTTGCATTGTTTTGCATCCATCCCGCATTGTCATGCATCCCCTCACTTGCGTTGTCACGCACTTTCAATTGCATTGTTATGCATATTTCTAACGATATTGTACCTGTTAAGTTTCTTTCTTTTACAGGCACGATATTGTATGTACGGTTCATTTGAAGCTGGCACGACCGGACGAACCGCACAGGTATTGTATTCTCCGTGGGAGACGTAGCGAGAATTGCATAATTCTCTTACATCCTTTATGTATTGTAATGTAGTTTGGTTTTTGGCTTACTTAAAACTGTTGCATGTTATGCTTCATTACAGCTTTCTTTGCATGATCATAAGTTATGCTCGACTTTGTGCATTGTCTTGCATTTTTCCCCTGCCTTCAGGCGCATATCTTTGTCTGTAGCTTGTATGCTTTGTCTAAGTCTTCGGCCTTGTCAAAAATGGGTCGTCTCTGGGCTTTGACATTCACTCCCGTCATTGTTATGACTTTCGAGTTCTATCAAAGAGGGGCAACTGTAGACACCCCATTTTTGACTGTCCTTAAGATTTGGACGTCATCGTTTGAACACTGGATGATTATCCATGTTCGTGTTCGTCTTGAGTTCTCAGAGGTTTCGGCCGCGCGCCTTGCCTCGAGACTTCTCGACTTGTTTGTTTTGTGCTCGGTTGTAGACCAAACACTTGTGTGTTTGCTTCTAAGGGCAGGGAATGGCTTGTTGGCCATCCCTACACCTCACCGGCCATGGCTTGAGGCCACCGGCCCTGTTTTCTTGCTACCGGCCAAAAGTGTTGGCCGGTCGGCAATGTTTTTGGTTGGCCGGCCATTTCTTTGATCAATCGGCCACTTTTTCTGGTCGAAACCTTTTCTTGGGGAGGCTTGGCCCTTTTGCCCCCTTGTTTTAGCTTCTTGAGAAAGCTTGAACCTTTCGAACCCTTGTTTTAGCTTCTTGAGTAAGCTTGAACCTTTTGAACCTTGTTTTAGCTTCTTGAGGAAGCTTGAACCTTTTGAACCCTTGTTTTAGCTTCTTAAGGAAGCTTGAACCTTTTGAACCTTATTTTAGCTTCTTGAGGAAGCTTGAACCTTTTGAACCTTGTTTTAGCTTCTTGAGGAAGCTTGAACCTTTTTTTTAGCTTCTCCAAGAAGCTTGAACCCTTTGTTCTAGCTTCTCTAAGAAGCTTGACCCTTTGCTCCAAGCTTCTAAGAAAAGCTTGAACCTTTCTTAGCTTCTTGAAGAAGCTTGACCCTTTTTGCCTTAGCTTCTAAGAGAAGCTTGGCCCCTTTGCTCCAAGCTTCTAAGAGAAGCTTGGACCTTTGTTCCTCTATAAAAGAGGGCCTCTCCTTCCATTTCAAGGGTTGGAAAAATCTGATATATAAGATATATATATCACTCTCTCTCTATATCTCCCTCTCTCTCTACATTTGTATGGGTTAGAGTGTTCCAAAGTGAGTTTTTGTTCTTGTTTTTGCACTAGAACACCTAGGAGTACACTACTCTTTGGTAGCTAAGGTGCTAAGGAGTTGTTTGAGGGGTTTTTGAGCTGGTTTTGATCCAAAGAGGCTGCTGGTTTGGTGTTCTTGGAAGTGGTCTTCAAGGGTAACTCATTTTCCCTCTTTTATTCCCCGTTTTTGTACACACTTTTAGCCTATCTTGCACACTGATTTAAGCTTAGCTATACACTGAAAAAAGTTTTGTATTTGCATGCGTTTGAAGTTTGTTTAAGGTCATTTTGGTGTTGGGGGTCGTCCACCCCCCTTAGGCCTTGTTTGGCCTCTTTTTGAGCCTTCTTTGTTGAGCTTCAGGACCACCTTGTATTGGCCTTCTCACCACTGAAATCCAGAGGGATTTTAGTGGTGGGATGGTGTTTTGAGGTCCTAAGAAGGAGAGGGGTGACCTTCTCCCTTGTTGTCTTATTTACTAGTATCTTTGGCCTTACAAAGGAGCCCTTATTTGCACACTTCTTGAGCTTGGTTCAAGCCTTTTTTAGTGAGTTTTAGGGCCTGCATGAACTATTTCCAGAGCTGTTTTTGTCATTTAAGGCTTGCCTCTTGCATGTGTAGAACAACCCTCTTTATAGCCTTTCAAAGTAGCACCTCATTCTTGCATGTATTGGATACATTTCAGTGGGTATTCGGTCATATTTTGACATGTCATGAATCTGTTTTTGGCTGGTTTGGTGGTCCCTCATATGCTCCATATGCTTGTAGTGTAAACCATGCATACTAGCTTACATTGCATGTTGTTTTGGCCCTTCATTCTAGCATATTTTGGCCATACTCCAAACTGATTTTGTCCTTATTTTGGGCTGCCTTAGCCCTGTTTTTAGGCCTCTTGGTCGATTGGTGCTTGTCATGCATGGTTGTAGTGTAATAGCCTTGCTTAGCTTTGAGTTTTGAAGCCTATTGCACGCTTATACTGAGGTGTTTTCATGTTTTGGGATCATTGAGCATGTCATTTCAGAGCTTATATGTATACCATTGTATGCCATGTTTCATCCTTGCATTGCTCTTGGAGAGTTGCATTTTGTGCCTTAGGCTTGGAGCCTTTGCATTGTGCATGTTTGCATGAATCTTGGGCCTTGTTCTCATCTCATTTGACCACTGATTTGAGTGTGGCTGAGGCCTATTCATTTTAGTTTAAGTCCATCTTGCATTGTGCATGCCATGTTACAATGTGTTGTGCATGTTATGTTGTTAGCATTGTGTATGCCATGTCACTCCTTGCATTGTGTATGCTAGGTGGTTAGTTGCATTGAGCATGCCATAGTTCATATAGCATTGTGGGTGCCATATAGTCTATAGCATTGTGTATGCTAGGTTGCGTGTTTGCATATTTAGGTTATATGCCTATTGTATATTGCTTGCTAGCATACTCATTTTGCATTAGTTTGCTTGCATGCTTAAGTTGCATAGCATTGAGCATGCATCCCTTGCCTCTTAACCAATCATGATAGAGGTTGGGGCTTTGATGTGTTTTGTGTGCATTTCATTTGATATTGAAGTTGCACACTTGGCTTCTTGGGCCATCATGCATGGAAATGCATGATTGGTGGCCCGAGGGTCGAGAACCATACTCCCTTGAATTCATGACATGATAGGGAGGGTGGTTGTGCACACATTTGCTTTGAAAATGCATTGCCATGCTCTGTCTGTCCTCTGCTGCTGTCAAACAGGGTCCTGCAGGAACAGATGGCCGGTCGGCCATCTTTAGTGCCGGCCGGCTACCAAAATCCAGCCGATGGCTCCACTTTTGGTCGATGACCAGTTTCCCATGGCCGGTGGCCTTTCCTTTTGGCCGGTGACCTTCCACAGTGTTCAGAAGGTGGTTCAGAAACATCCTGGAGACTTGTGCAGTTTTCAGAAGTGCAGAGCAGTGTAAACAGAGGCAGCATGAGTATGGCGATGGATTTCCGAGCGAAACCGAACATGCATGCATTCATCCCTCTTCCCGAGGCCTCTTTACTGCTTTCTTAGCTTAATTACTTCATTTAATTAGTTAAGTGTTGTGTAATAATTAATTAGCTTGTTAGTTAGTTAATTTGTATTATTCTTTCGGACCCTCCGATGAGGGCAATTTTGTAATAAGTGTGCATGCGTGTGATGTATGTCTTCCAACCCCACGTTTTTCTCCCTTTTATTTACCAACTTATGATGGTTAGTTTTAGGGCATGTTTCAATTAGCATCTATATGTTCGCATGCTTGCATTCATTCATCTGTATTGCATGCACCGGGCTCAGCGCATCATACTAACTGCATTGTATTTCAATTCCAAGTTGAATACATGTTATCTGTTGCATTTCATATGCCATGTTTAGAATAGCCGAGCCTATCTTAGTTGCATTTTGCATGTGTTGCATTAGCCATCTTAACATGAACTAGGATCATGCATTAATTACTAACTAGTTTCTGTTTTGGCTTAGAGTACTCGGTGAGTGTTTACGCTTTAGCATCCTTGCATGCGTGTGAGTGACTGCCATGATAGCATGCTTACCATGAGGCTATTTGCTTATGTGATATAACTGCCTGAATGCCTGTGGGTGAAGGTTGGATTACTTAAGTTTGAGCAATTCACCAATTGAGAGTTTTAAGCCCACTTGAGAGTGGCAAATCATCTTGTTTTCTAAGCCCACCTGAGGGTGGCAAATTCGCATTTTAGCCTACTTGCGAGTAGCAAACCGTTTCAAAAGCAAACATGAGGTGTTTTGTTCCAATTCAGGCGATCCAATCTATACTTGTATGCTGTGTGCATCACGTAGTAAATCTAGGCTAATAACCGGAATAAGAGCACATAATGTTTTCAAAACTCGATATCATGGTTAGTAGAGGTCGATCTTTGATCGGGCGAGCGGGGGTGCTCACGAAGTGACCTTCCCCAATCGTACCCAAGTTCCCGAGCCGAGGCAACTTTGGTGATGACGGACACGTGGCCTTAGGCAAACGAGTCAGGGTTTCCTAAATTCCCCAAAATAAAATATTTAGGTGGCGACTCTGTATCTGGCAAAGCAGTCCATGTTTGGCACTTCTTTCAAAAAAAATCTGTTTTCAAAAACGATTTGCCGGATTTTGACTCTTTGATGATTCATTGGTCTTGCATTGCACTCCGCGAGATTAGATACAGGACCGTGACATTTGAGTCCTGAACTGTAGTGAGCCCATATGAACAAAACGGGATTCCCTCCCGGGACGTTCGGGGACGTCTACAGATAGTTTCCTAGGGCGAACTGAGTGGAAAGGTTGTGTGTTTACCATCACTCCTTCAGTCCTTTATATAGTTGTTTGTCAACACTATTACCATGTGGTCGTATTAATGTGACTTAGATGAATTCTGAAATGTGAGGAAAAAACAAAACATCTAAGTCGCGCTGCACAAAGTCACATGCATCACTGTTTGTGACGAAAAAAGTCACAAAGTATATAACTGACAAAGTCAGAAAGTCACATGCATCACTGCATCACTGCACAAAGTCACATGCATCATTGCATCACTGCACAAAGTCACATGCATCACATGTATCACTGCATCTAAGGAAAAAAGTCACATGCTTCACTGCACAAAGTCACATAGCATCTGAGGAAAAAACAAAGCATACAATTTATTACGTCTGTTAAAGTCACTGCATCACTGAGAAATGTTGGACGTATTACTACGCCGAGCTACAATTTATTATCGTACCATAGCTATTGTGCCCATGTGAATTTCTGCAATTCATAATGGGATGAGGGGGTGTCAAACAAAACAACAAAACAATTAGACCTTTGTGTTTACAAAGCCACCCTATGCAGCTCTAAATAGATTCATAAACCTTGAAGATAAAATATTATAGAGTTAGAATGTATTGAAGATTAATTTGTAGTAGAGTTAGAATGAATGGGTTTTTCAATATATAGAACTTGAAAATGTTACAGATAAAAGCTAGCCTAGTATGCAGAGAACAACAACACCGACTTAAATCAACACATAGTTAACTTCAAATTAAATTGGTCAAATTTCTCCAATTAAATTAAATGAAATATGTAAGGTGAAAAGTGAAATTAAATATATTGTCAAGGGAAAATAAATTGAATTATATTTGTAAGCGGAAAAGTGAAATTAAATTTCTAAGCAGATTTAAACTTTGCTTAAAACCTTCAGATATGCACTGAGTACTAAATAAAAGTCGAAGTGACAACTCCTATAAAGTTGATGCATAGTTCTTTAGGTCATAAAAGTTGACGTGACAACTCTGATGCATAGTTGTTTACAATAATTTCAAACATACAGCTACCATGTGTAATAGCATTGCAATGCTTATACATGAGTTATCAATAGGAAGAGAAATTCATATCGAATCTTGACATGTGTACTTATAAATGTAGTGATTTCATAAACTTCATGTTCATATAACAAATAGTTGAAATACATCCGTAAGTTAGATGAACAACAACATTGTCTTACACTCCAATAACAAAGATACGACACAACATACAAACATATATGAAAGATAAAGGTGTTTGATTTCTCATTCCTCATTTGACATGTAGTAGTCAGAGAGATATTTTTCATTGTTTAAGATATCATTTCGCTCAATCACTGTCAAATCTCTGTTGCTTGCTTCTGCCATTTCGGTGGCTAGCTGAAGCATGAAATGTCGACATCTCCGCATCAACATTCTGTTGTTCTCCTTCTTAATTCTGCTAATTGCTTTTTCATAGTCACTCACATTTCGTCTAGCCATGGTCAATGAACGACGATGAGATACCGGTGTCGCAAAGTTACGTAGATCATTAAACAATCCTTCTTGCTCCGTTACCCTGAACGCCCATTCTGCTTGGATACCAGCATAATAATCCTTCGGACTCGAGTACTTTTCGCTCTTGTAGTCATAAGTAAATGGAGGTAGTAGCCATACTTTCAGATTTCTTTGACGGCGTGAACTTCCTGCACCTCTTGAAGACATTGTTCATAAAATAAAAAATTTTAATAATAATAGTAATTGTAGATATATTACTATTGTTATGATTTGAACAAACATCATATTGGGGGTAGCGCTATTTATAGACATCATACTGGGGGTTAACTAAAGATAACCTGGTGACGATAATTGAGATGTTGGGGTACTATGGAAGAAGTGATACCCGTGATATTATTTTATCTTATTCATTTCATGCAATCCTGAGTACCCGTGACTTTGTGTACCTGTGATGTAGTCATGGACGTGGTTGTCAGATAAAATCATAATTGTAGGTCGTCTTTTTCACAATGCAATCCCTTCATATTCGAGCAGTGAGTTGTCACATCGCCACATTAAACTATTTTTTCATGCTTGCTTTTTTAATATAGTAAGTAGTCACTTCGAACTGACGATTTCAGTACAAATTGGTGTTTTCAAAATATTATAAATTAAATCATAAAATGAAACAGTGGCTTTAATTTTCTTTGTTTTAAAGTAATACTGTTCATAAACAACTATGAAACAGAGTGCAAGTAAATACACAACTTTCCAACTCACTTCGACCTACAAAACTATCGTTGATTTTTTCACCAAAACAATGTTCAAAACAAAACAAAACAAAATAATAAAATGGCCACCTGATATGTAAAGAAGATTGGCACTGCAGCTTATATTTTATCTTATTTTCACTTAACGAAACTTCACAGTCATCCCCTTTTCTCCTCTTTGCATTTTCCACTTCTTTTTGTATTCGATAAATTACACTTCACTCCTTCAGTCCTTTATATAATTGTTTATCAACACTATTGCCATGTGGTCGTATTAATGTTACTTAGATGAATTCTGAAATGTGAGGAAAAAACAAAGCATCTAAGTCGCGCTGCACAAAGTCACATGCATCACTACATGTGAGGAAAAAAGTCACAAAGTATATAATTTACAAAGTCAGAAAGTCACATACATCACTGCATCACTGCACAAAGTCACATGCATTACTGCATCATTGCACAAAGTCACATGCATCACATGTATCACTGCATCTAAGGAAAAAAGTCACATGCTTCACTGCACAAAGTCACATAGCATCTGAGGAAAAAACAAAGCATACAATTTATTACGTCTGTTAAAGTCACTGCATCACTGAGAAATGTTGGACGTATTACTACGCCGAGCTACAATTTATTATCGTACCATAGCTATTGTGCCCATGTGAATTTCTGCAATTCATAATGGGATGAGGGGGTGTCAAAACAAAACAACAAAACAATTAGACCCTTTGTGTTTACAAAGCCACCCTATGCAGCTCTAAATAGATTCATAAACCTTGAAGATAAAATATTATAGAGTTAGAATGTATTGAAGATTAATTTGTAGTAGAGTTAGAATGAATGGGTTTTTCAATATATAGAACTTGAAAATGTTACAGATAAAAGCTAGCCTAGTATGCAGAGAAGAACAACACCGACTTAAATCAACACATAGTTAACTTCAAATTAAATTGGTCAAATTTCTCCAATTAAATTAAATGAAATATGTAAGGTGAAAAGTGAAATTAAATATATTGTCAAGGCAAAATAAATTGAATTATATTTGTAAAAGGAAAAATGAAATGAAATGAAATTTCTAAGCGGATTTGAACGTTGCTTAAAACCTTCAGATATGCACTGAGTAGTAAATAAAATTCGAAATGACAACTCCTATAAAGTTGATGCATAGTTCTTTAGGTCATAAAAGTTGATGTGACAACTCTGATGCATAGTTATTTACAATAATTTCAAACATACAGCTACTATGTGTATATATGGTATTAATATCGCATCATACCACAACAAAAGTTTTATAGCTATTTCGAGCGATATCATCATGAGATATACGGTGGTTGATCTATATTCAGCAATGGGTCGCTATTGGGTTGCAGATGGAGATGAATTTCAATACCCATTAAATCCAAATTTACGTTACTCACATGCCACCGTCAATACCATGAGAGCTGAGTGAGAATTTCGCATAACTCAAGCAAACGTTCTCGTTGAGCTATGTCGTGAAGTTAATATTAAATTTCCTCGCCGGTTAGCCATGCGTATGCGAACTGACACTCCACAATTGTTGCAAAGGGCATTGCATCGTATCCGCAACGAAATTAATTGCATGACCCAACGTTTGCAAAGGTTCGAGCTAATGAAGACCGCAAATGAGCGTGTCGAAGATGGGTTAATGGATGATGCACACCAGTACTTTGCCTGGAGCATGGATGTTATGTATGAATCTGATATTGAGATGTCAGATGATGATGATAATGAATGAAATTGTTTGGATGAATGACCAAACCATTTATCTTGTAATGGATTTGTAATGCTTATCCACGACTTATCAATGAAGGGAGAAATTTCAATAGTTTTTGAATAGTTCTTGTAATTCTACAAATAACAAATACCTTTATTTTCTCTCCGTTATTGTTATTTTGAACAACGCTACTTGAACTAGGCTTTCATGATTTCATGCATTATTGATGTGGAATATAATAATGATACTCAATGAACTTGGTTGCATGTATGACCAAACGTTTTCATTCATGATAATGGCTTTGCAATGCTTATACATGAGTTATCAATAGGAATAGAAATTCATAACGAATCTTGACATGTGTACTTATAAATGTAGTGATTTCATAAACTTCAGGTTTATATAACAAAAGTTGAAATACATCCGTAAGCTAGATGAACAACAACATTGTCTTATACTCCAGTAACGAAGATACGACACAACATACATACGACACAACATACAACATTGTTTAAGACATTATTTTGCTCAATCACTGTCAATTCTCTATTGCTTGCTTCTGCCATTTCAATGCAGTAAGTTGTCACATCGCCACAGTAAACTGTTTTCTAGTGCTTGCTTTTTCTGATGCTTGTTTTTTTATAATTTTTTAAAATTATAAATTAAATCATAAAATGAAACAGATGTTTTAATTTTCTTTATTTTAAAGCAATACTATTCATAAACAACTATGAAATGGAGTGCAAGTAAATACCCCCAAGTGTCTTGAAATGCCCATGAGTTAAGTTACATGAGATAAAATCGAAATTATTTTCTCAGTCGCAGACAGCACTGTGAAACACACCCACAGTGAAGTACCTTACCTCAGTCAAAAACTTATGTGGCTTGGGGTTCTTCGAATGCTAAGGGGAGTAAAGTTGAAATACAATCTCAAACCGGGCATGAGAATGAGTCACCCACAGTCAAATAAGAAGATGTTGAGCATGTACTTCAATCAAAAACTTCTGCTGCTTGGGGTTCTTCGAATACTGAGGGGAGTAAAGTTGAAATACAATCTCAACCCAGGCATGAGAATGAGTCACCCACTAATATCTGGAGTTGTAATAAAAATAACCAGTCCAATGGTGGCAACGAGTCGGCTGTTGACAAAAATCAGATTTTGGGGAATGACATAACGTCAAAGGCAAATGGTTGAGGGTCCAGTAGAGGGAGTTGGGGTTCTTCGAGTGAAAAGGGCCACATTGATGATAGGAATGAAGCAATGTGGGGTTGGCAAATTAAAGAATTTGGGTGCTAGAGAAACTATTTATTAGTATAGAATTTGGGTCCAGTTGGAGGGTTAATCTATTCTATTATTAAAGGGGAACACCAATTTTGATGTCATGAATTTGAAGCTTGACTTACAAATTTTTTTCTATTTTTCCTAAAATGACCATAACTTGTTAAATAATCTATTATCTTAAAACTTATATCAAATTGTAATTATGGGTAAAATCGTAAATTACCAACTCAGTAAATAGCTTTCACTTTTCCACTT
Organism: Camellia japonica; assembly: GCA_030407325.1. Classification (NCBI taxonomy): domain Eukaryota; kingdom Viridiplantae; phylum Streptophyta; class Magnoliopsida; order Ericales; family Theaceae; genus Camellia; species Camellia japonica. The sequence goes on along the minus strand of JAPPVO010000002.1, from coordinate 101,649,141 downwards.
CCCACATTTTAAAAACTGCTGTGCAGTTCCACATTTCACCATCTTCTTTCTTTTTTTATTGTTTATTTTTTTTATTTTATATTTTAAATTTATAACAAACTGCTGTGTAAGTTCCACAGTTCATCATCTTCACTCTATTGAAAAACTAAAATTTGTTTCTTTTTTTTTTTTTTTTGGAGAAAGACTATTCAAGTATTCAAGAACTTTTTTCTTTCTTTCTGTTTTTTGGGGGGAAAAAAGCAGAGTATATAAAATTTGTGTTTTTATTTTCTTAATGTTGTATGTGTGTGTGTACGCACGTTGTTTAAAAAAATCAATGTTCTTAAAAATTTTATTATATTATCAGGTTCTGTACCTTTTTTTTGGGATAGTCTTATGTAATCTGAAATTTGTGTGTGAATGTGTTTCAAAAAAAAAAAAAGTGTTCTTAAATTTATCATTATGTTATCAAATTCTTTGGGAAAAAAAGTACAGAATAATAAATAAAATTTATGTAATTATTTATTTTGTGTTTTTTGTAAAGAAATAATTATATACTTAAAAAAAATTATTTAAAAAAAACTGTATAAAAAATTATATAGTTTATTATTGTAAAACGAAAATCCACATGGTACCAAATGCAGCACAACTTCAATCTCTTGTATATATAATCACCCTGTTTAAACCCATTGTGACATCATGAATTGAATATTTGAAGTATTTAGGAAATCATCAAAATAAGTAAGAATAAAAAATTGTAAAATTCTATTTTCGAATAAATAAATATGGCACATTTACATCCTCTATACAAATTTGATTTACAAAAACTATAAATAAAAAAAAACTATACACTCCATATCACACCTGCTAATGCCCTAACTTGCCCCCAGTCTCACAACCCCGACCGTGGACCTCCCTCATCGATCTCCTGCCGTAGATTCTCTAAATATGTGGCTCCCCCAATCGTAAATGCGTATCATGTGGCACTCCCTCCCCTGCATGTGGCCCTCCACTGACTGCCTGTGGAGCCTGTGAGTGTGACCCTCCCTCTCCTGCCTGTGCTGCCCCTGATCCTATCTCTGGCCCAAGATCGGATACTGCTATGAGCTGTGAAACTTCCTCATCTGGTGCAACTGTATCACGATCTGTAGCTGGACCTTGACCTCGACCTCGACCTCTGCCTCTGCCTGCACCCCGACCTCGGCCTCTCTCTCGCGCTCTGGGGGGGCCTCAATATGGGCCTCATCCTCAACGTGGGAGATGTCAATGAGAACTACATCAAGTGTACTCATGGTCGCGGTCGAACTACTCCCCACAAAAGTAGGTGTATGTAGTGTGGGACTATGTGATGTACATGTATCAACCCTAACACTACAAACACCTGAACTGTCTGGTGGTGGTAACTGGGTGGGTGGGGTAACAACGTCATGTATGTATCGGGTGGTGTCTAATCAGGGTAAGCTACATAAGATATGCCAGTATGTTGGGTAGGATGTACGTGGAGAGAATATGAAGATATGTATGGGGTAGCATGTGGTGGGGTGACTGATGTCCAAGGACCTGATGTGGCCAGTGCTGAAGTGGAAGGCACTGACGTGGACGACACTGATGTGTCTGGAGCAACTGTTGCACTTTGGACACTGTAGTGGCCAAAATGCAGACGATCTCCCCGATGGGCATGCTGGATCGCCTCGTACAATAAGTCTTTGATCTCTGCAACGACCTGCAAGGCATGCTGTATATCACGTCTGAAAAGGGCGTCCTAAGCCAAGTGATATGACCTCCTAACTCCAACCACCTGAACAAAAATTCGAACGTATTAGGTTACAGTTGATTGAAAGTAAATCAATTATGATCTTAATAATTATCTGACACATACTATGATACTCACCAATGCCTCAAGATAAGGCCCAACTCCCTGATATCCGAACTCAGGCAGGTGGCTCGGATTACCGACTAGTAGGCGTGTATGTCGTCGATACCACAACATGTAAGGGTCAGAAAAGGGGAGCACCTCATCGCTCCAGTCAGCCTGTACAATACTGTCCCGACCGGCATCTCACAACTGTATATATCGCATATAAAACAGACTCCAGTCAGTGCCAACTCGGCCACGCCTATCAGTCACATGCAACCGCCACTCGGTGTCGAACCGATCCGGCACGGACTGGACCCGACCAAACTATCGGAGGACACGATGGGGGAGATGCCACTCAACCACGTCAAAACAAATAAGTGGCACTCTCGCCATCCATATCTCTTGACCTAGTCGGCAGTAGTCGGGATGCGTACTGAGGACCCCAGTATAAGGCTGCCAGATAAACTACAATAACGACAAGTATATTAAAATTCGCTCATGAACTCAAAACATATACAATGAACAAGACAACTAAAATTGAAAGCAAAATTTCATACCTCGCCCTCGATCATCCAGTCGAGTTGGTCTTTATAAATGACAACTACGTGGGTCGATACGACCTCATGGCCAAAGTCAACCCTCCACCAGCTACCTCGAGGTCCAGGTGGCAATGCATATCTCCCTGGCCCACGGAAAGCTCACCAGGAGCAACTACTTGCCGCCTAGACGGGGCAATGCGAACCAATCTCTCCCACGCCCAAATCTGCAATAGTTTGAACGCAATTACAATACTGATATATGTTATACAATATGAATTGACATGTAATAAAATTCTTACTAACCTGTAGCAAGACAAGTGGTCCTCTGATCTCCTTCGCACCGACCTGAGCTACTCGACATAGCATCCTATACAAGCATGCCAAAGCCGCGCCACTCCAGTTGTACTGGCCGATCTCGTCAATGTCTCTCAGCAGTGGCAAGTACATCAGCTTGAATAGGTTCTGTGAATTATCAGGGAGAAGTACCCCCCCAATAAGCCATAGAATATATGCTCGGGCATGCTGTTGTACCAACTCATCTGGAGCTTGATATGGAAGAGACCAAACTGCTCAGCTAACCACCTCACCTTCAATTTACCTGTCTGTAAGTCTGCAGGTGTAGGTGCTACTCGCAATAGCTCAGCACATAGGGCTAGCCATTGCTCCCTCGTCAATGATGGGTCAACTCCAGTAACTGCTCGCCCATCAATCCGTAGACCATATAGGACAGATACGTCCTGCAATGTGACGGTGGCCTCCCCGATCGAGAAATGGAATGTATGAGTCTCTGTGCGCCACCTCTCGACGAGAGCAGTGATGAGTGGGTGGTCCAGTCTAATATGCCCGATACGGTAGACACCATAGAATCCCGCGCGTAGTATATACTGCAAGACTCTATGGTCCAACGGATGCTCCCACAAGCTAGAATTTGCCCGGCGGCATGTCAACACGGTGCCTGCCTCGTCCTGCATAACAGAATGACTAGTTTAAATAATAGTATTATCACGTAATATAAAACAAAATGTAGAGTATTTTAATTGTAAGCGTAAAGTCCAACAAACGTTATTGCATACCGGATGCTCCCATATACTGTCAGCTCGATGTGGATGATTGAAAAGTGAGACCTCCTCAGGTAGATGTGCCATGAAACCTGTACAAGTGAAATACTAGATCATAACAATAAAAATCTCATTTAATCATAACAGAAAAACTGTAATTATTCCATAAATTACGATTTGTAAAAGAAAAGTATACTCGGCTATTTCAAATTTAAATTTGTGTGATACTATATATGGAAGCAATTCACTAAAATCTAATTATAATCATAAAAAAAAAAACTCTAATTATTCCATAATTTATAATTTTTAAATATATATATTTGTACTTTAAGATTTAAAATTATTTGTCATTAAATATGATAAAAATTCAACAGAACCTACCGTTATGTATGCTATAACTAATATAGAAATCTTTTCCAAAATAATTTTAGGGCCTCAGTTACATAAGCTTAATAATGACCATGAACATAGTGCAGTAACATGTGGATAGTTTTCCTACATAAATATTTGCCAAAAAATTGAATGAGAAATTTTTCTTTTTCCAATAATAGGTTGATGATTACATTTATGGCATATTTGACAAAACTTAATTATTGATTTTGTAATGCTAAAAGTTTGAATAAATTATAAAATTTTTAAATTACATAAATTTATTCATAAATTGTAAATGTGAACAATGGTTGCAGCATTCGAAAATATTAAATTTATTCATAAATATTAAATTTTCAAATGGTAGAAGAACTATTTGATTAAGTATAGAATTTTGTAATACACATTTTCAATCAAGTACACAATAAAAAACTTAGGCCTATGTGCTACAGTTAAATATTTTTGCATACATTTTTAGTTTAATTTATTTGCTTAGTATGTTAGTTGTAATTTTTTTTTTAATATAAAACAATTACAAGATATAAAGAATTAAAAATTAAAAATGATCTATTTAAAGAATTAACAATTACAATATAGTTTAACATGGGGTCATTTACATTACAAGCTAAAAATTCACATAGGCTGTCCAATTACAATCTCAAAATTAAAAATTGCAACCATTTTACAATTTCACAATTCACGAAACTCAAGTAAGCATTACCTAGTCTTCATCGACCAAGCCGCACTGGACATGTTCGCCTATCATGACCTGTCTGCTGGCACTCACTACAACGAGCGTTCAAACACCTATCTGATATATCTATCTCATTTGGAATACGGGACATAGATTTACGACCCCGTTTTACTTCTCGTAGACGAAGTACATTAGGCATTAAGGTCCACTGCGGATCATCCCAATAATCTTGATGCGGTATTGGATTGAATTTAGTTTCTCAAACCCTCATGTATACAGGAAGCCTATATACTGGATCAACGTACTCGAATGGATTGTCACCGCATTCAGACATAACAGCGAGCATATGAGAACATGGATAGTGTCTTATCTCGTATTTGCCACAACTGCACGTGGGTTGATTCATGCGCACAATCTGTGTATTGCGACCTCGTCCATGGCGAAAAGATGTTCGCACCTCAAATACGCGGTGGGGCCTATCAGACAATATTGATACAAACTAATCAAGTTCATGTTTTTAGGTGTAATTAACTTCACAACATAATAATAACAATTTAGTTTACATTACAAACTAACCTGTCGTACGATATTAACTGAAAAATATTCCCCCTTGCGATGCCCTCCTCGATAATTTTTTGTATCTCTCTAGGGTATTGAAACTCATTTCGTACATCTATTTCTGCTTGGGCTCCCATCTCGTCAAAATATTTTACCAGTCGTCGAAATGTAAACTCAACCATAGCTGTGATAGGTAAGTTCCTTTCACCTTTCAAGACACTGTTGAAGCACTCTGCGTCATTGCTGGTCAATACCCCCCACTGATATCCACCATCATACACAAGGGCCCACTCCACAGGATTCATCTTGCGGACCCAATCGATGGCATCTTGGTCAATAGCCTGTATTTGTTCTAAGTAAGCATTACACTTTTGTCGTTGATGAGCACTCCCTGCTTTCCATAAAAGTCATTTTAGCTCCTTATTTTTAAACTTTGTATTAAAGTTACTACAAACATGTCGAAGGCAGTGCCGATGATATCCAACAAATTGGAGCGACGGATTCAGCCAATGCCGCCTCACAGCAGCTAAAATACTCTCAGCTCGATTAGATATCAAAGTCACTCCCTGTTGATCCATGACAATATGTTCCTTGATATTTGAAATGAAGAACGACCAAGATTCCAAACTCTCCTTGTCGACAACAGCGAATGCAAGCGGTAATACTTTGCCATTGGCAATGACGATGGTTGCTACAAGCACCACACCAGTGTATTTGTCGTATAAGAATGTACCATCAATGGTAATAACAGGCCTACAATATCTGAATCCATCGATGACGGGTTTGAAAGACCAAAAAACAAAGTGGAAGACGGCATAATGTTTGTACCTCCGGTGTATCTATGCTTCCATTGAACGATGGTGCCAGGATTAGATGTCTGTAATGCATGCATGAATTTAGGCAACTGCCTATATGATTCATCCCAATCCCTGAATACCATTCTAATTGCCTTTGCCTTTGCCCTTGCATGCCATGCCTTCTTGTATGATATACTGTAGTTCATGGTCTTTTTGATATCTTCGATGACATTCCTAATTGGCATATCAGGTTCATTCTGCATACGACAATCAAATATGAGTTGGATTATTTTGGTGTGAACACTGTAAACAAACAAATATGTATATATATGTAAACATTTATTTTTTATACTCACCGCGATTTGTCCCAAAAGATGAGAAGCAATGTAACTAGAGCTAATATTAGTGTGGTCCCTGTTCATTTGTAGGTATAAATAATGGTGAAGACCCCTGTACTGCTTTATTTCAAAAAGACCATGTTTCTTACTAAGAGATGCACGCAAACACCATCTGCAATCGTGCTTGCAAGCAGACACCCAAAGGTCTCGCTTGGAGGCTACGACCTTGTACTCTCGATTATTTGTTACATGGTACAATTTCACAGCATGTACAAGTTGCTTCTTATCAACAAAAACCATCCCTTTGTCCAACTCTGGATTTTCAGCATTCCAGATCCGGTTACGGAGAACGACATCACGGCTACTCATGTCAAAATCACCACCCATGTAAATGTTCTCATAGAAAGGGATTTCAAGTCTAGGTGGAATGGGGGCATTTTCAGGGTCAACGGAAGCGTCGGCATCATCTTCTTCATCATCATCATCATCTGATCCGCTCAATAAATTTTCTTCATCACACATTTCATTCTCATCATCATCTAAGGCGACATCAAGACCGTACATGTCATTGTCAGCAAACTGTACATAGTTCACCGTTTCAGCCATATTACCAACAACTTCAACTAGAGTGGTATGATGGCTGTAGGTGGGCACATCTTCTGTGTTATTGTGAAATTCATAATCATATCCACCACGTGAACTTGATTCCACACCATGGCCCTCAAATGTCTGTTGTGTGTAGCCCACTGCATAACATTGATCTGATTTATACATAGGAGACCGAAACGCTGTCGTGTCAATCCCATGTGTCAACAATGTAGTGAACGGACGAGAATCCATCTGTGTCATATTTGGGACATTGTGTACAATCTCTTTATCAATGTACACTTCCAAACAATTTGGTGGTTGGAAACTTGTACCGATACTTAATACGGTGTTCAACGCCTCATCGTCATTGATCGGTAATATCTTGTATTTGCTGATTGCTTGGCACTGACGATAAGGATATCTACATTTGAAGTTCAATCGGACACTTTCTCCGTAACTTGCCACCTTGGACATGAACATCTCCTCCAAATTGCTAAGCGTGGTGCCAAGTTGCACCCCATATATCCCTTTCGGCTCATCATCATATAACACACCTTCATCGGGATCCCGAATTATGTTTCCCCCCCAGTAGAAGATAATTGGAACATTCTCCATATACTTGCTTCAATGAAACAAAAAATATTAAAATATCAACAATATACTTATATCGGATTTTACTTCTAAAAGAATTATATGAATTTTAACTCATTCAATTACAATTACTTGTGAGGCAAGAACTTTATTTAAGTAATCAGCAATTGTAATCCAACAATCATTATTGATTTTTTAATTAAAATATGAATTAAAATAATTATTATGTTTTGGGTTTTTTAGTTTTTTTAAGAAAAAAGCTTACAACACATAAAGAATGTTGGTTTGTTTTGACATAACTGTCTATGGAACTCTTGTGTTCTGCTTTTTTCATTATTTGTTACGATTAACATCATACTCTTGTGCATGGTAAATGTAAATTTTTCTTTTTCCATGTTTCTTCTTTTTTGTTTTGGTAATATTTCAGTGTTGATTTGATTTTTTTAAATTAACCTACTTTTATTTTTGTGTTGGTTATTTGAATTTGTTTAAGCGGACACTTGGTGAAAGGAAGTTGTGGGAGTCAAAAGACAATTTATATTTTCCTATAAGTGACATTTATATCATAAGTGACATTTTCCTATAAAAATCAGCCCTATCATTTTTGTCAATTTATATTTTCCAGGGTAGAAAGAACTCTAGAGGTGAAACATTACTTCAACACAACTAAACATTACTTCAATTTATATTTTCTCCCATTTTTATTTTTCTCTCTATTTGTTTATGATTGTTTATTTTCTCATTTTTGTTCACTTATTTTTATTCATATAAAACAACAGCTGAGGTTTCATCTCTACGTGGAGTTTTTTTAACTCCTATGTGGAGACTCGTATCTTTTCTGCGTGAAGGTTCTTTTTCTCTATTTAGGATTTATTTTATATTTTGTACTCAGATTTATTTTATTACATGAGTTATTGTTAGATGTATAATATATTAAATCTTGTGTTTTGTCATAAAAAAATAAATATAAAAATAAACAATTAAGACTTGTACTAAAATTTAAATTTTATATTGTCATTTTGACACAAATAGACATGCAATGTATTGTATTATATAAATGAAGGATGTCACATTTAAAAATAAAAGCAAAAAAAAAAAAAAGAACGCTCCCTGCATACAATCACTATCACATTTAATATTTTCTTAAGGATTCATCAAAAACTATCTACAAATTTAAATATAAAATTATAAATTCATAACATTTGCACCTACTTCTAAGTTACATGAATTAGGTATAATACTCCAAAAAAAAAAACTCTCTTTTTGTCCACTTCAAAAACCACACTATTCAAATATAATAACTTAATTGAGTTTTGAATAGAGATGGTAGTTTTCCCCAATATCACTTCAATGAGAAAATAGGGTTGGGACGAGGAAATTATATTTTCACACACTTAATAACTAAACAACTCTTACATCATAATCAAAATAATGTCATAATTGACCTCACAATATGTTATAACTAATCACATTATGTCATAATTCAGCTAAATTTTTGTTCTGAAGATCTTTTATTAATTTTGGATAAATTTTACAAGAGATTTCTAATTTTTTATGATAAAAATTAAAATTATTAAAAGTGTATTATGCTATTCTATGATACAAATACAATGACGAATCTATGGTGTGTGATAAAAACAAACATAATTTTTTCCGACAACTTTTTCAACATCGTCAACAATTTTCACCTTGTCCTTATTACCAAACAAGATTTTACCTTGGATCTAATACTTTATATCCCTTTGAAATAAACTTTTCACCAATTGTCTCTACTATTTAAAAATGAAATTAGACATTTCGTAATGAATTACTATCTTGTCAAGACCAAAATTTTATTTTAAAAAAGGTATACCATTTAGCATGAAATTATTTGGTTCTTAAAAATACATTTATTAGTGGCATGAAATTTTTACATTACAGTGTATACTAAATATATTTTTATTTTCATTTTTGCCAACAAATGAACATAAACATGTTTAAAATATTGGACAAATTACAAAAAAAAAAAACTCCAGAGTTTTACGTATTTTTTAATTTAAACTCGAAAGTTTTAATTTCATCAATTTAAATATTGAACTTCATTATGTGTCACAACCTACACTCATGTCCATCTCAGTTACTTTGTTTAACAATTTTTTTTTTTTTTTAAATACATGTGGCAATATATTATTTACTCTTTTAACTTCTTGTAAAACCACTTAAACTTGACCATACTAGATCACAAACTATCCTAACCATCCATTTAAATATTACCATGCACCTCACATAGTGGATAAACTCTCTCTCCTTCCCCATCTCTTTCGCCATTGAAACCTACCTGTTTCCTGCTACAGCCTAACGCCATCAAAACCCACGCTGCCTCTACAATCATCCTCCCCTCCCCCTTGCCCCACAACCCATCATCACCCACTAAATGCACTGTTACAGTTTGAAAACCTGGTTCCATTTCTTTTGGTAAAAATACTTTACTCAAAAAATAACTTTCGGAAAGTTTCTTTCATTTAAGACTACTCATCTAGATAGTCTATTTCTCTTCACATGGAAACTTGGGAATAATCATCAATTATCTTCAATAAAATAGTCAATTTGATGGGTAGTAGCCTTCCCCATTAGATTAAGCATCCTTATAATAATATAAATTTATTAAAATGCTTAAAATGCATCAAACGCGTAGAGCCATCCAAGCACTACCATTAATTTAATTTTATTTCTTTTGAAAAAGCCCTAATTAATTTTATAATACGGTAACTTTTGTATATGATTAAGTCACTATATGCGACAGCAAAACATTTCTTTTCTTAAAAAATAAACTCATGCAAATTGTTGTCTAAGTGCTTGAACCTTGTACCAACTACCAAAGTACAGAAGAAACTTTGAAGACCAGATCAAATTTAGGCAATTTGTTTTGTTTTTAAGACATACAAAATAGTTCTAGAACTTTTCTCATTTTACAGTTGTATATGAATTGAAAACATAAAAATAACTATACTTCTTGTCTTAATTCTTTGTTCTCATTGCTCTTTTTTTTCTCATTCTTTTTGAGATTGGATATGCTTTGTTCATATGATCATTTTTGAATTCATACACATGTATAGATGTCTTATACAAAAATGTTTATTGAATTTGAAACAAAAATAAATTTTGAATCACATAGCAGCAATAACTTCAGATTTTGAATAAGTCTAAGAACACAAAAATGTTATAGAACTGGACACAAAATGTATATAGATGGATAAGATTTTCAAAATACTAACAAACTCTATAAAATTTTATTCGTATATATGTATTTGTATTCAATTTTATGATCAATTTTTTTGTTTATACAAAACTATAAGATTTTTAGCTAGTGACTCATTTTGATTTATAAGATCTGTAGAGGGGCAATTCCAAAGATTCCAGTCATGGCAGAGTTTAGAGGAAGATCAGATATATGCACGCGCCTTATTGAGTATCCAGAGATATTATTTCTATGATTTGAATCCATAACACTCGAATAATAATAGAATTAGTTTATTTTATTTTTTATCAGCATAATAAAACAACCTTACCATTGCAGCAAGGGCCTCCCTCCCTCAATATGATCAATTTCTAAAAGGCATTGACTCCAAATAAATAAATAAATAATAATAATAATAATTCTACACAACCCTTAATTTAGACAATGATTTAATTGTACGCATGTAAGTGGGAGCAATTTAAAAAAACATTATTTTGTTTTCTTTTGATAAATCTTGATCTATGCTCCAAGGTTTGTCAAATTTACTAATCTCATTGGCTTGAAGTTGTTATTTTCTTTTCTTTTGTTATTTATTTTTCAAAATTTAGTCACTAATGCTGTATTTGGTTGACAAATTTGGAAAGGAACTTGGAAAGAAAAAGAAAAAGAGTAATGCTAGAACCTCAAAAATTCTATTTGGTGAGTTTTTGCTAGACCCCAAAAAGAGTAATTCTATTTGGAAAGGAACTTGGAAAGAAAAAGAAAAAGAGTAACTCAGCAACTTTTTGTTCTAAACATCTAAATTAAATATTTGGTGCGTCAAGAATTTCATAGTGATTTATGATACGATAACAAGATCATTTTTGTTCTTATTTTTTCTAAAAAAATTTGTGCAATGTTACACTGTGTTATTGAGTGACATATAATCACATTGTGTTTTCAGAATACTAAATAATTTCTCATATACTATAGCAAGAGCATCTCCATAAGATTAATTAAACTTTTAATTATATTTTTAATGTGATGTTTATTGGATTATTTTAATGTTGTAAAATTTGCTACTAACTTGAGAATTTCAAGTTTGAATTGTTTAGAATTAATTGGACTAGTTTAGGTGATTCTCTATAAGGTAAGAGGAAAAGGCATGTTCTGTTTTGTTTTTATTTTTGTTTGTGTTTATGTTTTTTTAAGTTTTGTCTCAAAACAATCTCATTTGGAGGCACTACAGGATGCATTACAGACAATGCACAACGATAATCAATTTGACTTCCTATATGGGGGGGCTAGTTGTTGGACTACGAATGTAATTCTCTTTTATTGAAAGTAATCTCCTATTGATTGAGAAAGAAAAAGGTTTGAATTACGTAAATTTCGGTTGAAGTCAAACACTCCAAAATTCTATGAACAAATTCATTGAGAAAATATTTTAAGTTTATTTATTTATTTATATCAATTGATAGAATAAATTACAAATATCATGACACTTACATCAAACTAAACAATCAACTATTAAAAAAAAATAAAATCAATACATGCATACAACAAATTCAACAAATCCAAACAAGCCTAGGAAATACAAGGGACGAACACATATATTATGTATATATGTAGGATAGTTTAAACACATCAATTTGGTGCTAACCTTTATTTTACACAAGGGACAACTCATGTAGAGACAAATGTTACCCATTTTAAAACCTATTTTCCTTATTGAGAAGGGTAATTTTGACATTTTATAGTCATTGTATGGCCTGTTTATATGGTGTAGAATTTGTTGTTTTAATATGGATCATGATAATAATAATTCAATAAACTATCAATAAAGAAAAAAATACTAAAAAAACTACGGTAATTACAATAAAAAAAAAAAAAAAACACTCAAGTTTCATATATTTTTCACTTTAAATTCCAGTATTTTAATTTTGACAAACTAAACCCTAGAGTTCCATCCTGTTTTAATGTACCCTCTTCGTCTATCTCCATCTTCATAAGGTAACGGAGAATGAAACATAGGGGTTTAAAGTGAAAAACGTACGAAACTTTATAATTTTTTTGTAATTAACCATTTTTTAAAAAATTAAAAAGAGTTAATTACAACAAAAAAAAAAAAAACTCAAGGTTTCATATATTTTTCACTTTAAATTCCAGTATTTTAATTTTGACAAACTAAACCCTAGAGTTCCATCCTGTTTTAATGTACCCTCTTCGTCTATCTCCATCTTCATAAGGTAACGGAGAATGAAACATAGGGGTTTAAAGTGAAAAACGTACGAAACTTTATAATTTTTTTGTAATTAACCATTTTTTAAAAAATTAAAAAGAGTTAATTACAAAAAAAAAAAAAAAATCAAGGTTTCACATGTTTTTTACTTTAAACCCCAGTATTTCATTCTCCATTACCTTACGCAGACAAAAATGGATAATTATATTTTTAACTTAAGAGTTACTTTTTTTTAGTATTCATTTTAGCTAGTCATTTTAGGAAACAATAAAAAGTTCTTTCCTAATTTTAAAAATTATTTTTGCACTAAAATGGAAATTATATAAGTGTGTCAACCTTTCTTTCATTTTGAATAATAATAATAATAATACAAAACAAATCAAATATACATATAGATACGGATATAAATCCCTAACCCTAGAATTGTCAGACAAATTCAAACAAAAATTGGGTTAGAACATTTTCACAATTCAAAACCCTAATTTCTGAAACCCTAATCCTAATTTTTGATTTCACAATTCAAAATCCTAACCCTAATTTATGATTTCACATTCAATTGAAAACCCTAGAACATTTTCACAATTCAAAACCACAACTTTTACCAATTCAAAACTACAATTTCAATTCACAAAACCTATTCTATCCACATTGATATCAATTTCAATTCACAACATTTTCACATTCACGAACCCTGTTCTACCTATATTGTACCCACATTCACATTTTCACAAACACAATAAACACATAAAATTCAAACTGAAACAGAGAGACAGACGCCATACTAGCGAGAGAGAGCAACCCACGGACGGAGAGAGAGCAGAGAGAGAGAGTGTGAGAGCAGAGAGAGCGAGAGCGAGAGCGAGAGCAAAGAGTGAGAGAGAGCCTAAAGTCGAAAAAACCTAAATGTAAAAAGCGTGGTTGCAAATAAGGGGGCTGGGGGAATTTTTTATAAGTCGTAAAAGTGTGGTTATGAACCACACTTTCATTTAAAAACGGATTTTGGTTAAAAGCGTGGTTATCATTCACGCTTTCTTTGGTCAACAGTAAAAGCATGGTTCGCAATCACGTTTTCTGAGAAAAACAAATTTTATTTAAAAGCGTGGTTCCTAACCACGCTTTATGTATAAATCAAATTTCCTTAAAAGCGTGGTTTGTAACCACGCTTTTACGATTTTACAAATTTTTCGCAGGAGGGCCACAAAAACGGTGAAAGCGTGGTTCACAACCACGTTTTAGCTTAGTTTGAGAATTCCATCCAAACTGGGCTTAGTTTGGGAAATAGGTTGCTATTTTGCCTTAATTTGGGAAAAGCCCCCAACACTTTGCCCGCCTTACCTCAAGGCCTGCCCTATGGTCATGTCCCTCCAAACAAACATACTCAACCTCAAAAGATATCAAACTATTTTTTATAAGATTTGAACTCGTAACCTCTCACTATAAAATAGTGTTACACAGCCACTAGATTCTCATTTTCCTAATTATTTTTCTTTATGTTTCTTTATGGGACCTTCATCATGCGCCTAAAAATTTAAAAAAAAATAAAATAAAATAAAAAAGAAAAAAAAAATTGTTTTCAAATTTGGTGACTAATCAAATCCATAATAAAATCAACATGTTTTGCACTTAAAACCGGGGAAAATCCCTTAACCAGGGTTTTGGTTTTAGATCCTTAAAATTAATTAAATAGAAGCCTTTATGAAACAAATCATAATCTAAAAATAAATAAAAAATAGGATTAAATTCATTTTACCCCCTCATGTTTTGGGGTTGAATAAAGCTACAAACGAGCTAAGCCAACCCGAGTGTTGCTAAGCTCGAGCTCAGCTCGACTTGATAAGATTTTATTATTATTTATATTATTTAATATATACATAATATATTTATTATATAATTTAAATAAAGATATGATGAGCCAAGCTTATTCGAGCTCGAGCTCAACTTATTTAGTAAATGAGCCGAACTGAGCTAACTCACAAATAGTTTGGTTCGTTTGTAGCCCTAGGGTTTAAGCACTCTATCCTCTTATGATTCAATAATAGTCAGAAACCCCCATATAATTTTGAACTAGAGTGTCCACTGTTAATTTTTCCTTCCAAATTAACGGCAGGTGTATCACACACATCATTTTTGAGTGGGTTTGATTTTCTAAAAAGATAAAATAAAATTAATACAACAAAAGGACAATTTTAACCTTATTTTCTCCAAACCCAAAATTATATTAATATTTTCATAAAAATAAAATAAATTAAAATATAATTAAGAATTGATCTAAAATATAAAATATAATTAAGAATTGATTTAAAATATAATAATTAAATTAAAATTAGATTAACATGTTAAAAATTACAATAAATAATTAAAATTTTAAGATTGATTATGATCTAAAATGTAATTAAATAAAAATGTTAGCAATTAGAATAAATAATTAAACATTTAGAATTAATTGTGATCTAAAATATAATTAAATTCAAAATTAGAATATAAAATTTAAAATTTACAATTAATAATTAAAATTTTATAATTAATTATGATATAATTGAATTAATGTCAAACATTATCAATTATGTGTATGAGAGAGGAGAGAAATAACAAAAAATATAGAATTTTAAAATATTATAGTCATTTATATCTATAGTTAATAGTGTTAACGGTTATACTTTAATCCAAAATTACATGGAGATTTTCGGACTACGGCTTGCTTTGGCAAGCTGGTAAATGGTTTTTGACTTTTTTGAATCATATCATCTCTATACTTTTTTATACCAAAAAAGCAAAAAAATATTTTTTTACCATCTTTCCAAAACACCACTATATTTAAATTATAGGACGTTAAAGTAACCTCAAACCATAAGGAGGCAAAATAAATCCTACCCTAAAAAATAAATCGACGCTTTTCAAGCTAAGATAAATTCTACCCTAAATCAATTCAGCTTCTTTTCCATCGTTCCTGACACGTCTTCAGGCCCCAAACTTCATCACATCCTTGGTGTCTGGTCAAGACTAGTAGGATTAGAGGAGTTAGAAAACAGAATCTGGTGAGAAACTTTTAGGATTGGGAAGGAAAGAAGAATTTGACAGATTGGATACATGGCTACCACCAGTGCTTATAGGACTGTGCAGACTCCATGTAGTTGCAATTACACACAAACCAAAAAAAAAAATTCACAATTTTGCTTTCTGACCAAATAGTGTGCGCTTGGTCTTGGTCAGCCCAACACACTAAGCACTGCTACTTTGGGTAACAAGACTCTCAGTTGATGCAAGAGCAAGGGAATACCTTTGTCGCCTAAATACACCCCATAAATAGTACTTCCTACGAAATCCTGCAAATCAATAGGAATTGTTAACTTCATGATGAAAGCAAAACTAATTTTTGATCCACTTGCAACAGAATCACACTGGTGTAAGACTTACTCCAGTACCGCTGTGGCAATTCACGAGATGTGAAAGTCAAGAGCTCTGCATCACCAATCAGAGCCTTCAAAGCAAGGTTGTGCTCAATTATGTCGTCTAGCAGAATCTCAAAAACCTTCTCATCCCTTTAACAGAGCAAAGTTTGAAAAAGAAAATAAATGATCGAAGGAGGCATAGAGTCCATTAAACCTAAATATGAAGCAATGTATGCATTTTATTTTTTTTGGTCAGTAGCAACATATGTTCAAATCAAGTACGAAGATACCTTTCAGAATCAGGGAAGAAATAGAGTGCTATACTATCATCAGTGGGTGGCAACTTCTGGAAACTCTTTGGCCAAACATCAGACCTAGGCAGAATTTCAACATTAAGCACTGGTGGAAGCGCATTTGCCGCATCAAACACTTTTGAGCAAGCTTTACTTGATATATGGGCCACGAGTCCAAAAAGGGTTTCATTTTTTCCACTGGTAATGCTCAAGCATCCCCTATCCAAAATAGTGTAAAAAAGTAAAATACAGCAGCAAATAATGAATTGATTTAATATCTAAGGAAGCCTCTTCAAAATATATTACCAGGATAGCACGGTGCCCCTGGCTTCATGGAACCCACAAGAAAAGGTTGAATTGTTCAAAGTAATACAAAACCATGATTTTGAAAAGAAAAAAAAAAAATTTGACATTAAATCCTATACAGCTTTATTGCAGGTTTGCACCCTTTGGTAATAGTAAGTCAATATGCCCAAAGGCCCATATTGTAGAGGCTTGCCTGACTAACAGAAGACCATTTTAAAGACAAAAATCTTACCTCCAAATTGGATCATTAACTGGTTGTCCATAGACATGGCTATCAGGTTCTAAAGATGGCTGACAATATGACATATGGACAGAAGGACCTGACTGAGAGATATTAGCTTTGGCTAATTCAGGCTCTTCTGAACTGTCCCCATCTTCAAGCATTAATCTTCTTCTCTGTATCCTACACTCTTGACTTCCACGAGTCTCATCAAATGAAACATGAAATTTGTCCTCATTTGGTAGAGAGCAACCTGTTAGCTTAGCTGCTTTAAACAGCTCATTCTTCATGCCAGCGGGTCTCTTGGCCATTGAAAAACCTTTCTTACTCGGCCTCTTCTCCCAATTATTTCGAACTTCAACAGCTTGGTCTTTCCTTGAATTTATTCTTTCACTTTTCATAGATGGGCCAATTTGAGGAGCCTTGGCGGTACATTCTTCACACATCCAAGTGATGTTGTCATCATCAGGAGAAAATTTGTCTAGACAATAGCTAGACAAGTAAACATTAAATTAGATCAGGAAGTACAAAAACTACATAAAAAGGATTATTTAATTTAAACTGGTATAGCATAACTGGACAAGTTCTTCCTGTAGCTAACACCATAACTATTGTAGGTATTTGGTGATAAGGTCGTTGATAGTGGACCTGTAGGAAGATGGTGAACACTTACTGCAAAGTATAAGAAGCTCAAGGAAGGCTAAATTCAAAGAAGCGATGATATTTAGACATTGGCATTATTTTAAAGAGAAACTGATAGGGATCTTATATAATTATGTTTCTAGTCTTAGAAGAGTCTTGAAGGGGGTCATATAACAAAAGCAAGGCTAGGACTGGGTCGAGCTACCCCTTTGGGTCCAAACCAACTTAGGGTCACAGACATGGGCAAACCGACCTAATCCACTAGATTGGACCAAATACACCCAGGGTACCGACATGAGCTGAACCTAATTAGCCCTACCAATGTGGGTCAAACACTAGAGTGGGCCAAACCCACCTAGTCCATTAGAATGGACCAAGGCTGAAAACCAAAGCCCAAGACCATCTTTCGAAGAGGGTTGAGCTGAAAAATGGCCCAAGACCAAGATAGGCCCAGGCCTAGCATCCAACCCGAGGGGCCATAGGAGAACACATGCCATCATGGTTCAAAGATGCTGAAATGGATAGGAGAAAAATATTCCATCATGAGGATACAGATCAAATCGCATGTGCCCAACCCAGGAGTAATCATTATCTGAGTCAACCAGGCATGCGAGCTACATGCACACCTTGGAGAGGAAGTCATTACAGCCTATATAATACATCCCCTTTGCCTTGAAGAGGATCTGGTTTTCACTCTCTACAGATACTCTCTCTATATTCCTTCTCTCTCCCACCTTTTGTCCCTGGCTTTAGTATCGGAGGGGTTCTCCGACCAACTCCGCTCAGGCAGCTCTAACCAGTTCTCTGATTTTGCAGGTCTCAGTCCCCAAAAAGTCCATTCCAGTTACAGAGCTCCGATTCACTTCATCAATGCGAAATGCACTCTTGCACAAATCTTATTTACATTTATTATTAGTTAATAAAGCTACTGGGTCAGTTTTAAGGTTAGAGGTATTTTGGTAATTTGAAGAATTTCTGGATATAAGTTTTGGGCTGCTCATGAGTTGTCTTGTAGATCAAGTTATTTAATTAGTTTTTATTTATTTTTCTTATTTGGTCTTAAATAAGTTTTGGATGTCAAAATATATTAGTAGTTCCCTATTTTGGAGTCAGTTGGAAAAGAAAGTCTCTAAATCTATATAAAGTCATGTAATATTTCTAATTCAATAGAACTGATATTTTAAAGAATTTCAGGAGTTTTGAAGCTTTCTTATAGATCGTGTGATGCAATCGAACCTGTGATACCTAAGGGATTCTAGCCCATAAAAGCCATTCACAGTCCTTTAAACACTCCCTAAACAGTGCCAAACTGTCATATTTTCATGCCTAGACTCTTACCCCTTCATCACACTATACAAACCCTTCAAACCCTATATTCTTGTCGTGATTTCAGCTATAAAACCCAATTAAAATCAGCCACAAAAAAGCTCAGATTGCTGCTGTCTCTACTTGTCCTGCATCAGTTTTGGTATCAAAGCTTAAGGTTTCACCACTATGTTCTTACAAAGTTGAAGATCCTATGCGTCACAATATGTCATACCCCATAACAAAGAAGTTCGAAATTTTAAAGGAAGGGATGATCCCAGTGTTCTCTAATTGGCTTGTTTCAGTTGAGGAATTTTTTGATTGCTATGATTGGATGGATGATAGAAAGCGAGATTTGCTAAGATGAAAGTTATAGGTTTGGCACAATTTTGGGGGTATCGTGTTGAAGAGTATATAAGAAGATTGGAATTGCCACCGATAAACACATGACGAGATGAAAGCTAAGCTTCAAGAGAAGTATATCCCTCCAAATAATCTTGCTGAGTGACGTGAGCAACTTGTTAATTCAAGACATGGCAACACTTTCTTTGAATAATATATGCAAAGACTTGAAGAACTTGACAATCAAAATCTGGTTGTGGAAGGCTCACACCAAAGGCTTGCTGGATTTAAACATGGTTAAAGGCCTATTACTAGGCAAGAAGTGCTATGTCAATCAAAATATAGCATGAAGCAAGCACAAGAAGTCACGCCAAAGCTGGAACCTATTGTTGAAAATCAAAATGTTGCGCAATTGGAGCTACAAGTGAAAGAGAACAATGAAAATCTGTATAAGATGAAGGATGACCAGATTATGAAGGTTGAGAAGCTTCCAATTGAGGTTAACCTTCCAATTGAAGTTGCCGCCACCTTTTCTTCGTTGGAAATAAGAATAAAAATATCAAGAGATTAATCTTTTCAATCATGCCAATAAATTTGTACGGAATAACAAAGTCAATTGGCATAAGACACACATCCTTGAATTGATTTGAATAAGCTTTTACTAACCTTTTCTTCAATATTCCTGCATTCCCTCTTTTATTTTCTGCACTTTTTAACAGCCCAAAACACTGTTCGAGGGTGTACTGTTACAGCACCCAGGACAGTCCCAAAATCAATATTGCTTCTTATTACATTAAGCCCTAATCCTAATTCTTCCATACACTACTAGAAGCCCTAAATTTCACATTACTTTTCATCTTGAAACCACAACAAAAGCCCACTAAAATCCAGCATTACAGGTCAAAGCACTGTCCTACATCAGTATCTCAATGGCTAGAGATCACCGGACGTGGAGGAGGAAAGAACCAAGAAAGCCTTAAAGGGAGAGAGGGTGGCAATGAGAGACCCTTGTCACTAGATTAGAGGAAAATGATAGCCAGAGTTGTGTGTTTGTTACCTGCATTAGCTACTCCCTTATATAAGTTCCAAAACTGTTGGCGGCTAGCGAACCTATGGACACATAGCCAGGTCTCCTTGGTTCAACAAGCAGAGGCATCAGAGGCGGAAACACAGGAGCTACAAAATTAGGTATGATACCTCTTTCGAAGTACCAGGTATGGTACCTCTTTCGAAGTGCCAGGTATTGACGTCCCTCTCTCTCTCTAAGACCAATTGAAGAGAAGTTGTTTGCCAAGGGGAAGCGAGCCAAGCAACCTTGATGAGTCCTCATCCTAGCCTACAAGCCACAATCCTACAATGATCCAAAAAATGGATGCCAAGGCCCTACTCTCAGTCTAGGATGCCAAGTAGTGGTTATGGTAGTAGTGATAGTAATCCCAGCTAGGGGGGTGAGTGCATAAGGAAGATATAGGCAAGCCAAGGATTGGGTTATGTTATTGTGGAGTGGGAGTGATTGAGCGAAGGCATGCTGATCAAGCAGTGCTCCTGGTCATTCCTTGGCATACCATATGAAAACAAAGGATAAGGGGACATGGATGAGCAAGAGCTCGTTTGGACTAGCCAGGTGATGCCGAGTCATGGATTTTGCTGAACAAGTGAGCTTGGCTCAATTGAGTAGTGTTGTGGCCATGCCTCAGACTCAAATTTTGTGTTATCAATCATAATTAACGGTATCAAAGTTCCAATTTGTTGGGACCAAATAGAAGTGTCGTATGTCAAGCTTATTAGTTCGAAGCCCAAACATTTTCTATGGATCAGCTCTAAGACAATCAAGGAAAAGAAAAATCTCGTATCATTTCCAAGTTTGCCACAATTGTCTGCATCTTTGAATGAAATTTTAGCATGATGAAGTCGTCTCAAAGGCAAAGTCAGCTGATAAACGACACAGTCAGAGTAAAAGGATCCTTAAATTACATACAAAATTAGGAACTTCAAACAAGAAAGCTGAAAAGTTAAGGATAATGTGGTCTACTATATTAAGACATTAAAACAATTAGAGAAAATTCAATATCCATAATATAGTGACAGCAAAATTGAGGAACAATGGGAGGGAGATACTCACAATTACTCTCTACAGTTTTAAATACCATACATTTCCTTAAAGTGCTAAACTGGTTTCTTTAGCCTAATAACTTGTCTCTAATCTAGGAAGAACTATGATTTGTTGAGTGTATCTGATTTTTCCTATCAATTTTTCTTTAGCCTGATAATAACAAATCTTGCATTAATGTTGTCAGAACTATGGCAATATACGCGAGAGGTTGGTCTGTCTAACAACATTTCCAATCAATTTAATGCATTAATATTCCTTTTGCCAATAACATTAAAAATGAAAATAGTAATAATAAAATATCAAATATCACTGACATGTAAAAAATGTTCGAAGTGAACTGAGTGAAACAACATACTGATGCATGGCAGAATCATGGCACTGCACACAGTAGATAAGAAGGAGCAAATCGCCCTTGTCACCACAAGTCTGACAAACAGCTGTCTGAAACAACAATTCTAAATGTCACTTCTGAATTTGATATCATTTTTACTGTGGTTTTAAGCTAAAAAACAAAAAATAATTGATTCCAATCTTGGAAAATATAATTAATTACAGGACAACATTGCATTTGAAAGTTCCATCAACAAGAATCAATAATTTTTTTTACCAAACCTTTCAAATCACAATGTTCACATGATGCATGAAAAACCATGTTACGTTGACTCAGGTACATATATTAGGACACAGGAATTTTGAGTTTTTTATTTGGTTTCAATTTTCTAAAAATTGAGTTTTTTGTTTTTTGTATTTTTTTTATTTTTAGTGAATATTTTTAAAATTTTAAGCAATTTTTTTACCTTTTAGATGTACCTAAAAAGTAAAATATTTGTAAAAAAAATATTTTAAAAAGTACACAAGAATACAAGAATATACTAAATTTTCTTCTTTCTTTTTTTTTTTTGTTTGTATTTTTAGTATTTACTGAATGTTTTAAAGATTTTTTTTCACAAATATTATAGTTTTTAAATGTATTTATGTTAGGTGTATCTAAAAATTTAAAACAAAATACTTAAAATATTAAAAAAATTCGGTGAAAACAAAAAAACATAAAAAGCAAAAAACTCAATTTTCTAAAAAGTGGATTCAAAATTCGGAAATCAAACAAATAGTTTCTAGATTATACTTCCAGACAAGCAATATATATACTTCCGGGTATGAGGATACTCCTTGCACAATCAGGTGCATTACATTCTATGTAATGTTGTGATTACAATGTTTTTGTTCCAACACATAAATGAACTATAATTTAATTTACATGGCATGTTCTGGAAAGAATAGGTTTGTAATTTCCACATGAAACAAGAAAAAATACTTTATCTATTGTCAAATCTAAGCATCTTTTTCTTTCATCATCATGCATGCTCTAAGGATCATAGTGAACACTGTGAAGCATGTATTACTTTATTATTTTGTATTCATTAATGGTAGTTTAGTCTTTGCTACTCTTTAGGGCTTGCTTAGCTTAGTTATATATATACCTCTTTGTAATCATTCTTATTAAGTTGCTTGATACATTTTATGTTATTATGTTTTCCTATTCTAAATTATCTGTCTCCTCACCTCTAGGTTTGCCCCCCTCTTCTTCTTCAGGTATATCTTGTTCCACTTCGGTTTTTGATTCTGAAGCTACACATCACATGGGAAACAATTCTTCTTTATTGACTGCTATATTTTCACCTCCTTCTACTACTATTATGGCTGCTGATGGTACCTCCATGCCATCGGCAGGTGTTGGCTCCGTTCGACTCATTTTCCCCCCTTTTCTGATATCTATTGCATTCCCCAATTGACTTTGAATCTTATTTTGTGAGTCAGCTTTGTGAGGTTGGTTATCCTGTTCCCTTTTTCTTTTCTAGTTGTGTTGTGTAGGATCCTCATTCCAAGCAACAGATTGGGACATGTCGTAGGTTGGGCAGGTTGTATGTTCATGAGCACCTACATGTTCCTTCTCTTGCTGCCTTTTCAGTAGAATTGTTGTCTTTTTGTCTTAGTTCTAAATCGTTTGAGTTTTACTTGTTGCATTCTTGCCTTGGAAACATTTCTAGTTCTAGTTCTCGTTTACACTTTGTACACCATCATCTTCAACTTCGCACCTTGTCCTTACCTTTCATTTCATCCACTATGCAGTTGGCTGACTTCTTCACCAAGTCTCGTACAACTTTACGCGCTTTTGCTTTCTGCTTGACAAACTCTCAATGCTTCCTATTGTCACATCCTGAGTTTGTGTGTGTGTTTGTGTGTTCATTATTTTGTTATTTTGTACTCATTAAGGGTAGTTTTGTCTTTGGCACTCTTTAGGGTTTGATTAGATTAGTTATATATATGCCTCTTTGTAATCACTCTTATTAAATTGCTTAACACATTTTACGTTATTTTGTTTTCCTAATCTAAATTATCAAACACATGAATTCATACATCAGACATATTTCATACCTTTATCCTTCACAACTAGTGTTGACACAGGTAGTGGATGTAACAGAAGACGCCATAAAAAACAGGTATAGAATATTCACAGCAAAAAGAATGAAACGAAGGGAATTGAGGAACGGCTGTAGCTGTTTCCTATAATCAATTCTGGTAAGTGAAGAGTTTCTCAGAGTCAACACACATTGGTCCCTCCAAATGATTCCAAAAACCTATATTAGAAAAAGACCAGTCCACTCGATTGATGTTATCATTAATATTGCTACATGTTCCAACAGTACATTGCTAATATAAAACTAAATGCTGTTAGGAAGAAACATAAAATGAGCCCATTTGACTTTGTAAGCAGCACCCTACTGGCTGCTAGGACATGTCAATATATAAATAATGACAAGTGTCCTTGGTCATAAGAAAAAGGCAAAAACTGGAAGAACATAAGGCACTTTTCCCTAATTTTAAAATACTATACTGATTTTTAACCATTTGTCACCATTTCCAAAACACTTTTTACACGGATAAGACAATTCACATAATTCATTCCATAAGCAACCATTAATCTGTCTTAAAGCTCATCTCGTAAACCAAATGACATGCTTATTATGGCCACTACAATTGCACTTGGTCAAGTTACCCTACTGCAATTTCCAGATTGCAACTGATACAACAAAATGAAGTGTCCATCTTTTGGCTCAAGGACTTCAAACCACACATGTTTATTATTATTCCACACGACTCAATTAAAATAAAAGGCAAGGGCAAAATTTTGGGATGGATTAATGCCCAGTCAAGCTGGTCACAACTAAAATGTTCACAAAAACTAATAAATCATATCCAAGACAAAAATCCCTTGCTTGCAATGTTTTAGACTATGTAACATGTTACATTAAATTAAAAAAAAATACTTCAGCCTGCAATCACAACTTATGCTGTGATACATTAAACAAATAAAAATGCTAACCCCAAAAAAAAAATCCAAATATGCAGATCAGTTGTTTATATTTCCACCTTAT
Source organism: Camellia japonica (assembly GCA_030407325.1). NCBI lineage: Eukaryota > Viridiplantae > Streptophyta > Magnoliopsida > Ericales > Theaceae > Camellia > Camellia japonica. Next base: position 101,624,290 of record JAPPVO010000002.1, on the reverse strand, counting down.
AAAGTAAAGATTAAAGCTTAAAAGTTACATGAGTGTAGAGGCTCTTGTTTTCTCAGATCCCAATAACAAACAATTGTGCGCTTCTAGTTCTAAATTCTGATCCAAACCAAAGAAAAGAATAACTAAATAAGGTAAAATCTTCAATCAAAACTTAGAAAACAATTAAACCCAAATTAATTGCTAGGACCTCATAACTAAACCTTTATATTATGTTTGGATCATAGATTTGGGTAGGGATTCGAAAAAAAGAAAGGAAAAACTAGTTAAATTTTTTCTCCATTTCTCTCGCCTTTTCCTTTCTCTTTTCAAATTACTATGCTCTAGGCTGTGTTTGAATCATGAATTTGAGTGGAGATTTAGAAAAAGAAAGAAAAAAAGTGAGACGAATGTGAATGAAATATATAGATATATATATATATATTCAAAACCCTATCTAAATCCATGATACAAACACAACCTTAGTGAAAAACAATCACAACTTGCAATAACAAAACTATTAAATCACACGACACACGTGAACGTCTCGATTAACCACAACCACAACCTACAAACTAGGATCTCTAAATGCACATATACTAAAACCCGTGAATTAGAAACAAATAAAGAAATCACCAAACCAACCTTTACAATTTAATCAGAGGACAAAATCTCAACTTTCTCTTGCTTCAGCAAATATCGATACTATTATATATGTGAGCGCCTACTTTGGTGTCTTAAAACTTTCTTTTTCTTTATGTAGTGTCCAATTTTCTATTCACAAAAAGAAAAATAAATAAATAAATAAATAAGAGGGTGTGACTTGAACTTAAGACCACAAATTTCATAAACAAGACCCTTATCATTTGAGTTGCATACACCATATAACAAATATTTTGCACATTTATTTATTTATTTGACTTGCACACGCATTGTGTGTGCCAACCACTGGTAATAATAAATGTGTTGAGCAGCACAAAACAAAACTTCTCACATACGCATAAACACGCTTATATAAATGGCTAGCAACCCAAATCTGCATTCTCTCTTCTCTGCTTTGCCGTCTCGTCTTGCTTTCACTTCCATCTAATCCAAACCCTAATTCATCCAATGTTATACTCTCCTGCCAACCTACTCTCCCAATTGCTGGTGAAGCTGCTTCTTCGATTCAGATCCTTCTCTGCACACTGGGATGCCCTAATCAACAGTTCATATTTCACTAGGTTGCATCTGAATCGATCAATCAAACCAAGACCAATCTGAGATCCACTTCTATTCGGTCGATTTTGATTCGTTTGATGGCGTTGTAGAGGCCGCAGTGCGGTTTATGTAGGTAAGGCTTTCTTGTAATCAATCGCTCTCTGTTTGTCCCAATGGGTTTGACACCGTTGTTTCGTTGAACCCATCTACTTGAAACTCCATGAAATTGCCTTATGCTTCTATTGAGAGTTTCAAAACCTAACTAGGTATTATGTGATTCGCATTTATGGATTTGGGTATAAAATAGTGCTAGTGATGATTTCAAAGACTTGAGTGATGATGATTATTTTGATTATGAAGTTTAGGTTTATTGTTGGAAATCAAATTGATGACACAGGGCTGAGAAGTACCCTAATTATCCTAATTTGAATCAAGAAAGTGGTGCACTAGAGAGTGGTGCTTTGCATTGGGTTGTGACCCAAGAACCCCAGGTCCATAAAGGCGGCTTGATTGTTGGTTTCGATCTTGGGCGTGAGGAATATCAATTTTTATATGACTGTTCAGGGCTTGGAGGGATGCCTATTGGTATTTTGCTGCTATTTCATAGTTGGGGTTCATTTATCTTGGACCTAAGTTTGTTTCAGTTACAAAACCAGATGTGGTTGGGCACGAATTGTGGCAAGTGAAGATGTGGGTGGGAAGCCTTACTTACATAGGTATGCACATGCGTATACATTAGCAGCAAAAGAGATTAAACACTAAAATCACTTTGATAATGTGCTAAAATCAAAAGAAAACAGGACAGGCTCACCATTAGAACACCGGACTCGCACGAAGATGCCATGGACACCACTTCATAGTATAAATCAAGTCTGCGATGTGAGAGAGAGAGAGAAAGAGAGAGAGAGACAGTCACGCTCATCGACCTCGTTCATGTATATATATGCGCCTGTTTGGAAAGTTAAAGTTTGTGCTAAAACAGTGACCAAGATAAACGCCCATTTTGAAAAATGGTAAAAAGTGATTTTTTGGTTTTTAATTAGGTTTTTGACTATTTTAGATAAATGATTTGGGAAGTTAATAAAAAGTTATTTTTTGAATTTTTTTATTAATATTTGTTTATGATATCAAATCACAATAAAATGATTAAACTATCCCCATTCAATTTAAAATATTTATAACTTTACCTATGTGGCACATTTTGATCCATGAGAAGTAGAATTGTAATTTTACCAATAACTAAAAACTAACTTCCCAAATAAAAAAAAATACAAAAAAGTCAACTTTTGACTTTTGTTACAAACCTAAAAAATGGCTAAAAGCCAAATTCTCAAAACATCCCAAAATGAATTAAAATAATCAATAAAATAAAATATCACATTTAACTCATAATCATTTTAATTTGAGTACGGTTATTAGTAATTCATCACTTATTTTGGACCCTTATTTTTTAACCTTTTATTATTGTACCTCATTTAATGGGACTTGAGATTTGGTTTGGTTTGGTTTGGTTTGGTTATTGTACCTCAAATGAAATAATTAAAAAGGACATCAAAAATTTTAAGACACTTCATTTCACAATTAAATCCACACCCACTATATCATGAGTTAAGGTTTATGAGGCTACCCACCTCTATCACCACCCATTTATCTTTTCCAAATCCTACATTCAAAATCTACGCACCTTCAAAATCTTGAAAATCCTTTGGTGGCAATATTCCGACGGCAACGGCAACGCAGTGACAGCGACATCAACTATTTGATTGCATACTGTAGACACCCCATTTTGATCGGCCCTAAGACTTGGGCATTTTATTTTGACCACCCTCACCAGAAAAATCAAATTGAAATTTTGATTTCGAAACTCACCCATTTTTGGTCAAATCAAAATATTTTTATTTGAATTTATAATTTTGTATAATTTTATATAATTTTGTGTGTTTGTATAAATTTTTAGGTGTGTTTATATAAATTGGCATTTGATAGTTGATAAAAAAGAATAAAAAAAAATAGAAAAGAAAAGATTAAAAAAGAAAAGAAAATGGGGTGGTCATTATGATTATGGTTTATTTTTGGTGGGATAATGATAAAAAAAAAAGAAATGGTGTTACACGTGAGTGGGGCTTTGGAGGTAATGTTCAAAAAGAAAAAAAAGACGGTGGCCTGTTCAATTTAGTGGATTTGAGTGGGATTGGTTAGAAAAATAAAATAAAAAAAAAAAAGAAAGGAGTGAGTGGGGAGGTTGGGGGATAATCATAGAGGGCATTAAGAATTGTATGGAGGAGAGCAAGTTGCTGAAAAACCTGGTGCATAAGGCTAAACCGAGGGGATGAATCTCTCTCTCTCGGGGGAGTTGTTTTGGGTTTTAAAATGTAAAGCTAACACACAAGATAGGGACCCACTCATCACCCACTCAATCTCTCTCTCTCGGGTTGCATTTTGAGGGAAGAAAGCTAGGCACACACAGTCGGACAGAGAGGCACGGGAGAGCAGCTCATACACATACATTTAACAGACCCACTCTCTCTCTAGCTGGGTCTCTCACAAGACTGCCATACTCACACACAAAGCTTGAGACACAGACATAAAACACACACACACAGAGCTCACATACACACAAGGATGACATGCACGGCTTGAGGGACACACGGGAGAGGAGGAGAGACCCACATGCACACAAGCACAACTCTCTCTCTCTCGGCAGATTCACAGAGACACATGCATGAAGCACCACCACCGTGGTCACACATACACAGCAGCACCACCATACTCACACACCCAGGCATGACACACACACTCATCTCTCTCTCTCTCTCTATCAGCCAACACCCACATGCACACCCATGCACACTGCTCTCTCCCTCTCTCTTTCTCTCTCTCTCTGAATTGGGTTTATTGGGTGGTCTACCATTTCCTTTATCATATATGTTTTATGTGTATAAAATTGAGTCATGCGTGGTTTGCCATTTTTTTATGAATAATATTGAGTCATGGATGCTTTCGGTGTAAACTGTAGTCTGATTTTTTTTTAATGTTGGTATCTACATCATATATATGCAATTTCGAAGTTCCTGATCACTTTCAAATATTTTTTGAGTGACTTAGGTGGTGGGCCCTCCCTGGAAGCTGAGTACATGGGCTGTGTTGCTTGTGGCATATCACCAAATCTGGTACAACTCCGAGGCTCTGAAGAGGAGATAGTCACAGGAAATTTGCACATCATCCAATAGTGATTTCCCTATAAGCCATGCTAGTCAGATTTCAAATCCGTTCCTTGGTTTGCCGCTTGAATCTGGAAAATGTGAATCATGTGGTGTCGCGGAACCCGGGACATGAGAAAAGGAGTGGAATGTGCCAATGATGAAGTTGTTTATTTTATTTTTATTTTGAGTGTTGTGAGATTTTATTTTATTTTAATATTCCCTTCTCTCCCTCATTCGGATCTGTAATAATTCAAGTATTGTAATAATTCCCCCACCCCGTTTCTTTTTATCCCATTCTTTAATCGCTTTCCCTAACTGTGTGTATGTATATATCTGACATGCCATGCATATCCATGCTTTACATTTATGTCTCATGCATTAAGATTCGGCTATATTTACATGTGTGGGTTTAATCAATTCTTCTGTGATTCTGTGTGCTATCGTATGTTTTGAGATGATTCACATGCCATATTCTAGAAGCCGAATCTTTAGTGCATCTCATGAGTGAATTGCATTAGGATTCTGTATATAAGATCATGCATATTTTACTAACTTTGTTTTGTAGCTGTTCGAGGGACGTCGGTAAATCTGTGAGTTTTTATGCTTTAGCATCCCATTTGTGTGTGATTTTCTTATTATGTTTAGCATCCTACCATGAGACTAATTGATTAAATGATAAACTGTTTGAATGCCTATGGATGAAGGCTTGTTGTTAGAATTGGAATAATTCAATAAATGTACATTTTAAGCCCACTTGAGGCGGCAAATTCAAATCCCTTTCAAAAAAACAAACATGAAATTGAATTGTTCCAATTTGAGCAAACTAGTCTATACTTGTATGCTTCACATAGTAAATTTTAGGATTTATTAACTAATCAGAACATGAACATATAAAGAAAATAAAAGTCATATCATGGTTTAGTAGAGGCCGATCTTTTGATCAGGTGAGCGGGGGTGCTCATTATTGACCTTCCCCTCTCATACCTAAGGTTCCGAGCCAAGCATCCTTGGTTACGACGAACAGTGGCCTTGGCACCGAGTCATGAGTTTCCTAATTTCTCAAAATATTAGGTGGCGACTCTGAGATCTGATGACGTAGTCCATTTTTGACAAAATTGCAATAAAATGGATTTTCAATAAAAGTTGCCAAATCTGGACTCTCATCTACGTTTCACATTGCACTCGTGAGACATTGAGATCAAAGAGATCTCGGGAGTCCGAACTGTTTAACGCGCGCGGGTACCCCCGGGCATGTTACACATACACTTCTCTCGCTATGACAATGAGTGAAAGTTTTTTCAGCAATCACAACTTCATGAGACGAGAGAAGTACAACAATAAAAACTCAGAAGAGGTTCATAACTTTGATGGTGTTTTTAACTCATAGGAGATTGGTCTTATAACGGTAAGTTTTATGGAAAAAAAAATGGAAAAAATAATAAAAATTATTCATCATTTTTTCAAGACTGAACTCCCGAACATATGACCCAAATTCAAGAACACATGTCCGAACATATTTTATTTGCTAAGGAATAGGTAACCGAACATTTCTTATTTGTTCGGGAATAGATAATCGAAGCAGCAGCAGCAGAAGAAGACAAACAAAGAAGGTCGAACCATCCTTGAATACCGGGGGTAAAATCCTACCCAATTTTGCTCACATAGAGAGCATACAAGTACAGTGAGGCCATAAATGAATCACAGAAAACCAACTACATAAGTATAACAGTGGATTGTGTTGTGTATGTGAAAAAAAAAAATCAAACTGATTGACAAACCTTGTAATGAAGTAGGAAAAAAAACTTCTTAATCACCACAAATTTTTTTCACTGGTTTTGGGAGGTTCCACCATCGTGGGTTTTGTTAGGGTTTTGGGAGAGAGACTTTTTGAGATGTAGGAGGTGTGGAGGTGGGCATTTGAATGGGTGAAATATTTTTATAAGGATAATTTTGGTATTATTTGGGAGAGAAAAGAAATTTTAAGGATTTTAGAATTTATAAGTGGAGTCCAAAGAAATGGAGGGCTCCAAAATAATTGATGGGTGATAATAACAGTCTCTTTCACTTTTTCTCTTACAACTATCAAATTAACTAAAAAATGGTCAATTATTTTTCAAAACACAATTTTTTTAGCCAAACTAAAATGGCCAAAAATAAAAAAGTCAACTTAAAAAAAGTCAAATACCTTTTAAACACAACTTTTTTAAGGGTAAATTATCAATATATCCTAATAGTTAGACTTAATTCTCATAAAATTCTATTGAAAATAAATTATAGTAAAATTGTCGCTAAAAATAATTTTTTATGATTTTTTTTGCACATGTCACTAAAAATTGATAATTAGTGACTTTTTTGTCACGGTTTTTATAAATTATCACTAAAACTCACAATTAGTGATATTTTTTTGTGACAAATTTCTCAAACTGTTGCTGAAAAGTTGAAAATTAGTGACATTTTTTTAAACTGTCGCTAAAACTTATAATTAGTGACATTTTTTTTGTGACAATTTTCAAACTGTTGTTGAAAATTAACAATTAGTGACATTTTTTAATAATGTTTGATGAAAAACGTCATTAATTATTAAACGACATATTGAACAATAAGTCCACTTATTAGAACCTATACGTAAGTACCCCCTTTTTTAACTAGGCTAAAATGGCTAAAAATGAAAAAGTTAACTAAAATAGCTTATTCACAAACAAGACTATAGAGAATGACGAGAACAGAGACAACTACTATGGTTGAGTTAGGAGTCAAATAAAACACATTAGTATAGAAAGCCATGAATGGTGGAATATTTGAAAGGTTAACACCACAAATCATTAGAGTATCTCCAACCCACTAAATATATAATACTTGTTAGTCAAAACCCTTAGTATAACTCACTTTTTTTTAACTCCAATGCACTAGGTATATATTTAGGCATTTTGACTCAACTCAAATTTACTAACTACATGTAGCTAGCCTTCAAAGGTTAGGCAAAATATATTTAATCATTAAGATTTTTTCCCTCCATCTTTGTTGTTGATGTAGTACTCTTTAAGGATATTTAGTCTAACATCCCTCTCCAACTTTTAGTAATAGAATAGGTCCACAATATTTTTTTATAGCTAAAGTCCCTCACCCACACTCATACATCACACCTTCTCATTCTCTCTCATATTTTTCCTTTCTCTTTCCTCTCAATAATATGTGCCGATCTTGAAATCATGAGCTACAAATTCAACTTCCTCATCAAGATCTGGAATTTTCTCATATGAAATCAATTGAAATCAAAGGCATTTGTGTTCGGAATCTCTAGATTTTGAGTTTCAGTCAGGTCTAAGGTTTTATAGGCTTTTCTACAATGGATTTAATTTGAGTTTTCATATTGTATTTATCAAATTCATTGCAATGTTGAAGCAATTTCTCAGTAAACTACCTCAAAAGTCATCAAAACCTAACACCATTGAATCGCCAATGAGGGGTTTGAGCAATAGTTCGTCCTCTCATGGTGGTGGTTTACAACATACCATAAGTGGGACTCGATCGAATGTTGCTAAACGAACCTCATCGGCGGTGTTTCCATCGAGTGTTGTCACTAGAATCGAGCCTTTATTAGCATTTAGAGATGTTCCTAGTTCAAAAAGATTGAATCTTTTTATCAGTAAGTTGAATTTATGCAATATTTGCTGTGCAGAAATATATGTCGGTGTATATAATACCAGTGCCTTTAATTGCATGAGTTCTTCATAAATTGATTGTTGTGAATTTCATCTTCTAGATTCATAAATTGGTTGTTGTTGCCGATTTGGGTGATTGATCTGGTGTGGATATATCATCACCATGACTAGTTCTAGACAGTTTTTCTCTGTTCAATTTTGTAGTTCAATTTTCTCTAGTTTGGTCAAAACACAGAGGAAATTGTAAGCAAACTAGAAAATTTTGGTCACAACACAGAGAAATTTTTGAGCAAACTAAATACATTTCAATTTAGAGAAATTTCAAAATATAGAGAAAATCAGAGAAATTGAGCAAATCGGAGAAATTTCAACACAGAGAAATTTTAAGACATAGAGAAAATTTCAAAACAAAGAAAATCAGAGAAATTGAGCAAACTAGAGAAATTTTAAAACACGGAGAAATTTCTAGATTAAAATTTCTTTGGAAAAATGTTGAGGGACCGCAACTACTATGAAAATATTGCATGTCCTTTATCTTATAAAATTTTAATACTAAGAACCTTAAACAAATTCCCGTATTCTTTAAAGTTAATAATATTTGAATGAATGATTAAAATAAAGAGCACGGTTAGAGTAGAAATATAAAAAAGTTGATAGGAAAAATAAAATATATATTTTATAGTAATGTTTAGATAGGCAAAATGCCTATTAACATTGGAGATACTCTTACTCTCTTTAAGGTTTGTTCGAGAATTAAAAAAAAAAAATTAATGATTTTTTTAAATTTTTTTATGAAAAGATGTGTAAAAATGTAAAAAGAATGAGTTATTTTTCTATATCTTTTTGGCAAAAAACAAAGAGTAACATCTTTTTTCTGAGTTTTTTTGTCTTTACTATTTTTTTTCAAAATTATGTAAAAAAAATTTATTTTTCCAGTTCGTCTTGTTGAGATGAATTTAAAAAGTATATATTTTTTGAAAATTTCTAAAAAAATCACTAAAGACAAGCCAAAAAAGATTGCTTATTTTTGTCTTTTTTGGATTTTTTTTTTAAAAAAAATTATATTTTTTCACTTCGTCTTGTCGAGGTAAATCTAGAAACCTAAAGTTTTTTGAAAAATTAAAAAAAAAAAGTTTACTAAAGACGAAAATAAGCCCAAAAAATCCACTCCCAAAACACTCCAAGTTTATGATTTTTTGAACTTTTAACTAATTTTAATATGTTCTTAAATAGAGACTGAAACAATCATAATCATAATCACAATCACAATCACGAGTTGACTCCTCTCCAATTTGCAATCAAGCTGGAGGGTGTTATTGACCAATGGTGGGCCTTGTTCTGAGTCTATCTCAATCATTCAAACCGCTCAATGTGCATGGATCATCAAGTATATCATTTCTATAAAAAATCAAGTTGATCAGATATCAATAACCACTTGATCAAATCAAATTTGTGTCAACGACAAATATGATTTTTAAAATAAATTGTTGACAATGTCCGATCAACCTGATTTTTTACAAAAATAATGCACTTAATAGGCTTTACACATTGAATAATGATCTAGCCCACCATGGGCCAATAACACCCTTCAGTCCATAAGTGGACTAAAGAGAAGCCTCTGCCCACAATCATAAGAAAAAAATATATATTAGGATGAAAAGAAAAAGAGCAAATTATACTCACTTTTCCTAAGATTTGAAAAAAGTATAGTTAATCCCATATTTTTTATATAATAATACTAACCTCTATCAAGATTTTGATTCACACAGCACCTAGGCCTTTTTTCGTCAGTTATTCATTAGTTATATGAACAAAAAAATAAGGACAAATTATGATGCTAGTCCCTATATTTTAGTCTTTGTATCATTTTAGTCTCTATAATTTCAATTGGCTTGATTTTGACTATGAATTTATGATTTTATCTAAATTTAGTACAATTGCTTACAATTATTAGTATTTTTTAATGAAAAATATGCACATAAGTGACATGTCACATTTTTTGAAGTAAAATTATAAACTTGTTCAACTTAGTGAGTTAATTTCAACCAATTCAATAATAATTTTTCATCAAAAGCACTAATTATATCATCAATTTAACCAAATTGACACAAAATTTAAAGAGTCAAAATTGAGTTAATTGAAAGTGTGAGAACTAAAATGACACAAGAGGCCAAATATAGGGCCTATCTGTATAATTTGTCTAAAAAAATAATGTTATCATCTCTTTCTACTAAAATGTATATTTATTTTTGTTTGTTTTAGTGTTTACGTATCATTGACATTAATTTCGGTCGATTTAACTATATTAAAAGAGAAGTTAGTATAATTATATTAAAAGTATAAAGCTAATTATATTTTCTCTAAACGTTAAGGGATACAAAAAAAAAAAAAAAAAAATCAATAAACAAATAAAATCCATAATCTCGGAGTGATATGGTGTAAAAAGATTGCCTAATATTTGGAAAAAATAAATAAAGAAAGAAAGAAATAAAGGAATTTTGGCGGTAAATCCATTTTGCTAGACTTTTTTCCCAAATAAGTCTTAGGTATATCTTCATGTTTGAGAAGATTTGACTTACCAGATCTCATATATATCTAATATTTTTTTTTTTTTTTTATAGGTATTAATGCCCCCTATAGTTAAGATATATATTAACATATTACCCGTATTATGCACGGTTATAACAAATAATCGAAAATTAGTTTTTAAATTTAAATAATAATATAAAATTTATTTAAAATATGTAGTAAAAGTAATTTATAATCAATTAAATTTTATTCATTTTTATCAAAATTACACATAAGAGAAGATTTTTATTTTGATGTCATTAATTGTGTGTTACGAGTTCTTAATAAAAATTACATGTCATAATTTAATTAGTAAAAATTAAAGAAAAATTTTAAAAAATATATTTACTGTAAAATATAAATACATTTAGTTTTATAAATTTTGTTATTTTAATTCAACATATGATAGTAGTAAATTACATTTATTAATATACTATTTTTTCTTATTTTGTGAAGCCTAAAAATTTATCTACTCAAAATTGTAAATTATCTTATGTCATAATGGATAGTGTTTGACTAAACATTAGAAGTAAGCTAGAAGTTAGTCAACTCAATATTTTTGCTAATGTGACTGTAATGTCTTGGGCCTTGGACTTGAATAGTATGGTCTAGTCGGATGGTGTGCTTTACTTTCGATGTTTAATTTATAGTATTGGGTCGTTGAGAATTCTTTTATGCTCTTACTTAACCTCCCTTAACATTTTCGGGTTAAAAACTTTGAGTTTTGGGAGTTGGAATTTGTTTTGGGATACGAAACCAAATTCTGGGTTTATTGAGCAAGACCGCTCGTGCGGATTTGGCAACCGCTTGAGCGGAATCACACAGAGTTTTTTGGAAAATTTCTAAGCAAAACCGCTCATATGGATTTGGGTTTTGCTCGAGCGGATTTTCTGTGAAAAATCTGAGTTTTCTCTTGAGCAAACCACTCGTAGAGGCATTCGAAACCGCTCATGTGGATTGGGATTCCACTCGTGCGGAATTCAAACTGCTTGTGCAGATTTCGGTGCATCTATCTCGAATGTTGTACTCTTTTCCTCAAAACTGATGTCAAAAACATGTTTTGTATACTTTTTCACTTCTCTCTCTTTCTCTCTCTCTCTATACTTATCTTTTCTCTTCCTTCTCTCTACCAAGACATCCAAATCCAAACTTCTCTCTAAGATTTAGCTAAAATCTTCAAGAATTTGAAAGGGCTTTTTACACCACGTCGAAAAGGGCGACGAAGGCTACGTTTACACCAAGTGAATCGAGTTTTTATCAACGTTGAGCTTTAGGGTTTTCATCTCCTTCCTCTCCCAAGATTGATGTAGGGATATTCTTAGAGTTATATATATGTTTTTGCAAGTCTATGCTTGTTTGGAGTATTTTTTTACGTGTTTGGATCATGAGTTTGGGTTGATGAACCCTAGATGATATTAGAAGTAGATTTTCTCTATTTTTCCCAAAGCTTTTGCGAATATGAGTTATGTTCTAAAGTGTGGGTGTTATTTTGGAGAAACCTTTTAAAAAATGGAACAAAAAACCTAATTTTGGTGAAAACCCTAAAAAGTTGAGATATTGTGAAATTTATACTTGATGAATTGTTAGGGGAGTAAATGATGGAATAAATTTCTATAGTTGTAGCAAATGAGAAAATTTCATGAGAAAAATGAGAATTGTTGATTTGGCAAGCTTGAGGAATAGCTTATTGTTGTTTGTCTTGGAAAGACCAAATTTTAAAATGATAATTAATATGTAAAAAATGCATGAATGATGATATTGTTATATTCTCTTGGAAAAATGTATTATGATGGTACATTGATAAGAGATGTGGAAATTAATCACAATGGAGGATTATGTGGTGGAATTGAAAATGAAACTATATTAATACATTGTTACATTTTGTATTGCCATTCCATTAAATCATTATTGTAATTGATTTTGAATCTTGCATTGGAAAATTATTGCTTTGAGAAAGGAATTGTTTTGTGAAACAAGATCATTTTGATTTATTTTGAGGTAAATATGTTGATAAGTCTGGATAGGGGGTGTAGTTGGTATTGGGTTAAGTTAGCCTGAATGTCTATGGTGAAAGACCAAAAACACGCGTAAAGGAAGTACCACATTGTAGACACCCCATTTTTGACCGACCTTAAGACTCAGACGTCATTGTTTGAGCGCTCGATGATTGTGCATGTTTGTGCTCGTTTCGAGTTTTCGGAGTTTGCGGCTGAGTGCCTTGCCTCCGGGCCTCTGAACTCTTTGTGTCTTGACTTGGTTTGTGGACCATGCCTTGTTGACCTTGCCTGGAAGGAGAGAGAGGTCTGGGAGACCACCTTTTTGTGGTCGTAGACCACTTTTCCTTCTTGGAGACTAGTTTCCGGCTTCCGGAGTCTTCGGTCGTGAGCCTTGTCTCGAGACCTCTTCACATTCTCCTCGTGGCTTGGTTTTCGAACCATGCCTCATTGCCTTTGCCTAGAGGGACACTAAGGTCTGGGAGACCACTTTTTGTGGTCGTAGACCTCTTTTCCCTCGTAGACCACTTTTGGTGCCCGTAGACTAATTTTCGAGGCTTCCGGCTGCGCGCCTCGACCCCCAGACTTTCGTCTTTCATCCTTTCTAGTTTGTTTTTGGCACAAACCTTGTTTTCCTTTCTTGGAGTGTTGAATGAGGGTGGGAGACCAGTTTCTCTCCCTAAAAACCACTTTTCTTCCCCGCCAGCCAGTTTCTGGTCGGCCAACTAGTCTTGGTGGTCTTTGGACCACCAAAAGTGGTCTCTCACCATGCCAACCTTGTTTCCTTGGTGGAGACCACCTCTCCCCCCCTGCCGACCACTTTGTCTCCTTGGAGACCACTTCTACTAGTCGGCCGACCAGTGTAAGTAGCTGGCCGACCACTTTAAGTGGTCGGCAGCTTTCCTGCATTTTCTGCACAGTTTGTGGATGCCAGTTGTGCCAGCTGGGGAGCACAGATTGCATCCTCCATACACGTGTATGAAGGGATTTAACCAAGCTTCTAGCTTCTCCAACAAGCTTGAAGCTTGGAGTTCTATAAGAGAGAGGCCCTCTCTCCCTTCTCCAGGTTCAGAAAAGTTCCATTAGAGCTATGCATATATCTCCCTCTCTATATTCCTTTATTTGTGCCTTAAAGTGTGTTATTTCTTCACTTTTGCACTACAACTCCTAGCCACACACCACCATCTCTGAGCTGAGATCCTTGGAGGTGGTATTTGGGTCATAAAAGCTGGTTTTGGGCTAAAGAAAGTGCTGTTGTTGCAGTGCTTCAAGGGTAACCCCTTTTCCCTTTTTTTTGGTTATTCTTTTAGCCATCTTTTCATGCTTATTTTGGCTTGACTCTTTACTATAAAAAGCTTCATTTTCAAGTGTTTGTTATGATTGTTTAAGGCTTTGTTTGTGTTTGGGGTGGTCTACCCCCCTTGGTGCCTTATTTTGCCTTGTTTTGAGCTATCTTTTAAAGCCATTGGGACCACCTCTTTTGGACCTTCTCACCACTGAAACTCAGAGGAATTTCTGTGGTGGAAAGGGTGTTTTGAGGTCCCAAATAGGAGAGGGTCATCCCCTCTCCTTGTGTCTTAGTTGCTAGCCTTGTATGGCCTCATGTTTGAGCATGTTTATCTAGCATATGTTGGCTCCATCTCAGCCTATTTTCAGCCTTATTTCAGTATGGCATACCTCTATTTTGGCTTGGTTTTGTCACCCTTTGCATGCTATTTACACTTGTAGTGTAATCCTCACAAACTAGCCTTGTATGCCTTATGCTTTAGCATGTCTTGCTAGCCCATTTTGGCCATATCTCAGCATGTTTTTGGTGTTGTTTTGCCATGCCTTAGCTCTGTTTTGGTTTGGTTTGATAGCCTCTTGCATGCTCCTTGCACTTGTAGCGCATTTCCATTCACTAGCTTAACATACATCTTGCTTTTGACCATCATTCTAGCATGTTTTGGGCTTAACTCCAGCAAGCTTTTGGCCATGTTTTAGCATGCTTAAGCTCTGATTTATGTTGTTTTGGTCATGCATTCCTTGCTTTGTATAGCCATAGTGCATTCTAGCTCACTAGCCATGAGTTTCCAAATCACTAGCATGCATTGCTTGGGCTATTCACATGATTTGGCATCATTTGATATGTGATTTCAGTGCATGTAGTATGGTCATACACTCGCATGTGTCACTCTTTCAATGCCTTGGAGGGTTGGTGCTTTATATCTTAAAAATGACCCATTGTGTATGCCATATTGCCTAAGCTTGTGAGCTATCATTTCAGTGTGTTTTTGGTGTTACTTTGCCATGATATAGCTCTGATTTTTGTTGGTTAAGTCATCTCATGCTTAGTTTTGGTAGGTGTAGTGTAATCCTCCTTGTTGGCTTTGCATGCTTGTTGTTTTGACTCTTTATGCTAGCTTGTTTTGGCTACACTCCGTGCATGTCTTAGCCTTGATTTGACATGCTCTAGGACTGTTTTGGGTTGCATTGGTCATATGCTTCATGTGTTGCATAGCTATAGTGCAAGTGTCTATGCTAGTTTCAAGCTTTGAGCCTTCTAGCATGCTTCATTTATGACATGTACATGATTTGGCATTATTTCATATGTTATTTCAGAGCATGTAGCATTGCCATGTTCCCATTTCCTTCACCCTTTGAGTGCCTTTAAGGCTCATGCATTGTTGCCTTGTTTGTGGCCTAGCTTGTATGCATGCATTGTCTTGCATCTCATGCCATCATTTTAGCATTTTGGCCACTGTTTTGGGCATGATTGAGGTCTGTCCATATTCGGTTTAAGTCCATTAAGTGTTGCATTACATAGCCCTTGCCATGTCCATCATGTTTGCATGCTTGTGGCATTGCATTTTGTTTGTATACATTAGCATTGCTTGCATGCCATTAACTTTGATAAATTGATCATGTTGCATTGCATGTGTTTGGATCGGGTGTTGATTCAAACACGAGAAATGAGGGACGTTTCATACTTGAAGTGATGAAACGTGCCTCAATTCTCGGTCGCCGA
This sequence comes from Camellia japonica, assembly GCA_030407325.1. Lineage (NCBI taxonomy): Eukaryota > Viridiplantae > Streptophyta > Magnoliopsida > Ericales > Theaceae > Camellia > Camellia japonica. Next base: position 101,608,680 of record JAPPVO010000002.1, on the reverse strand, counting down.
CCCTCTTGATTATGCATGATAGAGGTTAAGGCTTTTATGTGTTATTTGTGCATTCATTTACATTGATTGTGCAATCTTGGCTTCTCGGCCATCGTGCATTGCAATGCTCGGTTGGTGGCCCGAGAGTCGAGAACTACACTCCCTTGAGCTCATGAAATGATAGGGAGAGTGGTTGTGCACACATACCTTGCAAATACATTGCCATGTCCTTTCTTGTTCTCTGTTGCAACAAACTGGAAGTGTGCACGATTTTCTGGTCGACAGACCACTAAAACTGGCTGGTCGACCACTTTTTATGGTCTCCAGCAAAGTTGGTTGGTCGGCAGGTGGTCTACACCCTTCTGGGAGTCCCCAAGATGGAATAGAAGCTATTTGGAGCTTTGTGCAGAGTTCTGAGAACAAATGCAAACAGAGGCAAATTGGGGCATCGCAATAAATTTCCGAACGAGGCAACCGAGCATGCATCCTTTATCGTTTAAGGCAGAGCTGAGGCAGCCTATTTCATATAGTTTACATGTTTAGTTAGTTGCTAACTTAGTTACTTTGTTAATTAATTAAAGTTGTGTAATAATTAGTTATAGCTAGTTATTCATTTTGTTGTGTAATAACTAGTTTAATTAGATTAATTAGATTAGTTAGATAGCTTAGCTTAGTGTAGTTAGCTTAGCTTATTGTTTCGGACCCTCCGTTGAGAGGGCATATTGTTGTAATAAGTGTGCGTGTGTGTGATGCATGTCTTCCAACCCCCATTTCTTTCTCCCTTTTATTTATCCGCTTTCGGTGGTTAGATTAGGGCATTTTTCAATTAGCATCCTTATGCTTTGCATGTGTGCATCATTCATCTGTCTTGCATGCACCGGGCTCGGCGCATCATACAAACTGCATTGTATTTCAATACCAATTTGAATACATGTTATTAAGTTGCATTCAAATGACATCTTAGAATAGCCGAGCCTATCTTAGTTGCATTTTGCATGTGTTGCATTAGGCATTCTTGACATACCTAGGATTCATGCATGATTTCTAACATAGCTTTTGTTTTGGCTCGGAGTACTAGGTAAGCTTTTACGCTTTAGCATCCTTGCATGAGTGTGAGTGTTGCTATGATAGCATGCTTGACATGAGCCTATTTGCTTAACTGCTATAACTGTATGAATGCCTGTGGATGAAGGTTTCATTGCTTGAATTGGAACAATTCATCAAAATGTGCGTTTTAAGCCCACTTTGCAGAGTGGCAAAATTATGTTGTTTTCTAAGCCCACTTGAGGGTGGCAAATCTGCGTCTTAGCCTACTTAAGGGTAGCAACTTCAAACCATTTTCAAACAAACAAGCATGAGATGTTTTGTTCCAAATTGAGCGATTTAGTCTATACTTGTATGCTGTGCGCATCACGTAGTAAGTTAGATTAATAACCGAAATAAGAACACATGTGTTTTCAAAAATAACATATCATGTTAGTAGAGGCCGATCTTTGATTGGGCGAGCGGAAGTGCTCATTTCAGGACTTTCCCCTCTCGTACCCAAGTTCCCGAGCCGAGGCAACTTTGGTAATGATGGACACGTGGCCTTAGGCACGAGTCAAGGTTTCCTAAATTTCCCAAAACAAAATATTTAGGTGGCGACTCTGAAATCTGACAAAAGCAGTCCATGTTTGGCGCTTTTGATAAAAATCAGTTTTCCAAAATGATTTGCCAGATTTGGACTCTTTGGTGATTTATCAGTCTTACATTGCACTTTGTGAGATTAGATTCAGAACCGTGACACGAGTCCGAACTATAGTAGCTAAGAACCACAATTCGCGCCCTCTCCGAAAGAAGGGCTGCGCGGAGAGAGTTTCGGGCAGTCTACACACATGCGTTTCGGTTAGCAACTGATAAAGTAGTGATTGGTGGTGCTTGATATGCCTACTTGCAGACACCAACCTAGGAATTACCTAAGTCGTATTTACCACCCATTGAAACTACATTGAAGTTATTGAATTGTTATGTTTCAAATTGCATCGAGCATAAGATTTTCAAAAGATAGAGATATGTGTTTTGAGCATGATATGGCATATGAATTCATTTCAGGAGACTGTATAAAATGTATATGCTTTGTTAAGATCTTCCTGCTGGGCTTTGTGCTCACCCTATGGAATTTTGTATAGGAAAGGATGTGGTGATCCCACTGAGTTAAAGGCGTGGAATGTATTTTGAGAGCACAAGGCTCTTTTATTTTCTTGTAATTATTTTTGACAAGCCAAGGGCTTTATATGTACGGGTTCAGAAACTATTTTTATGTAACCGGGCTCAAGCCTTGGAATTTGTAGCCCTTGAGGGCATTGAACTGCACTTGACTTATTGTGCCACATGTTATAGATTCATATTTTAGAAATGTTGAATGTATAATCGCATGTGGAGTTTTTTTTTTTTTTTTTTGTAAATCTGTAGAGTTTAATGAATACAAATGTTAGAGATTGGTGATGATGTTAATGATGAGACTTTATATTTGTATACTTTAAGAAATGGAAGCTATAAATTTTTAAAAACAAGATTATGTTGTTAGAAGATAATGATTATATTTGGGTTAATATTTCTTTGGGGTGTTACAGTGACATTCACCTAATCATTAAAAATTGTCTTTATCTATTCGTGATTAGAATGAGCTAGTTTGTAACGCCCCGAAATCAAAGACAATAAACCATCCATAATATTAATAAATGACAACGATGTATAAATATAGTTTTTCTGAAATAAGTATCCTTCCATTTCATATGATTTAGTGATACAAAAGATAGCACATGTAGTTATACATTCACAAGTCCTAACTCTAAGTCTATAGCATGTGTTACAAGTTAAATATATGAAATAAGAGTTAAAACAAATAAGAAATGCCCTAAAGGCTTACAATTTTCCAAGATAATGGTTGGTTACAACAAAAATGAGTTTTTAAACTCAATATAGGTAAAGCCCTAGGCTTGTACAACAATAATTACAACAAGGAAACAAAATGAAGCTCTTGCTCCAAGTCCTCCCAAACTATTTCCTTAGCAGAGGCATATCATTAGCACCTGAAAATGATTTTTCCACATAGGGTGAGCCAAAGCCTAGTAGAGATACAACAACATAGTTTATGAATCTTAACAAAGATATAAGGTGAATGCATATGCAATACTCGTGCCAAAACATTTTCATTTCTCTTTCCAAAACTGTGTAATGCCAAGCTTATATCTCAAATCGTGATATCATTTCCTTTATAATAGAAAACAAGGCGATGAATACAACATTGTGAATCTCTAGGACGTGTCTGCAGGTAGGTTACAAGCACTACTAATTTGTCATTTTTACTGGTATTAACCGGAAGTTTTGACACCTAACCGTATGGGTTTCTAGACTTTTACCAAGGACACACAGGCCAACTTAATACCACAACTAAGTTATTCATCCATTTTTCTCAAAACAACAACATTTTCAAATGCATTAAACATGCAATAATGCTCATTGCCATGGATGAGAAAATAGTTTCAATTCTCCAAATTCTCATGCAATTTCTACAACAATCATAGCTATCCTCCTCTAGTAGCCTAAAACAGATATCTTTAAATAGATAATTAATTTACATAAAGATAAACTTTTCAAATTCCAATATGTGAGTAGTAATACATACCCAACTCCATCATCCTCATCAATATCAATCCAATTTCACATTTCCAACATCAATTCCATTTATTTATACAAAATCAACATTTGATATATTTAGGGCAAAACCCCATTTCTCTCCAAAATTAAATCCACGTATGAAAGCCAACCATTTTATCACAACTCAACCTCATTTCAAATCCCACAACCATTTTCAAGAATCCATTTGAAAACCTTTCTTTTGAGTTTTAACCCAAAACCCTAGATGTGTTCAAAAATCTCCAAATCACAAAATTGTTTTAGAAATAGCAAATAACTAAGTTAAAAATCATAAGAAAGTGCGGAGAATCCTTACCTCAAGCCTAGAAGACGTATAGCGATTCCGGTTTTTGACCTGACCCTTTTGTATTTTGAACTCGGGTTTCATGGGTTCGTTATGTTGTTCATGTCTTACTCCCTTCATACTTCTTGGAATTTGGCTTTTGGTTTGTATTGGTTGCGTTTGGAGTAAGTCGGTAGCTTGATTTTCAAACTTTGGCTACCCAGAATTTTACTCCTCTACTCGAGTGGCCATTCTTGCACTTGAATGAGATTGGTGAATTCCCAGTACTACTTTGTAGGTCTACAAAACTACTAGAAGAGTGCATTCTGTGCTCGAGCGATGTTTCTTACGCTCGAGCGGCCGTACGCTCGAGTGGCCAAACGCTCGAGCGGTCATTTCTTGCGCTTGAGCGATGGATTTTTTGTCTGTAAAACTACTAGATGTGTCTATTCTGCGCTCGAGTGGTCATTTCTCGTGCTCGAGTGGAACGACTTGTCGTGTCTGACACTCGAGCGTCCCTTCTCATGCTCGAGTTGACTGTGTGTATATCAGTTCGTAAAAGTTACTTTTTACATCATTTTTTTTATCTCTCTCTCTCTAAACATTTCAAAAACCCTAGATTTGGAGTCTCTCTCTCTCTCTCTCTCTAAAACTCACACACTCTCTACATTTTCACCTAGATCTAGTGATTTCTCTACCTGTGTACCTTTGTTAAAAAGGTAGAGCATCTCAAGGGTTATATTTTGATCCGAATAGAGCTTGGTTTCAGTGTCTTTGAAGTTTTTCCATTGCTTCCTTGGTCTTCTACACTTGAGGTAGGGATTTTCTATACTCTCATGTGGTTTTTAGCTTTGCTATTGGTTGTTGTGTAAACAATATTAGAATTTGGGAGGATTTCAAACAAACCTAGGGTTTTGGTTTAAAATCAAAAGAGGGGTTTTCAAATGAAAGTATTGAAAATGGTTATGGGTGTAGATATGAGGATGTGTTGTGTTAAATTTGTTGATTTTGATACATGGATTGGATTTTTTTTTTTTTAAAAAAAAAAAAAAAGAGTTTTGCCCTAAAATGTCTCAAATAATTATTTTGTATAAATAAAGAAATTGGTATTAGGAATGTGAAATTGGATAGATGTTTTTATAAATGGTGGGGTTGGTTATGTGCTATCTCTCACCTATGGAAATTTGGATTAGTTCATCTGTCATGGAGATTGTATATCTTTTTTGGCTATCGGTGGAGAATAGTAATGATTATTGTAGAAATTGCATGAGGATTAGGTGGATTAAAACTAATCTCTTATCGGTTGTTATTGAGTATGATTGTGTTTTAATACATTATATATGTATCATGTTTGGGAGGAGAAAGGGGATGTACTCCATGTTTGGGAGAAGAAAAGGGATGGACTCCGTTGAATTAAGTTGGTCTGTGTGTCCAGGGTGAAAGTCCCAAAAACCGCGCGTATACATGGGTGCTGATTCCCGTGGACGAAATTTTTGTAAAATGGTAAATTGAAGTGTTTGTGTGATGGTTGTATTGGTTAGATAACCACTTAGTTGTATCCTTAGTTGGGTTGTCTAAATATTAGTAGACATGACTTATAAATTGAGGTGAAATGAATTTACATGAAATGGATTGAGATATAAAGCTCGACATACTATGATTTTGTAAAAGTATGAATATTATATCATGGGCATTGCATATGCACTTCATATTTATAACTTTGTTAAGATTCATATGTTGTGTTAGATTGTCTCTACTGGGCTTTGGCTCACCCTATTTGGGAAAAGCCATTTTCAGGTGTTGGTGATATGTCTTCGCTAAGGCAATAGCTTGGGAAGAATTGGAACTGAAGACTCAATTTTATTCATTTTGTATTTAACTTTTGTACAAGCCTAGGGCTTTATTTATATTGAGCTTATGACTCATTTTGTTGTAACCAAGTACGGTCTTGGAAAGATGTAAGCCTTTAGGGCATATGAATATTTGTTTAGTCTTCATTCCTTATTACTACTTGTAACACATGCTGTAGATTCAGGATGAACTATGTATGAATGTACATCGCATGTGTCACCTTTTGTATATTAAACTTTGATTAATGAAGGCCTATTATTTCATTTATACTGCCTTGTACTAGTTATTTGGAGTTGGATTATTGTAATTATTTTTAGGGGCATGACAACTTGGTATTAGAGTGTTTCGGGTTTGAATACTTCAGGTACGTGAGAAGTGGTTATTACCATAATGAGTTTGTCTCGCTTGATAGAGACTTTAGTATGCACGGTGTGTTTATATGATAACATGCTTACATGATTATATGGGTAAGGGATTTAATTTCTTAATCAAGTCTACGGGTTTTTAGAAGTCCTATTAAAAAAGTACTTGATCACTGCTGCTTCTAATTGGAACTCTGGTAATGCCACGGGACGATTATTATCCAAGAATGAAATTCGTATGTGTTTATTTGACTACGTGCTTACGTGGAGTGAATTACTGTTGTCCACTACATTAGGACGCGAGTGAGCTAGTTTCGGCACATTTGTAAATGTGCTAATCTCTTTTGTTACCTTGATTAGGATGTCAGGATGTGGACATGGTGGTGGTAGGCGTGGTAGGCCTAGAAGGCATGAAGTGCCAGCGCAGGAAGAAGAGGTTGGTCCGGCCAATGTGGCCGAACCAGTTAGTCAACAGGCCATGGGTGCCTTAGCCCGTGAAATGGCCGAAGCATTGCAGGAATCCATGGACATTCTCAAGGCTGAAAATCAAGTCCAGGCCCAAGTAGCTGAGGCAGGGCCATCTTTCTTGAAGCGAGAGTTTTTACAGTTGAATCTGGACAAGTTTGTGGGTGATCCTAAGGAGCCACTGAAGGCAGATGAGTGGCTAGAGCAAATAGTGAAAACATTCAATATGCTTGGCATCGAGGACGACCAGCTGAGAGTGACCTTGGCATCCTTCCAACTGAAGGGAGATACAGGGCAGTGGTGGAAGTATGCACGTGGGCGCATTGGAGTAACTTGGGAAGCTTTTGTCAACGCTTTCCAGGACAAGTTCTTGCCTCCCATTGTTAGGGAGAAGTTGAGGGACCAATTCTCCAAGCTTGTGCAGTTGAACACTCCAATGGCCAAATTTGAAGCCACATTTACTAGCCTCTCTAGGTTTGCACCAGAGTTAGTGGCGACAGAGGAGCACTGTTGTTTGGAATTTGAGAAAAGGTTGGGGACCGGACTCATGTTCAAAGTGGCCGGGTCAATGATTAGAGATTATGGACACCTTGTGGAGGCAATGGCTCATCTTGAGACCGTAATGCAGATGGAGGAGATGATGAGGGGCTCTAGGAGGAGTCAAGAGGTTCAGAGGGACAGTAAGAGGTAGAGAGGTTCTAACCCACAACAGTCTAGGGAGCTTAGTCAAGATCCACTTTTGTAGTATTGAGTTCGAGTTTCGGGAGAGGTGGTTAGGGAGATGCCATTTGTTACAAGTGTGGCCAGTTGGGCCACAAGTCTCCAGCTTGCCCGCAAAAGGGAGGAGGGCAATGGTCTGTATCGTCTTCGGCTTGTTTCCAATGCCAGAGTCAGGGGAAAGGGCAGCCGTTCACTTGTTATCAATGTGGGCAAATGGGGCACATGAAGAGATTTTTCCTCAGTTGGGTGGCACACTTGGTGCGTCTGGTTCAAGGAAGACACAGAGCCACTAGCCTGCATAGTCAGCACAGGCCTCGAGGGCCAATCAAGGAGCCTCAAGGTTCAATCAATGCATCAGGCTTATGCTCCAAGGGGTGAGCAGGTAGAACAAAGACATACAGGGCGTGTGTATGCTGTTACAACGCTAAAACTAGTACCAATGCCTTTCGTAGTGAGTGGTACCTTCTTTTTCTGCAATTCAATTGCTAATGTGTTGATTGATACGGGTGCATCCCATTCACTTATCTCATTTGCAGTTGCATCAATTTTGGGGTTAGAGTTGGCTCGGTTAGTATCTCCTATCTATGTAGAGTTACCTATTGGTGGTGAGATATTTTGAAGTAAGGGTGTTGGGTTTGTGACATAAAGGTTGTCGGTCGCCGACTTCTTTTTGCATTTGTGTTAATTGATATGTTTAGTTTTAATGTTATTTTAGGTATGGACTAGTTATCATCATATCGAGCTGTTATAGATTGCTACCATCAAAGGGTTATTGTATGTGCTTTGAGCGGTGATCACTTTTATTTCTTGGGGGACTGGGTGGATAGAGTCTTATCATCGTTATATGATTCGCGTGGGCGGAGTGCACTTAGTTGCCTTTTTGCCAACTTTTTGGGTATGGAGGGTGATGAAGTCCTAGTCGAGTTGCCAAGGGTAGTTTGTGAATACTCAGATGTTTTTCCCGAGGATCTTACTAGTTTACCACCTCACTAGGAGATTGAGTTCTCTATTGACTTAGTGCTTGACACGACACTGATTTCTATGGCACTGTATAGGTTTGCACTTGCTAAGTTGAGTGAGTTGAAGATTCAACTCCAGGAATTATTAGATAAGGGTTTCATCCGCCCTAGTACTTCACCTTGGGGAGCACTAGCTCTTTTTACCAAAAAGAAAGATGGTGTGTTACGACTTTGTATAGATTATCGAAAGTTGAACCAGGTAACTATCAAGAACAAGTATCCAATGCTTCGTATAGATGATTTGTTTGATCAGTTGAAGGGGTCTTGTTGTTTTTCTAAGATAGACCTGAGATCGGGTTATCACCAGTTGAGAGTAAAGGAGGAGGATATCCAGAAGACGACATTCTGTACGCGGTATGACCACTACGAGTTTCTAGTGATGCCTTTTACGCTAACCAATGCACCAGTTGTGTTTATGGATTTGATGAACCAGATCTTCCGTGAGTTCCTAGACCGTTTTGTGGTCGTCTTTGTGGACGATATCTTGATTTACTTGCCCTCTGAAGAGGAGCACGAGGAACACTTACGAGTGGTGCTTAAGTTGGTTAAAGCCCACAAACTGTATGCTAAGTTTGGGAAATGTGAATTCTAGCTGTGAGAGATTAAGTTCTTAGGCCATGTGATATCCGGGGAAGGAGTGACTGCAGATTCATCTAAGATAGAGGCGGTGCAAGATTGTGAACCACCTATGAGTGCTTTTAAGATCCGTATTTTCTTGGGGTTGGCCAGGTATTACTGTAGATTTGTGAAGGATTTCTCTGGGCTAGCTTCACCATTGACTAGACTGACAAAGAAAGAGATCAAATTTGTGTGGAGAGAGACTTGTGAGAAGTCATTTCAAGAGCTTAAGGTTAGATTTACCACCGCTTCAGTTTTGATTATTCCGGAGAGGGGTTTGAGCTATTCGGTGTATTGTGATGCCTCACGGGAAGGTTTGGGTTGCGTTTTGATGCAAGAGGAGAAGGTAGTAGCTTATGGCTCGCGACAGTTGAAAACACATGAGAGGAACTACCCTACTCATGACTTAGAATTGGCGGCGGTAATCTTTGCCTTAAAGATTTGGAGGCACTATCTATATGGTGAGAAGTTTGAAATGTTTTCTAATCACAAGAGTCTGAAATATCTATTTACACAGAAATACTTGAATCTGAGGTAGAGAAAGTGGATGGATTTCATAGAAAATTACGACTTTGAGTTACGTTATCATCTGAGGAAGGCCAATGAACGTGTATTTCGATTCGAGTGTTAGATACCTTGACCGTCTTTTCGTACCGGAGTCTTACTGAAAAGAAGTACTCTGAGAGTTTCACTATTCACACCTTGCGGTGCATCCGGGAGGCACAAAGATGTATCACGACCTTTGTCACTAGTTTTGGTGGAGGGGAATGAAGAAGGATGTGGCCGTGTTTGTATCAAGGTGCCTTACTTGTTAACAAGTGAAGGCTAAGCATCAGAGGCCAACGAGTTTGTTGCAACCCTTGTCTATAGCTGAGTGGAAGTGGGACCATGTCACGATGGATTTTGTTGTGGGCCTTCCAAGGACTCAACGGGGTAGTAATGCAATTTGGGTGGTAGCTGATCAGCTGACTAAGTCGGCATACTTTGTACCTATACATGTGAGTGACTCGGCAGGTTATCTTGCCGACCTTTACATTAGGGACTTAGTGAGGTTGCACGGGGTCCCTGTGACGATTGTTTCGGATAGAGATCCTCGTTACAGAGTGCCTTGGGCACGAGATTGACTTTTAGCACTGCGTATCATCTTCAGACTGACGAGCAGTTAGAGCACACCATTCAGATTTTAGAGGATATGCTTCGGGGTTGTGTCCTTGATTTTAAGGGGTCGTACTTGCCCTTAGTGGAGTTTGCCTATAACAATAGTTTCTAATCGAGTATTGGCATGACACCATTTGAGGCCTTGTATGGCCGACCGTGTAGATCTCCTATATGTTGGGGCGAGGTGGGTAATGCACCGATGTTGGGTCTAGAGTTAGTCCGGGAAATGACGGAGAAGGTCGCACTTATCCGTAAGAGGTTGATTATGGCTTAGAGTCGCTAGAAAAGTTATGCCTGTCCATAAGAGGAAGCCTTTGTCTTTTAAGGTGGGTGGCTATGTCTTCTTAAAGATATCACCTATGAGGGATTTGATGAGGTTTGGAAAGAGTGGGAAGTTATCCCCTAGATTCATTGGACCTTTTGAGATCCTTGAGTGGATTAGAGAGGTAGCTTATCGTTTGGCCTTGCCGCCACTGCTTTCCGAGGTTCATGATGTGTTTCACACTAGCATGCTTCGGAAGTATGAGCCGGATCCATCGCACGTGTTGGATTGGACTGCCTTGAAGGTAGATGAGGATGTCTCGTATGAGAAGAGCCCGTTGAGAGTCTTGGATACTTGGAACCAAGTATTGCAAGGCAAGACAATTCCCTTGGTTAAAGTGTTGTGGAAACATCACAGTGTTAAGGAAGCAATTTGGGAACGTGAGTTGGAAGTCCGTGAGAAGTATCCAGACTTATTTATTGATGTTTGAGCATATATTGAAAATTTGTTATGTTAATGAAATATGAAAACATTGTATATGTTTTTGAGAATATGGACACATTGTATATGTTGTATATGTTTTGGAAACACGAATTTAATGTAAACATTTTTTTATGTTTTGGAAAAATACGAATTGTACTTTCAATGTTGGAACTTGTGTATCGAGTTGATGAGAATAGGTGACTAGAGAATGGGTCATGGTAAGGGAATTAATTAAATAGCGTTATTATGTTTTGTTTAAACATAACCTTAAAGCTTGATTTGAAATTTCGGGGACGAAATTCCTTAAGGGGGAGGTTATAGCGATTCCGATTTTTGACTCGACCCTTTTGTATTTTGAACTTGAGTTTCATGGGTTCGTTATGCTGTTCGTGTCTTACTCCCTTCATACTTTTTGGAATTTGGCTTTTGGTTTGTATTGGTTGCGTTTGGAGCAGGTCGATAGCTTGATTTTCAAACTTTGGCTGCCCAGAATTTTACTTCTCTGCTCGAGCAGCCATTCTTCTGCTTGAGCGGGATTAGTGAATTCCTAGTACTTTTGCAGGTCTGCAAAACTACTAGGAGAGTGCATTTTGCACTCAAGCAATGTTTCTTACGCTCGAGCAGTCGTGCGCTCGAGCGATCATTTCTTACGCTTAAGCGATGGGCCTGTTGTCTGTAAAACTACTGGATGTGTGTATTCTACGCTCGAGCGGTCATTTCTCGCCCTCAAGCGAAACGACTTGTTGTATCTAACGCTCGAGCGTTAGGACTGTGCGTATATCAGGTCGTAAAAGTCACTTTTTACATCACTTTTTTATTTCTCTCTTTCTCTCTCTAAACATTTCAAAAAACCCTAGTTCTAGAGTCTCTCTCTTAAAACTCACCCTCTCTTTACATTTTCACCTAGATCTAGTGATTTCTCTACCCATGTGCCTTTGTTAAAAAGGTAGAGCATCTCAAGGGTTACGTTTCGATCTGAATAGAGCTTGGTTTTAATGTCTTTGAAGTTCTTCCATTGCTTCCTTGGTCTTCTACACTTGAGGTAGGAATTTTCTACACTCTCATATGATTTTTAACTTTGCTATTGGTTGTTGTGCAAACAATATTGGAATTTGGAAGGATTTTGAACAAACCTAGGGTTTTGGTTTAAAATCAAAAGAGGGATTTTCAAATGAAGGTATTGAAAATGGTTATGGGTGTAGATATGAGGATGTATTGTGCTAAATTTGTTGATTTTGATACATGGATTGGATTTTGGGGAAAAAAAAAAAAGAGTTTTGCCCTAAAATGTCTCAAATAATTATTTTGTATAAATAATGGAATTGGTATTAAGAATGTGAAATTGGATAGATGTTTTTATAAATGGTGGGGTTGGTTACGTGTTATCTCTCACCTATGGAAATTTGAATTAGTTTATCTGTCTTAGAGATTGAATATCTGTTTTGGGCTATCGGTAGAGGATAGCTGTGATTGCTGTAGAAATTGCATAAGGATTAGGTGAATTGAAACTAATCTCTTATCGGTTGTCATTGAATATGACTGTGTTTTAATACATTATATACGTATCATGTTGGAGGAGAAAGGGGATGTACTCCATTTTTGGGAGAAGAAAGGGGATGAACTCTATTGAATTAAGGTGGCCTATGTGTCCAGGGTGAAAGTCCCAAAACCGCACGTATATATGGGTGCCGATTCCTACGGACAAAATTTTTGTAAAATGGCAAATTGAAGTGTTTGTGTGATGGTTGTATTGGTTAGAGAACCACTGAGTTGTATCCTCAATTGGGTTGTCTGAATAATAATTGACATGACTCATGAATTAAGGTGAAATGAATTGAGATAAGATGGATTGAGATATAAAGCTCGGCATACTATGATTTTGTAAAAGTATGAATGATTATATCATGGGCATTGCATATGCACTTTATACTTATATCTTTGTTAAGATTCATATGTTGTGTTAAATTGTCTCTATTGGGTTTTGGCTCACTCTATTTGGGAAAATCCATTTTTAGGTGTGATGATATGCCTCCGCCAAGGCAATAGCTTGGGAAGAATTGGAACTGAAGACTCAATTTTGTTCATTTTGTATTTAACTTTTGTACAAGCCTAGGGCTTTATTTGTATTGAGCTTATGACTCATTTTGTTGTAACCAAGTACGGTTTTGGAAATATGTAAGCCTTTAGGGCATATGAATATTTGTTTAGTCTTCATTCCTTATTACTACGTGTAACACATACTGTAGATTCAGGATGAACTATGTATGAATGTATATCGCATGTGTCACATTTTGTGTATTAACTCTGATTAATGAAAGCCTATTATTTCAAGATGTCAAAAACCAACTTTGTTCCGATTAAAAGAGAGCTCTCGGAGTGCTCTACCTTTTTATCAAAGGGACACGGGTGAAGAAATCGATGGATCTAGGTGTACTTGTAGAGAGAATGTGAGTTTTAAAGAGAGAGGGTCTCAACTTAGGGTTTTTAGAATGTTTAGAGAGAGAGAGAGAGAGAGAGAGAGAAAGAGATGGAAAAGTATAGCGACCCCGGTCTTTTTCCCATTTGATTATTGTATCCGGACTTACGTTCCGTGGATTCCGCTGTTATATTTGTTGTTGTTGTCCTTTAATTCCTTATTCTTGGGTTGTAGGATGTGTTTAGCAGGTTGGTTGCAGATTGGTTGGGTTTAGAAACCAAGTCTGCATGTTCAGTTTTTGGCTTGGTCGCTCGAGCGAACTTCTATTCGCTCGAGCGAGGTCTTCGTTTTTGGTTCTTCGCTCGAGCGAGCTTTCCTTGGCTCGAGCGAGCCTTGCGTCCAGTACTTAGACCTGAAAGATGTGTTTCTTGGCTCGAGCGAGCTTCCTTCGCTCGAGCGAGCGAGGTGTATGTTTTCGAGTTCTTCGCTCGAGCGAGCTTTCCTTCGCTCGAGCGAGCTTCTGGGTTGCAGACCTGAAGCATCGAGTTTTTGGCTCGAGCGAGCTTTCCTTCGCTCGAGCGAGCTTCTGGGTTGTAGACCTGAAGCATCGAGTTTTTGGCTCGAGCGAGCTTTTCTTCGCTCGAGCGTGGATTTTTGTGTCTGGTCGCTCGAGCGACCATGTCTTCGCTCGAGCGAGCCTGTCCAGTTTAAATACGCAGAAACAGTTTTTAAAACGTTTTTTTTACAACTTTTGATCCAGAAACCCTAGTTACGAGTTTTCTCTCTCCCAACTCACCTTCTCTCCTAGGTTTGATCTAGTTAGGGTGTGTTTTTACCCTAGTTGCTTTACAAATAAGATAGAGGAGAGTGAGGGCTTTCATTTAATCTGAACGGTTATTGATTTGGAGCACTTTGGAGTTTGGGCTATCATCTCCGTCTTCATCTTTTTGGGTCCTTGCTTCGAGGTAGGGATTTCCTACTCCATTTATATGCTTTAATCCTAAGTGTTGGTATTTTGGTATGTGGGGGTAGTTTGGTAATTCTGGGAGAAACCTTAGGGTTTTGGCTTAGATTAATTGTATAATTAATTTAAGAAAAAATGTGGAATTGGGTTTAATTCATGACGTTGGGGAATTATGAGATTAATGATATAGTTGGGTAGTTTAAATACTTACCTATGAGAATGCTAATTTTATATTCATTGTGTATTTATTTCTTGTTTAGAAATAACTGTTTTGGGCTATCGGTGGAGGATAGTCGTGATTGTTGTAGACCTTGCATGTGGCTTAGCTATAACTGGAATTAAGTCACTTATGTTGACTGTTGAATTAATACAGAACATTACTTGTATTGATTATGTGTTGTATATGGCAATTGTGTGTTTCATTGCATATGCATTTCATTGGAGAAGATAGGGGATGAACTCCAACGGTTTAGGGGAAGATAGGGGATGGACCTCTAAACCGGATTTGTTGGGAGGGAGATAGGGGATGGACTCCAGTAGCATCACTCATATGTGTGCTTATTGATAATAGCAATATTGCTATTTGTTGTTGATATGGAGTGTTGTGATTTGAGCTTTGGTCTCATTTATTTTGTGACATCTGGATCACTATTATAGTTGGCCAGGTTCTGAGCCATAATGATAAAATTGGAAAGTGAAAAGTGTCATAGACTATATGTCCATAGAACAATGTAGACATTAGTGTCATGAAATTGGAAACTGATTATCTTGTGTTAACCATGTGTGAAAAACAATCACAACTTGCAATAACAAAAACTATTAAATCACACGACACCACAGTGAACGTCTCGATTAACCACAACCACAACCTACAAACTAGGATCTCTAAATGCCACATATACTAAAACCCGTGAATTAGAAACAAATAAAGAAATCACCAAACCAACCTTTACAATTTAATCAGAGGACAAAATCTCAACTTTCTCTTGCTTCAGCAAATATCGATACTATTATATATGTGAGCGCCTACTTGGTGTCTTAAAACTTTCTTTTCTTTATGTCAAGTGTCCATTTTTATTACAAAAAAAGAAAATAAATAAATAAATAAATAAGAGGGTGTGACTTGAACTTAGGACCACAAATTTCATAAACAAGACCCTTATCATTTGAGTTGCATACACCATATAACAAATATTTTGCACATTTATTTATTTATTTGACTTGCACACGAAAACAAAACTTCTCACATACACATAAACACGCTTATATAAATGGCTAGCAACCCAAATCTGCATTCTCTCTTCTCTGCTTTGCCGTCTCGTCTTGCTTTCACTTCCATCTAATCCAAACCCTAATTCATCCAATCTTATACTCTCCCGCCAACCTACTCTCCCGATTGCTGGTGAAGCTGCTTCTTCGATTCAGATCCTTCTCTGCACACTGGGATGCCCTAATCAACAGTTCATATTTCACTAGGTTGCATCTGAATCAATCAATCGAAACCAAGACCAATCTGAGATCCACTTCTATTCGGTCGATTTTGATTCGTTTGATGGCGTTGTAGAGGCCGCAGTGCGGTTTATGTAGGTAAGGCTTTCTTGTAATCAATCGCTCTCTGTTTGTCCCAATGGGTTTGACACCGTTGTTTCGTTGAACCCATCTACTTGAAACTCCATGAAATTGCCTTATGCTTCTATTGAGAGTTTCAAAACCGAACTAGGTATTATGTGATTCGCATTTATGGATTGGGTATAAAATAGTGCTAGTGATGATTTCAAAGACTTGAGTGATGATGATTATTTTGATTATGAAGTTTAGGTTTATTGTTGGAAATCAAATTGATGACACAGGGCTGAGAAGTACCCTAATTATCCTAATTTGAATCAAGAAGGTGGTGCACTAGAGAGTGGTGCTTTGCATTGGGTTGTGACCCAAGAACCCCAGGTCCATAAAGGCGGCTTGATTGTTGGTTTCGATCTTGGGCGTGAGGAATATCAATTTTTAAATGACTGTTCAGGGCTTGGAGGGATGCCTATTGGTATTTTGCTGCTATTTCATAGTTGGGGTTCATTTATCTTGGACCTAAGTTTGTTTCAGTTACAAAACCAGATATGGTTGGGCACGAATCGTGGCAAGTGAAGATGTGGGTGGGAAGCCTTACTTACATAGGTATGCACATGCGGATACATTAGCAGCAAAAGAGAATAAACACTAAAATCACTTTGATAATGTGCTAAAATCAAAAGAAAACAGGACAGGCTCACCATTAGAACACCGGACTCGCACGAAGACGCCATGGACACCACTTCATAGTAAAAATCAAGTCTGCGATGTTAGAGAGACAGAGAGAGAGAGAGAGTGTGTCACGCTCATCGACCTCGTTCATGTATATATATGCGCCTGTTTGGAAAGTTAAAGTTTGTGCTAAAACAGTGACCAAGATAAACGCCCATTTTGAAAAATGGTAAAAAGTGATTTTTTGGTTTTTAATTAGGTTTTTGACTATTTTAGATAAATGATTTGGGAAGTTAATAAAAAGTTATTTTTTGAATTTTTTTATTAATATTTGTTTATGATATCAAATCACAATAAAATGATTAAACTATCCCCATTCAATTTAAAATATTTATAACTTTACCTATGTGGCACATTTTGATCCATGAGAAGTAGAATTGTAATTTACCAATAACTAAAAACTAACTTCCCAAATAAAAAAAAATACAAAAAAGTCAACTTTTGACTTTTGTTACAAACCTAAAAAATGGCTAAAAGCCAAATTCTCAAAACATCCCAAAATGAATTAAAATAATCAATAAAATAAAATATCACATTTAACTCATAATCATTTTAATTTGAGTACGGTTATTAGTAATTCATCACTTATTTTGGACCCTTATTTTTTAACCTTTTATTATTGTACCTCATTTAATGGGACTTGAGATTTGGTTTGGTTTGGTTTGGTTTGGTTATTGTACCTCAAATGAAATAATTAAAAAGGACATCAAAAATTTTAAGACACTTCATTTCACAATTAAATCCACACCCACTATATCATGAGTTAAGGTTTATGAGGCTACCCACCTCTATCACCACCCATTTATCTTTTCCAAATCCTACATTCAAAATCTACGCACCTTCAAAATCTTGAAAATCCTTTGGTGGCAATATTCCGACGGCAACGGCAACGGCAGTGACAGCGACATCAACTATTTGATTGCATACTGTAGACACCCCATTTTGATCGGCCCTAAGACTTGGGCATTTTATTTTGACCACCCTCACCAGAAAAATCAAATTGAAATTTTGATTTCGAAACTCACCCATTTTTGGTCAAATCAAAATATTTTTATTTGAATTTATAATTTTGTATAATTTTATATAATTTTGTGTGTTTGTATAAATTTTTAGGTGTGTTTATATAAATTGGCATTTGATAGTTGATAAAAAAGAATAAAAAAAAATAGAAAAGAAAAGATTAAAAAGAAAAGAAAATGGGGTGGTCATTATGATTATGGTTTATTTTGGTGGGATAATGATAAAAAAAAAGAAATGGTGTTACACGTGAGTGGGGCTTTGGAGGTAATGTTCAAAAAGAAAAAAAAGACGGTGGCCTGTTCAATTTAGTGGATTTGAGTGGGATTGGTTAGAAAAATAAAATAAAAAAAAAAAAGAAAGGAGTGAGTGGGGAGGTTGGGGGATAATCATAGGGCATTAAGAATTGTATGGAGGAGAGCAAGTTGCTGAAAAACCTGGTGCATAAGGCTAAACCGAGGGGATGAATCTCTCTCTCTCGGGGGAGTTGTTTTGGGTTTTAAAATGTAAAGCTAACACACAAGATAGGGACCCACTCATCACCCACTCAATCTCTCTCTCTCGGGTTGCATTTTGAGGGAAGAAAGCTAGGCACACACAGTCGGACAGAGAGGCACGGGAGAGCAGCTCATACACATACATTTAACAGACCCACTCTCTCTCTAGCTGGGTCTCTCACAAGACTGCCATACTCACACACAAAGCTTGAGACACAGACATAAAACACACACACACAGAGCTCACATACACACAAGGATGACATGCACGGCTTGAGGGACACACGGGAGAGGAGGAGAGACCCACATGCACACAAGCACAACTCTCTCTCTCTCGGCAGATTCACAGAGACACATGCATGAAGCACCACCACCGTGGTCACACATACACAGCAGCACCACCATACTCACACACCCAGGCATGACACACACACTCATCTCTCTCTCTCTCTCTATCAGCCAACACCCACATGCACACCCATGCACACTGCTCTCTCTCCCTCTCTCTTTCTCTCTCTCTCTGAATTGGGTTTATTGGGTGGTCTACCATTTCCTTTATCATATATGTTTTATGTGTATAAAATTGAGTCATGCGTGGTTTGCCATTTTTTTTATGAATAATATTGAGTCATGGATGCTTTCGGTGTAAACTGTAGTCTGATTTTTTTTTAATGTTGGTATCTACATCATATATATGCAATTTCGAAGTTCCTGATCACTTTCAAATATTTTTTGAGTGACTTAGGTGGTGGGCCCTCCCTGGAAGCTGAGTACATGGGCTGTGTTGCTTGTGGCATATCACCAAATCTGGTACAACTCCGAGGCTCTGAAGAGGAGATAGTCACAGGAAATTTGCACATCATCCAATAGTGATTTCCCTATAAGCCATGCCTAGTCAGATTTCAAATCCGTTCCTTGGTTTGCCGCTTGAATCTGGAAAATGTGAATCATGTGGTGTCGCGGAACCCGGGACATGAGAAAAGGAGTGGAATGTGCCAATGATGAAGTTGTTTATTTTATTTTTATTTTGAGTGTTGTGAGATTTTATTTTTATTTTAATATTCCCTTCTCTCCCTCATTCGGATCTGTAATAATTCAAGTATTGTAATAATTCCCCCACCCCGTTTCTTTTTATCCCATTCTTTAATCGCTTTCCCTAACTGTGTGTATGTATATATCTGACATGCCATGCATATCCATGCTTTACATTTATGTCTCATGCATTAAGATTCGGCTATATTTACATGTGTGGGTTTAATCAATTCTTCTGTGATTCTGTGTGCTATCGTATGTTTTGAGATGATTCACATGCCATATTCTAGAAGCCGAATCTTTAGTGCATCTCATGAGTGAATTGCATTAGGATTCTGTATATAAGATCATGCATATTTTACTAACTTTGTTTTGTAGCTGTTCGAGGGACGTCGGTAAATCTGTGAGTTTTTATGCTTTAGCATCCCATTTGTGTGTGATTTTCTTATTATGTTTAGCATCCTACCATGAGACTAATTGATTAAATGATAAACTGTTTGAATGCCTATGGATGAAGGCTTGTTGTTAGAATTGGAATAATTCAATAAATGTACATTTTAAGCCCACTTGAGGCGGCAAATTCAAATCCCTTTCAAAAAAACAAACATGAAATTGAATTGTTCCAATTTGAGCAAACTAGTCTATACTTGTATGCTTCACATAGTAAATTTTAGGATTTATTAACTAATCAGAACATGAACATATAAAGAAAATAAAAGTCATATCATGGTTTAGTAGAGGCCGATCTTTTGATCAGGTGAGCGGGGGTGCTCATTATTGACCTTCCCCTCTCATACCTAAGGTTCCGAGCCAAGCATCCTTGGTTACGACGAACAGTGGCCTTGGCACCGAGTCATGAGTTTCCTAATTTCTCAAAATATTAGGTGGCGACTCTGAGATCTGATGACGTAGTCCATTTTTGACAAAATTGCAATAAAATGGATTTTCAATAAAAGTTGCCAAATCTGGACTCTCATCTACGTTTCACATTGCACTCGTGAGACATTGAGATCAAAGAGATCTCGGGAGTCCGAACTGTTTAACGCGCGCGGGTACCCCCGGGCATGTTACACATACACTTCTCTCGCTATGACAATGAGTGAAAGTTTTTTCAGCAATCACAACTTCATGAGACGAGAGAAGTACAACAATAAAAACTCAGAAGAGGTTCATAACTTTGATGGTGTTTTTAACTCATAGGAGATTGGTCTTATAACGGTAAGTTTTATGGAAAAAAAAATGGAAAAAATAATAAAAATTATTCATCATTTTTTCAAGACTGAACTCCCGAACATATGACCCAAATTCAAGAACACATGTCCGAACATATTTTATTTGCTAAGGAATAGGTAACCGAACATTTCTTATTTGTTCGGGAATAGATAATCGAAGCAGCAGCAGCAGAAGAAGACAAACAAAGAAGGTCGAACCATCCTTGAATACCGGGGGTAAAATCCTACCCAATTTTGCTCACATAGAGAGCATACAAGTACAGTGAGGCCATAAATGAATCACAGAAAACCAACTACATAAGTATAACAGTGGATTGTGTTGTGTATGTGAAAAAAAAAAAATCAAACTGATTGACAAACCTTGTAATGAAGTAGGAAAAAAAACTTCTTAATCACCACAAATTTTTTTCACTGGTTTTGGGAGGTTCCACCATCGTGGGTTTTGTTAGGATTTTGGGAGAAAGGCTTTTTGAGATGTAGGGGGTGTGGAGGTGTGTATTTGAATGGGTGGAATATTTTTATAAGAATAATTTTGTGTTATTTGGGAAAGAAAAGAAATTTTACGGATTTTAGAATTTATAAGTGGGGTCCAAAGAAATAGGGGCTCCAAAATAATTGATGGGTGATAATAATAGTCTCTTTCACTTTTTCTCTTACAACCATCAAATTAACTAAAAAAAGTCAATTATTTTTCAAAACACAATTTTTTTAGCCAAACTAAAAATGGCCAAAAATCAAAAAGTCAACTTAAAAAAGTCAAATATCTTTTAAACACAACTTTTTTAAGGGTAAATTACCAATAGATTCTAATAATTAGACTTAATTCTTATAAAATTCTATTGAAAATAAATCTTAGTAAAATCGTCGCTAAAAATAATTTTTTATGATTTTTTTTGCACATGTCACTAAAAATTGATAATTAGTGACTTTTTTGTCACGATTTTTATAAATTATTACTAAAACTCACAATTAGTGATATTTTTTTGTGACGAATTTTTCAAACTGTCGCTGAGAAGTTGAAAATAATTGACGTTTTTTTGTGACGACTTTTTTAAACTGTCACTAAAACTTATAATTAGTGACATTTTTGTGATAATTTTCAAACTGTTGCTGAAAATTAACAATTAGTGACATTTTTTTAATAACGTTTGATAAAAAAACATCATTAATTATTATAGAACCTATTGGACAATAAGTCTACTTATTAGAACCTATGCGTAAGTCCCCCATTTTTAACTGGGCTAAAATGGCTAAAAATAAAAAAGTTAACTAAAATAGCTTATTCGCAAACAAAACTATAGAGAATGACGAGAACAGAGACAACTACTACGGTTGAGTTAGGAGTCAAATAAAACACATTAGTATAGAAAGCCAGATGATGAACGGTGGAATATTTGAAGGGTTAACACTGCAAATCGTTAGAGCATCTCCAACCCACTAAATATATAATGCTTGTTAGTCAAAATGCCTAATATAACTCACTTTTTTTTAACTCCAATGCACTAGGCATATAATTAGGCATTTTGACTCAACTCAAAGTTACTAACTACATGTAGCTAGCCTTTAAAGGGTAGGCAAAATATATTTAATCATTAAGATTTTTTCCCTCCATCTTTGTTGTTGATGTAGTACTCTTTAAGGATATTTAGTCTAACATCCCTCTCCAACTTTTAGTAATAGAATAGGTCCACAATATTTTTTTATAGCTAAAGTCCCTCACCCACACTCATACATCACACCTTCTCATTCTCTCTCATATTTTTCCTTTCTCTTTCCTCTCAATAATATGTGCCGATCTTGAAATCATGAGCTACAAATTCAACTTCCTTATAAAGATCTAGAATTTTCTCTTACGAAATCAATTGAAATCAGAGGCATTTGTGTTCGAAATCTCTAGATTTTGAGTTTCGGTCAGGTCTAGGGTTTTATAGGCTTTTCTATAATGGATTTAATTTCAATTTTCATATTGTATTTATCAAATTCATTGCAATGTTGAAGCAATTTCTCAGTAAACTACCTCGAAAGTCATCAAAACCTAACACCATTGAATCGCCAATGAGGGGTTTGAGCAATAGTTCGTCCTCCTATGGTGGTGGTTTACAACATACCACAAGTGGGACTTGATCAAACGCCCCTAAACGAACCTCATCGGCGGTGTTCCCATCGAGTGTTGTCACTGGAATCGAGCCTTTATTAGCATTCAGAGATGTTCCCAGTTCAGAAAGATTGAATCTTTTTATCAGTAAGTTGAATTTATGCAATATTTGCTGTGCAGAAATATGTATCGGTGTATATAATACCAGTGCCTTTAATTGCATGAGTTCTTCATAAATTGAATGTTGTGAATTTCATCTTCTGGATTCATAATTGGTTGTTGTTGCTGATTTGGGTGATCAATCTGGTGTGGATATATTATCACCATGACTGGTTCTGGTCAGTTTTTCTCTGTTCAATTTTGTAGTTCTCTAGTTTGGTCAAAACACAGAGGAAATTGTAAGCAAACTAGAAAATTTTCGTCACAACACAGAGAAATTTTTGAGCAAACTAAATACATTTCAATTTAGAGAAATTTCAAAATATAGAGAAAATCAGAGAAATTGAGCAAATCGGAGAAATTTCAACACAGAGAAATTTTAAGACATAGAGAAAATTTCAAAACAAAGAAAATCAGAGAAATTGAGCAAACTAGAGAAATTTTAAAACACGGAGAAATTTCTAGATTAAAATTTCTTTGGAAAAATGTTGAGGGACCGCAACTATTATGAAAATATTGCATGTCCTTTATTCTATAAAATCTTAATACTAAGAACCTTAAAAAAAATTCCCCTATTCTTTAAAGTTAATAATATTTGAATGAATGATTAAAATAAAGAGTATGGTTAGAGTAGAAATATAAAAAAGTTGATAGGAAAAATAAAATATATATTTTATAGTAATGTTTAGATAGGCAAAATGCCTATTAACATTGGAGATGCTCTTACTCTCTTTAGGGTTTGTTCGAGAATTAAAAAAAAAAAATTAATGATTTTTTTAAATTTTTTTATGAAAAGATGTGTAAAAATGTAAAAAGAATGAGTTATTTTTCTATATCTTTTTGGCAAAAAACAAAGAGTAACATCTTTTTTCTGAGTTTTTTTGTCTTTACTATTTTTTTTCAAAATTATGTCAAAATTTTTTATTTTTCCAGTATGTCTTGTCGAGACGAATTTAAAAAGTATATATTTTTTGAAAAATTCTAAAAAACTCACTGAAGACAAAAATAAGCCAAAAAAGATTGCTTATTTTTGTCTTTTTTGGATTTTTTTTTTAAAAAAAATTATATTTTTTCACTTCGTCTTGTCGAGGTAAATCTAGAAACCTAAAGTTTTTTGAAAAATTAAAAAAAAAAAGTTTACTAAAGACGAAAATAAACCAAAAAAATTCATTCCCAAAACATTCCAAGTTTTTGATTTTTTGACTTTCTAACTAATTTTAATATGTTCGTATATAGAGACTAAAACAATCATAATCATAATCATAATCACAATCACAACCACGAGTTGACTCCTCTCTAGTTTGCAATCGAACTGGAGGGTGTTGTTGGTCCATGGTGGGCCTTGTTCTGAGTCCATCTCAATCATTCAAACTGTTCAATGTGCAAGGATCATCAAGTATATCATTTCTATAAAAAATCAAGTTGATCAGATATCAATAACCACTTGATCAAATTAAATTTGTGTCAACGACAAATATGATTTTTAAAATAAATTGTTGACAATGTCCGATCAACCTGATTTTTTACAAAAATAATGCACTTAATAGGCTTTACACATTGAATAATGATCTAGCCCACCATGGGCCAATAACACCCTCTAATCCATAAGTAGACTAAAGAGAAGCCTCTGCCCACAATCATAAGAAAAAAATATATATTAGGATGAAAAGAAAAAGAGCAAATTATACTCACTTTTCCTAACATTTGAAAAAAGTATAATTAATCCCATATTTTTGATATAATAATACTGACCTCTATCAAGATTTTGATTCACATAGCATCTAGGCCTTTTTTCGTCAGTTATTCATTAGTTATATGAACAAAAAAATAAGGGCAAATTATGATGCTAGTCCCTATATTTTAGTCTTTGTATCATTTTAGTCTCTATAATTTCAATTGGTTTGATTTTGATTATGAATTTATGATTTTATCTAAATTTAGTACAATTGCTTACAATTATTAGTATTTTTTAATGAAAAATATGCACATAAGTGACATGTCATGTTTTTCAAAGCAAAATTATAAACTTGTTCAAGTCAGTGAGTTAATTTCAACCAATTCAATAATAATTTTTCATCAAAAGTATTAATTGTATCATCAATTGGGCCAAATTGACACAAAATTTAAAATTAAGGGTCAAAATTGAGTTACTTGAAAGTGTAGGAATAAAAATAATACAAGAGGCCAAATATAGAGACTATCTATGTAATTTATCCAAAAAAATAATGTTATTATGTCTTTCTACTAAAATGTATATTTATTTTTGTTTGTTTTAGTGTTTACGTATCATTGACATTAATTTCGGTCGATTTAACTATATTAAAAGAGAAGTTAGTATAATTATATTAAAAGTATAAAGCTAATTATATTTTCTCTAAACGTTAAGGGATACAAAAAAAAAATCAATAAATAAATAAAATTCATAATTCGGGAGTGATGTGATGTAAAAAGATTGCCTAATATTTGGAAAAAAAATAAATAAAGAAAGAAATAAAGGAATTTTGGTGGTAAATCCATTTTGCTAGACTTTTTTCCCAAATACGTCTTAGGTATATCTTCATGTTTGAGAAGATTTGACTTACCAGATCTCATATATATCTAATATTTTTTTTTTTTTTTTATAGGTATTAATGCCCCCTATAGTTAAGATATATATTAACATATTACCCGTATTATGCACGGTTATAACAAATAATCGAAAATTAGTTTTTAAATTTAAATAATAATATAAAATTTATTTAAAATATGTAGTAAAAGTAATTTATAATCAATTAAATTTTATTCATTTTTATCAAAATTACACATAAGAGAAGATTTTATTTTGATGTCATTAATTGTGTGTTACGAGTTCTTAATAAAAATTACATGTCATAATTTAATTAGTAAAAATTAAAGAAAAATTTTAAAAAATATATTTACTGTAAAATATAAATACATTTAGTTTTATAAATTTTGTTATTTTAATTCAACATATGATAGTAGTAAATTACATTTATTAATATACTATTTTTTCTTATTTTGTAAAGCCTAAAAATTTATCTACTCAAAATTGTAAATTATCTTATGTCATAATGGATAGTGTTCGACTAAACATTAGAAGTAAGCCAGAAGTTAGTCAACTCAATATTTTTACTAATGTGACTGTAATGTCTCGGGTCTTGGACTTGAATAGTATTGTATAGTAGGATGGTGTGCTTTACTTTTGACGTTTTGTTTATAGTATTGGGTCGTTGAGAATTCTTTTCTGCTCTTACTTAACCTCCCTTAACATTTTCGGGTTAAAAACTTTGAGTTTTGGGCATTGGAGTTTGTTTTGGGATATGAAATCAAATTCTGGGTTTTCTGAGCAAAACCACTTGTGCGGATTTGGCAACCGCTTGAGCGAAATCACACAAAGTTTTTTGAAAAATTTATGGGCAAACTCGCTCGTACGGATTTGGATTTCGCTCGAGCGGATTTTCTGTGAAAAATCTGAGTTTTCTTTGGAGCGAACCACACGTGGAGGCATCAGAATTCTCTCATGCGGATTGGGATTCCGCTCGCGCAGAATTCAAACTACTTGTGCAGATTTTGGTACATCTGTCTTGAATTTTGTGTTCTTTTCCTCAAAACTGATGTCAAAAGCGTGTTTTGTACACTTTTTCACTCTCTCTCTCTCTCTCTATATATATATATATATACTCATCTTTTCTCTTTCTTCTATATACCAACACACCCAAATCCAAACTTCTCTCTAAGATTTAGCTAAAATCTTCATGAATTTGAGCGGGCTTTTTACACCACATCGAAGAAGACGACGAGGGTTACGTTTACATCGATTGAATCAAGTTTTCATCAACTTGAGCTTTAGGGTTTTCATCTCCTTCCTCTCTTAAGCTTGAGGTAGGGATATTCATAGAGTTATATATATGTTTTTGCAAGTCTATGCTTGTTTGGAGTATTTTTTACATGTTTGGATCTTGAGTTTGGGTTGATGAACCCTAGATGACATTAGAAGTAGATTTTCCCTATTTTTCCCAAAGCCTTTGTGGATATGACCTATGTTCTAAAGTGTGGGTGTTATTTTGGAGAAACTTTTTAAAAAATGGAACAAAAACCTAGTTTTGGTGAAAACCCTAAAATTTGGGGATTTTAGGAAAAAGTAGAGATATTGTGAAATTTATACTTGATGAATTGTAAGGGGAGTAAATGATGGAAAAAATTTCTATAGTTGTATCAAATGAGAAAATTTCATGAGAAAAATGAGAATTGTTGATTTGGCAAGCTTAAGGAATAGCTTATTGTTGTTTATCTTGGAAAGACCAAATTTTAAAAATGATTATTAATATGTAGAAAATGCATGAATGATGATATTGTTATATTATCTTGGAAAAATGTATTATGATGGTACATTGATAAGAGATGTGAAAATTGATCACAATAGAGGATTGTGTAATGGAATTGAAAATGAAACTATATTAATACATTGTTACATTTTGTATTGTCATTCCACTAAATCATTATTGTAATTGATTTTGAATCTTGCATTAGAAAATTATTGCTTTGAGAAAGGAATTGTTTTGTGAAACAAGATCATTTGATTTATTTTGGGGTAAATATGTTGATAAGTCTAGATAGGAGGTGTAGTTGGTATTGGGTTCAGTTGGCCTGAGTATCCATGGTGAAAGACCAAAAACATACGCGGAAGAAGTACCACATGTCTTTCGGTTAGCAACCAATAAAGTGGTGATTGGTAGTGCTTGATATGCCTACTTGCAGACACCAACCAAAAAATTACTTGAGTCATATTTACCACCCCTTGAAACTATATTGAAGTTATTGAATTGTTATGCTTTCAAATTGCATCGAGCACAAGATTTTCAAAAGATAGAGATATGTGTTTTGAGCATGATATGGCATATGCATTCATCTTAGGAGACTGTATAAAATGTATATACTTTGTTAAGATCTTTCTACTGGGATTTGTGCTCACCCTATGAGATTTTGTGCAAGAAAGGATGTGGTGATCCCGCCAAGTTAAAGGCATGGAATGTATTTTGAGAGCACAAGGCTTATTTATTTTCTTGTACTTATTTTTGACAAGCCAATGGCTTTATATGTATGGGTTTCAGAAACCATTTTTGTGTAATCGAGCTTAAGCCTTGGAATTTGTAGCCCTTGAGGGCATTGAATTGCACTTGACTTATTGTGCCAAATGCTATAGATTCATATTCTAGGAATGTTGAATGTATAATCGCATGTGGAGTTTTTTTTTTTTTTGTAAATCTCTAGAGTTTAATGAATACAAATGTTAGAGATTGGTGATGATGTTAATGATGAGGCTTTATATTCTTATACTTTAAGAAATGGAAGCTATTAATTTTTAAAAACAAGATTATGTTGTTAGAAGATAATGAGTATATTTGGGTTAATTTCTTTGGGGCGTTACAGTGACATTCACCTAATCATTAAAATTTGTCTTGATCATTAAAAATTGTCTTTATCTGTTCGTGACTAAAATGAGCTAGTTTTGTAACGCCCTGAAATCAAAGACAATAAATCATCCATAATATTAATAAATGACAACGATATATGTATAAATATAGTTTTTCTGATATAAGTATCATTCCATTTCATATGATTCTGTGATACAAAAGGTATCATATACAGTTATACATTCACAAGTCCTAACTCTAAATCTATAGTATGTGTTACAAGTTAAAGATATGAAATAAGAGTTAAAACAAATAAGAAATGCCCTAAAGGCTTACAACTTTCCAAGACAATGGTTGGTTACAACAAAAATGAGTTTTTAAACTCAATACAGGTAAAGCTCTATGCTTGTACAACAATAATTACAAGGAAACAAAATGAAACTCTTGCTCCAAGTCCTCCCAAACTATTGCCTTGGCAGAAGCATATCATCAGCACCTGAAAATGATTTTTCCACTTAGGGTGAGTCAAAGCCCAGTAGAGATATTACAACACAGTTTATGAATCTTAACAAAGATATAAGGTGAATGCATATGCAATACTCATGCCAAAACATTTTCATTTCTCTTTCCAAAATCGTGCAATGTCAAGCTTATATCTCAAATCATGATATCATTTCCTTTACAATAGAAAACAGGATGATGAATACAACACTGTGAATCTCTAGGACGTGTCTGCAGGTAGGTTACAAGCACTACCAATTTGTCATTTTTACCGGTATTAACCGGAAGGTTCGACACCTAACCGCGCGGGTTTCTGGACTTTTATCAAGGACACATAGGCCAACTTAATACCACAACTAAGTTATTCACCTATTTTTCTCAAAACAACAACATTTTCAAATGCATTAAACATGCAATAGTGCTCATTGCCATGGATGAGAAAATAGTTTCAATTCTCCAAATTCTCATGCAATTTCTACAACAGTCATAGTTATCCTCCACTGATAGCCTAAAACAGATATCTCTAAATAGATAATTAATTTACATAAAGATAAACTTTCCAAATTCCAAGATATGAGTAGTAATACATACCCAACTCCACCATCCTCATCAATATCAATCCAATTTCACATTTCCAACATCAATTCCATTTATTTATACAAAATAAACATTTGATATATTTAGGGCAAAGCCCCATTTTTCTCCAAAATCAAATCCACGTATCAAAACCAACCATTTTATTACAACTCAACCTCATTTCTAATCCCACAACCATTTTCAAGAATCCATTTGAAAACCTCTCTTTTGAGTTTTAACCCAAAACCCTAGATTTGTTCAAAAATCTCCAAATCACAAAATTGTTTTAGAAATAGCAAATAACTAAGTGAAAAATCATAAGAAAGTGCGGAGAATCCCTATCTCAAGCCTAGAAGACGTATAGCGATTCGTTTTTCGACCTAAACTTTTTGTATTTTGAACTCGAGGTTTCGTGGGTTCCTTATGTTGTTCATGTCTTATTCCCTTCATACTTCTTGGAACTTGGCTTTTGGTTTGTATTGGTTATGTTTGGAGCAGGTCGGTAGCTTGATTTTCAAACTTTAGCTGCCTAGAATTTTATTCCTCCGCTCGAGCGGCCATTCTTGCTTTTGAGTGGGATTAGTGAATTCCCAGTACTTTTGCAAGTTTGCAAAACTACTAGGAAAATGCATTCTGCGCTCGAGCGATGTTTTTTACGCTCGAGCGGTTGTGTGCTCGAGCGGTCATTTTTTGCGCTCGAGCGATGGGTCTGTTGTCTATAAAACTACTGGATGTGTGTATTCTGTGCTCGAGCGGTCATTTCTCGCGCTAGAGTGGAACAACTTATTGTGTCTAACGCTCGAGCCTCACTTCTAACGCTCGAGCGGACTGTGCGTATATCAGTTTGTAGAAGTCACTTTTTACATCACTTTTTCATCTCTCTTTCTCTAAACATTTCAAAAACCCAAGATCTAGAGTCTCTCTCTCTCTAAAGCTCATACTATCTCTATATTTTCACATAGATCTAGTGATTTCTCTACCCGTGTACCTTTGTTAAAGAGGTAGAACATCTCAAGAGTTACGTTTTGATCTGAATAGAGCTTAGTTTCGGCATCTTTGAAGTTCCTCCATTGCTTCCTTGGTTTTCTACACTTGAGGTAGGGATTTTTTACACTCTCATATGGTTTTTAACTTAGCTGTTGGTTGTTGTGTAAATAATATTAGAATTTGGGAGAATTTTGAACAAACCTAGGGTTTTGATTTAAAATCAAAAGAGGGGTTTTGAAATGGTTATGAGTGTAGATATGAGAATGTGTTGTGTTAAATTTGTTAATTTTGATACATGGATTGGATTTTGGAAAAAAAAAAGAAGAAAAAAGAAGGAGTTTTGTTCTAAAATGTCTCAAATAATTATTTTGTATAAATAATGGAATTGGTATTGGGAATGTGAAATTGGATAGATGTTTTTATAAATGGTGGGGTTGGTTACGTGTTATCTCTCAGTTATGGAAATTTAGATTAGTTCATCTATCTTGGAGATTGTATATTTGTTTTGGGATATCGGTTCAGAATAGTTATGATTGTTGTAGAAATTGCATGAGGATTAGGTGGATTAAAACTAATCTCTTATCGGTTGTCATTGAGTATGACTGTGTTTTAATATATTGCATATGTATCATGTTTGGGAAGAGAAAGGGGATGTACTCCATGTTTGGGAGAAGAAATGAGATGGACTCCATTGAATTAAGTTGGCTTGTGTGTCCAGGGTGAAAGTCCCGAAAATCGTGCGTATACATGGGTGCCGATTCCCGTGGACGAAATTTCTATAAAATAGCAAATTGAAGTGTTTGTGTGATGGTTGTATTGGTTAGAGAACCATTGAGTTGTATCCTCAGTTGGGTTGTCTGAATAATAATGGACATGACTCATGAATTGAGGTGAAATAAATTAACATGAAATGAATTGAGATATAAAGCTCGGCATACTATGATTTTGTAAAAGTATGGATGATTATATCACAAGCATTGCATATGCACTTCATACTTATATCTTTGTTAAGATTCATATGTTGTGTTAGATTGTCTCTACTAGGCTTTGGCTCACCCTATTTGGAAAAAACCATTTTCAGGTGTTGGTGATATGCCTTCGCCAAGGCAATAACTTGGGAGGAATTTGGAGCTGAAGACTCAATTTTGTTCATTTTGTATTTAACTTTTGTACAAGCCTTGGGCTTTATTTATATTGAGCTTATGACTCATTTTGTTATAACCAAGTACGGCCTTGGAAAGACATAAGCCTTTAGGGCATATGAATATTTGTTTAGTCTTCATTCCTTATTACTACGTGTAGCACATGGTGTAGATTCAGGATGAACTATGTGTGAATATATATCGCATGTGTCACCTTTTGTATATTAACTTTGATTAATAAAAGCCTATTATTTCATTTATACCACCGTGTACTAGTTATTTGGAGTTGGATTGTTGTAATTATTTTTGGGGGCATGACAACTTAGTATCAGAGCGTACCGGGTTTGAATACTTTGGGTATATGGGAAGTGGTTATTACCACAATGGGTTTGTCATGCTTGATAGAGACTTTAGTATGCACAGTGTGTTTATATAATAACATGCTTACGTGATTATATGGGTGTGAGATTTAATTTATAGGATGTTGATCGAGTCTACGGGTTTCTAGAAGTCTTATTAAAAGAGTACTTTATTACGGCTGCTTCTAATTGGAACTCTAGCAACGTCGCAGGACAGTCATTGTCAAGGAATGGAATTCGTATGTGTCTATGTGACTACGTGCTTGTATGGAGTGAATTACTGTTGTCCACCGCATTAGGACATGAGTAAGGTAGCTCTGGTATATTTATAAATGTGCTAATCTCTTTTGTTACCTTCATTAGGATGTCAGGACGTGGACATGGTGGTGGTAGGCTTGGTAAGCCTAGAAGACATAAAGTGCTGTTACCGGATGAGATTCCGGCGCAGGAAGAAGAGGTTAATCAGGCCAATGTGGCCGAACTAGTTGGTCAACAGGCCATGGGCGCCTTAATCTACGAAATGGTGGGAGCATTGTGAGAATCCATGGACATTCTCAAGGATGAGAATCAAGTCGAGGCCCAAGTAGCTGAGGCAACGCCGTCTTTCTTGAAGCAACAGTTTTTCCGGTCAAATTCGGATGAGTTTGTGGGTGATCCCAAGGAGCCACTGAAGGCAGATGAGTGGCTAGGGCAAATAGTGAAAACATTTGAGATGCTTGGCATCGAGGACGACCAGCTGAGAATGACCTTGGCATCCTTTCAACTGAAGGGAGATACGGGTCAGTGGTGGAAGTATACGCGTGGACGTATTGGGGTAACTTGGGAAGCTTTTGTCAGCGTTCTCCAGGACAAGTTCTTAGCTCCCACTGTTAGAGAGAAGTTGAGGGATCAGTTCTCCAAGCTTGTCCAATTGAACACTCTGGTGGCTGCGTTTGAAGCCATATTTACTAGCCTCTCTAGGTTTGCACTAGAGTTAGTGGCTATAGAGGAGCGCCATTGTTTGGAATTTGAGAAAAGGTTGAGGACTGGGCTTATGTTCAAAGTGGTCGGGTCAATGATTAGAGATTACAGACGCCTTGTGGAGGCGGCGGCTCACTTGAGACCGTAATGCAAATGGAGGAGGAGAGGATGAAGGGCTCTAGGAAGAGTTAAGAGCTTTAGGGGGACAATAAGAGGCAGAGAGGTTCTAACCCACAACAGTCCCAGGGAGCTCAGTTGAGATCCACTTTTCCAAAGAATTTTTGGGCCTATAAAAAGTGGAATTTGTGCTTGTGGAAATTATCGAGTAATCGGAGATGAAAAAGAAGACCCGAAATTTTGTGAACAATGCGGAGTTGAATTTGTTGATTCTCGGATACGAAGATATCAAATGGGCTACATCAAATTGGCATGCCCAGTAACCCATGTGTGGTATTTGAAACGTATTCCTAGTTATATTGCGAATCTTTTAGATAAACCTCTTAAAGAATTAGAAGGCCTGGTATACTGCGATGTGTGATTTGATCGAAATTCTGATTTTACAGATTCGGAATGAGAAACTGTCATCCCATTCAATCCAATTGGGATGCCCTGGATCTGACATGTCTCTTGGGAGGAGTAACATGAAACTCAGAATTATGGGTGTATTCAATACTCCCAAATAAAAAAGGGAATTGATCTATGGTCGAAATCGACCATAGATCAGGGAGATGTCACTTATTACAAGTGTGGCCAATTGGGCCACAAGTCTCCAGCTTGCCCGCAAAGGGAATGAGGGTAACAGTTTGCATCATCTTCGGCTCATTCCCAGAGCCAGAGTCAGGGGAGAGGGCAGCTGCTCACTTGTTATCAATGTGGGCAGACGGGGTACATGAAGAGATTTTGCCCTCAGTTGGGTGGCACACCTAGTGCGTCTGGTTTGAGGCAGCCACAGAGCCACCAACCTGCACAGTCAGAACAAGCCTCAAAGGCCAATCAAAAAGCCTCTTCGGCTTAATCAATGCATCAGGCTTGTGCTCCGAGGGGTGAGCAGGTAGAGCAGAGACCTACAGGGCTTGTGTATGCTGTTACAATGCTAGAACTAGTACCAACGCCTTCGGTAGTGAGTGATACCTTCTTGTTTTGCAATTCAGTTGCTAATATGTTGATTGATACATGGTGCATCCCATTCATTTATCTTGTATGCATTTGCATCATTTTTGGGGTTAGAGTTGGCTTGGTTAACATCTTCTATTTGTGTAAAGTCACCTATTGGTGGTGAGATTGTTTTGAAGCAGGGGTGTCAGGGTTGTGACATAGAGGTTGCCGATCGCCGACTTCGTTTTGCATTTGTGTTGATTAACATGTCTAGTTTTGATGTTATTTTGGATATAGACTGGTTGTCATCATATCGGGCTGTTATAGATTGCTACCGTCAAAGGGTTACTGTATGTGTTTTGAGCGGTGATTGCTTTTATTTATTGGGGGACCGGGTAGATAGAGGCTTATCACCGTTATATGATCTGCATGGACGGAGTGAACTTAGTTGCCTTCTCGCCAACTTTTTGGGTACGGAGGGTGATAAAGTCCAAGTCGAGTTGCCAAAGGTAGTTTGTGAATACTCGAATATTTTTCCCGAGGATCTTACTAATTTACCACCTCACTGAGAGATCAAGTTCTCTATTGACTTAGTGTCTGGCACGACACTGATTTCTATGGCACTGTATAGGTTTGCACCTGCTAAGTTAAGTGAGTTGAAGATTCAACTCCAGGAATTGCTAGATTAGGGTTCCATCCGCCCTAGTACTTCACATTGGGGAGCACTGGCTCTTTTTACCAAAAAGAAAGATGGTGCGTTGCAACTTTGTATAGATTACCAAAAGTTAAAACGGGTAACTGTCAAGAATAAGTACTTAATGCCTCGTATAGATGATTTGTTAGATTAGTTGAAGGGGTCTTGTTGCTTCTCTAAGATAGACCTGAGATCGGGTTATCACCAATTGAGAGTAAGGGAGGAGGATATCCAGAAGATGACATTCCGTACGCGGTATGGCCACTACGAGTTTCTAGTGATGCCCTTTGGGCTAACCAATGCACTAGCTGTGTTTATGGATTTGATGAACCGAACCTTCCGTGAGTTCCTAAATCATTTTGTGGTCGTGTTTGTAGACGACATCTTAATTTACTCACCCTCTGAGGAAGAGTACGGGGAACACGTACGAATGGTGCTTAAGTTGCTTAGAGCCCACAAACTGTATGCTAAGTTTGGAAATTTTGAATTCTGGCTGAGAGAGGTTAAGTTCTTAGGCCATGTGGTATTCGGGGAATGAGTGACTGTAGATTCATCCAAGATAGAGGCGGTGCAAGATTGGGAATCTCCTGTAGACACCCCATTTTTAACGGCCCGTAAAACTTGGGCACCACTGATTGATCACTCGATAATAAAAGTTATGCTGTGCAATTATTCAATTTCTTCAGCAAGAAGAGCTTCTAAATCCCAACCTTACACCCTATTTTGACAAAAACTATTTTAGACAAAACTATTTTAGACCTTAAAACCCTCTTTTTCAAAATATTTTTGAAAAAGTTTCTACGATGTTCTGAGGCTCGCATTTCATTTAAAATATTGCACTTTTCGATAAACCGAATAAGGACAAAGTGGAAATAAATGGAACAGAGGTGAACTCTTTGAAAAATATTTTAAAACATCTTATTTAGAGGTTTGGAGTTGAGGGAAATAGGAGGTGAGGGAAGAAAACTAGTTGAGGAGGAAGTTGGGCATCTATTCGTTAGGACAGAAATGAGCAACTTTCACTAAAATAGGCATATCTTTTTGCACACTTAACATTTAGATGTGAGGCTACACCATTGGAAAGTAGACTTTTGGGGCTTCAATTTAGACTCAAGAATGACCTAAAATCGAGTTCGAATAAGGGAGATATGCCCGTTTGAAATTGAGCCTAGAAGTAGATTTTTGCCTGCCGCCCACTAAAAGTGGTCGACAACCCACTTTTAGTGGCCTGCCGGCTACTTGTGTAAAAAGTCAAATTTTTACAGATATTTGTTGTTAGCTGTTCCCATACTGCACCAACTGTTCCTATACAGATATTTCCAAGATAGACACATGTTTTTCTATATATAGAGGACCTCCCCTCTTGCTTTCAAGGTTGGAAAAAATTTAGGAGTAAGAAAATATTTTTGAAGAGCAAATTTTGGAAAATTCCTTTCTCTCTACAATTCTCTCTCTCTCTCTCTCTCTCTCTCTCTCTCTCTCTTGTAACTTGCGTAGCCTTTGCCTAAACACTCTAAACCAAACCTAGAGAGCTTCTTGCTGAGGTGATTTGAGCTTGAATCTGAGCTCTTGAAGCACTTGAGAGTGTGAAATTAGTGGTTTATAACTCAAATAAGTATTCCTCTTCAAGAGGTATACCTTCTAGTCCTTTTGTACCATCTCTATACTACTTGTTTTCTATCTTTTTTTGCTATTTTTGAGTTGTTTATTACCTGTATTTTTTAGTTGAATTTTGTGGTTTAAGGCCATTAAAGGTAGAGGGATTGACAACCTTCCTTTGAACCTTGATTCTAAGGCCTTTGCCCTTGTGTTTCCCACCCTCTCATTAACTTTTTTTTGGGCTTTTTACCACTGATTTTTAGAGGTTTTTCAAAGACAAAAATCATGTTTTGAAGTCCCAAAAGTGGAGGGGTTAGCCTCCCCTCCTTGTGCTTGTATGCTAGTTTTAATTCCTCAATATTTTAGCTAGTTGCTGTAGTTATTTTTATCTTAATTCTAGCACTTTTTTGGACTGTTTTAGGACTGTTTTTATATATTAGCTTCATTCATGCTTTGTATAGTATGCTTGTAGTGTAACGGTCCTCATAGGCTTGTTGATTTAGGCCTTAGCCACCAACCTATTTGAGTTGATAGTGTTTATTTCTTGCTTTCCATACTTATATTCATCTTTAATCACCTCTGCAACCTCCCTCATTTCTTGGCTTTTTCTTTGCTTTGAAAGTTGTTTCAAACTAGTTGCCTGTTTAAAGCTTGAGATAGAAGTATTGTGCTTAATGGTTTCATCCCTTTGGGGGTTTATTACCAACAGCATAGTGTCTCTCTCATGCCTAAAACAACTTTTTGTTTGGTGCTCCTTTCCATTAGAGGACTTAAAGCTCATTTTTGGACTTAATGAATTAAAGAATGGATGGTAATTGGAATGGAGTAATAAAATTGGGACTAAAATGATGCAAGATAATAAAGTAATTTGGGGTTCAATCGGACGTTAATTGAACACATGGAGACTTGGCTCATTTCATATTTGTTAGTGATGAAATGGTCCAAGTTTCCAAGATCAACCACTTCCCTTGATCAGTCCATGATAGGAAGGAGGTTTTTGTTGGTCTTTCCTTACCATTCATTGAAATTGTGTCCCTTGATCCATACGTCATCACGCATGAAATTGCGTCGATTGATGGCTTATGAATCAAACCTACCCCTCCTTTGACCTGTTTGCTGATAAGGAGAGGCGGGGTGGACAAACATCCCCTGGGAATACTCTAATTTGTGCTCTACTTGTTCTTTATTGTTGCAAGAAAGAACCAACATCAGTGGCCGGTAGGCCACTTTTTTTGGACGGCAACCCATTATTAGTGGCCTGTCAGCCACTACTTCTGGGTTGTCGGCCACTTTTTCCAGCCAAGCAGTGTCCTTTTTCCAATAGAGCAAAGTAGAGGCTGAAGTGGAAAAATAGTGCAATTTTCTAACTGAGCAGCAGAGACATTTTAGTAACAAAATGGAAAGCATTATCGGGTAGAAATCCGTATCCATGCATGAACTATCCCTCAATTCTCGGGATCCGGGAAATGATGTTGTAATTTTAGTATGTTGTAAATAGCGGATTTGTAATTAATTAGTTAGACTAATGAGTTAGTTTTGTGATGTATTTAATTAATTAGCTAGAGTAGTTAGTTAATTTGTTGTCGTAATAATTAATTAATTAGCTAGTGTAGTTAATTTATTTCATTTGGTTTGTAATAGTTAGTTAATTAGGTAATTAATTAGCTAGTCCATTTATTCAGACCCTCTCATGCGAGGGCCAAATATGTAATAATGTGTATGTCTTTCAACTTCACGTCTTTCTCCCTTTTATTTACTTGCTTATAATGGATAGTTTAAAACATCATGTTTCTTTTAACATTTTCCATGTTCACATCCACTTGTCTTGCATGCATCGAGGCTCGGTTCATCATTCTAAACAATGCGTTGTCGTTTAAATACTTTTTTGAAAAGGTGCTTAAACCGCATACTATCAAGTTGTTTCGCATGACATAATTAGTAGCCGGGACTATTAATTGCATCTTGCATGTGTTGCATTAGTCATATAGCATTGGTTAGGGGCATGCATGTTTTCTAACTCTTTTGTTTCTTTTGGCTTGCTTTGGAGTATTAGGCAAGCTTTTATTTACTTCAGCATATTGCACGAGTATGATTGTTGTCATGTCTAATATGCTTTCCATGAGACTAATTGTTTAATTGATAAATTGCTTGAATGCCTGTGAATGAATGCTAATTGCTTGAATTGGAATAATTTGAGTAATGTACATATGAGATCGGTTTTTTAAGTAGTATATATTCGAAATAATTTTCAAAACGAACATGAATCAAAATGTTCCAATTTTTCCAAATTAGTCTATACTTGTATGCAACACATAGTAATGTTAGTCTAATAATCAGAATAAGAGCATATAATGTAAATAAAAATCACATCATGATTAGTAGAGGTCAATCTTTGATCGGGCGAGCCCTCTCATACCTAAGTTCCTAAGCCAAGACAATCTTGGTGATGAAGGACACGTAGCATTTGGCATGAGTCATGGGTTTCCTAAATTTTTCAAAAATATTTATGTGACGACTCTGTATTTGGCAAAGTAGTCCATTTTTGGCTTTTTGATTCAAAATCGATTTTCCAAAAGATTTTCCGGATTTGGACTCTTTGGTGTTTATTCATTTCACATTGCACTTGTGAGATCAGATTTAGAACCGCATGAGTCCGAACTGTAGGGCTAGTCATATCCGAAAGAAGCACGAAAAGTCAAGATACACCACCTAACAGTGCTTTCGAGATCCATAGTTTCTTGGGGTTGGTCGGGTATTACCGTAGATTTGTGAAGGATTTCTCTAGGCTAGCTTCACTATTGACTAGACTGACAAGGAAAATGATCAAATTTGTGTAGAGTGAGACTTGTGAGAAGTCATTTCAAGAGCTTAAGGTTAGACTTACCACCGCTCCAATTTTGATTATTCTGGAGAGGGGTTTGAGCTATTCGGTGTATTGTAATGCCTCACGGGAAAGTTTGGGTTGTGTTTTGATGCAAGAGAGGAAGGTAGCAGCTTATGGCTTGTGGTAATTGAGAACCCATGAGAGGAACTACCTTTCTCATGACTTAGAATTGGCGACGGTGATCTTTGCCTTAAAGATTTGGAGGCACTATCTATATGGTAAGAAGTTTGAAGTGTTTTCTAATCACAAGAGTCTGAAATATCTATTTACACAGCAAGACTTGAATCTGAGTCAAATGAAGTGGATGGAGTTCATAGAAAATTATGACTTTGAGTTACATTATCATCCGGGGAAGGCAAATATTGTGGCTGATGCTTTGAGTAGAAAGTCTATTAGCAGTGTAGCTTGTATCACCATCCAGGAATGGGAGATGTTGGGTGCTATTGGGGAGTTTGACTTGCATCTTGGCAAGTCCGTCAAATCTACAGCCTTGTTTTCGGTAGTTGCACAACCAACACTTGTGAATCGAGTGATAGAAGCATAGAGGGGTGACCTTGTGGTAGAATCTCTCTGGGAGAAGATCTCCAGTGGGAAGGTAGAAAGAGGCTTAAACATGTATTCCGACTTAAGTGTTAGATACCTTGACCGTCTTTTCATACCGGAGTCTTGTCAAAAGGAAGTACTCCGAGAGTTTCACCATTCATGCCTTGCAGTGCATCCTGGAGGCACAAAGATGTATCACAACCTTTGTTGCCAGTTTTGGTGGAGGGGAGTGAAGAAGGATATGGCTGTGTTTGTATTAAGGTGCCTTACTTGTCAACAAGTGAAAACTGAGCATCAGAGGCCAGCGGGTTTGTTGCAACCCTTGTCTATAGCTGAGTAGAAGTTGAAGCATGTCACAATGGATTTTGTTGTGGGCCTTCCGAGGACTCAACGGGGTAATAATGCAATTTGGGTGGTAGTTGATCGGTTAACCAAGTCGACGTACTTTATACCTATGCGTGTGAGTGACTAAGTAGATTTTCTTGCCAACCTTTACATTAGGGACATAGTGAGGTTGCACAGGGTCTCTGTGACAATTGCTTCGAATAGAGATCCTCGTTCATGGCTCGGTTGTGGCAGAGCTTACAGAGTGCCATGGGCACGAGATTGACCTTTAGCACTACATATCATCCTTAGACTGACGGGCAATCAGAGTGCACCATTCAGATTTTAGAGGATATGCTTCGGGGTTGTGTCCTTGATTTTAAGGGGTCATGGAAGAGACACTTGCCCTCAGTGAAGTTTGCCTATAACAATAGTTTCCAATCGAGTATTGGCGTGGCACCGTTTGAGGCCTTGTATGACCGACCGTGTAGATCTCCTATATGTTGGACCGAGATGGGTGGTGCACCCATATTGGGTCCAGAGTTAGTCTGAGAAACGACGGAGAATGTTGCACTTATCCATAAGAGGTTGATTACAGCCCTGAGTCACCAGCAAAGTTATGCCAACCGTAGGAGGAGGCCTTTTGTTTTTTGAGGTGGGAGACCATGTCTTCTTGAAGATATCACCTAGGAGGGATTTGATGAAGTTTGGAAAAAGTGAGAAGTTATCCCCTAGATTCATTGGACCTTTTGAGATCCTTGAGCGAATTAGAGAGGTAGCTTATCGTTTGACCTTGTTGCCACAACTTTCTAGGGTTCATGATGTGTTTCATACTAATATGCTTCAGAAGTATAAGCCGGATCCATCACACGTGGTGGATTGGACCGACTTAGAGGTAGATGAGGATGCCTCGTATGAGGAGAGATCGGTGAGAGTCTTGGATACCCGGGACCAAGTCTTGCAAAGCAAAATAATTCCCTTAGTTAAACTGTTGTGGAAATATCACAGTGTTGTGGAAATATCACGGTGTTGAGGAAGCAACTTGGGAACATGAGTTGGAAGTCCATGAGAAGTATCCGGACATATTTATTGATGTTTGAGCATATATTGAAATTTTGTTTTGTTAATGAAATATAAAAACATTGTAAATGTTTTGAGAATATGGACACATTGTATATGTTGTATATGTTTTGGAAACACAAATTTAATGTAAACATTTCATATGTTTTGGAAAAATGCAAATTGTACTTTCAATGTTGGAACTTATGTATCAAATTAATGAGAATGGGTGACCGGAGAATGGGTCATGGTAAGAGAATTGATTAAATAGTGTTATTATGTTTGGTTTAAACATGACCTTAAAGCTTGATTTGAAATTTCGGGGACGAAATTTCAAAAGGGATGGAGGTTATAGCGATTCCGATTTTTGACCTGACCCTTTTGTATTTTGAACTCGGGTTTCGTGGGTTCGTTACGTTGTTCATGTCTTACTCCCTTCATACTTCTTGGAATTTGGCTTTTGGTTTGTATTGGTGTCGTTTAGAGTAGGTCGGTAGTTTGATTTTCAAACTTTGGCTGCCTAGAATTTTACTCCTCTGCTCGAGCGGC
Source organism: Camellia japonica (assembly GCA_030407325.1). Taxonomy (NCBI): domain Eukaryota; kingdom Viridiplantae; phylum Streptophyta; class Magnoliopsida; order Ericales; family Theaceae; genus Camellia; species Camellia japonica. Next base: position 101,567,409 of record JAPPVO010000002.1, on the reverse strand, counting down.
CATTCTTCCGCTCGAGTGGGATTGGTGAATTCCCAGTATTTTTGCAGGTCTGCAAAACTACTAGGAGAGTGCATTCTGTGCTCGAGCGATGTTTTTGACACTTGAGTGGTCATGCGTTTGAGTAGTCATTTCTTGCATTTGAGCGATGGGTTTATTGTCTATAAAACTACTGGATGTGTGTATTCTGCGCTCGAGCGGTCATTTCTCGCGCTCGAGCGGAACGACTTGTTGTGTTTGATGCTCAAGCGTCACTTCTCACGCTCGAGCGGACTGTGCGTGTATCAGTTTGTAAAAGCTACTTTTTACATCACTTTTTCATCTCTGTCTCTGTCTCTCTCTCTCTCTCTCTCTAAACATTTCAAAAACCCTAGATCTAGAGTCTCTCTCTCTCTAAAACTCACCCTCTCTCTATATTTTCACCTAGATCTAGTGATTTCTCTACCCGTGTGCCTTTGTTAAAAAGGTTGAGCATCTCAAGGGTTACGTTTTGATCCGAATAGAGCTTGGTTTTGGCGTCTTTGAAGTTTCTCCATTGCTTCCTTGGTCTTCTACACTTGAGATAGGGATTTTTTACACTTTCATATGGTTTTTAACTTAGCTATTGGTTGTTGTGTAAACAATATTGGAATTTGGAAGGATTTTGAACAAACCTAGGGTTTTGGTTTAAAATTAAAAGAGGTGTTTTCAAATGAAGGTATTGAAAATGGTTATAGGTGTAGATATGAGGATGTGTTATGTTAAATTTGTTGATTTTGATACATGGAATGGATTTTGGGAAAAAAAAAGAGTTTTGCCCTAAAATGTCTCAAATAATTATTTTGTATAAATAATGAAATTGATATTGGGAATGTGAAATTGGATAGATGTTTTTATAAATGTTGGGGTTGGTTACGTGTTATCTCTCACCTATGGAAAGTTGGATTAGTTCATCTGTCTTGGAGATTGTATATCTATTTTGGGCTATCGGTAGAGGATAGTTATGATTGTTGTAGAAATTGCATGAGGACTAGGTGGATTGAAACTAATCTCTTATAGGTTGTCATTGAGTATGACTGTGTTTTAATACATTGTATATATATTATGTTTGGGAGGAGAAAGAGGATGTACTCTATGTTTGGGAGAAGAAAATGAATGAACTCCATTGAATTAAGTTGGCCTGTGTGTTCAGGGTGAAAGTCCCAAAAATCGCACGTATATATAGGTGCCGATTCCCGCAGACGAAATTTCTGTAAAATAACAAATTGAAGTGTTTGTGTGATGGTTGTATTGGTTAGAGAACCACTTAGTTGTATCCTCAGTTGGGTTGTCTGAATAATAATGGACATGACTCATGAATTAAGGTGAAATGAATTAATGAATTAACATGAAATGAATTAAGATATAAAACTCGGCACACTATGATTTTGTAAAAGTATGAATGATTATATCACGGGCATTGCATATACACTTCATACTTATATCTTTGTTAAGATTCATATGTTGTGTTAGATTGTCTCTACTGGCTTTGGCTCACCCTATTTGGGAAAAACCATTTTTAGGTGTTGGTGATATGCCTCCGCTAAGGCAATAACTTGAGAGAAATTGAAGCTGAAGGCTCAATTATGTTCATTTTGTATTTAACTTTTGTACAAGCCTAGGACTTTATTTGTATTAAGCTTATGACTCATTTTGTTATAACCAAGTACGATCTTTGAAAGATGTAAGCCTTTAGGGCATATGAATTTTTGTTTTGGCCTTCATTCCTGATTACTACATGTAACACAAACTGTAGATTCAGGATGAATTATGTATGAATGTATATCGCATGTGTCACATTTTGTATATTGACTCTGATTAATGAAAACCTATTATTTCATTTATACCGCCTTGTACTAGTTATTTAGAGTTGGATTATTTTTTGGGGCGTGGCAAGACACGAGAGAGAGAGAGAGAGAGAGAGAGCAGAGAAACCTCAAAGATGCCGAAAACCAACTTTGTTCCAATCAAAAGGAGCTCTCAGAGTGCTCTACCTTTTTTATCAAAGGGACACGAGTGAAAAAATTAATGGATCTAGGTGTATTTGTAGAGAGAATGCGAGTTTTAGAGAAAGAGGGTCTCAACTTAGGGTTTTTAGAATGTTTAGAGAGAGAGAAAGAGATATAAAAAAGTGAGCCAAAAAGGTGACTTTACGAACTGATACACACAGACCGCTCGAGTACAAGAATGGTCGTAAGTGTGACCGCTCAAGTGTACAAAGTGACCGCTCGAGTAAAGAATACAAACTCCTTGAAGTTTTACAGACAAAGAACCATCACTCGAACTAAAGAAGGATTGCTCGAGCCAACACCGCTTTGGCTCAAGTGCAAGAAAGACCATTCCAGCGAAGAATATTGTAACAACTTCGACCTGTGATTAAGCTATAATCCATAATTAAGAATGCTTAATAAGTAATTGAAATGAAATTTTGAGTTACTTGTATGTGCTATGTGTTAATTGTGAATATATCTATCAGTCGTAGAAATATCTGTTTGCATTTCTGTTTCATTATGCGAATTAAAAGCCTTATCGGTGTCCAAACACGAAATTGACTCTGTTTATGTGTTATTTAGAATTTTTAGAATTTTATGGTAGGTTTAATTGGAATTCAATTTGGAATCAAATATTTAGAGTAAAATAAACACAACTGATTAGCCTTAACTCAACTTAATTAACTAATGCTAATTGAGCCTATATAAGGCTCAGTGAAATTTGAGCTCTTAGAAGTTTTGCAGAGTTTTGCAAAGTTTTGCAGACCCCTCAAGTGACCAAAGTTGCGCTCGAGCAAATTCCCTATTTTTAGCAAATTTGACTAAGTGTTTCAAATTGCATTTTGGCATCCTCATTACATTTTAGGCATTTCTAAGCCTTAACTAAGACATAGTAATGGGTACAAGGGTTAGAAACACACCAAGATAAAATAAATAATAATAAAAAAAATTTGAGTTAAGTGTTTTCCGAGCGTGTGTTTCATTGTGTATCTATTACATGTCTGTGTAGGTCACGCACCATAGTCCGTCTGAACTGTCTGATCTATCTGTTCTGGGTTTGGAATTGTCTGTCAGTAATAACTCTGCTATGTTTAACTTTAAGTATTTTTTGAATGACATAACATGATCTGTTTCTTGAAATATTATTTTCTATATGAATGAATGATAGTCCAAATTTCTGAAATGTATTCATGGCATCCTTAGCATCATGTGATATCTTACATCCCTTTATGGGTCATCGGGTCCCTTTATGGATCATCAGCTATGAACATCTCTGTGCACATACGTCATTGGAACTACGTCCCATATAATCAGGGGTCACCGTATTTGATAACGCTAAAGGATGTACCATATATGATCTTATGTGAATTCTAAGTATGAATATGGATATAAATACAAATCTATTTCTGATCTGAATTCTGATTTCTGAATCTATTATGGACATCATTCATTAAACCCTTTACTCTATTATTATTCACTGAGCTCCAGCTCACTGTATGATTTATGTATGTAGGTGATTATGCGCGTGATCAGGCTCAATGATGATTGCTTGGAGGTTTGTTTGTGTCGGCCAACTTGTATGCCTCTCGAAGAGGTTCCTAGAACGTTTCATGTGGTTGAATTTTGCGAACCAAGTGTATGCCTTTTGTATTACTTTTGTTTTTGTCTGAACACGTTTTTGTACATTCTATATTTGTGGGACATGGTGACATAAGACCAATGTGAATATGAAGTCACACATATGTATTTAAAGTAGTAAATTTTATGTCCTATATATGTCTGCACAGCTCTATGGATATTGTATGTTTGTGTTTGCTTCTGCTAACCCCTTAAATTGTTTAATCTGTTCAGAGGCCTTCGGTAATTCCATGATTATTGGCTGATTATGGTCTAAATCTACAACGGTGGGTTTGGGTCGTGACAAATACCATCTCTCCTATCTCCCAGTATCTCTGTGGACCTGCAAAAGTATTGGGAGTTCACAAAAATCGCTCGAGCATAGGAATCACCGCTCGAGTGAAGAGGCAAAATTCTAAGTAACAACAGTTTTGAAAAATAAGCTACCAATCTGTTCCAAATGTAACCAAGGCACTCCAATAACCAAAATCAATGAGGAATAAGAAGAAACAAAGCATGAACAACCATATAAGACATGAGACCCAAATCCAAAACATCAAATGGGTAGGGTCTAAACCGTAATCGCTATAAGTTTGATGGTTCCAATATTGGATTAACTATTAAAAATGAACTTAGAAAATCTAATTCGAGTCAAAATTTTTTTAACAATTCTTGGTTTAAGCCTATAATCATATTTTAATAACTCAATATCATAAAAAATTAATCTTCATATTTACGGTGTATTTTATCAATTAATAAAAAATATTTATAAATATTAAGAGAATTACAATTGAACAAATTTTAATATAAATTGTTTACTTTAAGACCTACACTTTTTTTTTTTTTTGACTCTATCACTAATATTTGAGATAGCAACTAAAATAAATTTTAATCATTATTTCATAAAGAGACATGTGTGATAAAAGTTTGTAATACACAACTTTAAAAAGTAATATTAATTCAAAATTTTCAAAAAAAAAAAAAAAGATAAAGAAATTTGAAAAAGTAATGCACCCAACTTTATGTCATGTTTTATTCATGGATTTAGGTAGGAATTTGAAAAGATTAAAACAAAAAATAATAAGTGAAATGTGAATGATATATTTTATCTAATTTCACATGCCTTTTCATTTTCCCTTTCAAAATCCATATTCAAAATATGAACCAAACACATCATCAATATTTGAAAGAATTTTTGAATCCTTTAGTGTATTGATATATACTATCTAAAAAAATAAAAGTATAAAATCTTACCTTAGGCTATGGAAACGTAACTTGGGGGTTTAAGGAAACAAAATTACCCGTCTAAAAACATATTAAAAAAGGGAACAAAATTATAGGGATCACGGGTCAATGATCTTGTAAAAATCGTTTGGGGAGATAGTTTAATTAGTTATGAAATTTTTTAGGATAGGACAACAACCAATAATTTCTTTTAATATCTTTATTTAATTACAAAAATTAATTATTTTTTTTTATAGAACTTTGGAGGTTTCACTGTCTTTATTAATGAAATGTCTCTTTGCTATAATATAGATATATAGATTGGAATGTCGATGCATATAAAACTATTAAACACCAAGAGAAAAAAATCTATGGAAGATGTGAATTGATTTCTACATGTTAGCGGTATAAAAATTTAAATTTTAAAGCTGATTAGTTAACTTTTCTTTTCAAATTTTTAGATTTAAAATTTTTAAATAGATTAATTAACTTTCCTTTTGAAATGTGTAAATCAAGGTGTAATAAGATTCATTTTTTAAATGATTTAATAAAAGATAACCAATAGAAGATGTTTTAATTATTTAAAAAATAAGAAATCTAGAAAAATAGTATGAGGGTTTTGAGTTTCTCATTAAAAAATCCTATTTTTCTTAATATATATATATATATATATATATATATATATATATATATATATCTATCTATCTATCTATCTATATAACCAAATGTAGTTGTTAAGTCAAAAGACTCTAAAACTTGAATCCTAAATTCTCATAATTTTGAAAAAAAAAAAATATTACGTGGCACTTTCCTTTACCTCCCTTCCCACTCTTCAAGCCTTCTCACTCCTTTTCCTTATATAAAATATAAAATTAAAAAATAATAAAATATTCATCCATATCCATCACCCATAATAATACTTATCCCAAAATAATAAAATATTCATCTATATCCATCGCTCACAATAATATCTATCTCACTCTCAATCTCAATTTAAAAAAAAAAAAAAAAAAACCAACAACTCCTACAACTTCCACACACACATTTCTCTATTCAGTTTATTCCAGTCATCTTTTATTTTCTCATAATAACTCATCTTCTCCATTGTTACATTTTGCAAGGTCAGTATAATATTATTTTTTACTTTATATGCATTTTTTCAGTGTGTGTTACTTTGTGTGTATATATATTTTTAAATATTTTTAGTTCATCTGCATATCTTTTCATTTTCTTCATTTTTATGCTCATAATATTATTTCTTACTTTATATGTATTTTTTCAGTGTTTATTACTTTTGTGTATATATATATTTCTTTTTTCCATTATTTTTCAGTTTATCTACTTATCTTTTCATCTTCTTCATTATTACATTTCGCACGATTTGGGCTTACTTACTTTTTAATTTGTAATTTGCTTTTGTTTTTCAATTTAATCAGATTCGAAACTCATCAAATCTTGAATTTAATTTAATTTACTTTATCTTATGTCTATCACACCATCACACATGTTAATGGCTTTGCGTAAACTCTCGAAATCAAGAAGATCAGCTCTGCATAAAGTTAATCTCACTTTTACTCCTTCAAGCTCTCTCAAATGAGAGTTCTTCGGATCATCTACAACTAATATGCACCCACTTAACAACACAAACACAAACAACAGCTTCAAACCTTAAACACAATTTCTCAATTTTAAAATTTTTGAAAACAAAATTATATTTGGCTTAAAGTGATTGGTACATCTAACAATATTTAATTTTAAAATTTTAAAATCTTTAAATTTTATCTAAACGTATCTAATTTAAAATTTTGAATTTTTTTTTACAATATTAGAAAAAAAAAAAGACTCAAATCAATTAGTGTATTATCTAAATTTTGAATTATTACACATGGCATAATATTACTGGATTTAACATTTAAATTTTAAAATTAATTAAAATATTTAACTATATGATTTGTGGAATTCCAATACTTTTTTTTTTGAATTTTCCAAAATAATTTTTTAAAAATTTTTTACAAAATTTAAGTTGCTAAGTGTTGATTTTTTATTGGCTATCCATGATTTTATCCAAAATTATTGGTTAATGATTGACCACTATTAAATTCTTTTTGGCTATAATGATAACAATTGACTACCATCAATTTTAAAATTTTATATCAATGTATTTTTTAAAAAAAATTATCATCAAGCATGCAATTTAAAAATTAAATATATTTTATTCTATTACAACTTTATTAAAAAAGTAAATTTATTTTGCTACTATTCAAGAAAATATATATGCCTTTATTTCGATATAACAAAAATTAAATTATCTTCTACTCATGCATAATCTCTCATAAATATCTTATCTTTTTAAAAATTTTGATTATCAACAACTGAATTCTCACATTTCTCTCTTTTTTTTTTTAAAGGATGTTTATTTTACTTTTATCTTTTTTCAAATTCGATTTGATATCTATCTTTTTACCTATATATCTATATCTATCTATCTATCTATATCTATATCTATTTATCTATCTATCTATACTATCTATATAAGCAAATGTAGTGGAAGCTCACAGACTATCAACTATTTAATCCTAATTTCTCATAATTTTGAGAGATTAAAAAAATGAGGTGGCACCTCTTCCTTTCTCACCTGTTTTTTCTAGCCAAAATAGATGAGAGACAAAAATCCACATGAAATATATAAGAAAAAATATATATTTATCACTTTAGATAAATTAAAAATTTTAAAACTCTCTTATCACCTCTTTCCTTTATCTCAATTAAAGTAACCTCCTTTCACATGACTTCCTCTGTCACATGTCTCTCTTCCCTCTTTATATATAGTTACATTTTTGTTTCAATCTCACACTGCTTCTTATAAAAAAATTAAAATATGACTATATCTCTCTCCCAAAAACTTGCCCTTATTTGTCACCATCACCTCCATGGTCATTTCATAAGAAAGTTAGATTGGTACTACCTAGATGGCCATTCCGTAAGAAAGTTAGAGATTGATATATATGATATAACAGAGGTTGCCATTGCTTTATTTTTATTTATTTTTTAAGCCCCTTTCCAAGTTTTTGAGTTATATGTTTCACTTATTATATAGACAAAACAATTGCTTTACATAGAATTTTTGTGTGTTTGTATTCCATATCAATAAAGCAATCTGTCAAATTTTTTTTTTTTTCTTTTTTTGTATATGTTTTTCTTTTTCTTATATTTGAGAAAATTTAGTATCTTACAAGTTACAATAGTGTTGAAGTTCAAACAATACTCCTAAGTCACAAGGAGAACAAACAACAATAAATGAGAAGAATAATCGAGAATTACTGGAACGATCAAATAGATGGCTTTTATAGAGGAATTAGAAAGTTTTACCATGAGGAAGAAATTTTAGTTTGGAAGCACATATGGCCAACGAGTCTTAAAACAATATGTCAATAAGAAACTTATCAAAGACTCCTATGTAAAGAGGACACTTCTGTTTTTGTTGTCCTTTTTTTTCTTTCCATTTTTGTTTTTTGTTTTGTTTTTTTTTGTGTGTGTGTATAACTAGAATCTTGAATCATAAAAATGGTGTATATGAGATGGAGAGTTTTTCTATTTGAGTGTTCACTGTTGTTAATTGTATTTCAAATTTTTTTGGCACAATTTTTTCTTAGTCCAATAGATATGAGCACACCATTGTTTTTCCTTTCTTGCTAAAGTTTTAGCTTGAGGTCATGTGTGACAAATGGTTAAAACATTAATCTTAGATAATAAATAATATAATAATAATAATAATAATAATAATAATAATAATAATAATAATAATAAAAAACTAAGGACCAAATAAGAAAGACAAAATTACTTATATTAATGTGTGATTTTGGTACATATGAAAAAATAAAAATAAAATATTTATAAGATGTTCAGTCCCTTCCTTTTCTTTTATCTTCTTATATATTATAAGAATGTAGTATGAAACATGAAAGGCCTCCAAACCCTTAATACTAACTCTTAATCACTTTCTTTCCTACTGGTATTCTCTCAAGTCCCCTTTACTAATTTTCCTAATTTCTATTTTTTTTAAAATAAACATTAAAAAAAAATTTGATATACAAATAGATAAAGTTAACAAATTTGATCTATTTCGCTTCTGTTAAAATCTTTTGTAATTAACAAATTTGATCCTATATGTTCAGTTAAAATCTTTATTTTATCTCTCAATATCTAATTTCAAATCTTATTTTTTTTAAAGTCCATCTAAACAAATCTAATTTAAAATTTTGATTTTTTTTATTTGAATTTTTATTTTTTTACAAGAGCTTCAAGCATTAAATAGAAATTTTCAATTTTAAAATTTTTAAAAATAAAAAATATATTTGGCATAAAGTGATAAAAAAATTACAAACCCACAAATATTTATAACCATATATATATAAATTAAAAATATATATAAACCCATAACAAATATAGATAGATAGATTTATGGCATTCGGTTTATTAGTAATTCTTTTTAGCATATATATGTTTTAGACATTAGGGTTACTGAGAAACATCTTATTTATTGTTAGTATTATTTCATTCGTTAGAAATCAAGTTTATTATTTCAAGAAAAATAGATCAGTTGAATTATAATAACATTTTGTGCATCTCTGCTTTTTAAATTATTGCCTTTACTTATGAAATTTGAGAAGATGATCTTTATTCATTATGATTATAATTTTATGACAAAATTTAGAACTTGATGCATTATTAAAAAATTTATATACTATAAATCAGTCTCGTGCATAGCACGGGTTTACCACTAGTTTGAAATTATACATTTGTTCAGAACTTATAAAAGAATTTTGTACTCCTTTTAGATTGGTTGGAAGAATCTCACATCCTTTTGGAATGGTTTGAAGAATTATATATCATTTTTTTGGAGTGTTATATTGGACTATTACATTTAGAAAAAGTACACTAATGAGTTTTTTTTGTATGTTACATTGGAATGTTACACTAAGAAATAACCCCAAGGGTTGGCCTAGTGGTGTAGGCTTGGGACTTAGGAGTTTGCTCCTCTTTAGGTCTCAAGTTCAAAACCTCTTAGATGCTATCAATCCTTGTGTTGGGCCAGTCCATACACAGTTTTGCTCTGGCTTTAAATGGGCCCCCCGGCTAGTGGATGATGGGATTGGTCCCCCAGGGATCAGTCGAGGTGCGCGCAAGCTGGCACGGACACCATGAGTTATCAAAAAAAAAAAAATGTTACACTAAGAAATTTTTTTTAGAATGTTATATTAAAGTGTTACGTTTGGAAAAAGTACACTAAGATTTTTTTGTTTTTGTTTTTGAGTGTTATATTAGAGTGTTACGTTTTAGTGTTATATGAGAGTGTTATAGTTTGAAATTATACATTTGCCTAAAGTTTACTAAGAGATTTTTGTACTCCTTTTGAAATGTTTGAAGAATCTCACATCCTTTTGGAAGTTTGAAGGATCCCATATTTCAAGTCATTTTTGCACTCTTTTTAAAATGTTTTCCGAATAAAAAAGATTCTCATATCAAAATTCATCTCAAATTTAATTCTCACAAATTGTGTACTTTACCTTTCTAGCCAAAAAGAAAAAAGAAAAAAAAGGAAACATAATAAGGGTGTATTTGTTTGAACGGACTGAATAAGGAGAGATTGAAATCCATCAGATTGTAATCCTGGGATTCATAATCATGGGACTATTTGGTTGGATAGGATATGTATCACATATTTGTTTAGCCATGAGATTAGATATCACGAAATAACTATTTGGTTGGATAGGATATGAATCCTATGTTTGTTTGGAATATTATGAAGAAGGATAAATGCTCAAATGACTATTTTACCCTTTTCAATTATTTATTAAGTAATAACAATATTAAACATATCTTTAATATTTTAATTATTTTTAGCTAGATTAAATAAAAATTTATTTTATTTTATTTTTTACACAATTAAATGAATTTGTTTTTTAAAAATTAAATAAATAAAATATCAATAAAAGGGGGATGCACCAATAAATCCCAAATTTGTATCTTGTAACCCATTTGGTCCTATGAATTTTCTTATGAACCGTTAGGTCCTATCCCAATGTTAATGACCATTGAACATCATCCACATCAACTACAACTTCAACAACATCAAACGGATTGAGTTTTTGATGATCTCTATCAGATTCATCAGATTCAAACATCAAACATCATATTCAAAACATCAGATTCATTAATCTATATATATATATATATATATATATATATATATATATGTTGATTTCACATTGAGAACATCGGATCGTAGAGAAAACATCATCAAAACATTATCCATCAAACATCAAACATCATCAAAACATTATCCATCAAACATCAAACATCATACATAAAACATTATTCTTCAACATTAAACATTATTCATCATCATCAAACATTAAACATTAAACATCATCATCAACATTAAACATTAAACATCATCAAACAACAACATTAAACATCATCATCAACATTAAACATTCAACATCATCAAACATTGAATATTACTCGCCAATGTTGAATTGGTACCCCAACAGGAGACCCTATTGGAAATCATCGAAACTCCGCAAGAAAACCCTAACCTCATTCCACTCGATGTCTGCCGCCGCCGCCATTATCACTCTCCTCCTCATCGCCGCCGTCTCTGCAGCCCACGCCCTCGGCGGCTCCTCCTCCACCATCGCCGTGATCTACGGCTCCGCCACGGTCTACGGCATCGTCGCCGAACAAACAACCCGGCGAATCCAATGGTGGCGCAACAACCAGTTGATCGGAATCTTACCGGCGATCTCCTTCGATTACATCGCCGGTGGCCGGGATAATTTCTGCGGCGTGAAGTCCGGCGGCTCTGCTCTCCTCTGTTGGGACTCCAATTTCATCTCCAAGAGGATTTACAACAGCAGTTCGGTGCTCTTACAACACCTCACATTTGGGGATAATCAAATTTGTGCCCTGACCAATGTTTGTCGAAGCGTTCGATGCTGGAGAGATTCAATCCCGGCCCTAGAACCACCACCGTCGCTCAGCCCTAGAACCACCACCGCACAAATCCACCGACGTTCAAATTTAGGGTTTTGGTTTGGGGAGGAAAGTGAAATGGGGATATACAAATTTCACCGACGTTTTTTGTTACTACTGATCAAACATTGATGATGATGAAATGGGGAACTTCCCGATCTGATTTTTTGGATATTGATATTTTTGATGATGTTGTGATGTAAAAATAGGACTAATTGGTGTACAAGAAAATTCATAGGACCAAATGGTTTAACTTTCTTCCCCATAGGATTTATGGGTAATTTTTTCTAAAAATATGTGTTATTTTTTTATTAAAATTTTAAGTATATTTATTTTAAAAAATAATAATTAAATAAAACATCTATTAAAATTTAAATAATAAAATTAAATAAAATATAAACAAAATTTTAAAATAAAACATCAATAAAAAATTATTTTAAAAATTAAATAAATAAAACATCAATAAAAATTAAATTAAATTATTTTATTTTTAAATTGAGACATTTAAATTTTATTAAATTTTACTAAATATAATACACAATTAAATAGTAGAGGGTCAATAATCATTTTATTTCATTACCTAATCCCATATCCCCCTTTTTTTCCACCATTTGTGTCCCCCCATGGACACAATAGTCCAACATATTTGCAACTATAATAATCCGGAGGGACTATTCGTTCGGAGTAAAATTGAAAAACCAAATAGCGAATATAAATCCTATCCTACTCTCTAATCCTATCCCACCCTCCAATCCCTCCAAGCAAACAACATGTAAAGGTATAACTGTAAATTTAATTTTTAAATAATATATTAAATCTACCTTTCAAAAATCAATGGGACTAATTGGTTTATAAGAAAATTCTTGAGACTAAATGGATTATCATTCTTCAAAATGGGATTTATAAATAAATTTTTCTTAAATTAATAAACTGTTATTTTGTTACATAAATTTTTCTTAAACAAATAAATAAAATAAAATTAAAAGCTAAGGGAGTTGGTATGGTACACATCTTTAAAGAGAGTATACCGTATACACTCTATGATGACGTACTTAATATAATTGTAATGTTATGTAACAAACACCTTAATAACTTATAATTTTTTTTATGAAAATAATTCATAACATTTCTTACCCTAAATGATTCGTAACATTTTCAGCAGACTGTTTATAAACTATCCGCAATGTTTATTGTACGGGAAAGAAATACACCTTCTCGTATAATCCTGTTGACCAAGTCTGCGCTCCTCCATACGACGTTGTTCAACTACCTGAAAATACACACGTGAGCTAGCCGGCGGGTGTGTGCCGGAAACCTCTCCGATGCCTAAGTCAGTCAGCTTGACAAATAGACAAAAGCTCTATGAATTCAGGGAGCAAAGTTGCCTTACCTTTCCACAGGTGATATTGGTGAGCTTATATAGGTTTCGCGTGGCACAATCCTGGTAGGACTCTTACTCCTCCATGTAGAGTCCTCCTAGGATTCATACTCCTGGAAGATAATACTTATCTTTCAACACCCCCCTCACTGCTTAAACCAAGTGAGATGGTTTTACCACAGCCGAACTACCTTACGACCGAAGTATACGTTAATAAGGCACTTACTTCCCTTTCTCTTACCTCGGTTTCCTATACTAAGACCGAGCTTACCGTAAGAGAATTAAGCCGAACTATCTTTAGAACCAAGTCCTCTCAAGGGCTCGGCACACCTCGGTTTTCATGCGCCTTGACCGAACTTCAAACTGAAGACCGAACTACCGTTACCTCGGCTCTGCTTTCCTTTCCCCTACCTCGGCCTCGCATGCAAAGGCCGAGCTATCCATAGAAGAATTAAGCCGAGCTACCACTTGCTCAGGTCCTAAAGCAGGCCCAATATACCTCGGTTCTGAACAACATGACCGAGCTAACCCAAACAACCTGCGACCGAACTAAACTCAAGTACTTACTCCGGTGGAAATTCTTTACTTCGGACCGGACTAACACTTGTCCGGGGTCCACTCTTCAGCCTCTTCAATACGGATCATAGATCGGCCCACTATCCGAGCTCGGCCCAATTTAAACATAAATTACCCTCTCAATTGCCCCTTAATTCCATCCGCGAAGCATGATAGGGATTACCTGTCTTCCAGCCGAGCTAAAACCCTTTAGCTTTTCCTGCCGAGCTAAGTCCACACCGGGCTATACCTGTCCGGCTCAAACGTCTCTTCAGTTGCAGAAACTGAATCGATTGTCCTTCCAATGACACGTGGCACGCTGGTATTGGCTATCCACAGCTGTAACGCCGCCCTCGTACTTCGTAAGTTTTGAATAGTTCCCTCCTTTTTGCCTTTTACACAAAACAAATCATTTCATTCTCGATCTCACTCTGCACTATTCAACTTCTCTCTTACTGCTGCTTGTTCTTCACTCTTGCATCTCTGAAGCTCGTATTGCGCTGTCATTTGCTTCCATTTCTTTCTCCTTTCTCACTACCAGGTAAGCAATCATGAATCTGTTCCATGTTTCTCTGTTTTTCCTGTATTCTGTTTCATGTATTTTTGCAAAAACACTTTCTATGTTATTAGTTTTGTACTTTTTCTGGGAAAAACTTTCATAAGAACACTTTGAATATCATGATGCAACCTGTAGAACATAGCTTAGATCTAAAAACATGTCCCAACCGAACTAGGATATCATTTGTGCTGTATGAAGATATAGGAAAACTGGAACCGAACTAGCACTTGTGCACATTAGTAGTTTAAATAGGCCACCAACTGATTCACATCAGCCGAAATAAAAACGCCCCGAACTAGAAAATTTTGTCCCTCGACCGAGCTAAGCCTTGGGGGGCTAAGCCAGCTTTCTCAGTTCCTACACCGAACACAGAAAGCTGCCCCTGAAAGCTTAACCGAAGTAACAAAAATCATAAGCAGAACCGAGATAACAACTTGCCAAACCGAGGTAGATCCCATAGCATCCAATTTAGCCGAAGTAAGGCATCCTTTTCTTGCTTTGTTTTTGTAGCACGGTCAATGATCTGTGCTTGACCCCTTTGTTCTTCCACTTTGCAGACTTTAGGTTGCCCAGGCCATTCTCTTTGAAGGCTCGACCGAGCTACTGAGCACAACTTCTTCAGCCGTAAGTAATTTATTCTTTATTTATCCAATAGATAGGGAAATATAGGTTCCTAGTAGAAACCCCAGGCGGCTTAGCCGAATTCAGAAAGGATTACAATATTCCAGCCGATGTAAACCTTACTTTAGCCGAACAAGATGTTGACCCATGGGGCAACGAAGGTTTTGTGCCCTTTACCCTCCAATCAATAATAGAGACCGGACTTAGATTCCCAGTCCAACCCTTAATTTGTGAATTCTTAACACAAACCAGACTATGCCCCACCCAGCTGTCCACCAATACATACCGAATAATAATGGGTATAGCCGCACTGAACCATCAAACCGGTCTCAACCTAGGTTTGGCCGAGATACTTCACCAATACTCCATAGGATCAAAAAACGAAGGCTGGTGTTATTACTTGAGAGTACGCCGTGGTCGAGAGAAAATAATAAAACACACATCGGACAAAGACCTAAACGACGATGACTTCTTTTGGGTCTCTGGGAATTATGAGGACCACCAGGCCCAGATTCCTGGCTGGGCTATAAACTGGAACAAAGGAATTCCTGGTACACTTACTTCGGTTATATTTCACACTTTCCTCTATTTCGGCTCTCTCTTCTAAACCGAACTAACAGTTCACCTTCTTTTGCAGATAAAGCCCATCTTCTATCAAACTACGGCTACCCAAACCTTGGTGTTCTGCGCGCCGCACTGCGAGTAAAGGAGAGAAGCTGGGCAAAACTCCTGAATTTCGAACCGACCTACCGATACTCCGGTCGCCGAAAAGCAAGAGTGACCGACTTCCTACTCGAAGACGCTCCTGAACCGGACCCGACCTTGCCCCCGATCGTCCTAGTGCCACTTACTGCCGAACAAGAAATGGCAAAGAAGAACAGGGTGAAGGCAATGCTGACCGCGACAACCAGAGCCGAGGCGCCACAACCCGGTCAAGCAACTGAGACCGTGGTAGCACTCCCTTCTCAACAGCCATCCTCATCGCGTCTAGGCAAGCGCGCCTGGACTAGCCAAACCGAGCGTCGCCTTGCTGATGAGGATGAGACCGTTTTGCCACCAAGCCTGTCTCCAAGCCCTCAACAAAGCCACCAACCCGAGCACTCCGACCGGGCTACGAGCTCTAAATGGGTCCCCGAACTGTCCTTCAACAACCGAGATATCTCTGCTGCTGATTTCTGTCGTCACCGAGAAGGACCACCTGATGGCCTTCAATCTTGCCAAAAGTGTGTGTCTCCCAAAAGATATGGAGCACCACTACAAGCAACTTAACACCGAACTGAAGTCCATACGGTCTACAACCAAGTCAATGATTCTGGTACATAGCTTTCTTCTTTTTACGTAATTTTCTCCAACTTTCATTTCGGCTAACAATAAAGTCACTACTCCTTTGCAGGCCATACAGAAAAACCACGTTACTCACAGGAAGGTGATGGAGCTAAGGAGAAATACCCGGGAGGCCATGGCAGAGGCCGAAGCTAAAACGGCCGAGCTGGAAGAGGCCAAAAAGCAAATGGCCGAACTACGAGCAGAGAACGGTCGGCTGGCCGAGCTTGCTAATTCAGTTGAAGCCGAAAAGCAGAAGGTCGTCACCGAGGCGAAAGACAAATATCTGCGCATCTTGGCAAAGATTGAGAAGAAAAAAGACGCCGAAATAAACCAATTGAAGGGGGAGATAAAGAAGGCCGAGAAGCGGGGCTTTAAGGAGGCCGAAGCAGCATACTCCCTGCAATGTGACGCAGCCAAAGATCTTTTTTTCAAATGTGGCTGGAGGAGTGCGGTGGAGAAGCTCGGTTGTACGCCCGACACCGAGGTCTACAATGCTCCACCGTACTTCATTCCGGCTTCACTGTCGCAGTATGCCGCCGATCTTCAAAGGCAATTCCTAGAAGGGTCTGATGAAGAAGAAGATGATGATGATGATGAAGAGGATGAAGAGCCGACTCTGACCCCGGCCGTCAACGATCAACCCAGCAATCAGGCAGCTCGGTTAGAGCCAGTAGTTGAAGACTTGACAAATGAGCTACCGGCTGATACCGTGCTACCGATTGACACCACTGTCCAAACCGTGCTTCCTCCTCAAACCGGACTTCTAGCCGACACTGGTCTCCAGACAAATGCTGGGGATGAATTTGATGCTGAACTCGATGCACTTCTTCGTTGATTTTTCTTTTCTTTGTTTTTTGAACTGTGTAACCGAGCTACGGCCCCCAATTGTACTTGCTTGTTTCTTCAATGAAAAAATCTTTTTTACTCTTATTCCGGTTTTGTGTATGTATGCCTATACTTGTAATGAATTTTTCCATGAGCTTATTTGCACAACTATGATCTCGGTTCTAGCTATCTAACTTACTAGCCAACCACTATTCAGTCGATATAACTTACTTCGGCTGAAGAGTACAAAGTGTTGGTTTAATCCAGCCAACCACCCTTCAGCCGATATAACTTACTTCGGCTGAAGAGCACAAAAAGTTGGTTTAATCCAGCCAACCACCCTTCAGCCGATATAACTTACTTCGGCTGAAGAGCACAAAAAGGTGGTTTAATCCAGCCAACCTCTCTTCAGCCATACACTTACTTTGGCTGAGGAGAAAACAAATGTTGGTTTAGTCCAGCCAACCTCTAAGTTGGTTTTTCCAGCCAATTTAGAATAAAGTGTTTGGTTATTCCGACCAAACGTCCTGCAGCCTGGATCCTAATCCTGGGCTTAGGATGGGTGTTGGTTTAATCCAGCCAACCTCTAAGTTGGTTTTTCCAGCCAACTTAGAATAAAGTGTTTTGGTTATTCCGACCAAAACGTCCTACAGCCTGGATTCTGATCCTGGGCTTAGGAAGGGTCATAGTTGGTTATTCCGGCCAACTATGTTTACAAAGCTACTAATCTACTAAAGGTACTGTCTACTGAAAACAATTATACTGAAAAAGAATCGATTTGTTTTATTGAGGAAGTAAAAAATTACACATATTTAAAAGGAAAAAAGCTAAAAATAAAATAACTTGAGATTTGCTGTGTTCCATGGCCTGGGAATTGCTTTGCCGTCCTCATCTTCCAAGTGGTATGCCCCTTTGCCTGCTAATCTGACCACTTTGTAAGGTCCTTCCCAGTTAGGTCCTAGCTTGCCATCTCCTGGAACCGAGGTATTTCCCATCACTTTACGCAGTACCCAATCTCCGATCTTGAATTGCCTTGGATGCACTGTTTTGTTATACTTTCTGGACAACTCTTGTTGGTAGGAGGCGATGTGAACTAATGCTCTGTCTCTTCTTTCTTCCGCAAGGTCAAGTTCCAATGTTATGGCTTCGCCATTTAGGTCTGGATCAAAGTTTTCGCTTCGAATTGTGGGGAGGCCAACTTCTAATGGGATGACTGCTTCCATGCCATAAGCTAAGGAGAATGGTGTTTCTCCTGTTGATCGTCGCGGCGTGGTGCGGTAAGCCCATAAAACATGAGGGAGCTCTTCTGCCCACTTGCCTTTTGCTCTTTCTAACCTTTTCTTTAATCCGTCTAAGACGACCTTGTTTGAGGCCTCTGCTTGACCATTTGCTTGGGGGTATGCCGGTGTCGAATTGTAGAATTATATCTTGTAATCTTCAAAAAAGCCTCTGAAAATCCTACCATCGAATTGAGTGCCGTTGTCTGATATCAGTGCCTTTGGTATGCCAAATCGAGTGATGATATTTTGCCAGACAAACTTCTTTACATCTTTTTCCTTGATTGACACCAAGGCTTCTGCTTCTACCCACTTTGTAAAGTAGTCGGTTGCGGCAAGAAAGAACTTCCTGTTGCCTGGAGCTGTTGGTAGTGGGCCTACTATGTCCAATCCCCACATTGCGAAAGGCCATGGACTGGTTAGAGGTAGAAGTTCTCTGGCAGGTTGGTGTATTTGGTGTGCGAATTTTTGACACTTTTCGCATTTTTTAACATACTTCTCTGAATCCGCTTGCATGTATGGCCACCAATATCCTTGTGAAATTACTCTATATGCCAGTGATCTTCCTCCTTGATGGCTGCCGCATACCCCCTCATGTATTTCGAATAGGAATGCTTCCACTTTGCTGGGGTGAACACACTTCAAGTAAGGTCCTGAGAACGACTTCTTGTATAATGCCAAGGATGGAGAGAGCCAAAATCGCTGTGACTTTGCTCTGATTCTGTTGGCTTCTTTCTTCTCTTCTGGTAGGGTGCCGTCTTTCAGGAACAGTATGATGGGATCTATCCAGGAAGGGCCTAATTCAGCGCAACATACCTCTTCTGCTTCTGGGTTTTCAATGCTTGGTCTAGGCAGATAGTCGATTAGTAGTGGGTGAGGAATGGAGGTGTCTGCCATTGAGGCGAAGCCTGCTAGTTCGTCTGCTCTGCTATTTTCCTCTCTGCCGATCTGTTCTATCCTCACCACTTCAAACTTCTTTATCTCTGTTCTGACCAACTCTTGGTACTTGGCCATTCTATCATCCTTTGCCTCGTAGTCACCAGATATTTGGTTTACCACCAACTGTGAGTCGCTGTAAACCATTAGCTCGGTGGCCTTCATGTAGAATGCTGACTTGAGGCCTGCCAGAAGCGCTTCATACTCCGCTTCATTGTTTGATGCTGGGAAGCCAAGGTTGATCGCCTGCTCCACAACTAGGCCGTCTGGAGAGATGAGGACTATGCCAAGTCCTGCTCCATGCCGGTTGGATGCTCCATCCACGAAGAGTTTCCACATTTCTCCAACGAACAATTTCCAGCAGGTGGAGGGATCGGATGATGCCTTGGGATCTTCCTTGCTGCAGGTGTCTTCTTCAGAGTCCATGCTCGTTGTCTGCCCCTTGCTTTCTGTTTGCATCAAGTCTTTATCTGTTGGTGAGTCCTAACTTGGTGTAGCATGGTTTACTTCTTCCTTTCTTTCCTTACTCTGGTCTGCCTTGGGACCTGACTGAGTAACCATTACTAGGGGTTGTGTTATTCCGACGTCAACTTCCATCCCTAGTTCGGTTGTTTCCGTTAAGTCGACTGGGCAGATGCAATGACTTCCTGGTGTGAATTCTGCGACAAAATCGGCCAATGCTTGCGCTTTTATTGCGGTCCTAGGTTGGAACTTAATGTCGTATTGTCCCAACTCTACTGCCCACTTCAGAATTCGCCCAGAGAAGTTTGCTCTTTCAAATAAAGCCTAGTGGGAAGGGGGTGGTGTGAGAACGACTATGGTGTAGGCGTGAGGTGAAAGTAGTGTGACAACTTCCTTGAGGCCATCATCAAGGCCAATGCAAGTTTCTCCAGTGGTAAGTACCTTGTTTCGGCTCCCAGCAATGTCTTGTTGACATAATAGATGGGCAGATGTTGGATTCCTTCTGTGCGGACCAACACTGCGCTGATTGCATGCTGGGAAACTGCGAGGTACAAGAACAGTTCTTCTCCAGGAATTGGGGTTACAAGTAATGATGGAGAAGACATGTATTTCTTTAAGCTTTCTAGAGCTTGGTCGCATTCGTCGTCCCATTCAAACTTGGCTTTCAGAGCATGGAAGAATGGTCGTAGTCTATCTGACGACCGGCTTATGAATCGATTGAGCGCAGTGGCCATGCCGGTTAGATGCTGTACTTCCTTCACTGAGTTTGGTGTCTCTAGATCCTAAATGGCCTTGATCTGGAAGGGGTCTGCCTCTATACCCCGGTTGGTCACCAGGAAGCCTATGAATTTGCCAGATCCTACTCCGAATGCACACTTCGACGCGTTGAGGCGCAACTTATGCTTCTTCAGGATCTCAAACATCTCACTTAGGTCTTTGAGATGGTCATTCTCATCCTTGCTCTTGACCACCATGTCGTCGATGTGAGCTTCCATTGTCTTGCCTAACAATGGTTCAAACATCTTGGTGACCATCCTCTGGAACGTCGCCCCTGCGTTCTTTAGGCCAAAGGGCATGACCTTGTAGCAGTATAGTCCTCTTGGCGTGGTGAAGGATGTGACCTCCTGGTTTGGTTTGTGCATGGCAATTTGGTGATAGCCTCTGTATGCGTCCAGAAAACTAAGTCTGTTGTGTCCTGCCGTTAAGTCTACCAGTTGATCTATCCTTGGTAGAGGAAAGCTATCCTTTGGGCACGCCTTGTTGACCGTTTTGTAGTCGACGCAAACACGCCACTTGCCATTCTTCTTTGGCACTACGACGGTGTTGGAGATCCATCTTGGGTAGTGCACCTCTCTAATTGCCCCTGCTTCCAGCAGGTTTCCTACTTAATCTGCCACTATTTCGGCGTGGTGGAGTGCCGATCTACGGGTGCGCTGAATAATTGGTCTGGCAGAAGGGTGGACGTTGAGTTGGTGACAGATGAAGTTGGGATCAATGCCTGGCATGTCGTATGGGGTCCAGGTGAACACTTCGATGTTGGAGGTCAAAAATTCCAAGACCTCCAATCTCTCAGTGCTGGACAACGACGAACCAAGCAAAAAGAACTTATCCGGGTTCTTTTCATCTATTCTGACTTCCACCAAGTCCTCCACTGCTTTCTGACTAGCTGCTTTGCCAACGTCTGCGAATAGTTCATTACTCTCTGGTTCCTCCACCGAATGAACATATCCTTTGGCAGCGCGGCTGCCGTTTACTGTGACAAAGCACTGCTTCGACATGATCTGATCTCCATATACTTCTTCTATTACTCCGGTGTCGTTGGGAAATCGCATCACTTGGTGGTAGGAGGACGCCACCGAGCGCATGGCATGCAGCCATGTTCTGCCCAAGATAATGTTGTAGGTGGAGGGGACCTTAATATCCAGAACTCCACTTGCTTCGTTACACTCCCTGCTCTGACTGGGAGGATAATTTTGCCGACGGGCCATTCTGGCATGGAGTTGAATCCGATAAGGGGAGATACGGCAGGTGCCAAGTCTTTATCTTGCAACTTTAGTTGTTTGAAGGTTTCATAGTACATGATTTCACATGAACTACCTTGGTCAATCAGAATCCGCTTGACGTCAAAATCCTTGACTCGGAGAGTGACGACCAAGGCATCGTTGTGAGGGCAATAAATCCTTGCCAAGTCTTTGTCCGAAAAAGACATGACATTTGTGGCCTCTGTCTTCCCCTTTTTGACAACTGGTTGGGCACTTAGTACCTCTCTGAAGTGCTCAGCCTTTTTGATTGAACCTCTGAGCTCGCATACGCGCTCAGGTTCAAAGATTCCATGTATTACGTTGATGATGCCTTGAGGTGGGGCGTCGTTCGGCATTCCATTGGGCATATTCTGGTCCTGGGGGGCTGGTTGTGCCCCTCCCTCTATGTACTTGTCTAGGTGACCTGCTGCCACCAACTCTTCCAGATGCTGCCTTAATGGTGTGCAATTCTCAGTGCGGTGCCCCTTTTCTTTGTGGAAGGTGCACCTTGATCTGTCATCATAGTCCTTCTGTGCCTCGCCTAGCTTGGCTGGCCACTTGACAAAAGGCTCATCTCGAATCTCACTGAGTATGCGGTAGATCGGTTTCTTGAAGACCGTGGTTATGGCAGTGCGGACTCTCAACCATCTTTTGTCCTGGTCTTCTCCGTTGTCTTTTCAGCCCCGTCCGTTTCGGTTCTGGCGATCTACCGTATTGACCTTGCTGAGGTCTTCTTCTCTAGTGCTGTGGTCGCGCCAGATTTTGCTTTGGCACGAGCGCCATCCTCTTCTACCCTGATGTGCTGATGCACTCTCTCCATCAGGGCTTCCATGGTGAGGGGCGGTGTCATGGTGATAGAGTCCCTCAATCTGTTCCCGACTGGAAGGCCTCTTTTGTATTGCGCAATGGCGAGATTGGTTGGGCAGTCCCCAATCTGGTTGAATGTCTTCCAGTAGCGACTGTTGTATGATCTTAGGGTCTCATTGTCACCCATATCGATGGAGAGTAGCTGGTCGATCTCTACCGGAGTTTTCGTGTTTGTTCGGAACCTTGTCACGAATGCCTCCGCCAATTGCGCCCAGGAGGCTATGCTGCCTTCTGGAAGTTTCTCAAACCAAGTCAGGCCTAGGTCGCCAAGGCTTGAAGGGAACATGATGCACATCAAGGCCTCATTCCGCCGGTATACAGCCATGACCTGGCGAAAGTGGCTCAAGTGTGAGTATGGGTCCGTCTTCCCCTCATATGTTGTGAATTTGGGCTGTAGGAAGCCTGACGGTAGGGGCGCGTTCTCTATTGCTGGGACGAAGCTGGTGAGGTGGCTAGCCTTGTTAGCCTTGTTAGTTTCGTAGGGGGCGCGGTATTGACATTCCAACCTCGACGCTTCCATGCGTACGAGGAGCCAACCGCTGTAGGGCAGAGAAACTCTGTGTGGATCGCGCGCCCTAGCGTCCTCCTTCCACCGTGCTTTCTCTTCTAGTACGGTTCGTAGGTCGGACGATCTGGGTAACTCTGTCTGCCTAGACCTTGTCTGGTGCGTATGCGAGGGCCAGTATGTGCTTCCCTCGGTGTTTGACCTCTCAAATCTCGTCCTCTCAGACCTGGAGTGACGAGTTCTGGAGGACCTGGATCCAGATTGGGTATCGCCTGTCCTGAGGCTTTTGTTTTCCGCTTGAAAGGGTGTAGTATTCTGACTACGACTTTCCGAGTGGCGAGGGGGCGTCTTGTTTGTGCGCCCCTCTCCTGTCGCCACTTCTTTTCCTTTCACCTGACGTTTCAGAGATTCCATGTCCGCTGCCATCCGACGGATCAGTTCGTCTTGTTCTTTGACGCGATCTTCCAAAGTTTGAGGATCAATTCTGCGTCTTTGTCTTTCTGGGCTTTGCGAACGGGAGTGATGGGGGCTGTCATTCCGCCTTCGTCCCCTTGCATCCCTTATGGAATTTTGTCTGTGTGGTTCCAGGTTCGCCATGGGAGTGACCACGGGTAGGCCTTCGCGCCCTGCACCCCCTTCTGGAGTTAGTCCATCAACGGCGGACTGAGGTAATTCTTCGTTGTTCGCCATTAACTTCTGGGAGAAAAAAGCTTGATCAAGAGGTTGTTCTTGTCTGAGTTCCCACAGACGCGCCAATTGTACGGGAAAGAAATACACCTTCTCGTATAATCCTGTTGACCAAGTCTGCGCTCCTCCGTACGACGTCGTTCAACTACCTGAAAATACACACGTGAGCTAGCCGGCGGGTGTGTGTCGGAAACCTCTCCGATGCCTAAGTCAGTCAGCTTGACAAATAGACAAAAGCTCTATGAATTCAGGGAGCAAAGTTGCCTTACCTTTCCACAGGTGATATTGGTGAGCTTATATAGGTTTCGCGTGGCACAATCCTGGTAGGACTCTTACTCCTCCATGTAGAGTCCTCCTAGGATTCATACTCCTGGAAGATAACACTTATCCTTCAACACCCCCCTCACTGCTTAAACCAAGTGAGATGGTTTTACCACAGCCGAACTACCTTACGACCGAAGTATACGTTAATAAGGCACTTACTTCCCTTTCTCTTACCTCGGTTTCCCATACTAAGACCGAGCTTACCGTAAGAGAATTAAGCCGAACTATCTTTAGAACCAAGTCCTCTCAAGGGTTCGGCACACCTCGGTTTTCATGCGCCTTGACCGAACTTCAAACTGAAGACCGAACTACCGTTACCTCGGCTCCGCTTTCCTTTCCCCTACCTCGGCCTCGCATGCAAAGGCCGAGCTATCCATAGAAGAATTAAGCCGAGCTACCACTTGCTCAGGTCCTAAAGCAGGCCCAATATACCTCGGTTCTGAACAACATGACTGAGCTAACCCAAACAACCTGCGACCGAACTAAACTCAAGTACTTACTCCGGTGGAAATTCTTTACTTCGGACCGGACTAACACTTGTCCGGGGTCCATCTTCTCAGCCTCTTCAATACGGATCATAGATCGGCCCACTATCCGAGCTCGGCCCAATTTAAACATAAATTACCCTCTCATTTATAAACTTTTACTTTTAAAAATATTTACCACATAATTTTTACCACACGAAGTGAGAAAATTAATACCACAAAGTCGTGTTTGGTTGCTTTTGGTTTGGTGACGTTAGGGATATGCAACCCAATATATCCGAAAGCTAATAAACAATTAATAAAGAGAAAATGTTTGACACTCTAAAAAAGTATTCATAATTCTATTTATAATAATATAGTGTTATATGTGTCAATTTTAATCTGTTACATATTTAATAATATATCATATCATTGTTGGTAAATTTATGAGTATAAATGGGTGGGTCTCTAACATTATTTTTAATAAATAAACAAATGAGAGGGGCCACAAGGACGAACTACTCATTACTGATAGCATTATAAGCTAAAATTTTGAGGGTTGTCCTGGATGGTTAGTGGGTATACTCCCCATACAATTGTTCAGATTTCAACTCAAGGGCCAAGCTATAAGAAAGAAATTTCTTATAAATTCCCTAATCCCAACGTAAATGACCTGTCTTTGACCGAACTAGAGAAGAGATTAGTCAAAATGCGAGCTGACCCAAACACCCTTTACTTTTGAATAGAAAAAGAAAGAAAGATAGCATTATTAATTATAAGCTAAAAGTCCCAATGTAGCTTCGCCTGTGGTTATACAGCTTTCAAAATTGAAGATATTTGTATGATTGTAAATAAATTTTATCCCAATAACTTCACAAAACAAAAAAATAAAGGTATATTATATTTTGTCCTTTTTATGTTTGGCCACTTTTTCATTTTGGTCCTTAAAGTATATTTATTTATTTATTTATTTTTTATTTTTATTTTTTTATTTTGACACTTCATGTTTTAAGTTTTTTCTAGTTTACTCCTAAAGCTAACTTTTGATAAAAATTAGATAGAAAATAACATATTGACAATCACGTGACATAAAAATATTTTATTATATAGAACTCACACATCTGACACAAACACAAATTTTAATATAATAATATATTTTTTATATTATGTGACAGTAATCATGACATTTTCTCTTTAATTTTGAACATTAGTAAAGTTTAGGAGTAAACTGAAAAAAATTTAAAATATAAAAAGAAAAAGTGGCCAAAAAAAACAAACTTTAATAATCAAAATAAGAAAATGGCCAAACATGAAGCGACAAAGTATAACTTACCCAAAAAAGTTGCATTTAGAATTCTTTCTAGTTTCAAAAGTAGTTAAAAAAAATTAAGTTGTGGCAAGTGTATATTGAAATAAGCCTTCAATCAATATATTAATTCCTCTTATTATAACTCTACATATTTCAACTACAACAGAACAACAATGAAAATTGTCAAGACTGAAAAATCTAGAAATTTTCTAGATGTTAATTTGTGATTATGTATCAATTTTAAACAGTATATAACAATCACAATCAAACAATCAAGACAAATCAACACAATGATTTTACGTGAAAAATTCACAATTGGACACCTCCAATTGTGATAAAAAACCACGGGCAACAGCCACAAAACAATCCACTAAGAAGATATAAAGGAATTACACAGGTATACTCTCAATTACCTAGTGAATCCACGCCCGAATTGAACCAACCCCTATGTGTCTCTTTCAACCCCGTCTTCACCTCGAAATTGTCTTGACGATGAGCCACTCAAGAATCTACCAAAGCTTCAGGCTCGAATTCTTTAGAATCCATCGAAGAACAACTCTCTCTTTTATGTAGAACAAACAAATAGTCCTTTGATGTCTACTCTTTAAACCATGAGTTAAATACTCAATCAAAACATCAAAGAAAACTAGCAAAATATTCTCAGATATAAACCTTAATATCCAAAAAGAAGATCTGGAGAAGTCAATTCAAGTTTTGGGAGAAAACCAACTACTTATAGAAATCCAAAGTAATCCTAGTTTTGGAAGAAAACCAATTTCTTATAGAAATCCGGATTTTGAAGCTCGCTCGAGCGAAGCTTCTCTCGCTCGAGCGAGAACCTTAACTCGCGTTATTTTTACTAGTGCCTTCGCTCGAGCGAGGAATAAACTCTTTTAGGTTTTTATGCAGACGCAGTTCTTCGCTCGAGCCACCAATGCTTTGCTCGAGCGCACAATGACCTCTTTCAGGTTTTAAGCCAGACGCAGTCCTTCGCTCGAGCGAGGACTTCTTCGCTCGAGCGAGCAAGGGCGGACAACCAACTTTAAATGCAATTTTGCATTTTGCTTCGGGCGCGAGCTGACCGGGCAGCTCGACCTTCGTCATAATCAGCGAAGTGGCAATCTTGAAAGCATTAACATCACAAACTTCTCTGCAAGGCTCGATTCGGGTTGGATTCGCATCTAATAAACTCATAGCCTCACTGAAATAAAAGTGCGAAAACAAATATAACTGAAAGGAATTTTGTCAAACGGGGTTGCCAAGAATAAAAACCTAACAAAGACTAAATTGGACAACTGTGAATTTTTATTATTTATTATTTTTTTGTTACATATGCACTAACCCCCTTGAGTTTAAAATGAATCCACTGATGGAAATATGAAGGCCTGCATTAGTGGTAGAAACATGGAAGACATGGAAAATTGCAATTCTTTAAAGACTTTCGCATTTCTATTTCTATTATATATATATATATATATATATATTCAATAGTAGCCAAACAGAAAACGAGTCGAACAAATTTGCATGGCCTGCTTCTATGAAACCTAGGCTGCTATATGGACAAAGAGGAATACCAAAAAAAAAAAAAAAAGGGCCGAAATTAGGTTGAAATGTACGGGATTAATGGGATATACAAGTGAAACAATCAACCACCACACATCATCATTCATAGTACATGTCGCTCCTCAAGGTGGTGTACATGTTTGTGTGTTTGGGTTTTACTCTTTAGTGTTGTAATTGAAGTTCTCTAAGGGCTTGTTTGATTGGTTGGAATAATAGGGACAGGACTAATAATCCATGGGATTAACCATTGAATTGACTGTCTACCTTAATTAGTAAGATAAGTATGTGTGAGATTATTAATACCTATCTCACGATTTTGTGGAATTAGAAGTTCTATGTATTACTAAGCCGGCCATCATTTATGCCATCCAAACATAGGAATGTGCATATCACTGGATTAACAATCCAATCCTATGCTCTAATAGTGGAATCAAACAGGCCCTAAGTGGTGACAGGCAATCCGTAATTGTGGAATGTTCTAATCATTCCATCGCAACCTGCAGTTACTATAACAAGACCCCATGCGGCCGATGCAGATTCGTGATGATGATGCTCTGCAGTGTGTACATCCCACGTAGGAAGATTCTCCTCTGGCCATGTTGCAGAGCCCTTACTACTACATGAGACATCCATGGAGAACAACCAATTACTGAACGAAAAACGCCCTGAAGAAGAAGAAGAAGAAGAAGAAGGCTTGTGCTGCTGATCTTGTGACATCTGTAAGCAAAAATCCGAACAACCCCTTTCTCTTGATTGTGTAGTAGTAGTAGTAGTATTATTCGACCAAGGAATTGCAAGTGAGACGCCTTCAAGGAAGAAATGCTCACATGAACGTACAGAATTTGATTGTTTGGATGATGAGATGCACGGATCGTCATAGTTCCAAACATAAACACGACGGTCCTTCCCAACTGATATTATATGCCTTCCAGTTGAAGTAAACGAAGCTGACAACTGACTTCCTGACTTTGCAAGACCTGTAATAAAATTAATATATATATGTTTAGGAACACAACACTACTACCTTGTACTAGTAGAAAATAACTACTTTGGCTATATATATATATTAGTACAGGCTGTACATGTAAAAATGTGCCATCTCGAGAAGGAGAAACTTCATATTCATCTAGTCAAAATACATTGTACATGTCTATTGTTTGAATATTTTGAAAAGCAAGTATATATAGATAATCAAGAAGACGATTAACCTATGCATTAAAGTAAATTGCAGAGATTTCAACTTAAGAATACAGCTAGCTGTGCAGACCAATCCGCAACTTCTTCATGAATTATTTAATTAGTTTTACATTCTTTAATTTAGATACAATGCATGGTTGAGGTGTTAGATTAGTAAATGGGGGTACACCTTGACCTTCTCATACTCTGGTAATTGTAAACATATATAATTTGAGGTAACACCGCAATTGGATTCACCAACAATATTTTTAAAAAGTTGGCTGCATATACTTTAAAATGTCCAAAAGCACCTAAACTGGGGAGGATATTGTCATCTATATCTCATTTCATAAACATATATATATATATATATATATACATATATACACAACAAAGATAGCAAAGAAGTAGAACCAAGAAGCAAGGAAAATTGTCAGAGAAAATTCTAACATATTCTTTTGTTCCTATGACACAACAAAGAGATGGCAATAAAATCATCTAATTAATGTCATCATTACTTATCAAGATAATAAAGTAAAATAAACGAGATCATCTAAGCTCCAAATTTTAACATTAGAGCAAGCATTAAGGTTGCAAGGTATGATGAGTTTGGTGGTGATACTTTTGCAGTTGCCTATCTTTATTGATGTAGTTTGTTTGTACCTTGTATTTAGCTCTTTCATCAATAAAATTTTTTTGCCGATCAAAAAAAAAAAAGGCCGTCTTGCAAGGAAAAAGTTGACTGCTTCACGCGTAAAGCAGTTATTTACATTAACATATGTACTTGAAAATTTGTTATATATATAAAAAAAAAGGTTTAGAAAAAACACAATAATAATAAACCTTGATACTATACGCCATGCATATGGTAAAATTCAATATAGCATTGTTATGAGATAAAAAATTATGTCATGATATAGATAGAACTCCACAAAATTTATGGTAGAAGAGTCTCTGATTAAGATTGGTTGAAGTAAGAACCGACAGGAAAATCATTCTTGTACCTCTGTATTTACGGACAATATCAGTCCCATCGAGTATCCGAACTTTGCAATCTTCTGAGGTTATCATTACTCTCTGAGAGTCTTCCTGGTTAAACTGCAAGGCGGGCATTCCGTGGCACGGCACCCATGTTAATAATATATGTGAGTGACATAAATTTAAGAAAAATATTATCTCATTTAAATAGCAGCAAGGCCGTAGAGATTAAACCTGAATGCCAGTAATTTTGTTGCTGGAGGATTTATTTCTACCCCGGAAATTTATCACTGTAGTTAGCTGGAGATTTCCATCTGCACCAACCAAGAAAGCAAAACAAATTAGACAAAATATATGCAGAAAGAAACAAATTGATAGAATTAACTACCGAGAAACATAATAGGGAAAGTGAGTAGTACCTGATGCTCCATAAAACCGGCAGGTGCCGGTGACACAGCCCACTATGAAGCCCTGCATTGATAAAGAAAAAAGATACAGAAGAAACCATCATTAGAGTGAACTTCATAAGCTGCAATATATTATTAGTAAAGCACAAAGTAGAAGTAGTATCTCATGAGATGGAAATCAAGTGTTTTGCAGCCATACTTTGCCATCTGGGTGGTAACATATAGCAGTTACTACATCTCTCACATCAGCCCAATCAACAACTTGTCTCTCGGTCACTCCCCAAATTCGAACTTTTCCGTCTATAGAGCCACTCATGAAGTAATTTTCATTGACGGGATTGAACTGAATGCATGTCACTGATACCATAAAGATAACATGAACAATATATTAATTTTTAATAACACTAAAAAGGCAATAGATTCAACAAAATACATATACATATTATGATCTGAATCAATAGTTTATATAGGAATTACAAATAGCTAACAATACTAACCATAATCATTGTGTTGGAAAACACTAATACATTCATTGCAGCCCACTTGCCATAGACGGACAGTTTTATCCTTCGATGATGAAAGAAGACACTGCAACAGATTAACCCCAAAAACATTATGTTTTTTTTAAACAAATGGGAAAATTTTAAAGGTATTTTGCAAGCAAGCAATGACTCACATTAGATTTGGACCAGGCCAGATCCAAGACATCACTAGTGTGGCCATGAAATTCTTGCAGTGGCAACTCCTCAATCTTAAAAACCTTATCAGGAACGACTACTGAAAGGTGACTTGGCTTTTTGCCTTCTTTCCCTCGGCGGCCACCAAACTTGGCTTGAGCATGTAAACTTTCTTTTTCTTTGCAAGAGGCATCTGCCTGCAGGACCCGCCAAATGCGAAGAACCCCATCCTCACCACCACTTGCCAGATATTGGCCATCTGGACTAAACTTCATACTCCAAATGAAGCCTTCATGTGCTTGTATTTCTTGTCCAACATACACTGCACTTAACTCCATACACTTCTTCTTTTTTTGGTGCACCTTCATTCGATTTACCTTCGGTGTTTCACAAGTTGGTTTCAATACTTTCGTGCCTCGAGTTCCCATCCTCTTGTTTTTGATGAATTTTTTCCACCAATTCCTCAAATTTTTCTTATCCATATCAAAAATCCTGCATTCTTTAACATGAGACCGGTAAGTCTCCCCCTCAAGAGCTACACTAAGGTTGCAGACCTGATCTTGCTCTAATTCGTCGAAACCACAATTGGCTTCTTCACAACTCAATTCCCTACCATAACAGACTAAATTTTCCTCGACTCGAGGTGTATAACAACTAGAGACAGTTCCACTGCATTCTACAATCCTTTCCAATCCCATCATCTCATCTGACTCCTCCTCCTTACTAGCGCGGGCTAATTCAACAAAACCCATTCTACGTAGAAACCTATCTCGTCTTTCCTTGACACTCTGTGGCTCCTTCAACCAAACCTCGAACCCGAAATTACCATTCAACAAATCTTCTTTCACAACAACAGACTCTTCAGATGACAACAAAAAGTACTCTGCAGAATCAAAGAAGACCTCTTCTCCTACTCCATCAAAGCTCAGCATGTCTTGTAGAGGTTTCAATACCAAAATTCCACATCAAACCCCCCCTCTCCTCCTATCTGCTCTGCCTAATCAAAGTGAAGCACCCACAAAACCTTTAAATACCCACCAAAGGCCAAAATTCACGGACCGAGTTTCACTGACTAAACTATGCCAAACAGAGTGCCGGATTGGAAGTAATCCACATCATGCAATGCCAAAAACACTAAAACAATACTAAAATATTGGTGATACAGAGACATGGCCAGATACTAGGTACCAGCTAGCAACCCCAACAAGACCATCAATCGAAACCCATTGTCGGCATATTCTAACAGAAACAATTAAGAATCCCAATACACATGGAAAGGTTGAATAATAAAAATAATAATAATCCAATGAAGAAAACAAAGACCGAAGCTTCAAGGTTCAAAGATTGTACCTCGAGATCAATGTTAAGCTAACAAACTATCCTAACAGTATCACCGTCCTTCCTAGGGTCAAACCCTTTATTTATTTATTTAAATTTTAAATGTAATGTTTATTATTATAAATAATTTAAAAAAAAGAAAAAAAAAAAAAAAAAAAAAAAAAGAAGAAGAGGAAGACAAGACCCATAAACTCAGTGCCGGCCCTGGGCATTGGCCAACAAGGCCATGGTCTAGGGCCCCTGAAAATAGATCTAAAAAAGGGGTTCCTTTTATTATGGTATAGTATAATATATTAGGTATGTTTTAAAATTTTTTAAAAAAAAAAGAGAAAATACAAATTAACTTAAAATAAATTGACCTATTAAAAAATTAAAAGGTCCATTTAAAAAAATTAACATTGTAATCCACTAAAAATAGACCCAAAAAAGGGTCCTCCTATTATAGTTTATTGTAATATATTAGGTATATTTTAAATCTAAAAAAAAATTAAGGAAGACCCAAACTAACTTAAAATAAATTGACTTATTAAAAAATTGAAAGGCCTATTTAAAATAATTAGCATTGTTATTCATTGAAAATGATTTTGCAAAAAAATAGATTATGCAAGTATGATTAATTTATTTGTTTCTAAAAATGCAAGAAGAGCGAGGATCAAACGACACTTATTAATTATTGTAATGTAATACTAAGTATTTTTTATAATTTTGACACAAATTTTGTCTTTTATCTTCAATTTTTTTTATTCAATGAAAAAAAAAATATGAAGGGTCCTAAAAATTTATTAATTAATTTTTGACATTAAACCCCAGAAATCTCAGGACCGGACCTGCATAAACTCTACTCTATGAAGAGTGCTCTGTATCAAGCCAGTAATATTTGTGGATTTGACAATGTAAAGAGAGAGAATGGCGGAACAAGGAAAGATAAAGAAAGTGTGAACAGATATTAAAAGGAAAACTGAAAGTCACAACCACAACCACAACTGGTTTAGATAACTAATAAGTGGGCTGTACGTGGCACACTGGTTTGATCCTCTCGAGATTGAGAATTGGGATTTGGGATTTGGGATTGTTGGGTTTCAAGAAAATTTGCAGCACACGAGCGGCGCAGCAGCAGCACTTTAGCAAACAAAGACAGCCAGTATTATTCTTCTCTGCAACTGCATGCTTGCTTTCTCTTGCTCTCAAATAAACTTTACGTTTCTGCATATCATAGATTCATAAGGTTTATTCACACAACCCAATTTCGAAAATTCAAAAATACGTTCTGAAAATTTCTAAACCCAAAATGTAATGTAACTGACAAGACAAAACAAAACAAATCAATACAAAGGGAAAGAAAAGAACCAATGGACTACCCTTCATTTAAATAAATAAAAAAAAATGAAATTTCACCTTTCAGTTTCATATATGTGATTAACTTTCTAGGCCTTCAATTACACAGGAAAATAATGACAATAACAATAATTTATTGTGCGGATTAAACTAACACTTCTTATAGTTTGGGGACTTATGTCATGTTAGTTCCTAACTTTTTAATTGTAATACATTTGATCTTAAATTTTGAATCTTATTCAAAATAAGGACAATCAAATATGTTTCTTTTACAAACAGTCCATTTCAAAGGCAAAGTCGTCATACAATTTATTTTCTATTAGTTAACTTGTATGTTATTTGAAATGTAATGGTCTCTTTTTAATGAATAATGTTGAAATTTTTTTTGTTATAAAGTTCTGTTTAGGCCAAGTTTGGTAAGTTGAAAAAAAGTCAAAAAGTCAAAAAATTACTCAAAAAGTTAAAAAGTTATCACTATTCACCAAAAGTCAAAAAGTACGGCCGCACAACTCCCGATCCTAATTTTTTCCTATACACTAATTTATATAATTTTTTAATACACATTTTTCCATAAAAAGTTAATCCAAACAACCATATTTTTTTCCTCAACTTTTTAGTTCAAAAAGTCAAAAAGTGCACTTATTTAGGACATCCCAAATATTTGGCTTCTAGAATCTATTTTCAGAAATTTTTTCTAAGAAACTAAAATTTAAATTGGTGAAAAAAAATTAAAAAAACATTATTTTTATATAATTTTATCTTTTGGGTAGGTAGAAATAATTTTTTTAAATAATTATTTTTTTGATATTTATTTTCGCTAAATTAGATTTTATTTTTTTAAAAGTCAAAGATGGCAACTACTTTAATGTCATTATTAAATCAATCCATTAAATCGAAAATTTTAAAACTAAAAATATTTCATATATTAAACCTATCGATTATATATTAAAAACTTAATATCCATCAATTACATAATAACCATCAAAAAAATATATGTTAACAACAAATATAACATTTATTACATGATAACGATCGAAAAAATCAACAAAAATAATCATCCATTACATGATTATCATCCAAACACATACTAAAAATTAATTTGATAAAAAAATAAATAAAAATGAAAAAGATTTATAATTTTTATATAATTTTATCTTTGGTGGGTAGAAATAGTTTTTTAAAATTCAAAAATAATTTTTTAATTTTTTTTTGTCAAACTAGTTTATATTTTATTAAATTGACATATGCCTTTGAAATTAAATAATGATATTTTCAATTATTCTTATTTAAAACAAGATTTAATATTTAAAATCAAATATATCACAATTTAAAATTTAAAAATCAAAATGATATAAATTTTAAATTATAAGAACTAATAATGTCACACCCTAATTTGTTTCCAAACTCTCCAAGCATTAACGCTCATTGAGCTTTACAGTAACATAAATAAAAGCAGAAATCGAACCTTCAACATCGCAGGCTTTGTGATTTCCAATACAAAGGTCGTGAAAACACCTTATGTGATTTATTTAAATTATAAATTATTTTTTGTGATTTTAAAAATTATATTATACCTTTTAAAGTTTTAATTTCATAATAAATAGGTCATTTTATTAATAAATCATCAAGTTAATTAACAATTTTTAATAATGTTAAAATTTTATTTTAATTAATAATTCAAATAATTTTATTATTATAAAGGTGAATAGTTAGAAATTGCACTTTTTTAATTAATTCTGTTAAATAAAAAATTTATGACAGGAAGATATTTATAGTTTTTCAAACTACAGAGGGCAATTCGTATTTTTAGCAAACCTCAGAGGGTGTCACGACCCAAACCCGGCCCTATGAGTTTAGCACCGTAACTGGCCAGTAATTCGAGATTACCGAAGACCTGCTGAACAGTAATACAGTTAAACAGAGTACAGGGCCTGGCGGAAGCCAATACAGTAAGTAACTAGTGTCCATTGAGCTGTGAAAATCTGTATGCCAAAAATATTTTTCATGCATTCATACAGTTCAGAGCAGTACAGTCTACATACGGTCTATACAATCATATACAAACATTCAGTACGGGGACCTAATCCCTCGATAACAGTACAGAAAAACAGTAAACAATCTATACGGTAGTACAAAACAGT
This sequence comes from Camellia japonica, assembly GCA_030407325.1. Lineage (NCBI taxonomy): Eukaryota > Viridiplantae > Streptophyta > Magnoliopsida > Ericales > Theaceae > Camellia > Camellia japonica. Next base: position 101,531,796 of record JAPPVO010000002.1, on the reverse strand, counting down.
AAGGAGACCGATGGGGAACACAAAAACACCCCAAGCCATAGCATGGCAACTCGGAACCTCGCAGTGAGGCACATAGGCTGGCTTGACAAAACTGGGGACCAACCCACGCTCCTAGCTCCGGTCTGGCTGCTGAGAACCTACATATATATATATAAACAGTGAGCTAAAGCCCAGTGAATAACATAAAGCGTAAAGAGGTTATGAATGAATGTCCTTACAGTAATGAAAACAGTTCATTTAACAGTAATTCAGTCTTTCAGTATTTCAGTCAATCAGTCATATGTGGTACATCCATTAGCCTATAAACAGTAGGTCCAAAAGGACCGGGTCTTGACAGACCCATCAGTAATGATGGCCATCAATCAATAAACAGTATGGTTCCACAAGGGAACCGACAGAGCTCTGTAACAGTAACAGTAAACAGTAAGTGCTAAGGATGCCACAATACAGTTCAGAATACAGGACATACATTCATTCAGTAATTACGTCAGTTCAATAAACAGTTCAGTTCAGTATTCAAAAGATAACCATTTTGAACATATCTTTACACAATCGTTACTCACAGAGATTGGGCTAATAGTAGCTAGAGCGCGTCCCCGAGAGCCAACCCTAAACAGTTAACAAATAGAACACACACTAAGTTTCACAGTCGGAAGGGTTATAATTTAGATCCCTAAATTTCCTCGGTGTGGTTCTACATTTATATCCTCAATAAGATGTCTTAAACTAGGCCTAAGAATGCCTAGGATGGAATGAGGATGCGAAAATACACTTAGAAAACAATTCCAGAATTTTCAATGAAACAAGGCCTCCGCTCGAGCGCAGGTTTCCCCGCTCGAGCGGACAAGCAAAACAAAGGTCCCCGCTCGAGCGTCAACTTCCCCGCTCGAGCGTGACACACAATCCTCCGCTCGAGCGTACATTCCTTCGCTCGAGCGGACTGATGAACAGTACAAGATGCTGGATGCTCGATTTCTCCGCTCGAGCGCGCATTACTCCGCTCGAGCGGACTGCAACACAGGTCAAAAATACTGGGAGCTTGATTCCCCGCTCGAGCGGCACTTCCCCCGCTCGAGCGGAAGGCAAAAATCTGGAAAACCCAGATTCGAACTCCAAGTCCAAAACCCAGTTTTCAAACACCAAAATCGATCCTCTTGGGCCCATTTTCTGGAAAACTCTTTAAAACACATAATGTTACTTGATTCCAAGCTCAATTTGTAAAATCAAAGCCCAAGGGGAGTTTAAAGCAAGCTCATTTCCAAACCAATTTTCAAGAACATGTATGAACAACATTCAAACATGACATGCATGCATTCAAACCAATTTAAAGCTCCAATGTGATGCTCTAATGAGCTCAATACTTTGAAAACAAGATGAAAACATGGATTTGTACATGCTTATGAACATGCATGTGGTATTTAACCATGAAATCAACTCCAAACTCACTAAATTCAACATGCATGCAACAATGGAGTTCCAATTCAACATGTATGAGCAAATTCATGACTTAACTTCTCTATAACCATGATACATGCAAGATGGAACTCAAAGACAACGAGAAGAAGATGGATTCACTTACCTAAGTCTTGAATTACAAGGTGAGGAAGCTAAATGAGCAATCTACACTTCAATTTCTCAAGCAACTCTTCAAGTTTTCAAGCCAAAACAACAAGAGCAATCCTCTCTCTCTCTCTAACTCTCTTCTAATTTCGGTGGGGACTAAGGAAAAGGCTGAGGAGAAGCTTTGATCAATTGATATATTCAATGTAATAAGGCTCTATTATAATAATAAACACAGGTCCACTATAGGTGGCAATTTGGTAGATAAGCCTAAGTTTGCAATTAGCTCATTTTAATCTAGTTTAATCATGCCTAATAAATTTTCAGATAAATATACCATTAAATCACAAATATTCTACTGATCCCAAAACTCTAAACGGTTCCTAATTCGGCCGCCGATAAGGCCTTCAATTAGCAGTTTAAACATATGAATTCAAACAGATAATCAATCAATCAAACAGATGCAATATGCAATTCAATAGATAAACTTATTCAATTTCAGTTTCGATTTCAATCAGTCCATTCAGTACTTCTCCTAATTCAATTATCAGTCATTATCAGTTCAGTTAGCAGTAACCAGTAGCTAATTCAGGAGTTTATCAGTAATCAGTACGAGGGTTGTTACAGAGGGTGTATTTGTAATTTACCCTAATAAATAAAAGGATTGTTAACAAGTGTCCTTAGAGCATCTCCAACGGTTCATTACTTTTTTCACCAAATCTGAGTAAAAAATAGGTGATTTTCTCAATCTGATATGGCTTGCTCCAACGGTGTGCATCAAAAGGGGAGGGTCGTCCGGTGGGTCAATTGGCTGGTCGACTGGTAAGGCTATAAATTTTTTTTTGGTTTCCCTCCCTTTCTGTTCCCAATTCTTTTACTATTTCTTTTTCCCTCCATTACATATTTTTCGTTTTTGTTTACCTCCAACAATGATTTGCTTCTAAAATCTGATATAAACACATTATCCATATGCCAGACAAGTCCAGACAACTGATACGATCATAACTAAAAGAAAACAGAGCATAATGAATACCTTAAAATCCATGATGTTCACTTCATTTTCATCCTCTTCTTCTTCCTCCTCCTCTAATGATGAGTCTGATGATGAATATATGGTCACACTTTTGAGGGCTTATGAGATGAATAATGTTAGTACGCTTCAGATTCTGCAGTCAAGTGATAGCTCAAAGAAAATAGGTGGTTCTGTTGTAAGCCATAAGTACATATGCAGAAATAGAAGGCAGGGTCATGAGAGATTGTTTACAGATTATTTTGCAGCAAATCCAGTGTATTCACCTACAATATTTCAGAGACGTTTTCGAATGCGTCGTCCTTTGTATCAGCGAATTTTGAATGCAATCCAAGCACACAATTCATATTTTGTTCAAAAACAAGATGCAGCTCATATTGTTGGATTATCTTCCCTACAAAAAATGACTTCAGCTATGAGAATATTGTCATATGGAGTGGCAGCAGATGCAGTTGATGATTATATATGTATCGGGGAAAGCACTGCAATTCAAAGTTTGCAACAATTTTATAATTCAGTGATTGAAATCTTTGGACCAGAATATCTGAGATCTCCAACACCAACTGATATTGCTAGATTACTTGTTATTGGGGAAGTTTGGGGGTTTCCGAGTATGTTGGGAAGTTTAGATTGCATGCATTGGGAGTGGAAAAAGTGTCCAAAGGCATGGCAAGGTCAATACATAGGCTATCAAAAAAAGCCAACCATTATTCTTGAAGCAGTAGCATCTTATGACTTATGGATTTGACATGCATTTTTTAGAATGCCTGGCTCACACAATGACTTGAATGTGTTGGATCGATCACCTTTGTTTTCTGATCTTGCTCAAGGTAAAGCTCCCTTTGTCTATTACACTATCAATGGACATAGTTATGATATGGGTTATTACCTTGCTGATGGTATATACCCCCAATGGGCAACACTGGTTCAAACAATTTCTTCTTCCCAAGGATTAAAGAAACAACATTTTGCAATGATGCAAGAGTCTGCAAGGAAATATGTAGAGCGGGCATTCGAAGTGCTTCAATCTCGATTTGCAATTATAGGTGGTGCTGTACGTTTTTGGGATCCGAAAATGCTTGTGAACATAATGAAGAGTTGCATTATATTACATAATATGATTGTCGAAGATGAGAGGGAGGAGCACCTTGATTTCGATTATGAACTTTCATCAATCAACGCACCAGTGCAACTTTCCTCTACTCCTACCAATGACTTCTAATCATTTTTGTCTCGTCATTTAGGTATTAGAGATAAAGATGCATATCATGCCCTCCGTAATGATTTAATAAAACATATGCGGCATCTTCATGGTGAAAACTAAATTCACCACATCAATACATGTAATTTTATTTATAGTTTTGGAATGGGAGGTTGTCTTGTTTGTACTCTTCACTATTTTATCAATATTAACCAAGTAGTTGAGAAGTTCTAATATGATGTGCTGTTGTGATGATCCAATCTATAATATTGAGAATTGTTCAATGTTCAATTCATGAGAATTACAAGTGATAATAACCATGTCTTAATCAGTTACAAATAATAATACCACATAAATTTAAGTACCAAAGAATTACAAATGATAATAACCATGTCTTACATATATCCACATAAATTTAAGTACTAAAGAATTACAAATGATAATAACCATGCCTTAATCAGTTACAAAATAATGAGAAAATGCTTACTGATGTTGTTGGAAGTCTTATATTTAAATGTTAGTCTTATATTTAAATATTGAAAGATTCATGAATTTTGGAAATTTATTTATTTACAATTCATATTTATTGCTGCGCCATATGATTTTATTCAGCATACGAATTTATTGATGTGGCATACAAATTTATTCAGTACATATATTTATTCAGTACATATATGTATTGGTGTCAAATTTATTTGTCCATATATTTATTGATGTTGGTTGGCTTATCAGTGATGATGTTGCCATTCATTTATTCAGTAGATAAATGCATTCAAACTACAGATGTAGCATACGAATTCAATGGCTCATCAAATGAGTCAATGCCTCATTTTACACACACCACCATCCATTGAATTTATTCAACCAATTTAGTTGAATATTAATTCCCTCCACCACCTACCTCAATAATTCACCCTCTATATCAGCTCAAGATTGTAGATGAAACAGATTCACTCTATACAAACTTGGCATCACCAAATTCACTCTATTCACAGATTTACTCTATCCACAGATTGCCTCTATAAGAACACATTCACTGTATTCCCTCCACCACCACCTTCAAATTCGGCATCACCAATTTCTATTCCCAAACACTGCATATTCACTCTATACAAACAGTATATTGTAAGTGTGAATCCACAGAATCCGCAAGGCAAAGCATCTGAAGCAACAAGGCCAACATCAGCAAGAACAACAAGGCAGCAACAAAACAGAGTAAGTCTTGAACACACGGGTCAACCGGTTGGTCAACCGGCCCTGCACATTTATTTATTTTTTGTTTTTGCCTTTCAATGTGCACTTCCTTCCACTTCTTCGACCCTTCTTTCAGTGAGCACAACAGCATGCTTTATTTGTTCAACTTTAACCTTGTGAAGAGCATAACACCATATTTTAATCAAACTACATTAATGTTTAATCTTGGAAATTAACTTCTGTCATATGAAACAGACAAGAACTTGGTTTATTTGTTCAAACTACAACAGCATGCTTTATTAACTCAAATTCAACATTAACTTCTGTCATATGAAATTAACTTCATGTTGTTTTTCAATTTCAGTGTGCACTTCTTACCTTCTGAACAACAAACACTGCATATTAACTTCATGTTGTTTTTCAATTTTAGTGTGCACTTCTTACCTTCTGAACAACAAACACTGCATATTAACTTTATGTTGTTTTTCCATTTCAGTGTGCACTTCTGCACTTCTGAACAACAAACACTGCATATTAACTTCATGTTTTATTTGAGCATAACACCATGCCAGCTCTAATTTAGCTTTTATATGTAACACATTTGCATTAAAATTCAACAGATATTGACATTATGCCTAGAACTAAAAGAGCTAGACCAAAACTTGGTGAAAGCTCCAACCCTCCATGACGCCAACAACAGCAGCCTCAAAATCAGTCTTATCCTACTGCTGATTTTCTCAGTGAAAGTCATGAACAAGCCTTACCAAACTTCTCCAGCCAACCTATTGTAACAAGGAGGAGGGTAAATCTGCCACCTCAATATGATGCACTATTAGTTAGTAAACTTGATGCAATAGGATGGCTAAATTTAATTAATTTACCCCAAAAGGTATATCCACGGCTGGTTTCTCTATTTTATGTTCACCTAAGAGATACTCAGGAAGAAGATGAAAATTTTACTCTTTTGTCTTATGTGAAAGGAAAGGGTATACAATTTGATATTCCTACTTTGGCAAGAATTATTGGAGTTGTGGTAGGTGATATGCATATCCATTTTCAAAGGCTGAGTTAGTTAATATTGTTGGTAATAGTAGTGACGTATATACTACTATTTGTGAGAACAGATTTAGTGGGACTAATCTACAAGCAAGACATTTGAAACCCTATCTTCGGATTCTCCACCGGTGGATTGTAGAAAATGTCACTCTGAAAAGAGGACATTTTGATGTTGTTCCATATTTTAATACCTATTTGTTATACTGTTTTGAAGTTGGCCATAAAATAGATTTGTGTTACATAATAATGAAAGAAATGATGTATGCAAATCTTGCTCAATTCATGGGCCGGTCATTACTGTTTGGGGCACTCTTGACAAAAATTTTCAAACATTTTAGGGTTCACCTTGTAAATGAAATGGAGACCAAAATCTGTTCACCCATTAATCAATATATACTGACCCGTGCAGGTGGAGCCAACAATTTAATGGGAACTCTTAATGCTCCAGAAGATCCAGAAGATGAAGTCCCACCAAATGATGCTCCAGAAGATCCTCATGCCAATGTAATGCCATCAACTGAACAACCTCAATATTGGACTGAGTTTTTGGCCATGGAAGAACAACGTTATAATCAACGTGTTCAATGGGAACATCAAATGGCTAATCAGGTCAATTCATTGGGTACTCAGTTTGATGCATTTGCCACTGCGCAGAACTCATTAATTCAACAATTTGGTGAGTTCCATTTGGACATTGAAAGACGTAATGAAGTGGCAAATAATCGCATAGATAGGATTGAGCATCGCGTAAATGACATATACCATCACTACTTCCCTCCTCCACCACCACCAGAAAATGACTGTTGATGTGTTTCACATTATGTATTTGCGTTGTTTTGTATTTTGTTATTTTAACAACCTTTTGTTGGGTCAATTTATTTTATAAATGTAGTGGTTTTGTCTTGTATAATATAATAGCTTCCTATATCATATTATCTTATATAAAATCCTCTATTAGTTTTTCACTTACATTGCCAATCAATACATGTGCACCATCTTTTGGAGTTTTAGTGATGCCATTTTAGTTGAATTTTATTAAGAAATTAAAGAATGTACCAACTAAAATGCCATTTTAGTTGTATTCTATGGTTGGTACATTCTTTAATTTCTTAATAAAATTCAACTAAAATGGCATCACTGAAACTCCAAAAGATGGTGCACATGTATTGATTGGCAATGTAAGTGAAAAAAACTAGAGGATTTTATATAAGATAATATGATATAGGAAGCTATTATATTATACAAGACAAAACCACTACATTTATAAAATAAATTGACCCAACAAAAGGTTGTTAAAATAACAAAATACAAAACAACGCAAATACATAATGTGAAACACATCAACAGTCATTCTCTGGTGGTGGTGGAGGAGGGAAGTAGTGATGGTATATGTCATTTACGTGATGCTTAATCCTATCTATGCGATTGTTTGCCACTTCATTACGTCTTTCAATGTCTAAACGAAACTCACCAAATTGTTGAATTAATGAGTTCTGTGCAGTGGCAAATGCATCAAACTGAGTACCTAATGAATTGACCTGATTAGCCATTTGATATTCCCATTGAATGCGTTGATTATAACGTTGTTCTTCCATGGCCAAAAACTCAATCCAATATTGAGGTTGTTCAGTTGATGGCATCACACTGGCATGAGGATCTTCTGGAGCATCATCTGGTGGGACTTCATCTTCTGGATCTTCTGGGGCATTAAGACTTCCCATTAAATTGTCGGCTCCATCTGCACGGGTCAGTGTATACTGATTAATGGGTGAACAGATTTTGGTCTCCAATTCATCTACAAGGTGAACCCTAAAATGTTTGAAAATTTTTGTCAAGAGTGCCCCAAACAGTAATGACCGGCCCATGAATTGAGCAAGATTTGCATACATCATTTCTTTCATTATTATGTAACACAAATCTATTTTATGGCCAACTTTAAAACAGTATAACAAATAGGCATTAAAATATGGGACAACATCAAAATGTCCTCTTTTCAGAGTGACATTTTCTACAATCCACCGGTGGAGAATCCGAAGATAGGGTTTCAAATGTCTTGCTTGCAGATTAGTCTCGCTAAATCTGTTCTCACAAATAGTAGTATATACGTCACTACTATTACCAACAATATTAACTAACTTAGCCTTACTTTGAAAATGGATATGCATATCACCTACCTCAACTCCAATAATTCTTGCCAAAGTAGGAATATCAAATTATATACCCTTTCCTTTCACATAAGACAAAAGAGTAAAATTTTCATCTTCTTCCTGAGTACCTCTTAGGTGAACATAAAATAGAGAAACCAGTTGTGGATATACCTTTTGGGGTAAATTAATTAAATTTAGCCATCCTATTGCATCAAGTTTACTAACTAATAGTGCATCATATTGAGGTGGTAGATTTATCCTTCTCCCTGTTACAATAGGTCGGCTGGAGAAGTTTGGAAAGGCTTGTTCATGACTTTCACTGAGAAAATCAGCAGTAGGATAAGACTGATTTTGAGGCTACTGTTGTTGGCGTCATGGAGGGTTGGAGCTTTCACCAAGTTCTGGTCTGGCTCTTTTAGTTCTAGACATAATGTCAATATCTGTTGAATTTTAATGGAAATGTGTTACATATGAAAGCTGAATTAGAGCTGGCATGGTGTTATGCTCAAATAAAACATGAAGTTAATATGAAGTGTTTGTTGTTTAGAAGTGCAGAAGTGCACACTGAAATGGAAAAACAACATGAAGTTAATATGCAGTGTTTGTTGTTCAGAAGGTAAGAAGTGCACACTGAAATTGAAAAACAACATGAAGTTAATTTCATATGACAGAAGTTAATGTTGAAGTTCAGTTAATAAAGCATACTGTTGTAGTTTGAACAAATAAACCAAGTTCTTGTCTGTTTCATATGACAGAAGTTAATTTCCAAGATTAAACATTAATGTAGTTTGATTAAAACATGGTGTTATGCTTTTCACAAGGTTAAAGTTGAACAAATAAAGCATGTTGTTGTGCTCACTGAAAGAAGAGCCGAAGAAGTTCAAGGAAGTGCACACTGAAAGGCAAAAAAAAATAAATATGCAGGGCCGGTTGACCCGTGTGTTCAAGACTCACTCTATTTTGCTGCTGCCTTGTTGTTCCTACTAATGTTGGCCTTGTTGCTTCAGATGCTTTGCCTTGCTAATTCTATGGATTCACACTTATAATATACTGTTTGTATAGAGTGAATATGCAGTGTTTGGGAACAGAAATTGATGATGCCGAATTTGAAGGTAGTGGTGGAGGGAATACAGTGAATGTGTTCTTATAGAGGCAATCTGTGGATAGAGTGAATTTGGTGATGCCAAGTTTGTATAGAGTGAATCTGTTTCATCTACAATCTTAAGCTGATATAGAGGGTGAATTATTGAGGTAGGTGGTGGAGGGAATTAATATTCAACTAAATTGGTTGAATGAATTCAATGGATGGTGGTGTGTGTAAAATGAGGCATTGACTCATTTGATAAGCCATTGAATTCGTATGCCATATCTGTAGTTTGAATGCATTTATCTACTGAATAAATGAATGGCAACATCATCACTAATAAGCCAACCAACATCAATAAATGAGTGGCAACATCATCAGTAATAAGCCAACCAACATCAATAAATATATGGACAAATAAATTTGACACCAATACATATATGTACTGAATAAATTTGTATGCCACATCAATAAATTCATATACTGAATAAAATCATATGGCACATCAATAAATATGAATTGTGAATAAATGAATTTCCAAAATTCATAAATCTTTCAATAGTTAAATATAAGACTAACATTTAAATATAAGACTTCCAACAACATCAGTAAGCATTTTCTCATTATTTTGTAACTGATTATGATATGGTTATTATCATTTGTAATTCTTTGGTACTTAAATTTATGTGGTATTATCGTTTGTAACTAATTAAGACATGGTTATTATCATTTGTAATTCTCATGAATTGAACACTGAACAATTCTCAATATTATAGATTGGATCATCACAACAGCACATCATAACAGAACTTCTCAACTACTTGGTTAATATTGATAAAATAATGAAGAGTACAAACAAGACAACCTCCCATTCCAAAACTATAAACAAAATTACATGTATTGATGTGGTGAATTTAGTTTTCACCATGAAGATGCCACATATGTTCTATTAAATCATTACGGAGGGCATGATATGCATCTTTATCTCTAATACCTAAATGACGAGACAAAAATGATTAGAAGTCATTGGTAGGAGTAGAGGAAAGTTGCACTGGTGCATTGGTTGATGAAAGTTCATAATCGAAATCAAGGTGCTCCTCCCTCTCATCTTCAACAATCATATTATGTAATATAATGCAACTCTTCATTATGTTCATAAGCATTTTCGAATCCCAAAAACGTACAGCACCACTTATAATTGCAAATCGAGATTGAAGCACTTCGAATGCCCGCTCTATATATTTCCTTGCAGACTCTTGCATCATTGCAAAATGTTGTTTCTTTAATCCTTGGGAAGAAGAAATTGTTTGAACTAGTGTTACCCATTGAGGGTATATACCATCAGCAAGGTAATAACCCATATCATAACTATGTCCATTAATAGTGTAATAGACAAGGGGAGCTTTACCTTGAGCAAGATCAGAAAACAAAGGTGATCGATCCAACGCATTCAAGTCATTGTGTGAGCCAGACATTCCAAAAAATGCATGCCAAATCCATAAGTCATAAGATGCTACTACTTCAAGAATAATGGTTGGCTTTTTTTGATAGCCTACGTATTGACCTTGCCATGCTTTTGGACAATTTTTCCACTCCCAATGCATGCAATCTAAACTTCCCAACATACCCGAAAACCCTCGAATCTCCCCAATAGCAAGTAATCTAGTAATATCAATTGGTGTTGGAGATCTCAGATATTTTGGTCCAAAGATTTCAATCATGAATTACAAAATTGTTGCAAACTTTGAATTGCAGTGCTTTCCCCAATACGTATATAACCATCAACTGCATCTGCTGTCACTCCATATGACAATATTCTCATAGCTGAAGTCATTTTTTGTAGGGGAGATAATCCAACAATATGAGCTGCATCTTGTTTTTGAACAAAATATGAATTGCTTTCTTGGATTGCATTAAAAATTCGCAGATACAAAGGACGACGCATTCGAAAATATCTCCGAAATATTGTAGGTGAATACACTGGATTTGCCGCAAAATAATCTGCAAACAATCTCTCATGACCCTGCCTTCTATCTCTACGTATGTACTTATGGCCTACAACAGAACCACCTATTTTCTTTGAGCTATCACTTGACTGCAGAATCTGAAGCATACTAGCATTGTTAATCTCATAAGCCCCCAAAAGTGTGACCATATATTCATCATCAGACTCATCAGAGGAGGAGGAGAAAGAAGAAGATGATGAAAATGAAGTGAACATCATGGATTTTAAGGTATTCAATATGCTCTGTTTTCTTTCAGCTATGATCGTATCAGTTGTCTAGACTTGTCTAGCATATGGATAATGTGTTTATATCAGATTTTAGAAGCAAATCATTGTTGGAGGTAAAACAAAAACGAAAAATATGTAATTGAGGGAAAAAGAAATAATAAAAGAATTGGAAACAGAAAGGGAGGGAAACTAAAAAAAAAATTTATAGCCTTATCCGTCGACTGGCCGGTCGACCCATCGAACGATCCTCCCCTTTTGATGCACACCGTTGGAGCAAGCCATATCAGATTGAGAAAATCAACTATTTTTTACTCAGATTTTGTGAAAAAAGTAATGAATCATTGGAGATACTCTGAGACATTATTTAATGTTAAAAATTATGTAAAAAGTACTTTATAAATATGTAAAAATATTAAAAAGTATATTGATTTTAATAAAAATGTATTGAAGTTATTGAAAATTGTATTATATTTTATAAATATTTTGTCTTTTATTTGTACCTTAGGGCATTTGTTAGTAAGACTTAGGGTAAATTACACTTTGTATCCCTACACTTCGTACCAAATCTCACTTTGGCCCCTACACATGAAATCATGGCAGTCTACCCCCTGCACTTCAGGTCAAATCCCACTTTGGTCCCTACACATGAAATTGTGACAGTTAACCCTCTATACTTTTGGTAAAATCTTACTTTGGTCCCTATACAAGTGTCAATATCTCCTTTCTGTTACTCAATTGTTTAAATCTTTAATATAATTTAGTCATGTGATAAGAATGTGACTATAACATGAGAGTAAGAAAGAAAAATCATCTATATTTTCCACCAATACAAATTTTATCCCAAAATTTCGTCAAAATATGACTGTATTAGGCTAAAATAAAATGTAGATTGTGAACAATTAAGAAAACGAACCAGGGTTTTGTATAAATTGGAATCATGAAATTTTATTTTTTATGGTAACACAATCTTCTGTCTACTCATCTTTCTTTCTTTTTATTTTTTTATCACATATTTATTTATTTATTTCAAAAGCTCTACTTTCTTACATTTTCGTCCTAATTTTTACCAAACGAATATATATATGTATTATATTATATAACTCTCATATGCTTGTCACGTAAGACAAAGTGTATTGGTAGGAAACATGAATGATTTTCTTCTCTTACCCTCGTTTCATAGTCACATTTTTGTCACATAACTAAATTTTGTTAAAGATTTAAAAATGAAATAACAGAAGAGGGACATTGACACTTGTGTAGGGATCAAAGTAAGATTTGAGTAAAAATATAGGAGGTTGACTGTTATGATTTCATGTATAGGGACCAAAGTGAGATTTGACTAAAAGTTTAGAGGGTTAATTGTCATGATTTCATGTGCAGGGACCAAAGTGAAATTTTTTACAAAATGTAAGGGTACAAAGTGTAATTAACCTTAAGACATAATAGTAAATGCAATTAGATATATGAAAATAATCCATAATAAATCCAGTTAGATGCATAAAAACAAACAATTCATTATTATTATTATTTTTACGATTTTAACGTTAATCATAAATGGTTACAATATATTTTTTAAAGACAGTTTTAACCTTCACCTTTTGTAAAGAAAATTAATTATTTTTGTTGAGAATATGAATTGACCCTTCTATTTTTAATTTATTTTACTTTGTGAATTCATTTTTTATTTGACTTCAATGAATTCAGTGGTTAATTTTTTATTTTATTTTAAACATACAAGATAAAAATTTGGGAAGTTCTACCAACACATAATTGCTAATACATTTTTTTTTGTTTGAAAATAACTTCTTTCAAGGTTAAATGAAGGGAAAATTACCAAGGTCATTTTTTGATAAATTCTCTTTTTAAGTGTTTTATGTTATCTAATTCATATTTTTTTTAACTATTCCATTAAGTCCTATTTAATTTAATATGACCAAATCATCATTTCTAATTTTTTACACATGTTTTTATTTTGAAACTAATACATAACAATAGTCCCTAATTTTATAGAGAAAATTTCTCCCTCATTCTAAAAAGAAAATCTTTCCCTTATTTCATGAAGAAAATCTCTTCCTTATTCTTAGAAGAAAATCGCTCTCGCATTCCATAGAAAAAATCTCAAATTATGAATTTTGAACCTTTTTATAATTTAAAATTTTTTAAAATAACGTAACAAAAATCTGAATAAAAATCAAAATACAATGTGAATGTTCAAAGTAAACAACAAACATACAACTAACTTTTGAAAAAATAAAACACATACCAAAGTACAATGTGAATGTTCACAATAAACAACAAATATACAACTAATCTTCGAAAAAATAAAATTCATATCAAAATACAATATGAATGTTCACAATTTATAATTAACATACAACTAGCTTTAAAAAAAAATTAACTCATATCAATGTAAACATTTACACTGCAATGTGAAAACGTAAAACAAAATTAAAAAAAGTGAAAATCGATTATTTTAATTATTCAATGGTAACAAAAATAATTGTTCAACTAACAAATATAGTAACAAAAACAACAAACATACAATTAATTTTTGAAAAAACAAAACTTATACTAAAATACAATGTGAATGTTCACAATTTACAATTAATATACAATTAGTTTTTTTTTTTTTTAAATAAACTCATACCAATGCGACAATTCACACTGCAACGTGAAAGTATAAAATAAAATTGAAAAAAATAAAAATCGACTATTTCGATTGTTCAATGGTAACAAAATGATTGTTCAACCAATAAGCATTGTAAAAAAAATAAAAAAATATAACTAACTTTAGAAAAAAAACTTTAAAACACAAAATAAATAAATAAATCATACCAAAAGACAATGTGAATGTTTATAATTTACAATTAACATACCACCAACCTTAGAAAAACTAAATTCATTTCAATGTGAACATTTACACTACAACATGAAATAAAATTGAAAGGAAAAAAAAAAAGACTATTTCAATTGTTTAATTGTAACAAAAATGATTGTTCAAACAACAAGTATAATAACAAATAACCAATAATATGTGAACATTCACATCTTGCAAAATATATAATTATGTCCATATCTATATTTCAATACTTATTTCTCAGGCTTTCAAACGATGTGAAATGTGAACATTCACACTGATTGACAAAAAAAATGAAAACAATGGCAACAATAGAATTAGAAATTAAATTAAATTAAAAAAAAAAAACTCAATCACTCTAAAAACAAAAAATAAATCACCTACATCCTCATTTTTATCATTATCACTATCATTAACAATCTATGAAATTTCACCATTCCACTAATCCAATCCAATCTAATCCAAATCAAACCAAACTCACCTTTGAAGAATATGTTTGTAGCAAAATTGATTGGATATAAACAGAGTTTCGACTTACAATAATAGAGAAACATAGGATTTCGAATACAAATCAACAATGGACGAACACAAAATTTTGAAGACAAAGTAACAATGGAAGAACACAAAACTTAACTGCAACAATGGAGAAACATAATATTATTTCACTACCATGTGTAAACTAGAGTTTATAAACCCTACCAAATAGAGAGTTTTGAAACCCTAGCACAATGAAACAATATCACAAATGTGAATGAAACTGATCAAAAAGAAAAACTTGAATAATGGTAATTACCAAAATAGAGGTAGCAATTAAAAAAAAATGTATATATCTTTTTTCTATATAATACATATCAACAATAGGTATAAAGGTATAATAGTCCAACAAATAATATAAATGAGGAAAAAAGGACCTCATGGAATAAAAGTATAAATACATGAGACTAAGGCCTCGCTTGGGAACAGGCTTTTTTAGTAACATTTTAGCTTTTTGGCTAAAATATGATGTAAAAAAAACTAATATGTTTGGGATGACTTTTTGACTTTTTACGAAAAGATGTGCAAAAAGTAGAGAGAAAAGGAAATCTTTGACTTTTTGGTATAAGTTGTTGACTTTTTGGCTAAAAAAGCCACTTGCCAAACGAGGCCTAAGTAGGTTTATAATTTTCCTTAGTGGACTTACTGGGTTAGAACACCTCTAAATGAGATTTATTAATAAAAAATCCAAATTACTATTCGGTGGAAATTATATTAAATTAATACACATTCATAAAAAAAAATTATAATTTATAATTATTAATATTCATAAAATTTATTACTTATTGAAAAATATTTTTTCAAAACTTCCTCTGGCCTGAAACAATAACAATTATTATTATGGCACCCTTCGGTCTGAAATCAGGTTAGAGTGTGCTGTTAGGTTTCCGTGGACTTATCATGGAACCCACATCAATAATCGAAAGGGTTTTATGTGTAGGGCTCATCAAGTATTTTATTTTTGTTAAAAATTACATTGATCAGATATCAATAGTCATTTGGTCAAATGACATTTATGTCAATGTTTGATCTAATTAAGTGGCTATCAATATCCAATTGATATAATTTTTTTATAAAAATAAAATACTTAACAAATTTTACAAATTCAACAATTTGAATAAGTGACATAGGTTTCATGATGAACTCACGTAACAGGAGAGGAGTCTTCCCCTATTAGTATTTATTGTACTTTAACCAGCATTTATAGTAAAAATAAGGGTCCAGCTTGTCTCAAGTTGAGATCAAGATTGGACCCGTCTAGTTTGACCTATGGGGTCTATTTTTTGGGCCCATTTTAATAATCCGAACTGCTCAATGTGTAGAACTCGTCGAGTACTACATGCTTATAAAAAATCACGTTGATCAGATATCAATAGCTATGTGATCAAATTAGTTTTGTATAAAAAAAAATGGATAGTGAAAAAATTAACGGTTGATAAAAAACTGTTTTGTTCACATAGCTATCGATATCCGATCAACGTGATTTTTTACAGGCATATAGTACTCAACAAGTTCTACACATTGACGGTTCGGATTATCAAAACGGGACCCATAATAAGCCCCCACAGGCCCAACAGCACGATCCAGTCCGATTTTGGACCGGACCAAAGCCACTACCTAAAAATAAAACTAACAACAATGTGCAAGCTCTGAGACATTTAGGTGGTGTTTCAATTTAAATATTATTGATTTGGGTAAAATAAATATATGTGTTTGAACTTAAATATATTAGTTAAAACAGTGAGTTGTATCATCATTTTGTCTCATTTTAAGAGACAACAAAACACTTGCCAAATTTAAATATATAGTTTAAGGGTAAATTACAAATATACCTTCTGAGATTTATTTAAAATATAACTTGTCTCTGTAGTTTGAAAAATTACAAATATTTCATTGTCAAAATTTTTTATTTAATAGAATTAATTGAAAAAGTAAAATTTCTAACTATTCACTTATACAATAATAAAATTATCTGAATTATTAATTGAAATAAAATTTTAACATTATTAAAAACTATTAATTAGTTTGATGATTTATTAACAAAAGGACCTATTTGTTATGAAATTAGAAACTTTAGGGATGTAATTAATTTCTAGAACCACATAGAGTAATTTATAATTTAAATAAACCTCCGGGGGTGTGTTTGTAATTTACCCGTAGTTTTAAAAAGGAAGTGATTTTTCTTCAATTCGAAATTGAATTAGAGCGTGTTGTTAGGCTTCTGTAGGCCCACATGGAGCCCACATCGATGATCTGAATTGTTCATTGTGTAAGTTGGTCGAATATTTCATCCCTGCAAAAGTCATATTAATTGAATATTGATATTTACTTGATTAGATCAAATTTCTATTAACAGTAAGCATAATTTTTAAACATAAGGGCGAATTACACTAACAGTCTCTATAGTTTGAGTCTCGTGTTACTTTGGTTCCTAACTTTTCAATTGTAACACATATGACCCTGAATTTTGAATCTTGTTCTAAATAAAGACAATTAAAGATACCATTGGACTTTTCAAAGGAAAAATCGTCAATTTGATAAAATATAAACTAATTTGATAAAAATAAATGTCAAAAAAATATTTTTAAATTTTTAAAAATTATTTCTACCCACCAAAGATAAAATTATATAAAATTAATAAATATTTTAGCCATTTATTTATTTATTTATTTTACTAAATTAATTTTTATTATATGTTTGGATGATGATCATGTAATGGGTACTTGTTAAACTTTTAATGTATAATCGATATATTTAATATATATTAAATGTTTTTAGTTTTGGATTTTTTGATTTAATGGATTAGTTTAATAATGATATTAAAGTTGTTGCCATATTCGATTTTTGAAAAGATAGAAATTAATTTAATGAAAACAAAAACAATCACCCATTACATGATTATCATCCAAACATATAATAAAAATTAATTCGGTAAAATATATATATATATATATATCTAAAAGATTTATCAATTTTACATAATTTTATCTTTAGTGGGTAGAAGTAATTTTTAAAAATTAAAAAAATATTTTTTTGACATTTATTTTTGTCAAATTAGTTTATATTTTATCAAATTGATGATTTCGCCCTTTAAAAATCTAATGGTATCTTCAATTATTCTTATTTGGAACAAGATTTAAAATTCAAATCAAATGTGTCACAATTGCAAAGGTATAAACCAAAATGACACAAGTCCCAAACTATAGGGACCGTTAGTGTAATTCACCCTAAAAATAAATTGTTTACATAAATATAATATGATCAAATGACTATTGATATCCGACCTACGTATTTTTTAAAATACTCAATAAATCCTACATATTAAACTATTTGAATCATCTATCTAAGACAAATCCAAAATAAGCTAAGACTAAACCATACAATTAAAATACAAAAATAGAGAGATCAGTCCCTTTGAAAAATGCTGGAAACCACCAAATAATAAATTATCGGCTCTAAGATACCAACACAAACGCTGTGATGAGTTTTTAAGTAGTGCTCTGCTACACTAGGTCGGTACTGTACGTCTTTAGTCCTGCGTGTGTTTATGTTTACAGTAGTGATTACGAGCTCTAACACTAGGGTTTTTAATAGAAGTTCTTCTGATGGGGTAATCTCCCCAAAAAAAAAAAAAAAAAAAAAAACCATCAAATCACACAATAAGACTCACAATTTAAAACTTTCCTAGAGCTCACAATTTAAAAGTTTAAAATATCAAAAATGATTTGTCCCCTAAAAACAATCCCCCTAATCCCCCTAATTTTCTTTTTTAGAAAACTGTTTTCTTTTTTTTTTTTTTGTTTTTTTGTTTTTTTTTTTTTTTTTTTTACTTAAAGTGGCAATTGTGGGGATTCGGGGGACTCCCTCTCGAGGTCCCAATCTGTGTTGTTAAAATATTTTTCTTATGTTTATGTCTCTGTGTGCTAGAGAGAGAGAGATAGTTCCTACATTCTTCCCAAAGAAAGTGATTGCTCGTAAAACGAAACAGTGTAGGACTTTAGAAACGAGGGGGAGACCGAATTAAATATCGTTCCAATTCTAAGGAATTAGACTGTGTCCAGCTCTTCATCGGACTGTATAGTTTGATCCATTTTATTAGGTTCGTTTTTTACTTTTGTTTTTATGATTCGAATTATTTATATTTTAGAGTTTGTCGAGTATATATTATTTTTATAAAAAATTAAGTCAATTGAATAATTAAAAATACGTATTCGGATCAATTTTGTATAAATCGTTTATTTTCTCATTGTACATTTTTGTTATATAAAATTGATCCAAATATGTGGTTGTCGTTATCTAATTGACTTGATTTTTTATAGAGATGATATACTCAATGAACTCTAAAATATGAATAGTTCGAATATTCGACACGAAGTCAAAAAAAGTAGGCCCACTGGCAATGATGGATTTAGAAGGTTTGAAAAATATTAAATATTATATTGAAAATTTTAAAATAATTTAAAATTATAAGAATTTGCGCTCCCAAATATACATTTACACTCCCATAGTGATAATATTGAATCTGTTCATACTCACTACACTGAACAATATCTCTTTAGTTTGATGAAGAATTGGAGAGAAGCGAATCCCTTCTTCCAACAATGTCAAACTATTTAAACAAAGCACAAGTTTTTTTTATTTTTTATTTTTTATTTTTAAATTTAAGACAATGAGATTTACGATAAAAAAATTTATATATTTACAATCATTAAAATAAATTTAGAGGAAAGTACAATAACAAAAAAAATCGTACTTTGACAATTGTAATAAAATACGTGATCATAGAATTTTTAATTTTATCAATTTAAACTTTAATTTTTTAATGTACATATTTTCTTTTTTAATGATCATATGAATCATTTACCTGTTTTCTTTAAATAAACTAAAAGAAGAGAGAGGATATTTTAGTTATTAAACTTAGCAAAAAATAATATTTTAAACATTTTATGTACACTTTTGAATTTAATAACTAAAATACTATTTTTTTCGTCGATTTTACTTAATAAAAATAAGCTAGTAGTTTAGATTTAAAATAAATTAAAATATTAAAATTTAAATTGATAAAATTTAAATTTTATAATTTATTTTATGATAATAGTCAAACTCTGAGTTTTATTAAAAATATAATCTTTTCAAAAATTTAATACATTTTTTTAAGAAAAATGTTATGATTCCACCCTTAAGAATTCATAATTTATCCTGAATATGTTTGTGCGGTAGAAATTAAATTGATAATGTGTGACATCTATGAGTAAAATAAATTTAAAAATTATTTATTACTTTTTTAAAAATAAATTATGCATTAATAACGGTGTGTTTTTTTTCTAAGATTGTTTAGCGCATTTCCAATACCATTAGTCATTTTGTCTATTCAAAACTAGAAAATGCTAAAAAGACAAACAACTTTCAAACCTAGATATATGTGTAAAAAGTGTATAAATTTGTATGAAATTAAAAAAAAAAATGTGTTAAGGTTTGTCTTTACAATACTGATATATCCCTTAAACAAGACACAAACATCATTATCATTGTAGGATTCACACAATTAGAGTTCCTTTAGAACTTTACTATTAGTTTGTTTCTTATAGTAAAGTTTGGGATTTTTATTAATAAATCCCATTTAGAAGTGTTTTAACCCAAGAAATCCATGAAGAAATTTTTTAATCCATTTAGTCTCATGTATATATAGTTTTATTCCATAAAGTCTTTTTTTTTGATTTACGCTATTTTCTTGGACACTTATGCCCTTATATTTAATTTTGATACCCTTATAAATATTTTTTGAACGGTTAGTAATTTTATGATGTGAACATTCATATTTTAAAATTCACATTGGTAGGAATGTAGCCCGTGGGTGGCCCGAAACCCGCCCCCGAGCCGGGGCGGGCCCGGCTCGTTGACAATGTGAATATTCACATTGACATGTTAACATTCACATTAATAGGAGTGTAAAATTGACCTGCGTCTCGTGGCGGCGCGAAACCCGCCCGCGGTCCATGGGCGGCCAAAAGCCCTCCTGCGGCCCGGGGCGGGCCCGGCCCGGCCCGTTGACAATGTGAATATTCACATTGACATGTTAACATTCACATTGATAGGAGTGTAAAATTAGCCCGCGCATCGTGGCTGCCTAAAACCCGCCCACGGCCCGTGGGCGGCCCGGGGCGGGCCCTGCCCGGCCTGTTGACAATGTGAATATTCACATTGACATGTTAACATTCACATTGATAAAAGTATAAAATTGGCCAGCGGCCCAAGGCGGGCCCGACCTGGCCCGCTGACAATGTGAATATTCATATTGACATGTTAACATTTACATTGATAAGAGTATAAAATTGGCCCGCAGCCCGTGGGCGGCCCAAAGCCCAACCGCAGCCCGAGGCGGGCTTGGCCCGACCCGTGACAATGTAAATATTCACATTGACATGTTAACATTAACATTGACAGGAGTGTAAAATTTGCCCGCTGCCCGAAGCTTGCTCGTGGCCCGGGGTAGGCCCGGCCCGGCCCGTTGACCATGTGAATATTCACATTGACATGTTAAAATGCACATTGATAGGAATGTAGAATTGGCCTGCGGCCCGTGGGTTGCCCGAAGCCCGCCCACGGCCCGGTGCAGGCTCGTTTGGGTCCGGGCCCGAGCATGTCCGAGACCCTAGGTTAGGGCTTAGGTCATCACTTTGAAGCCCGGCCCGCCCTATCGGCCCGCTTAAGGCCCATTCAAGGCTCGGTCCGAGGCCCAGCCCGCCCGAGATGCAATGTATTTTTTTGTGGAAAATAATAAAATTTTGGTAGAAAAAATTAAAAAAAATTAAAAAAAAAAAGGCTAGGCCTAGGCCCACCGGCTCGACCTGAGGCTCGATCCATCGGCCCGTCTAAAGCCCAAATACCTTTGTGCTAGGGCTAGGGCCTAGGCCTAATTTTTTGGCCCGTGGGCCGGCCCAACCCGGCCCGGGAAAGGCTCGTTTGGGCCCAAGCTCGAGCCTAGTCCGAGACCCTAGGCTAGGGCCTGGGCCATCACTTTGAAGCTCGGCCCGGCCCATCAGCCCGGTTAAGGCCCATTCAAGGCTTGGTTCGAGGCCCGGCCCGCGCCGAGGCCTAGTGTCTTTTTTTCTGATAAATAATAAAATTTTGGTAGAAAAAATTAAAAAGAATTAAAAAAAAATGGCCAGGCCCGCCCCGGGCCGCCCACAGGCCGTGGGCGAGTTTCGGGCAACCACGAGGCACGGGTTAATTTTACACTCCTATCAATGTGAATGTTAACATGTCAATGTGAATATTCACATTGTCAACGGGCCAGGCCGGACCCGCCCTAGGCCGCTGGCCAATTTTATACTCTTATCAATGTGAATATTAACATGTCAATGTGAATATTCACATTGTCAACAGGCCGGGCCAGGCCCGCCCACGGGCTGTGGGCAAGTTTCGGGCAGCCACGAGGCGCGGGCTAATTTTACACTCCTATCAATGTGAATGTTAACATGTTAATTTGAATATTCACATTGTCAACGGGGCGGGCCCGCCCTGGGCCGCAGGCTAATTTTATACTCTTATCAATGTGAATGTTAACATGTCAATGTGAATATTCACATTGTCAATGGATCGGGCCCGCCCGGCCCGACTCGAATTTTTCCGGGCACCCACGAGGATCGACATGGGTCGGGCCCCTACACATTGACGATATGAACATTCACATTGACGGTGTGAACATTCACATTAGGGGTATTTTGGTAATTATGTCACCCATAGGACTTATTGAAACATAAGAAAATAATGTGAACTAAATGGAACATAAGTAGATGAAAATGGTATTTTGATCTTCTTATCTCAAATAGGACCTAATGGAATAGTCAAAAAGAATATGGGTTAGATGGAATAAAACTTTTAGAAAGTAGATTTATCAAAAAAACTCCCGTAAAGTTTACCATAAAACATTCATTTTATTATACTTATCTGCCTTTTTATGTTTATACTAAAAACTGTTGTTTATTTTAGTTATTCAGCTAAATATTATTTTATTTTATGAAATGTCATATCAGTAATAAAAATAGGAGAAAAAAAATGATAATAAGGCCGAATACATTTTTGTTTAACTTTTGAAGACTAATTACATTAGCTAATGAATCTAAATTGAGATAAAATATCTAATCATGTACCTAATATGTTGGAGTTAAAAAAAAAAAAAATTAATTTATATCATGAAAGGTGAAATTATTTCCACAGGAAAAAGTGAGACAATATGTCCACACCTGAATTCTACAAGAAGAACCAAAATCAAAGATCATTCCTGACTTAGGAAAGGCGAGAGGACCCTTAGGCGATCAAGTCAGAATATTGATTAGCAATAATAAAAAATAGAAAATGTATTGAATAGAAGTTTTTGATTTATCTTGGTCTATCATTTCTATTTTATCTGCTTCTTCTTTCATGGGTATTTGGGTTCTATCATGATCGTTCGTTCTTCCCTTGACCGGAGGGTTCTGCCCTTTGGACTAGTTGCCGACTAACTTTTGTTATTGATCATCGAATGTATGCTCATCGGACGGTAAAAATGGCAATTATATTGCATGATGATTGTTGGATGGAGAATGATCAAACGACCCTTTCGCCGGCTAGCTTTAATTTATGTCGTAGTTCTTCTACTATTAATTCTTATCCATTGGATTGGGACCTGATCTAACGATCTTTGTTAAATCTAATGATATTTCTTCTGGAAGAATATTTTTATCTCACACGCTTGACTTAGAACTCTGTTTGGACTAACATTCTTTTTGGGCCCACTATGGCTTTTGGGCTTTGCCTTCTTTGGACCGGGATATGTTGAATGGGCATGTCCCTATATTTTTTCCCTCCACATATATTAAATATTTTGACCAAGAAACGTTATATGCCTAATGTATTAAAAATGTTGATATTGCTAAATAAATTAATTTTATTTTTGTTTATAAACTCACAAAATATGGGTAAACAAATTTAAATTTGGGATAGCATGCAAAGATGGATCTAGGAGGCCTCATACCCCAAAAATTTTAAAAATTTTATATATTTTATTAGTAATTTTAAATTAGTGTACTTGGAACCTCTAAAATTTTAGTAGTGAACTATCAAAATTATAAAAATACACACTCCCACATTATTTACATAATAAAATTTTAAAAATAATTTTTAGTTCGAGTTTTATCAAATATTAATTCACTCTGTTTGTTATCTACGTTATTTATTATATCTGTATTATTTAGAGTTGCTCATATTTTTCTATTTGTTCTTATTTATTACTAATTCATGTTTTTTGTTCGTGTATCATTTATGTTTTTTTTTTTCTTTCTATAAATCATCATTTAATTTGCTTATACAATTTATTTTGCATTTATGTTTGTTCTTTCATTATCTGGAAATGAGAATAGTTTGTAAATGAAAAAATTGTCTACGTTTAATATGACATTTTTAAAATTAAGTTCACAAAATTTTATATATCAGTATTATATTTTCATCTCTCGATTATACACCAGAAGAATGCTATAAATACGGAATATGGAACATAACAGAAATTTGTGAAACAATACAGAGAGAGAAAGGGGAGAGAGTTTTTTCAACTTCCGATTCTCGGTTCGGTTTGCTCTATTTTTCTGAAAATTGAATTTTTTTTATTTAGCATTTTTTTTTTATTTTTAGCAATTTTTTAATATTTTATGTAATTTTTTATTTTTAAATACATCTAATCTAAATACAGTTTAAAAAATATGATATTTGTAAAAAAAAAATTAAAAGATTCTCCAAATACAAAAAATAGAAGAAAAAAAATGAAAATTCAATATAATTTCATATTTTGTTGTATTTAATGAATTTTATAAAAAAAAATTGCACAAATTTAATAATTTTTAGGGAAAATTATTGGAAACTCCCATTTCGGAGAGTTGTAGTCTAGTAGGTCCTTTTTTAAAATTAATACACGTCCCCGTCCTGTTTTTTTGGTAATGTGATCCGTAGGATCCCATTATGTAATTATGGGATGGGTTTTCTGACTAATGTACCCTTTTTTTATGTGGTTGGAAACGATTTTTGGAAGGATGTTTGAATTATATTCATTACGTTGATTTCGGTGTGCAGTATATGGGAAGATCAAATGTGGCCAGATTTTTAGGGATGACGAGGGTCATGAGTATTTGAATGTTGCGTGGGTTAAGGTGTGCGAGTTGTGTACTGGTGTACTCAGTCGTCTGCTTCAACGTTGTATGGCGTGGTGTTGAGTTCTTCATTTGCGGCGACGGTAATGTTGTTGTGGTATTTGTTCGTTATGTTAATGGTTTTACTTTGGGGGTGTAAACGTCGACACGTTGTTCGATGTGTTCGATATGTGTTGAAGCAGACGACTGAGTACATATATCATTTTGCGATGTTTACACCCCACAATTAATCGATGTGTTCGATACGTGCCTTATAGAAAGCATAATGGTTGTATTTTTTTGTATAGATTTTCAGTGTGATGTATGTAGTGTACTTACAAAGCGAAAGTGAAGAACTTGATTTTTCATATTTAATTTTCATTTTTTCTTCTGTCTCGTTGCAGGAATTGCAGACAGTATCATGTTGTTGTGTTCATACGGGATTGAAAACGTTGCCATTGTGGTCCATATTGATTACACGTTTAGTATGTTGGTTGATCATAATTGCAGACGATTTGGTGGCCTCTATACTGATTCGGCGTCGATATCATTCAAGATTCCTGGGTACAATAATTTCAGGATGGAAAACGATTCCGATTTCGAGAACATTGTATGCCTCGCTAGATCATTTCGATTGGATCATATCGACATTCATGTGGAATAGCATGGTGAGTCGCGGGGGATCAAACATTGCAATGGGGTGAACGATGTACTCGACGATATAGTTATTGATGGGGAGGGGAAATGGCAGCATATATTGATGAGGAGGCTGATTTGTTACCCAATTTTTGCCAGCACACTGGCAAAGTGTTATTGTCTGCAGATTGGGTATATGGCATAACTAATATCGGACAATGTTTTGAAGGTGGGGCGGGGGAATTTCGCAAGGTACTCAGCAAGTACGCCATCGAATGTGGGTTTCAATTTAAGTTCACAAAGAACGACTTAGTTCAAATTACGGCGGAATGCATGTTTAAGGAGTCAAGGGGATGTCCATGGTCCATCCATGTAAGGGTGTTGAATGCGAATGGATATTTTTACCTCAAAAAATGGCACTGTGAGCACACTTGTGGGGTCACTGTGCGTACTGACCGAAACCTGAGGATGGGATCCGAACTAGTTGTTGATGTTATTGTAGAACGTGTACACGACAAACCATTGACTCACCCAACCGATGTCAAATATGATTTCAAAAAAGAATACAGTTTGCAAATTAGTTACCGTGTAGCTTGGTTGAGGGTCCAAAAAGTGAGAGGAGGACTTTACGATGATCATTCGATGTCGTTCGACCAACTGTGTTGGTATAGCAATGCTGTTATGGAATATAATCCGGAGAGTTATATTAATCTTGATTTTGATGAACACAACACCCGTCATTTTAATAGGCTTTTCATTATCATTAAAAGCATGTATTGATGGGTTTAACCACTGTCGCCCGTTATTGTTTTTGGATGGTACATTTCTGAAAGGGAGATTCAAGGGTAATCTACTTGGGGCGACTGCAAAAGATGGAAACCAAGGTAATATACTCATTGTGCACGTTATGTGTTTCTTGGTTCATAGATTTTGTTATTTTTGTTCCCAACCGGTTGGGATTACATATCAGACGTAGGTAATTTATTTTTATGTTACGTACACAGGCTTGTTCCCAGTTGCTTTTGCAATTGTCGATTCAGAAAACGCTGTGAATTGGTCTTGGTTCTTAAAGAACCTAGCTAACGTTGTTGATGGGAATCGGGTTTGACGTTTGTTTCGGATTGTCACGTCGGCAAAATGGAATCCATGCCTACTGTCTTGCCAACGTCCCACTACGCTTTTTGCATGCAACATTTACAGAGGAATTTGAAAGACAAGATGAAATATGTCAACAAATTATACCGTGTTGAAATGGTAAGTAAGTTGTGTGCATGTGCATATGCACCGACCGTCACTGATTTCAATGCAAAAATAGATGCATTCATACAGTTTGGTCGGCACATCGCTATAAATTTTTTAAAAGATTTAAAGCCGTACCGATGGGCCATCGTGTATTTTAGGTGAGGGACAACAATTCTAAGTTCATTCTTTTATACAACCTTACACCATCGATGTTTTGTGCTTTTGCTACTATGTTACACACCCATTTTTGCCACCCATTTTTTGCAGGGGCAAACGTTATAGCGAGATGTGTTCAAACGCCGCTGAATCATTTAACAATTGGATAAAAGAAGCACGCAATTTGCCAATCACTCGATTGGTTGATGCAATCAGGACCCAGATAATGAATCAGATGTTTGAACGTAGGGGAGTGTCAAGTACGTAGGCTTGTGCCATATGTCCGAGGATGGAGTCCAAACTGGACAAGGCGTACAAAGAGGAAAGGTCGTGGATAGTCAATTAGTCGAATAATGACGTGTTCGAGGTCCACTCACACCCATCAGTCTTTGTGGACATTGCCAGGCGTACATGCTCATGCTTCCAATGGCAAATCAATGGGTTTCCTTGTGAACATGCAATGGTTGCCATCCACAACAGTGGAAGTGACTTGAATGCATTGGTTGAACTATATTTTTACCTGTCAACCTATCAGTTATCATACTCCCACACCATATATCCAATCCCAACAGTTGAGAAACCACATGCTAATCCGGAAAATTATGTTATTCTTCCTCCGGTAGTGCGACGACCACCTGGCAGGCCAAAGAAAAAATGGATACCATCTAAAGGTGAAGAAGTGCAACAGATTCGTTGTGGCCATTGTGGCCATCTGGGGAACCATAATAGGAAGACATGCAACGAACCAATATAGTCCCAATCATTATGCGTTGCCACGTTTAATTTCGAACTATTTCTACAAGGTCTAATGTTTTATGTTAGTTTAGTCATATGCAATAACATATTTCAATTTGAATCTCAAGCTACAATAAAGTTGGTCAGTTCGTTTAACATTCGGTGTTACATTTTGAAGATTCATTTCATGGTTTGTGTTTTGTTTTACAATTTTTGGCATTTTACATTTGTTGTTATGTTTGAATTTTAGACCATGCTGTTTGTGTTATGTTCAAGAATTTTTAACATGTTTTACAAGAATAAACAATGTGTCGTCAATTGGGTATTTCATTCAAAATTCTTCACATGACTTAAATGGCAAATTCATTAAACTCATTTAACGTAACTCATTGACTCGACCACATGACCGTCCAACGACACCGTTCTCCCTCCACAATGTGACAACCCCAAATTACGTAATCAGACCCCACAACCATCATCCCACAACTTCTAATGAACTTTCACACCAAAAACAACACGACAACTTAGCCTTTCATATTTCCACCAAAACAACACAAAGTAAGGACATTGTACTATTGGAAAACCCATCCTACAATTGTAACACAGACTTTCCAGCAAATCAACCCACCTAAAACAGTTTTCCTCTTTCAAATTGTCGCACATAATTCGCAGAAGCATTGCGACCAGATGTAAAAACATACCCTCACGACATTACGAGGTCACCACAACGTATCTTATAAGTCACTTCAAATTACATAATCAACACAACCTACCAACATCTAAACAAACCATACTGTATAATTAAACAAAATGAACGGGAGCATTAATGTTCCAATGTCAGCCACCTTGAATGCATGTTTCACATGTCAAACACGAAACCACATCAATATGATTCCATTACGCAAAAACTTGCACCTTAATTGTAATGCAATATTTGTAATTCATTAGCTCTCAAAAAACATAATTCAAGTTTGGATTATTCAAACCAAAATG
Organism: Camellia japonica; assembly: GCA_030407325.1. Lineage (NCBI taxonomy): Eukaryota > Viridiplantae > Streptophyta > Magnoliopsida > Ericales > Theaceae > Camellia > Camellia japonica. Next base: position 101,502,978 of record JAPPVO010000002.1, on the reverse strand, counting down.
CTGGACGCAATGCGCCGGGCTCAAAAAAAAGGACTTGCACGACAATACCATACCACAAAAATCGTACCATCAAAGTCAACGTCAACGACATTCCAAACAATTCCAAACAAAAGCTAAGTTACCCAATAGCGAAAAAAAAAAAACTAAGAACAAAAGCAAAAACCAAATAGTACGAGCCATATTCAGCTATATTCTTCGTTCGCCACGTTTTTCAGTCCTCTAGTAGGGTCATCTACAAAAGCTTCTACCATCGTCGCCCTCGCTTTCACGCAGTTCGTATATTCCATCATTTTTTTAATCTCGGTGTGGTGGACATATTGCCGTATCACGTAACAGACAATGATAGCGCAATCAGGCCTATTGTGGACAACCACAACATATACAGCAACAAATATGTCAAACTTTAACAACTGGTAATTGCAACAAATGCGTAATAAATTAAATTTACAAAGGAAATGTAATAACCCGACCCTCGTACATGATTCTGGTATCTTTTCAACCCTCTATTCTGTGCTTTTGAATGCTTATTGTGAAATTCTATGTGAAATTACATTGAATTAAATGAAACTTGGAAATATGGATTCCTATCTGTTGAATAAGGAAATTATCTGTCGCACTTAAACTGTTCGAATCCAGAATTGGAAGCCTTAGAGACTTAATTTTCTGAAATTGATTTGACATTTGAAATCTACATGATTTTTAAGCTATAATGGGATTTTCTGTGGAATTTCAATTTGGGATGCTTAAATGATTGAATTTTTGTCTTATTTCCCCTTATAGAAATATCTCTATATATCAAAGTTCTTGGATCATTTTGACTTAGAAGCTTATTAAAATATCTCCTGGAAGAAGAACTTAGATGAGAGAAGGGTTGTAAGGAGTAGCTCATCAAAAAAGGTAAAGACTTGTGAGATTGAAGGGAGATCTAGATAGTGAAGTTCAAGGTAAGTCTAAGTTTTCCAAATTCAACCCTTTCTTTTTAATTTGGAGAAGGAATTGCTTGTTATGGTGTACCCTAGAGTTGTAATGAGGGTTTTGGATGTATTGATTTATTGGTAAGATGATTCTACTACTTGCTTGTGTTAACTTAATTTTGTTTCTTGAATTACCATGTTGGAACCCATATGTGTATATATATAGCTATATATGTATATATGTGTATGTAAGAGACATAGGTTGTGGTGATGATTAATTGGTCTTCCATGATTCAAATGGTTGTGTGTTTGTACCCTTAATTACATGATCTTTGCACCATATGTTAGCATTTAAAGCATCTAATTTGGACCTTGTTGTTGATCACCAAACATGGGGTTTTGTATGATTTTCGGACTGCCAAACAGGGGCCAGACTGCACGTGCGGAGGTCGTGGCCGCACGTGCGGAGAAGAGGGAAAAAAAATTGGGAGAGCATATTGTTTTTGGCCACTCGAGCGGTGGAGAGGGACCGCACGTGCAGTCCATGTCCGCACGTGCGGAAGGGGTGGCCGCACGTGCGGCCCAGGTCAGAAACCTCGTTCGCTTCGTTTTACGTGCTTAACCCTCAGCTCTTTTCGGAATTTGTGTTTGGTACCTTTTGATGATTGTACATGATATTGAAATGTAATAACGCAAGAAATGGTTTAAAAGGAGAAAGGAACTAATGTGTGTCATTTATGTGTGTAGGACACACCACAGGAGGAACCACCGCTCCGCAACAACACTGTGAGTAATAGTACAGGAATCACACATTTGATTACCAGTAATGATTCTTTTGTTTAACGTTCTGCTCTTCACAAGTAGTTATGTGAATATTATGTTGGGAATCAGTGGAAACATTGAAAGATTTTGCTGTACATTGGTATGACCTTGAACCTCCTCTGTATTTTGGTTATGGCTAATGATTGTTGTTAGTGTACCATCCTACGATTTACCCATGTTTCCGTAGTAAAAGTTCATACAAAGTGGTAAAACGGTGAAGTCGGTTAATAGAAAGGAATTGAGTGCCAACGACATTGTTATGTGTCTTATGTTGTGATAGGAATTGTTCTAACCTATTGATGTACTGGTACCTTTACCTTCAGATTATTGTTAATGTTAAGATTCTATTAATTACGAGACAAGTATGTCGACTTCCAAAGAACCATGAGGAAATCTAAGTGCATCATTGCACTAAACGTTTTCTTTGCTATGGATAATGAATGTTAGCATTATGCTATCTGCTAGTTACTGGTATTGAAACATGATAAGCAAATGGGATGTATATGCCTTGTGGAACTGTGGTATCTACGTAATTCTGGAAGCCTTCACTCTGTAAAATATATTTACCTTTTTGCTCATAATTATCAGCAACGTTCTGTTAAACTGATATTATCTGTGTTAATTCATGTGAATAAAGGGAAGAACGTGTGTATTTGCTATATGATTTTGAAGTTAATCTGTTCTGATATATTCTGGTATGGAACAAAGTTCTGTACGGAACTAAGTGCTACACCTTGGTAGGAGCCACCTCTAGAATCCATGCGAGCCACCTCTTGAGTCCATACATTGTTATTTCTGGGCCGAAAGGCTGTTCTGTATATTTCTGGGCCGATGGCCGTTCTGTTATTTCTGGGCCGTTAGGCCATTCTGTTATTTCTGGGCCGCTAGGCCGTTTTGTTATTTCTGGGCCGATGGCCGTTCTGTGAAAGTTATGAGGCCTATGGCCGTTCTGTCTGATCTGGTAGTATGAAACAAAGTGCTGTACGGAGCTAAGTGCTACACTTTGGTGGGAGCCACCTCTAGAATCCGTACGAGCCACCTCTTGAGTTCATACGTACATGAAAAGGGCTATATGCCATTCTGGGCTTAATGTCGTTCTGTTTAAGGCCAATTTGTGAAGTTGTGAACCTATGAGGCCGAGGGCCAATTTGTGAAGTTGTGAATCTATGAGGCCGATGGCCAATTTGTGAAGTTAAGAATCTATTAGGCCGAGGGCCAATGTGTGAATGTGTGAACCATTGGGCCGAGGGCCAGTCTGTGAATTGTGAACCGACAAGACCATTCTGAACTTAAGACAAAATCAAATTAATCATATGCTCTATTTATTTATATAAGCATTGATACGTATCATAGTTCAAGTTAAGCATTGAATTGTTTAAGTACTATTATTCACTGAGATTGTCTCACTCTGTATGTTGTTTGTTTCTGTAGGTAGCAAGTCTGGAGGTCAGCCTTAACCCTCGATGCTCGCCTACCTTTCACCAATCTTTGTGTGTCCAGGCATTTGGGTGAAGCCTGATCATTTCTTTGGAATTTTGCTAAGTTTTAGCTTGCACTCTGATTGTCTATTATATGTTAAGTTTTCAATGTTTTTGTTATACGCCCAACAAGGGCGGGGTCTGTATATGTGTATGTAAATATTTATCATTTGATGCACTGTTGGTGATCCTGGCATGATAGTGGTCGCTCAATGGATATAGTTCTTTTTATTTCAAGTTATTTATTATTACTTAATGCTTCCGTTCAGGCCCCGTATGTAATGTATACCAGGTTAAGTGTCCGTTTTTTAGTGGGTCATGCCCAAACTTTTAGGGGCAAGTTTGGGGCGTGACAGGAAACGTACGAATCCAGCTGCTATTGTGGGGAGTCAGTTACTACTTCCAGCACAAAATCATGATTCTGCGTAAACACCACGTCACCGCCATTGCTTGACAGTTGCTTCTCTCTAACAAAGTTAACCACATTTTCTTTCTACCACATAGAAAACAAACAATCGTTACGTAACATCACACACACTTACTAAAAAACATACAACAAAACCTTTGGAATAACACAAACCACCCATAAATTCACAACCTCAAATCTTCAAACACAACTTACCAGCACCAACGCCTCGTCGTAGTGTGTGTCTTTCGACCGGGTCGCGGCCTAATTGAATTGTAATGCTTCTAACTGCCAACTTCTATATCGTAAACGACTAAGGTCCAGTATGATTTGTGGCATATGGGGAAACGCAAGAACCTGCAACAAACTGATGCGCGCATGTTGGCCTCGAGATACCGATCCCTTGTTGTTTTGCTTACGTTATTCACCATACCCTATCATTCAGATTGTTCACACTTATATCAACCAACAACACTTAACTTCTCATTACCCACAATCACAAACGCGTTCTTTCCAAATACTTACCAAACATATGCTACTGAAGAAATATGACTTTTCTAGGAAAACCACTCCGCTAGACAACACATTCTGCTTACTCACTAGAAGTTCAGCACATGCGTCTATAACTTGCCATCAACTAATTTAACATATCAGCAAAACGCAATACAAACATATAGTTGACGAAAACAAGCATGGTTACACAAATGTGTGCATTGAGTGGGAGGAGTTTGGGGGTGGGGAGAAAAATAAAATATGCATTTTAATCATATCATATTAGTTGCCACATACATTCCCCCTTATTACAGACTGACGTACTAAATTTTTGATGTCTAAGAAGTAAATAGGTACATCCCCATTGCTTCTAGTCCACACAATGGCCCTGCACAAATACCACCCACTAGTTAATGTTGGATAAAACACAATGCATATACTGCAAATGTGACACGTGTCTTACTCGTCTCTATCTTGGTCGTATGCGTTGCTAAGTTTACATTTCATTTCCTCATTCACTAATTTCCACACAGCGAGATGATTATTCAACCCAAACCTCGACCTTTTCTTCTCATGCTCGCCAATCCCATCAATATCGATCACCTCATCACATAACATAATCTCACAATTGCCTCCACCATTGCTTGCAACACGCTGCCGATCATTTGAATTCACCTTACGAAGCTGCCCACACAACATAGGGTACTCATATCCTGGTAACTTTCTCTCTCGTCTCATTTTCCCTTTTATGTTTCGGACAAATGAATTCTGCAACGAAGTGCCCGGCTGCAGTTGTACTTCTGGTACATCTACGTTGTCAGTTGCGCACTTTCCAATAAAGACATGTCTGACCCCAACCACGTCTGCAACCCTATTTGGTTCACTCCCAACGCTGAATTACCCCACAGCATTTTGTGTCACATCGTGTATCACTTCCTCAGCATTTTTTTCATCAACAAATGCAAATAAATCCGAATTGTTCTCTCTAACATTTGCATGCGGACTTCCTGTAACAGTACAACCAGCATTTGCTCCAATTTGCACCTCAAGACCAGTTACGATTTTCCTAAAATCACTGATAACATTTGCCGGCCGTGCTATTTCATCTTGTTTCAACTTCAAGCAATCATTGAACCCAACAAACAAGTTGGATGCTTGCTACTCAAGTGCCTTCGTTAGTTTTGCAACTTGGCCCTCTAATTTGGCGATCAAAAAATCTTTCGCTTTTAGCTCAGCCTCCAAAACAATGATTCTTCTCTGTGCATGCTTAGTGGTGGAAGTAATGGGTGCACCATCACCACTTGGGCAACGCCGTACATTGTGTTTTGCCATTTCATCCACTCCAACTGATTTACCACTTCGCTGTTCGTATACCAATTGTCCGCCCACATCAACAACATCGCCAACTCCATCACCAAGCACACCACATTCAACATTCGTATCATTCACAGTTCCACTAGCTGCTTCGCATTCCCCATTACCCACTGTATGCACATCATTCACATCAACAAAGTCGTCGTCAACCAAGCCCATCGTGCTACATCCCCCGTCAGTTGTGCCCTCTCATTTTCTGAAACCTTGTTGATTTAGATCATGTTTCAAAATTACTTCAAACAATAGCCAGAATGGTGTCTTCTTCATGTGGATACGGTGGGCCTTTGTCAAACCTGATGTGGACACAATCTTCACAATTTCTGCAATGTTGGACCGATAATTTAAGCGCATTTTTCGACGTTTTGGACTCCTTAGCACACTTCTAAGGGGTTTCACCTGTTTGAACAATATTCGTCCTTGGATTCTTGGCCCAATTTTCTTCGATGGTGAACTAGCAATAACACACAGACGAGACATCTCTCTTGATCTTGTCCATAGGCTCGACGTCCTCACACCTTTTGTAGTACAAAAAACAGACAACCATCATTTTCCAACCCAAAACTGCGTTAAAACAACAATCTCGAACAATCATCACAGTAACGTACATACAAAACCACACCCTGCGAACGTCATAAATCCAATTACTTGCAAAATATTATTCATATGTCACCTAATGAATATTATGCACATAACACACTCATGTACCACACAAACATTACAAGTACAAAAGCCACTCGACCACAACACATTCACCTCACACCCTCATCATGTCCAACAATCACAAAGCTCATTACGATAATACTAACAAACATAACATAACAATTACTATTATTCCCCTACACCCCCATCAAGTCACAATATAAGAGATATGTTACATCCAACATACGACCACTACACCAAGCCCATAGCCTACCAAGCATAAAAAAATAAAAATAAAAACCCCCCCACCCAAAAACCCCCGTCGACCATAACAGTCCAACGCACACAATCACAACTCCAAAGACACTACATATCCAACCAAACCAACAAAACAATCACCCCAAACAAATCGTCAAAGTTTTCCCCTACCCCAATGTTGCCAAGACCACCAATCACCCACACTCCCCACATATTGGAATATTGGGCAATCCCGCACAACGGTCACCCATTGTGAAACCACATTCGAACATCGCCCGACAGTATCCCAAAAACATACTCAAAAAACATAAATATAACATCCCAACTATGGTTTTGTACACTGATTTCACAACACTGATTTTACAAAACACATTATCAAATCGCATGCCAACATCGCACCAATAGTACACCCAAAACAAAAACAAACAACAAAAGACATAACAACACACACTAACACAATATGATTTCACAAAACTTTTTTCAGATATGAGAAAACTTACTGTTTCGCTGAGTCGTCATCAGTTGTGGGGATCTTTACAAGCACAACGCAGTGTATAACAGTTGTTGAAACCACGGTGGCCACACTTAAATACTAGTAAGGATCCTAACTTATAAACCTAACTAAAGAAAACAAATCCACCCACACCAAATTGGGGGTGTTTGTTTTGCGTTTCGGATTTGGTGGGATTTGGGGTATTTATTGACGTAAATCACTCAATTGCAAACGGTTAAACCCAATTTTCCCACCGTTAATTGTGGGATCTGATTACGCCAAATACGCGACCCACATTGATTCAGATTTAAACCTCCAATTTTGGAAACAACAAACTTACATATCTAGGGCCAAACAAACATTGTCACAATGGTGCCACAAATCCGCCGTGAAACCCTACATTACTCTCACCACACCATAGTTGCCGCCAGAATCCTTAGTTGCAATGAGTCACACTTCAGAATCGAAACATCAATCGTCAAACACTATTCAAAATGTGGGGCTTCACAGAATGGATTTGCAGTCTGATGTGGGCCACCAAAATGTGGTTTAGCAAATTGATGTGGGCCATCAAATAGTGGTTCACCAAACTGATGTGGTCCATCAATTTGTGGTTATGAAAAATGATGTTTGCTCTCCAAACGTGGGCTTCCAAAATGTCTTGGCCCACCAACGTATGGGTCATTAAAAAAGTGGATCCCCAAAATTCATTACTAAACCCATAAAGCTCTATAGTAAGCTTTTCCAAAATGTTACATACACCCACATCATTACAACGTAAATATCACAAACCAAAAACAGTACATACATGGGCAAAACAGTCCACCCCAAATTAATGGGACCTTTGGGTGTAAAAAATTAAATATGGGACTAATTAGATTACAATTCTACCTTTTAGGATTTATGAGTCAATTCCCCTATTTTTGAAGTATATCAAGTTAAGTGAATCCAAAAAATAAAAAAAATTGATTAAAATATTTTGAAAAATTACTAAAAATATAAAAAAATACGAATTAAAAATTTTAAAAATTATTTTTAAAAACCACAAACTGAATAGGTAATTTTCCAAGCGTATATGTACTATATACGTAGAGAGAGAGAGAGAGAGAGAGAGAGCATTTGAAAGTATAACCATTTATATACATACATATATTCACCTTGGCTTTCTATATGGCAATAAAAAGTGCAGTGTCTCCGTATCTACTTTGAGTGACACATACCTTTCAATTACGCCACTTTTCTGTATTGCATGCGTACACAGAATTTTGCAGAGAAAATAGGAAACAACACTCAGACATCATTTTTCTATATTACATATACATACACAAAGTTGCATAAATACATAGTGATCGAGTGAGTGTACATGGCTTGTCTTTTTCTACAGAGAGATCTAATTTCAACATGTTACATGTAAAAATGAATAATATTATATTGTCATCCAATTCCAAACAACCCATAACAAGAAACTCGCGTGACACCAATCCCACTGTACCCACTTACATCAGAAACCAAAATTGCAACCCAAATATCACAATTCAAGATCTTCAATCTTCAGTTGATCTCTCACACACACAGGGTGTATTTGTTTCGACGGACTGGATAAAAGGGGATTGTAATCCATCGGACTATTAGTCTTAGGATACATTATCCCCGGACTATTTGGTTCGACTGAATTTGTATCTTATATTTGTTTAGTCATGGGATTGGATTATTTTTAGTAAATCTAATGTTTGGTTGGACGTACTGGATAAAGATAAATGTTCAAAATACTATTTTACCCTTGTAACTTATAATTTTTATTTAATATATAATTTTAAATTTGTAATCTACAATTTGTAATTTATAATTTAACGACACTTAAAATTTATAATTTATAAGGCCATAATTTTTAATTTATTATTTTTAATTAAATTAAATTTGTAATTTATATTTTTTATTTAATATATAATTTTAAATTAACAACACTAAAAAAATAATTTTATTAATATATAATTTAATTTTTTAACAACACTAAAAAAATTTAATTATAAGGCCATAATTTTTAATTTATTATTTTTAATTAAATTAAATTTGTAATTTATATTTTTATTTAATATATAATTTTAAATTAACAACACTAAAAAAATAATTTTATTTAATATATAAATTTAATTTTTTAACAACACTAAAAAAATTTAATTTTAAGGCCATAATTTTTAATTTATTATTTTTAATTAAATTAAATTTATAATTATATTTTGTATTTAATATATATAATTTTAAATTAACAACACTAAAAAAATAATTTTATTTAATATATAAATTTAATTTTTTAACAACACTAAAAAAATTATGAGGCCATAATTTTTAATTTATTATTTTTAATTAAATTAAATTTATAATTTATATTTTTTATTTAATATATAATTTTAAATTAACAACACTAAAAAAATAATTTTATTTAATATATAAATTTAATTTTTTAACAACACTAAAAAAATTATGAGGCCATAATTTTTAATTTATTATTTTTAATTAAATTTAATTTATAATTTATAATTTATAATTATATTTTTTATTAAAACTTAAAATACAACATACATAAATTAAAACTTAAAACTTACAATTGTTTACTGGAGTGAAGTAAACAGTTCTTCAAAATACATAGCTTGAAAATACATTTGCAGAAATTAAAATTATAGAGATTTTTCTTGAAATATTGGAACTCTCAATTTTTCTGACTCTGCCTTATTCTTGACTGAAGAGGCTCTTTTATACATGAAAAGAGTTACTGTGAGCCTTGTGAAGGAATCTGACTTTGAGAGAAGCACATGGGAGTTGTCTGCAACTTTCGGTGAGTAACTAAAGTTGATGGCTACTTTTTACTGTGTTGAATTTGTCGGTTGGACGAATTATGATGAATGATGAATAGTGAACAGTAAATTTGACTTTTTTCACTATCCATTGCTTTCGGTGGAGACATGTGACTGAAGGAATCAATATAGATATATATATATCAGCAGCTTTTCTCAAAAGAAGAGTATTGATTGAAGCTGATAATTATGTCTCTATAGAATCCAATGACTATGTCAGGCATATGGGTCTTGAGCATCTTGAAATTGGGATCCATAGGGGTCCTGATTAGTTGAGCCTTCTGAAGAGTCTGAACCATTTGAACCTTTTTCTGAACTTTCTTCATCAGATGACTTAGCTTTAGCCATGAGTAGACGAGCTATTTGGAGAAGTTCATCTTTAGAGGACTTGGACTTGGACTTGGACTTGACTTTGGGCTTATCCTTTGATTGATCAGTTTTGAGCTGTGTTGACTTAGATTTAATCTTTGACTTGGATGACTTGGGCTTGGAAGAACTAGATGTTGGGCTTCCAAGATTGAATGGAGAAAGTGGGTTTCCTTGTGTTAATAAAGCAGTTGGGTTCTGCTGAGCTTTAACCATGGCAGGTGTTGGAGCATGAGTATTAACTGGAAATTCTATTTGGACTATTTCAATAATTCGAGGAATTTTGAAATTGTCCCACCATTTAACCAAATGTTGGCGGAAAATAATGTCATCAGAAATAGTATATTGCCACTTAAATATCCATGGGACTTTGTATTTAGATAAGAAAATGAGCAATGTAGGGAATTTCTTTTGTTGGGGACTGAATGAAAATACTGTGGAGAAATAATTGACTTGTTCAATTAAAATTGAGGGGAAGATTTCCATAATGGCGCCATACTGAGTCCACCATCATAGAAACCAAGTAGGAATTTCGGATTTGAATTTTTGATCAAATTGGAGAAACCAGGAATGATTATTTGACTCATTTTGATAAAGAAGAACTTTAAACCAGGCATCAATATAGTCATAATAACTATATTGAATAACATGACCAGGTAAATCTCGGAGTTAAAAAGGAAAACCCCATTCATTCAAAGAGACTATGTTGTGAATATATAATGAATGGTACACAATTTTACTGGTGTAAGTTCGATCATAAATAGGTTTAATAACAATGGACTGATGATTGAAAATAATGTCTTTGTAATAGGTGATTGATTTTGCTGGATGAAGAGGAACAAAATACCAGCTAAGAGGGTAATTTATATAAGAATTGGGCCGAGCTGGATAAATTGGGCCAAGCTAAGTAGTGGGTCATTTTGGGCCGCATTACGGAGAAGGGCCGTATAAAGTTTACTCCGGTCGAAATAGCCTCTGAATTAGACCGGTCTCGACCGTGGTAGTTAGTTCGGTCGCATAAGCCTTATTTCTACTTCGGCTGGGAAATGTGTTGTGAAGAGTTCGGTCTTCATTGGATAGTTCGGTCGTAGTATATGGAGACCGAGGTGTGCTGAGTCCTTGAGAGGCCTTGGTTCGGCAGATAGTTCGGCTCATCTCTCTTATGGTTAGCTCGGTCTTAGTATGGAAAAGCCGAGGTAAGAGAAAGGAAAGTTAGGGCCGAACTAGTGGTTACTTCGGTCATATTGGAATTTGGCCGTGGTAAAACCATCTCACTTGGTTTAAGCTGTGAGGGGGGTGTTGGAGGATAAGCATTATCTTCCAGGAGTATGAGTCCTAGGAGGACTCTACATGGAGGAGTAAGAGTCCTACCAGGATTGTGCTACGCGAAACCTATATAAGCTCACCAATATCACCTTTGGAGGGGTAATGCAATTTTGGCTTTCTGAATATACAGAGCTTGTGCCTATTTGATAATCTTTCTGACTTAGGCATCGGAGAGGTTTCCGGCACCCACCCGCCGGCTAGCTCACGTTTGTGTTTTCAGGTGATAAAGCGACGTCGTACAGAGGAACGCAGACTTGATCAACAGGATTATACGAGAAGGCATATTTCTTTCTCGTACAGGAGGAAAATAGGATTTGACTAGGTCAAGAACAGAAGCATTATTCTTGTGACTGGGTTCTTTGAAAAAGAGGTTAGTAGTAGTTGTGATAACCCTGCTCCGTATTATGCTAATTAATCTTAATTACGAATGTGATTATGTGTTTGATATGATTTTGAGTGCTATTTATATGAATATATGTGGTTTTGAATTTTTATCTGTTCAGCGTAGGAAAACCTGTTTGACTTTCTGCTTTGGAATTTAAATTGAAGGCCCTATCGGCCACAGAAACCGAAATTGACTACGCCATTGTGATTAGCTTAATTTTTAGAGCCTACGGTAAAATTTAATTGAAAATTGATTCGGATCAAATTAAATAGATTAAATTGATGGTATAGTGCTCAATTAATTAGTAATAATGAAATGTGATTAAGAAAGAGCCTATAAAAGGGGTCATTTACACTCAACTCCTCTCTTTTTATTCAATTTGGCTGAGATTACTCTAAGAAAAGAGAGAGAGGGTCGGCTAGAGAGAGAGAGGGGGAAAACAATTGAAGATTTGAGCAAGAAGCTTGGAAATCTTGAAGAATAACTCAAGAATTGGCTAGAATTTGGGTGTTTGAAGCTCCTAAGTGAGTAAATTCATGGATTTTAGTTTGTAACTTGGTGAATTCAAAGTTGAATAGTGATCAAGAACATGAATTGAATTGATTATGATGAAAATGAGTTGGTTTTGATGAATTGGAAGTCAATATACACATGCATGTAGGAAATTGCCATGAATTTGTATGTTTGAGCTTGAGATATATGATCCATGTTGAATCTTTGATTGAAGTTCATGCTTTTGATCATCTCTTTATCATTTAGATTGAGAATGAGAGCTATATCTCACATGCATGTACAATTCATAAGAGTATGAGTTTTGAATACATGAATTTGTTATGTTGGAAATGAGCTTGGGGTAATTTGGAGCATGCATGTAATTAATTCATGTGATTTGAACTCCATAATATGGTGAATTGGTGATGGCATCATTTAGTAGATGTATATGGGAACTATGAGTCATAAAATGCAAGATATGTTGATTTGAAAGCAAGTTTGAAGCTCAAAATGGTTGCTGGAAAACCCAGAATTTGGCATGTCCGCTCGAGCGGGGAAAGCGCTGCTCGCGCGTGAAATACGAGCTTCCAGAATTTTTGCAGACATTAATGTCCGCTCGAGCGGGGACATTCACGCTCGAGCGGGGAGCCATGTAGTGTGACCTTCAGCTCGAGCGTCCGAATTCACGCTCGAGCGTAAAAATGAGGCAACCAGTACTTTTACAGACCAAAGAGAGTCCGCTTGAGCGGGGAACCCTGTTTCTGAAATTTTGTAAAGTTGAATTGAGTTTCATTTTCCGTTCTCTTCCATCTCTAAGCACTCTTAGGCATGCATTAAGCATTGTAAATGAGTTAAAAGGATAAGAACGAAGCCTAAAAGGAATATATGAATTAAGAACGGAATGAATTGTTTGTGACCCATTATGTTCATGAAATGTGTAGGGTCAAGCACGAGGGCAAATCCACCGGCAGATCACTGTGAGTAATATCTTAATAAAGATATCTGAAGTATGTTATTTGTCCAATTGCTTACTTTCATATAAGTCTTGTAAGTTTGTTACATTGAATTGGGGACAAATATTTGTTATGCCATATGATTGCGCCAAAGGCCGTCTGACATGAATGATAGTTTGACATATGAATGATTGGGCCAAAGGCCGTCTGACATGAATGATAATCTGACATGAATGATAGTCTGACATATGAATTATTGGGCCAAAGGTCATCTGACATGAATGATAGTCTGACACGAATGATAATCTGACATATGAATGATTGGGCCAAAGGCCGTCTGACATGAATGATAGTTTGGTATGAACGAGTGGGCCGAAGGCCGTCGGATATGAACGATTGGGCCGAAGGCCATCGGATCTGAATGATTGGGCCAAAGGCCGTCGGATACGAACGATTGGGCCAAAAGGCCATTAGACATGAATAGATGGGCCAAAAGCCGTTTGGTATGAGTTAATTGGGCCCGAGGCCGTTTGATACGTCTAGAACTTTAGTCGATTGACACATTAAATAGAAACATGAATTGGGCCCAAGGCTGTCTGATGTAACTGTTTCAAAGATTGTTCATGTATCTTCCTTATTTGATATTATTCACTAGGCTTTCGCTCATGCTCATTCATGTCTATGTAGGTGAGCCAAGGGACGTCCAAACCCAGCCTCGGTGAAATATGTGAGAAACAATCAAGGTTTTGGAGAGTCAGACCAAATGTCTCACGCACGAGACTTGTCTTCGCATCTTTTGTTCTTTTGATATAGTTTTGTTATGTTGGCGAAAACATCGGATTACCTTTATATATAAATCTTGGGTTTGACTGACTTAGACTTGAATGATCCTGTGTATGTACAGACCTTTGTGTTATTGTCCCTTTGATGTAAGTTATTAACAGGTATATATATATAGATTGTTATGATGTGTCATATAAGCACAGCTCTATGGACAAAACTTTTAAATTTGCTTCCGTTTGGCCCCTTTACTCTGATGAGATATGTCTTGTTTGGTCTGAGGCCGTAGGTAATCCCTTGATTACTGACCGGTTATGTCCTTAACCCATAGGGGTGGGTTCGGGTCATGACAGTAGTAGATTTAACATAATCAGAACGAGCAGATTTAATAGGATTAGGAGGGTAAGGGGTAACTAATTGAGAAGAAGAAGCAAATGGATCAGTAACAAGTGCAGATGTATAGCTAGGTTTAGGAATATTACCAAGGACTTGGTAACGGTTGACTAATTCAGCAGGATGGTATCTGGTGACTAATTCCAAAGGAGGAACTGGTTGACTAGAATGAACAAGAGCCTTGCTAGAAGGTCTCAAGGGTCTCTGGGCAGACATCTGTGAATAAAATAGGTAGACTGGAATTAGCATCCATTGAGGATATCTAGTTTACTTAAATGATAATCAGCACAGTTAATGAAGTGAGCAAGTGAATGACAGAGACTAAGAATTGTATGAAAACGAATAAATTGAGCACATTTAGTGGATTTTTTTGGCTAATTTGAGGTAAGCAATATGGTGAGCAATTTGGTGAATGAGTAATCTGTAATGGGTGACATGTAATTTATAGTAGGAAATAAAAGGAGTTGCCATCCTTTATCCCCCTGTAAAAATTCTCGGGTAAGAAAGTCAGGAATAGAATTTTGACTACTAGGTATATATTCAATATCAAAATCAAAAATAGTTAAAATAGATTGCCAAAATTCTAAAATGTTTATATTAGTTGCAATCTAAAATGTTTATAATTATAAATAGATTGCAAATAGATTACCACAGTTGCAATCTATTTATAATTATATTTTTAATTTAATATATAATTTTAAATTAACAACACTAAAAAAATAATTTATAAATGTTCAAAAGACTATTTTACCATTTTCCAATTGTTTATTAAGTAATAGCATGACGGTAAAATGGACATTTCACACATTAGTCCCATTGGAGGGTATCCCATGGAAATAATCCCACCCCCCCTCCCCTCCCCTCCCCTCCCATCCCAAGATACAATAATTCCTCATATGAGGGACTAACAGTCCGGAGGGACTATTAATCCGGAGCAAAAAAATTGAACTAAACAAAAATAATCCCTCAAAACAAACACACTCACAACACAAAACATATATACATATAGGGGGAGAGAGAGAGAGTGAGAGAGAGAGTGAGAGAGAGAGAGAGAGAGAGAGTGAGAGTGAGTGTGTGTGTGTATATATACCAATGAAAGATAAGCACTGACATTATATGGAAATCGAGCGGTGTGGGCAGCGGAGATATTCTGAATTCTGGGATCTGGGGGAGTTGTACAAAAAGAGAGGATGGTAAGACAGACAGACCATGGTGTGAGTAGAGCAGAGAGAGATACCATAACACGGATGAGAATCTATAATGTTAGACTTAAATTCATATCGCCAATTTAAACTACTTAAGCTTGGTTAATAATACAAGAGTCTCTCTACTCATTATCAATTGGTTTTGAGTTGAATGTTTTAGTATGGTATAAGAGTTGGGTCTGAGTGGGCCTCTCACATTATGTGGTACAAACGGTCGATCTCTCAATTGGACCTCTTAATTACCTCCACGTGTTATCGGACAACCCATAAGGAAAAATGTTAAATTCACATCGCCAATTTAAGCTACCCAATCTTGGTTGATATAATTCAAGAATGCAAGAGTCTCTCCACTCATTGTCAGTTGATTTTGAGTTAGATGCTTTAACAGGGTGATCCAAATGAAAAAATTAATCTATGATTTTGGACAAATTTACAATAGTATCTCAACTTAATATTTATTAGTTGAAATTACAAGATTTAATACTTTTTTTTTTTTTAAGATTTTAAAAGACAATATGATAAGTGTTAGGTGACAAGTAGTGTGGATTATAAGTCTCAAAACACTACCAAAAAATAGCCGTCCAAATATCGATTTTACTGTGATGTGATGTGTTTGTATTATTATTATTTTTGATTAACAAAATAAAACTTTATTGATAAGATTAAAAAGATACATCCTTACATCAAACATCAATAAAGATAGATCAAAAGAGAATCAAGCAGGATGCTATAAGTATCAAAGCAATACCCAATCATCCCAACTATGTTAGCACCATTAAAATTACCCAATCATCTCCAGCACCCATTATCCATGGTTAAAGAGAATTCAACCAAACAAGCAAGAGAAGTAGTTAGAAAAAAACAAACAGAACAGGCCAAACACCAACTACACCCTAAAACCTCTCACCGTTGCCAAGTTAAACACTAGATCATTCACTGGAGAGACCACATCCTTGCACTTATATTTGACCCACAAAGCAATTATGAACTTAATGAGTTTCTTCAAAGATTCCCATCCGACTTGAATTCCATTAAACTTAAGGTCATTGCGAGCATTCCAAATTGACCAAACCATGGCCTCCACATCTTCTTTTCCAGCTTCCCAAATTTAAACCCAAACCCCCAGTGTGACAAATTTGAAAATGATTTTGGTGCAACCCAGCAAACATTCCACTATTCTAGTAATTCAACCCATATCCTCCATATCCAAGGACAATGAATGAATAGATGCCTCTCTGTTTCATCCTTCTCATTACAGAACAAGCAATTCACATCAGTGTTTGGAGGAATGACCCCATAGCTCTTAATCTTACAGCTGATTTCACCATATTTTCCCACACCATCTAAACCAACACACTGGACCTTGAGAGGAGCAATGTTATTCCAGATTAACTTAAACTCCTTCATCTTAGACCCCATATTTAAAATAAGCCAAGAATAGATAAAATTGAGAGAAAAAATACCTAAAGGATGGACCTTCCAAACTAATGAATCCTGCCTGCCTTGTGTTGGACCTAGTACATTCTCAAGCCAAGCTAATAATTCAATGTTGTGCTCTGTTTCCCAATTGAACAACTCCCTTCTATACTTCACATTACATCTTTCTGAATCAACACTGCCTACAAAAGCATCATTTACTGATTGACAACTCCTTATCTGATGACACCAGAAACAATCTTGGATACAGATCTTTTAAGCATCGGCCCCTCTACCCATTGATCATACCAGAATCTGCATCTCAAACCATTACCTAGAAGAATGGAAACATTTGATTGGTAGAAATTCAAGATCCCTGAGTTATCATTTGCAACTGATAATATATCACTCCAAACTCTTGACAGATTGCTTTTGTTATCCAAGAAAGGCTTCCACTAGCTGCTACTACCTTACACGCAAGGGTACTTGCTACAAAAGAAATCTTTCCACAGCGCCTTTTCTACTGCACCAAATCGCCACCACCACTTTGCGAGTAGGCATTGGTTGATAACCCTCAAACTTCTAATCCCAAACCCCCATGCCCCATACTGGTTGTGACATCTTCCTACCTTACCACATGCAACTTTTTCTTAAGGTCTGACCCTCCCTGAAGAAATAAGGCTTGGATCCTCTCCATATGTTTGACTACCCTTTCTGGAATTTTGAACAATGATAAGTAATACAATGGTAAATTTGAAAGGACTAATTTAATGAGGGTTAATCTTCCACCAAAAGATAGGAACTTCCTTTTCCAACTAACCAACTTCAACTTGAATTTAGAGACCACAGGATTGCAAGTAGACTTAAGTCTTGGACTAACACCCAGGGGTAAGCCCAAGAACTTGAATGGCAGCCTCTATTTGTTGCAATTTATGCCTCAGCCATGCTATCAAGCACCCCCTTCTCCACACCCACTCCCATTACTACACTTTTAAAATAATTGATCTTGAGGCTTGACAAAACTTCAAAACACCAAAGAATTCTTTTACACACAATAGATCATCCCACTCAGCATCACAGAATAATATGTTTGTATTATGATAATTAGCAATTGACACATACGATGCATGTGCAATTCAAATAAGTAAAAATAAAATAAAATAAACTTATTATATATAGTGTGTCACTCAAGTGATAAAAGTCTTTTTTGCCAGACCTAAGGTCTTAAGTTTGAGTCTTGACTCGCATCCTATTGTTTATCTAATTTTAAAGATTTCAAGACACGAAATGAAGCATCCCCTACTTTATATAATAACAATATAAATTCTATAGAAGTATATACAAGGGCAAAGCTAAAGAAGGACTAAGGGGTCACGTGCCCTCCTAGTTTTGAATTTTTTTTTTCTTTTTCATATGCAAATTGTGTTCTCTCTCTTATCTCAACATGCTCTTTGTTGGTATTTTTTCCATAAAAATACAAGAAAAATATATAAAATGAATTAAATAGAAATGACAAAACAATTATTATTATTATTATTATTATTATTATTATTAAAGAATGAAATATACAATAAACTATAGAACTAAAAAAAACACAAGAATGAACTAGATTACACCATGGAACATATTACAAGATAGATTCAAATGGACATATAAAATAATATACGAGAAATAATTTAAATTTAAAACTTTTGAAGAACAAAAGATAAAGGATGCAAATTGAAGTTTGTGTGATACCACAGTTACCTTAAAACAGATTCACCGCCTCCCAGTGGGTGCTGGAGGTACGCCGGCGTCTGTCTCCCAGGATACAACAGTCGAAACTAGCTAATGCAGAAGCACCTTCTGAATAACTTTGGCGAACTTGAGAATAGTTGCACTCTCTCTAACAAGAACCAAAGAAGAGGCTAACGAAAGAAGATAGAAAAAATTTTCTTTGGTGTAAAAAATCATCTCAAACTTTTTATTTCAAAACACTATCTCTATTTTCCAT
Organism: Camellia japonica; assembly: GCA_030407325.1. Lineage (NCBI taxonomy): Eukaryota > Viridiplantae > Streptophyta > Magnoliopsida > Ericales > Theaceae > Camellia > Camellia japonica. The sequence continues at coordinate 101,483,941 of JAPPVO010000002.1, read as the reverse complement.
CAAAAATCTCTCTAAAATTCTTCTTTCAAGTTGGAGGGGAAAGATCTCTATTTATACAAGTAGGGGATCCTAAGCCATGAAGATTATTCATCAATAGGGCCATCAAATGCCATTAACCAAGGCCATCAACTCTAACCATTAGAGATAGAGTTACAAAGGTTGAAAACTTATGGCTACTAATATGGTCATCAATTCCATCATCAAAAGATGAGAGTTACAAAGGTCTAAACCTTCCTTGTGCTTAATATATATAAATAAATATGTATATAATGATATTTGAATAAACCAACTAGGTGAGTCACAAAATGGATACTAATGTTGGGTCACAATCCGATCCAAACCCAATTCTCAAATACTTGCACAAGCTAAGCCCAACACAACATAGCTTAGCCCAAGCTTAGGATTAAGTCAAAGTCTAAGTCAAAGACCAAACCCAACACATGCACAAGCACAAGCACAAGTCTAGGCCCAGTCCAAACTAAGACTAAGTCTAAATCTAAGGCCGACTTTATTGATGCCCACTTTATGAGACAATTCTCATTCACAACTCAATGGTTTCAGCTCATTATTTTTATATTGTAATCTTCTCACTTGAAAGAATACAAAATCACTCAGACTAACCTCAACCGGCAGTTGGGTCCCACTTTAATTTCAAATTAAAGTTGCCGAAAAACTATTATTTTCCAACAATCCCCCACATGAATAAAATTGGTCGAATAAAAAAAAACGGACAACACTTAACAACAAGACTTGGAGAGAGAGCACGCAAAATAGCCTTGTATCAGAAAAGGTAGCTGTTGGCTTTGAACCTTTCATAGTAAAAGCCTATCAGATTTACTAGCTGACCAGTAAACGTGATGTTGTAGACACCCCATTTTTGACTATCCTTAAGACTTGGACGTCATCATTTGAACACTCGATGATCATCCATGCTCGTGTTCGTGTTCCCGGAGGTCTCAGCCGCGCGCCTTGCGTTAGGATCTCGCAACTTGTCTGTTTTTGTGCTTGGTTGTGGACCAAACACTTGTGTTTTTGCTTCTGAGGGAAGAGGGTGGCTTGTTGGCCATCCCCTCAACCCATCGGCCAAGGCATGATGCCATCGGCCTTGTGTTCTTTCCATTGGCCAAAAGTTTTGGCCGATCGGCACTCTTTTTGGTCGGTCGGCACTTATGTTGGTCGATCAGCCATATTTTGAGCCGAGACCTTTCCATCTGCTTTTTGTAGATATTTTCTGCCAGCTGTGACAGCTGGTATCCACAATTCACATCCTTCATACACGTGTATAAGGGGATTTGTTTCAAGACTCAAGCTTGCTCAACAAGCTTGAGAATTGGAATTCTATAAGAAGGGAGCCCCTCCTCCCTTCTCAGAGGTTCAGAAAATGGAGTCTTGAGAGATAGATATACATTTGTATCTATATCTCCTTGTTGATCCTTGTTTTGTGCTCTAAAGTGTCCTTTTGTCTTACTATTGCACACAAACACCTAGTAGAACACCATCATTTAGTTGCTGAGGTCCTTAGGAGTTGTTTTTAGTGTTCTTGAGCTGGTTTTGGCCAGAGGAGGCTGCTAGAGTAGTGTTCTTGAAGGTGTTCTTCAAGGGTGAGCTTCTTGCTTTTAAACCCCCATTCTTACTTAAGCTTTTAGACCTATTTGTATATTGTTTTAAGCTTAACTCTAAACTACAAAAAGTTCTGATTTTTTACGTTTAAGACCTTTGTTTAAGGTCACTTTTGTGTTTGGGATTGTTTACCCCCCCCTTAGGCCTTGTTTGACCTTGCTTTTGTGCCTTCTTTGTGAGCTTCGGGATCACCTTGTTTTGGCCTTCTCACCACTGAAGAGGGATTTCAGTGGTGGGGATGGTGTTTTAAGGTCCCAAAAAGGAGAGGGTCATCCCCTCTCCTTGTGTCTTCAATACTTGCCTTAAATGCCTCATGTGTGAGCATGTTTGTTAGGTTTGTTTTAGCTTGTATATTAGCATGTATTTGTGATTATTTTGCTAGGCTTACCACTGTTTTTGCTTGGATTGATCATTCCATGCATGGTTTATACACTTGTAGTGTAAATCACACACACTAGTCTTGTATGCTTCATGAAGTAGCATGTCATTCTAGCCTATGTTGTGTCCACTTCAGCATGTATTTGGTGTTGTCTTACCAGGTCATATCTCTATTTAGTTTTGGTGTGGTTAGCCTTTGCATGCCTCATGCACTTGTAGTGCATTTCCATGAAATTGCCTTAACATGCTTTGTGCTTTAAGCCATGTTTTTAGCATGATTTTGGCTTGACCCAAAGAAGCTTTTAGCCTTGTTTTACCATGCTTAAGGTCTGTTTGGTGTTGTTTTGGTCATGCTTGTATTGTTTTGTATAGCCGTGGTTCAACCTAGCTTGTTGGCTTTGAGTGTCCAAGTCATTAGTATGCATTGCTAGGACTATTCTTATGATTTGGCATCATTCCATATGAGATTTCAGTCCATGAAGTGTGGCCATACACTTCCATTTGTCATCTTCTCCATGCATTGGGAGGTTGATGTTTTATGCCTCACGAATGGATCATTGTGTATGCCTCCATGCTTAGGTCTTTGGGATGCCATCTAAGTGGGTTTTTGGTCTTGTTTTACCATGCCATAACTCTATTTTTCATTGGTTAAGTCATGTCATGTTTGGTTTTGATAGGTGTAGTATAACACCTCTTTTGTAGCCTTGCATGCCTCATGCTTTTGGACTTTTGTTCTAGCTTGTGTTGGCTAGGTTTAAGCTTTTTTTTGGCCCTATCTTGACCTGCCTTGGGACTATTTTGGGTGCCCTTGGCCCTTTGGGGCTTGCCTTGTGTGGCCATGGTTTGAGTCCCTTGGCTAGCCTTAAACTTTAGGCTTTCTTGCATGCTATACTTGCTTTGTTTGGTTGATTTGGCATCATTCCTCACATATTTTCAGAGCTTATTACATTGCCACGTTCTCATGTTTGTCACACCTTGCTCATGTTTAAGAGTTGTGTCTTGTTGCCTAGCTTATGAGCCAATTGGCATGCATGTTTGTTTTGCATTTTGGTACCATCATTTTAGCACTTTTGGCCACTGATTTGGGCATGTTTGAGAGCTGTCCATTTTAGTTTAAGCCCATTTTCGCATGTTGTTGCATGCTTGCCTTACATGTTGTCGCATGCTTGTTGCATACTTGGTACATTGCATGTTGTTACATGCTAATTCCATTACATGTTGTTGCATGCTAATTTCATCGCATCATGCTTGCATGTTTGCATAGCATTGTGTGTGCATGTCTTGCCTCTTGATCAAACATGATAGAGGTTGAGGTCTCTTATGTGATTTTGGTGCATTCATTCCATATTGAATTGCACACTTGGCTCCTTTGGCCATCATGCATTGGAATGTGTGATTGGTGGCCTGAGGGTCAAGAACTACACACCTTTGATCCTTAAACATGATAAGGGGTGTAGTTGCAAACATTTTCTTGCAAATGTATTTTCATACCTCTGTTTGTCCTCTGCTGCAGCAAAACAACATTTTACAGGAAAAGATGGCTAATCGGCTATCTGGTGTGCCGATCGGCTAAAAGTGTTTGGCCGATGACCTCATAAATGGTCGATGACACCTTTCCTTTGGCCGATGGCTTCACCATTTGGCCGATGGCCTCTCAGCATGTCCATGAAGTGGTTCTAGAGCATCACAAGACTTTTCACAGTTTTCAGAGGTGCAAAACAGTGCAAACAGAGGCAACATGAGGCATGGCAATAGATTTCCGAGCGAAACCGATCGAGCATGCATTTGTCCCTCTTATCGAGGCCGCTTTACTGTTTTTGTAGCTTAATTAATTTGTTTAATTAGTTAAGAGTTGTGTAATAATTAATTAGCTTGTCAGTTGATTAATTAGTTGATTTGTATTATTCTTTCAGACCCTCCGTCGAGAGGGCACAATTTTGTAATAAGCGTATGTGTGTGTGATGCATGTCTTCCAACCCCACGTCTTTCTCCCTTTTACTTAACCGCTTACAATGGTTAGTTTTAGGGCATATTTCATTTAGCATCCTTATGCTATGCATGTTTGCATCATTCATCTGTATTGCATGCACCGAGCTCGGCGCATCATACTAACTGCATCGTATTTCAATTCCTACTTGAATACATGTATCGAATTGTCGCATCTCATATGTCATCTTAGAATAGCCGAGCCTATTTCTAGTTACATTTTGCATGTGTTGCATTAGCCATTTTAAACATAGCTAGGATCATGCATGATTACTAACTAGCTATTGTTTTGGCTCGGAGTACTAGGTAAGCTTTTATGCTTTAGCATCTTGTATATGTGTGAGTGTTACCATGATAGCATGCTTGCCATGAGGTTATTTGCTTATATAAAATAATTGCCTGAATGCCTGTGGATGAAGGTTGGATTGCTTGAATTGGAACAATTCATTGAATCCTCGATTTAGCCTACTTACGAGTAGCAAACTTCAAACCGTTTTTCAAACAACAAATATGCAATGCTTTGTTCCAAATTAGGCGATCTAGTCTATACTTGTGTGTTGTGCGCATCACATAGTAATTCTAGCTAATAACTGGAATAAGAACGCATGTGTTTTCAAAAACAAGATATCATGCTTAGTACAGGCCGATCTTTGATCGGGCGAGCAGGGGTGCTCATTGCATGACCTTCCCCTCTCGTACGCAAGTTCCCGAGCCGAGGCAACTTTGGTGATGACAGACACGTGGCCTTAGGCAACGAGTCAGGGTTTCCTAAATCCCCCCAAAATAAATATTTAGGTGGCGACTCTGTATCTGGCAAAACAATCCATGTTTGGCACTTCTTTACAAAAATCAGTTTTCCAAAACAATCCATTGCGGTAACATTCGCTAAAGACCTTAACCCCATTCCTCTTGACGACTTTTTACTAACTCACAATTTAACCTTTTGGTTAGCGGATCCACAATATTGTTTTTAGAATTTATATAGTTTGTAGTGACAACACACGAGAGTAGTTGTTGTATAGAATTATGTCTTCGATGAAAATATCTAGACCTTCCATCTGTGCCCTATCAATACTTGATTGGTTGTCGCAAAATATATAAAATTACTAGCACAAGTTTTGATCAACATGGAATATCTTCAAGAAAACGGCAAAGCCATTCAGTTACTTTAGTAGCTTTATCTAATGCACTGAATTCCAATTCTATCATTAATCTCGTAATACACGTTTGCTTGGAAGATCTCCAAGACACGGTTGCAGCTCCAATTTAGAGAAAACATATCCACTAATGAATACGTAGTCTTTGAATCAGATATCCAGAAGGCGTCTTTGTACCTTTCTAGTATAACTAGATATCAAGTGTTATGCAACCCATTAGCCCGGTGTAGTGTAAATACCTTAGTACTCGCACAAACGCCCTCTAAAGATAGGCATCGGGATTACTCATGTATTTACTTAGCATGTTTACTGAGTAGGCTATACATGGTCTTGTACACCTCATCAAATACTTTAAACTTCTAATGACCTGAGAATATTCTAGTTAAAATACACTCTCACTATTATTCTCGGCCAAATGTAGACTCAAGTCCACCGGTATCCTCGACACACTTATATCTGATTTACTAAATTTCTCAAGTATTTTATCAACATAATGAGACTGAGAAAGTATAATACTGCCAGATGTTCTACTAATCTTAATACCCAGAATCACATCTGCAAGGCCATATCTTTCATGTCAAACTCAGAGCTTAACAACTTCTTGGTAATTCTAAACATCTTTTCATAATTACCGATCATACATACACAAAATGACATATCTATTTTGTCAGTGTCTTTGACATCCACACATTTGTCAATACGTGTTTATTTAAAACCCACTTGACAACATAGTGTAGTCAAATTTCTTATGCCGGTGCTTATTTCAAATAATATAATGATTTCTCAAGCTTACAGACTTTCCCACATTGTCCTGGAGCTAAAAACCCCTTTAGGTTGTTCCATAAAGATTTATTCAACTAAATCTTCATATAGGAAAACTATCTAAACATCCATCTTGATGTATCTCTAGGCTTCGCACAATTGCAATCACACTCACCATAATTGGTGATCATATATCAAAGTAATTCATGTCTTCTCTTCACCAGTATCCTTTGATAACAAGCCAACCTCATTGGCTTTCATTCACTTGCATCCCAAGGCTTACTACCTGTGCAAGATAAAGTTAAATTAATAACTTATTGCTAGAGAAATCACAACTTCAAAGAAGTTTTTAGCCTCACTAGCCACCATATAGGTTTAAGAAGATTAGACAAAAGAACTTTAAAGTCCTAGTCTTTTAACATTTTCTAGGCTCAACTTTTTTTCTCATGAAACCGTTTCTTCAATTCCATAATGGCATTCTTGTGTAAATTTGAATATCAGATTTGTCCACACAAAAAACCGATATGCACTATTATATTGTGCATAACCGTTGAATACAAAGTCAACAGATTTTAAGGCTATACTACCCGCTTGGGTTTAGGTATTGCCACCTTTTGCATGACACCCCCACATTTGTAGAATTTATACAAAGGCTTTCAGCCTTTCTGAAAATTCATGCAGGGTCTTTAAATAATTTCTTGTGTCACAATGATTATGAGACTCTCATAATCATATCATAGAAAACACATTCCCAGACGAATTCAAGGCACCAAACAAATTTGGTCCAACCTGTCACTCTGAAGCCAATAGCCTTACTATTAGGAAACACAGATCTAGTGTTCAATAGTCTACTTTTTGGAACTTCATAACATGGCCAGTAGTCTTATCACTAGGAATCACTAATTTCTTAGCGTGTGGCCAGTAGACGTTCCACTACTAGGATTCACAATGTTTTGACATATGATCAGTAGACCATTTCATTACTAGGAATCATCATGTCTTGACATATGATCAGTAGACTATTTTACTACTAGAAACCATCATGTCTTAACATATGATCAGTAATCTATTTACTACTAGGAACCACAATCTCATAATTGTGTAGCCAGTCTAACACCTCCTAGGAACCACCAGTTTTCTATCTCTGTGATCAGTGATCTTGCACTCACTATGAGTTACCAATTCAAGAATATATTCAAAATTATAAAAATTCAAAAAATACATTCACCCACTCTAACGGGTTGTCTCATCTTTGCTCTTCAAGCAAAGTCACATAGCAATCATACATGCTATAATTGACACAAGGATAACATACTAATTGCCTCTGATAAATTTAGAGATATCATCATGCAATCTTATGATTTCCTTTAATCACACGCGATCTTTCTTGATCTTCCTTTAAGAACCTCACAAGGTTTAAGGTTGTCAGGTGGAACAACATTTCCTATTGTCACCTCTTGAAGCCATTTCTGAAAAACCACAACAGAATTTCACTATTCTGTTTTTCCAGAAACTAAACTTAACACTAGAAAATCCCAAAGTCTAAAATTTAATTCAAAATTGATCTCACCACTTACCCTAGAATCGGACATGGTCAGGAAAGTTTTCAGGAAGACTAGAGGGGTCACATCGGTCCCATTTAAGACCCAGTTAACCTTAGACAAAACTTTCAAGAGCATGTTGACTCCTAGTCCATGAGAAACAAAGTTAGAATTAAGTTTTTCAGGGGATAAACTAGGTTAAAACAAACCAAGTTTACAAAACTTATAAGCAATTAAAATTTGCTATATCAAAATTACACCACTCATAAAAGTTAACCGGCACTTCCGAAACTAAGCCCGTTATTTCTGAATAAAAATCAGAAATATTTTAGCTAATGCTAAAAGTTGGTTTCTTTTGCCAAAACAAAACACTTTGGAAATAATCAAATTATAACCAAAGACTTTCTCAAAACTTGGTTTCCTACCACTTTGGGAATAAAAAGATTAAACTCAAAGACTTCTTCTAATCACAAAGGTTTGAAACCAAATTCATCTTAATTTCCATTTCTGAACCAATCAGAAATACTCTTTAGCCATGGCTAAACTTTGGTTTCCATTACAGAAAACCAAAACGCTTTGGAAATAATAAAGTTAATCCTAACGATTTTCTCTAAACCTGAAGGTTTATAATTTATCTCATTCCGCCTTTCCTTTCACTATGGTGAAACTATTACAAATTAGATATTAAAACCACTAGGAAATGCAACTGTTACAATTACAAATTATCTAAATCTGCAAAATCAAAGTTCACGGCTGTGTCTGAAATGGTCTGTTTAGCCAAGAATACACTTCTCCACTTGAAACCATCCTTTTGGATTGCCAACTTATCTTTGTATAAAATACAATACAAAAAATAAACTCAGAGACCTATTCCATGCAAAGGGAATGTGTACAAAACTTTATCCACATGGCCGCTAAACCTCCATGCTCACTGCTTATATACACACTTGGATACAAAATGAATTAATAAACCAATAACTCATATAATGCATATTACATAAGTAATTTAAACTATTACTCACATTATGTAATTCAAGCAGCTATAGATGTATTGCAGTTATAAAAATGTCATGAGATTCATAGCTATGAAATAATTACGTATATAAGACTATTATGGTCATGATACTGGCATTCCAGCCATCTAATTATGAACAAATAATCTTATAAACAATAGACTTAAATTTCAACAATACACAATAATGTTTGAGTAATTCACTTGATTATAGACATCAAGACATGGAAAGACCCATAACCAATACAACAATTAATTAATAGAATGCATACAAAGTAAAGACATTATAATGCAAAATGTTCCACCATGCACTAATACTCTCTTAGAACCCATCCACGTTATAATGTAACATAAATATTATATTAGAAAAACCAAAATTGTTTTGCTAAATTTTCTCCCAAAACAAACCTGTTTGGAGATTTTTATACCGTTGAAAACCTCTCGACTAGCCGAATCTCTTAAAATTCTCAACCAAAAAAAAAAAAAATCCAACTCTTTGTTTTTTCTAGAATTTAATTAATCAAATTAAATCGAAATTGTTACCAAACTTTCAAAACAACATACGAAATAAATCTGAAATTAACCTGAACTATAAAGTAAATAATTAAATTCACAAATATGTCCAAAAATCTGAAGATCCAAAATTCTCATCCATGCTTAGGTTATCTTGTTCAAAACAAAATTAGTAGTCTCATTTACTAATTCCAATTTATTTTATTTGTTCGTATTATATGTCATCCTTTCGCATTTAAGCAAACCTGTAGAGAAAGTTAGCTATAAAATAAAGCAAATAACAAACAAATCAAATAAATTAATAAGAATCTTAAGAAATAAAATTATTATTTTATCTTATCAGTACTTAGTAAATCATGCACTAACAACCAAATTACTCATGCAATAACAATTAATTAATATAAAATAAATTGCATGAATAAATTACTTGAAACAAACAACTCAAATTCCAATAACTCTAGGCAATTAAATTAATTTTAATTCTAAGAGTCACTAGAATAAAATTATAACAAAAACTAAATTGTTTTATCAAAACTATTTATAATGAATCTGTTTTAAGATTGTTGGCATTTTTTCATAAAAATACAAGAAAAATATATAAAATAAATTAAATAGAAATGACAAAACAATTATTACTATTATTATTTTATTGTTAAAGAATGAAATATACAATAAACTATAGAACTAAAAAAAAAACAAGAATGAACTAAATTACACCATCGAACATATTACAAGATAGATTCAAATGGACATATAAAATAATATATGAGAAATTATTTAAATTTAAAACATTGAAGAACAAAAGATAAAGGATGCAAACCGAAGCTTGTGGTGCCTCCCGGTGGGTGCTGGAGGTACGCCAATGTTTGTCTCCCAGGATACGACGGTCGAAACCAGCTAATGCAGAAGCACCTTCTAAATAGCTTCGACGAACTTGAAAATGGTTGCACTCTCTCTAACAAGAACCAAAGAAGAGGCTAACAAAAGAAGATAAGAAAATTTTCTTTGGTGTAAAAAATCATCTCCAACTTTTTATTTCAAAACACCATCTCCATTTTCCATCAAAAATCTCTCTAAAATTCTTTTTCTAAGTTGGAGGGGAACGACCTCTATTTATACAAGTAGGGGAATCCCTAGCCATGAAGGCTATACATTAATAGGGCCATCAAATTCCATTAACCAAGGCCATCAACTCTAGCCATTAGGGCTAGAGTTACAAAGGTTGAAAACTTATGGCCACTAATATGGTCATCAATTCATCATCAAAAGATGAGAGTTACAAAGGTCTAAACCTCCCATGTGCTTAATATATACAAATAAATATGTATATAATGATGTTTGAATAAACCAACTAGATATGTTACAAAATAGATACTAATGATGGGTCATAACCTGTGACGACCGGGTCTTTCTTTTCTTCTCTTCTTCCTTCCTTCGCTTCACCTTTTTTTTATTTTCGTTCTTTTTCGTTGGGCTTGAAACATCCGGAAATAATTTTCTAAATAAAGTTCTTGCTCTTGTTTTGTCCGGTGTTGAATTTCACTTGTTCTGGAGAGTGCGAGGTCAGGTCCGGAGTGCCCGGAAGCGAAACGGGATTTTTCTGGGTTAGGGCCAGGGCCGCACATGCGAGGTTGGGCCGCACGTGCGGAGAGAGAGGAGTTTGGGGGAGTTGCACACTGCCTAAAAGGCAGGTGCGGACTGAGGTGCGGCAGGACCACTGCACATGCGGGGGTGAGGGCCGTACGTGCGGGAAGGGCGTTCCGCACGTACGGGGATGGGTGCCGCACGTGCGGCAGTCTGGGCAGATCCGTGGCTTTGTTTTTTCTCTTTTTTTGGGCTGTTTGTATCTCATTTTAATATATCTCTCTCACTCTAAACCCTATTTATCGTCTCCTTCTCTCTAGAAAACATCATCAAACACCCAAAACACTTTGATTCTTGCAAATCTTGGGTCTAGATCATCATCTCTCTCTCTAAATCTTGAAGATCAAGCTTGAACTCCTCTTGGTGTTGTAGAAAGTTGAAGAATCTTTCATCAAAGCTAGGGTTTCATCTTCTCTCTCTCCATCAAGCTTGAGGTAGGGTTTTCCTTTGAGTTATATATATGTTTATGTAAAGTTTGTGTTGATTTTGTGAGCATCCACTATTATTTCAAAAATGGGTTTTGGTGGCTCAAGAAATTGATGATTTAGTGGAATAAACTCTATCTTTGTTTTCTTATATACATGAGTTCTTGACTTTTGAACAAACTTGGGTTAAGAATAAGGAGTAAAATGGGGTTTTACAAAAAGGTGGGCGATGTTAGCTTTTTTGTGAAAACCTAGAAGTTTGGAGGTTTTCTTAAATGAAAGGAGGTGGAGGTTCATATTGATACATATATAGATATATATACATACATTTATATACGTATTTATGGAGGCCTTGTTGTGAACCATGTTATATGAAGAGAATGAGAAAGGTGAGATGGTATGCAAATGAATACATATATATATATATATATATATACATATTTACATTGATTAAGGAATTCTCATCATATGAAAGACTTTGGGAAAATGGAGGTGATGTTTCTACATTGTGGTGGTTTGAAATGGTTAAATTGTTGGAAGAGTATGAAATGTGGTTTTATTGTTGTACATGGTATTTGATAATGATTGCTTGGCTATTGATGAAATGACATGGAAAGGGGAAAAATGTAAACCTTGAACCTCTGTGGAAGGTTGGCAGTAGTTATGGACCATATAGAGAGACATGTAGTTATGTGGGTAAGTATTGTATTGGCATTACTTAAGTTATGCATATCATGAAATTGTTTTTGAAAAGAAACTTGAAACTTCATCGAGAATGAATCATTGTGGTTGAAAATGTGGAAAGATCATGACATTGCATATTCATTCAATTATTACGTTTGCATTGTAAATTTCGATTGAAGATATTTAATTCATGAAACAAAATGATGTTGTAATGAGAACTACGAGTTGTGTTACGGGGTAAATACGGTGGTAAGTCCGATTAGGGGGGTGTAGATGAATTTGATAAGTTGGCCTGAGTGTCCATGGTGAAAGACTAGAAAACCGCGCGGATAGGTGTCGAGCCTGCCGGTTAATACCGGTAAAAATGACAGTTTGGTAGTGCTCATAGAGTTTACTTGCAGACACCAGCCTAGGGATTACCAGTGTCGTATTTACTGCCACTTATGTTTAAAACTGGATGTTTGGAAATTGATGAGATTAAAACTTTGTTAATGAAGCACAATGATCTTCAAGAAAAGCTTGGCATGTGATTATTTGAAATGGCATTGCACGGCATTACATTTGCATTTAATATTGGGTATATTGCATAAATGTATATACTTTGTTAAGGAATTCTCTACTGGGCTTTATGCTCACCCCTATGGGATTTGGTGCAGGTTAAGATGTGGTGGTCCTGCCGAGCTAAGGGCGTGGATATGTTTTGGTGAAGCATAGTCTTGCTTTTCTATTTATTGTGATCTTTTCGTAAGCTAAGGGCTAATGTGTATGGATTCAAGAGACCATTTTGTGTAACCGGGCTATTGCCTTAGAAGATGTAAGCCCTTAAGGGCATTTTATTTGTGTTGAGACTAAATGCTTCACATGCTATAGATTCATGTGTTCTTTTAATTCGTTGAATGTCTATCTGTAGACACCCCATTTTTGACAGCCCTTAAGACTTGGGCGCTACTGATGGTTTACTTGGTGGTAAAAGCTATGCAGGGCAAAGGTTCGATTTCTTCGGCAAGAGGAGAGTTAAATCCTAACCTCACACCCCATTTTGGACCAAAGCTATTTTGGATGGTTTTTAGACCTTAAAACCCTCTCTTTCAAAATATTTTTGAAATAAAGTTTCTACGATGTTCTGAGGCTGGCATTTTGTCAAATGTTGCGCTTTTCGGTAAACCGAGCAAGGACAAAGTGGAAATGAATGAAAGAGAGTTGAAATCTTTGAAAAATCTTTCAAAACACCTTGTTTAGGGGTTTGGAGTTGAAGAAAAGAGGAGAAGAGGGAAGAAACCTAGCTGACGAAGAAGTTGGGTATGAATCGCTAAGAGAGAGTCAAGCGGTCCTCGCTAAATCAGGCTTATCTGTCTATGCACTTAGATTTAAGCTATGAGGCCACCACCGTTGGAAAGCTTGCATCCAGGGATTCATTTTTCACTTAAGAATCTCCTAAAGCCGTGTCCGGATGGGGGAGATATGATTGGTTGAAGTTGGGCATCATTCCGGTTGGACCGAAACTGAGAAACCTTCACTAAAAGAGGGATATCTCTTAGCACACATGGAATTTTGAGGTGAGGCTTCCAAATTTGGAAAGAATACTTCCGGGGCTTCAATTTGGACACAAGAATGACCTGAAAAGGAGTTCATATGAAGGAGTTATGCCAATTTGAAGTTGGATCTGCAGAGCAGAATTTCTTGTCGGCCACAAATGTGTGCAGTCGGCCACAAAAGTAGTAGATTGACCAAAAAAGTAGCAGATCGGCCATCACAAGTAGCAGACCGGCACTAAATATGGCTGATCGGCCAAAAGTGACCCAAATTCATTTTTTTTTGAAGATATTTCTCTTTCAACTGTTTCCAGCTTGTGCCACCTGTCCCAAATCAGATATTTTCGACCAAAATTGATATTTTGCTATATAATGAAGCCTTATATCTCATTTTCAAGGGTTAGAACTTCTTGAGCAAGTTTTGAGAGCTCCTCTCACTAAAACTCCCTCTCTCTCTACAATTTTCAGAGTTTGATCTCTGCCTCTCTCTCTAAATCCTCTCTCTCTTGCTCTTTGGTGCATAGAAGTTCAAAGAAGTAGAGAAATACAACTCCTTTGCCTAGGCATCCTTCATCAAAGTTGCATATCCATGGGCTGAGGTCTCTTGGAACTAGTTTTTGGGCTGATAGATGGTCATTTGAGCCAAGAAAGAGGCCCTTTTGCTGCTGTGCTACAAGGGTAAGCACCTCTCCTCTTTTGTATTTGTTTTGTACACTTACTTCACCACCTTTGCACACTACTTTGGGGCTGTTTTTGGGGGTGGTGTTGAACTACAAAAACCTCTGTTTTTTCCTTTGTTTTTCAGTCCTAAAAGTCTTGGTTTGTGCCTTGGTTGGCTAGGGGGTTGTCCTTCCTTTTGCTCCTTGGCTTGTAAGGCCTTGTGAGCTAACTTTCAAACTTTTCAAACAACATCCTTTTGGCCTTAAAACCACTGAATTCCAGAGGAATTTCAGTGGTAGAAAACTTGTTTTGAGGCTCAAAATAGGAGGGGGTTGTCCCCCCTCCTCTTCTCTTGTTTGCTTGTATTGATGGCCCTCCAAAAGAGCATGTGTTTCTACCATTTTGAGGCTTAGTTCAGGCAATTTTTTGTGACTTTTAGGACCTTCCTTAACTCTTTCCATGGCTGGTTTGGTCACCATATGCATGATTTATACACTTGTAGTGTAATTCTTGCAAACTAGCCTTATATGTCTCATAAAGTAGCATGTTTTTGGCCATGTTTTAACATGCTTAAGGTCTGATTTATGTTGTTTTGGTCATGCATGCCATGTTTTGTATAGCCATAGTGCATTTTAGCTCACTAGCCTTGAGTTTCCAAGCCACTAGCATGCATTGCTTGGGCTATTTGCATGATTTAGTATCATTTGGAATGATATTTCAGAGCATGTTTCATTGCCATGCACTCACATGTTTCACTCCTTCAATGCTTTGAAGGGTTCATGCTTTATGTCTTAAAAAAGAGCCCATGTGTATGCCATCTTGCCTAGGCTTTTGGACCACCATTTCAGTGTGTTTTGGGTCTTATTTTGCCATGATATAACTCTATTTTTGGTTGGTTAGGGCATCCCTCATTTGCTTCTTACACTTGTAGTGTAAGTCCTCTTTACTAGTCTTGCATGCCTAATGAGTGAGCTTGTTATTCTAGCATGTGTTGACTTGGTATTAGCCCATTTTTGGTGTTAATTTAGCATGCCATAACTCTCTGATTTTTGTTGGTTAAGTCATCACATGCTTGGCTTTGGTAGGTGTAGTGTAAACCTCCTTATTGGCCTTGCATACTCCATGTTTTGACCCTTCATGCTAGCTTATTTTGGCCTTGCTCCATGCATGTTTTGTCATTGTTTTAGCATGCTCTAGGACTGTTTTGGTTTGCTTAGGCCATTTGCTTCATGTTTTGCATAGCCTTAGTGCAAGTCCCTTTGCTAATCTTAGGCTTTGAGCCTCATGCATGCTATGCTTATGATTATGTGTGTGATTTGGCATCATTCCTATCACCATTTCAGAGTATGTGGTGCTATCACATATCCATGCTTGTCACTCTTTAAGTGTGCTTAAGAGTTGCATTTTTATGCCTTAATCCTTGAACCAATTGACATGCATGCTTGTCTTGCCTTTTCATGCTTTTCATACCATCATTTCAGCACTTTTGGCCACTGTTTTTGACATGGCTGAGGTCTGTCCATTTTTGGTTTAAGTCCATCTTCGCATGTTGTTGCATGCTTGCCTTGTATGTTGTTGCATACTTGGTACATTATATGTTGTCGCATATTAGTTCCTTTGCATGTTGTGACATGGTAGTCCTATTACATTATGCTTACATGCTTATTGCATGCTCGCTAATTGACATGTTGTTGCATGCTCATCCATCTTGCATACTTATTAGATTACATGTTGTTGCATGTTTGTTATTGGTATTGTTGTTGCATGCCTATTACATTGTATGCATGCATGTTTGCATGCTTAGGTTGCATATCGCTTGCTTGCATCCTCATGTTGCATTAGCTTGCTTGCATGCTTAGGTTGCATTGTATTGTGTGTGTTCCCTTGCCTCTTGATCAAGCATGATAGAGGTTGGGGCCCCTTATGTGTTTTGGTGTGCATTTCATTTGATATTAATTGCACATTCGACTCATTTGGCCATCATGCATTGAAATGCGTGATTGATGGTCCGAGGGTCGAGAACCGTACTCCCTTGAGCTCATGACATGGTGGGGAGGGTGGTTGTGCACACATTGTCTTGTAAATGTATTGCCATGCTCTGTCTGTCCTCTGTTGCAGCAAAAGAAGCAGTCAACAGAAAGGGATGGCCGGTCGGCCATCTTCAGTGCCGGCCGGCTACAAATTGTTGGCCGAGAGCCTAATTTTTGGTCGATGACCAGTTTTCCTTGGCCGATGGCCCTATCTCTTGGCCGATGGACTCTCAGCATATCCCCAAGGTAGTTCAGAACTGTCACAGAGGTTGGCATAATTTTCAGAGGTACAGAGCAGTGCAAATAGAGGCAACATGAAGCATGACGATGGATTTCCGCGCAAAGCCGTCCGAGCATGCATTCATCCCTCGTCTCGAGGCCATTTCAGTGTTTTAATAACTTAGAATAGTTATTTATTTTGATTTGGTTGTGTAATTAATTAATTAGCTTGTTAGTTGATTAATTAGTTAATTTGTATTATTCTTTCGGACCCTCCGTAGAGAGGGCGAATTTTGTAATAAGCGTGCGTGTGTGCGATGCATGTCTTCCAACCTCCATTTCTTTCTCCCTTTTTACTTACCTACTTTCGATGGTTAGTTTTTGGTCATATTTCATTTAGCATACCTTATGCTCGCATGTTTGCATCCATCCATCTATATTGCATGCACCGGGCTCGGCGCATCATACTAACTGCATTGTATTTCAATTCTAAGTTGAATACATATATCAAATTGTCGCATCTCATATGCCATTTTAGATTAACCGAGCTTATTCTAGTTGCACTTTACATGCGATACATTAGCCATTTTACCATGAACTAGGATCATGCATGATTTCTAATTAGTTTCTTGTCTTGGCTCGGAGTACACTGTGAGTGTTTATGCTTTAGCATCTTGCATGAGTGTGGGTGTTAACATGACAGCATGCTTTCTATGAGGCTAATTGCTTATATGATATAACTGCCTGAATGCCTGTGGGTGAAGGTTGGATTACTTGAATTGGAACAAATCATTAAAATCCGCATTTTAGCCTACTTGCGAGTAACAAACTTCAAACCATTTCCAAACAAACGGATATGCGATGCTTTGTTCCAAATTAGGCAATCTAGTCTATACTTGTGTGTTATGCGTGTCACATAGTAATTCTAGCTAATTAACCGGAATAAGAACGCATGTGTTTTCAAAAACAAGATATCATATTTAGTACAGGCCGATCTTTGATCGGGCGAGCGGGGGTGCTCATAGATGACCTTCCCCAATCGTACCCAAGTTCCCGAGCCGAAGCAACTTTGGTGATGACGGACACGTGGCCTTAGGCAACAAGTCAGGGTTTTCTAAATTCCCCCAAAATAAATATTTAGGTGGCGACTCTGTATCTGGCAAAGCAGTCCATGTTTGGCACTTCTTTCTTAAAAATCAGTTTTCCAAAACGATTTGCCGGATTTGGACTCTTTGGTGATTTATCGGTCTCGCATTGCACTTTGCGGGATTAGATTCAGAACCGTGACATTTGAGTCCGAACTGTAGTAGCAAAGCCCAAGGGCGCGTCTACAATATCGCAGGTGAAACTTTTGTATTTAACCCATTTATTATTCATGTGATGTTGGAAGGATTATTGTCATTGATTAGTGAATGTTCATTAGTATGGATAGTTCATGTTGAAACATTTCGGGTTGTTACATAACCCGATCCAAACCCAATTCTCAAACACATGCATAAGCTAAGCCCAACAAAACATAGCTTAACCCAAGCTTAAGATTAAGTCAAAGTCAAAGACCAAACCCAACACATGCACAAGCACAAACACAAGTCTAGGCTCAGTCCAAGCTAAAACTAAGTCCAAATCGAAGCCCAACTTTATTGATGCCCACTTTATGAGACAATTCTTATTCACAACTCAATGGTTTCAGCTCATTATTTTTGTATTGTAATTTTCTCACTTGAGAGAATACAAAACCACTCAAACCCATCTTAACCGGCGGTTTGGTCCCACTTTAATTTCGAATTAAAGTTGCCGAAAAATCATTATTTTCCAATACTCTTTAGCTGGGAATTTTTTCCATTTTTTACAACAGGTAATTATTTGATACTCTGGGAGTATCATATGGAATTATTTATGTGGGTACTCTAAACCATTAGTGTAGCGAAAAATCTAATGAATTGAACATAGCAACTCATCATTGACAAGTAATTAGGACAGAATGGACAAACCACTTATGCTCCATTTGATTCATTGCCCTGTTTTAATTTAGCTTCTGATTATATTGGTGTGTATTGATGTTTTCTAATAATGATCTATGCACAATTCTAGGATCCTGAAATTTTTCTCAGCTTAGTGTAATCTAAGCCTCGTATAATTTGTGTAGGAAATTGATATATAGCAGTTGACTCCAAATAAAATTGGAAACAACTTCTATGGAAAGTCAAATAAATAGAAAATGGGAAACTAATTGCAAATTAGTTCACTTATCCATAGTATTATAATTGTTTTATATGTCTGTGTATAATATATGTAACTTTGTATGTATATCTAAATGTTTGTTTTGAATTTTGGTATTCTACTTCAAAATTAGGAACCTGTTTTATTAATTGATTTATTTATGCGTATATTTTAGGAAATTTAGTCGAACACGTCTGATATAAATCTATAGTTATTGCTTTTGATTCACAGATACAAAGGAATTGAAGCTAGTGTTTCATCAATTCTTCATTTGATTACTACTGTTTAGATTCAAAATTATAGGTGTAAAATGGAATTGAATAATAGATGGGATTAAAAACATAGTTCAATTGTTATTGAAATTGAAGGTTTATCAGGTGTTCTGGTTGGTTCTAGAACTTCTATTCTCAAATCCAAAAAAGTTTATTTGGATTATTTTTGCTGAGAGATTCATTAATCCGATAATAAAACTTTTTTTCGATTTCCCTTGCAATTAATTGGATTACCTCTGGACATAGATGATGCATATATTATGGTAGGCCTTAACAGGGCAACTTCTGAAATTTGTGCACATTCATGAGTTACACAACTTGGTTACCAATTTGAAAATCTATCCACTTTGTTTATGCTATTTCTTGTAAAGTCTATTTGATCAACCATATTTTTCAACTTATGTAATTGTATGGAAGTAATCTGGTATGAATGGTGTGATTTTGCTGGTGTTTGTTGTGTGAAGCAACAGTTATAAGTACAGATTTATTTAGTCACATAATAGTTTGAGGATCAAGTGCTTTAAAGACCTTATTCGGTGCCTCAAATTATCCATACACTAACTTATGCTTTTTGTAATTTGCTATATTTGAATAATTGTTTTTTTTTAAGACTTTGATAAGCTATTTTGGTGAGTTGGGCTTGAAAGTTAAAAGAATATTAAAATAGACTTAAGAGTTGATCCATTAACTTATTATTTGCGTTTTGCCATGTATCTTATTTATGTCTAGCCCTGATTTGTTTTGCAATGTTTGAAATAGTTAGAGTAGTTATGCATCTCTTCCTTATCATTATTTCCTTCTATTGATCTTCTTAGTAAGTTAATAAGATGAAAATATGTTTGTTGTTGCTAGTGATTAATTTGGACCCCAGCCAGAGGAATAATCACTTGACCAGGCCAGCGAGTTTCCAAACATTTCCATGGTCACTATAAATGATCCCCCAACTGAAAGTTGTAGATTTGGGATCATGATTGGGCCATACTATGGCGACACTGAAGGAAGATTTGACTCCTATCTTAAGATCATTGTGTTTGGAAGCATTTCCTTTTTTCCTTTTTTTTTTTTTTTTTAACAATTCTGTGAATCCAATTTTTTTCTTCTTAATCTCCATGTCAGTAGTTTTCTTTGATTTCTAGAAGTTGTTGGCTTGTGGTTTACACATTTTTGTTAAGTTTTTTTTTGTATTTGAATGTTAAAATGATGCTATTGTCAAATTATTTATTTGTTTTAGATGAGTAGTGTAAATTTGGAATTCTGGTTTGATTTGGTTCAATTAATAGTTTTTTTTTTTTTTTTGGTGGTAATATTGTTTGATATTGTATGGAGTAAAAAATGATTTTGTAATGATGTAAACTAGTAAAATATGTTATGAGATATTGAAACAATGTAATGAATGTATATATATTAAAAATAACATTTTACGGTATATAAAATTACGCCGTTAAAAGTGTAATGATTTATGACATGCAAAAGAATGTTGTAAAAGATTATATACAACATACAAGGTCTGTCATAAATATATTAAAAATAACCTTTTACAGCATCCAAAATTATGCTGTGAAAAGTGTAATGATTTATGGCATGCAAAAAAATATCGTAAAAGATTATATACGGCATACGAAGTATGCTATAAATATATTAAAATTAACCTTTTACGGCGTGCAAAATTATACCATGAAAAGTATAATAATTTATGACATCCAAAAAAATATCTTAAAAGATTATATACATCATATAAAGTATGTTATATATATATATATATATATATATATATATATATATATATATATTATTTTTATTTTTTTTATGTTTACAACCTTACATGTATGCCGTAAATGATAGTTAGCTTTCCACAACATGTCTTGTAAAGACATTTGTGTGCATCTGTGAAAGAATTTTTACGACATGCATTGCAAGCTGTAAAAATCCAATTTTATTGTAGTGTGTGATTTTTAGGCTTTCTTATGAAATGACTATTTCATTAAAATAGTAAAAGATGATTCCATTTGTAATATATTATTTTTTTAGTTTAACCAAACACAGGAATAGATATTTTGATGTTAGGTTTCATTTTATTTCATTTCATTCTAGTAAACCAAACACTATCTTAGTATAAATTTTGTTTCTCATGCCAAGAGCACCATCCCATAGTACTCTAAGACCACCTAATAATTTTCATTCAAAACACATCGTTTATAAGTAATACCATCTCTCTAATATTTTTCTCTCAAATAAAAATTAAAGATTTTTGATAATGATTTGTGCTATAAATTTGTGTTTTTATTTTCTAAAATTAAGAATGTTAATATGTATTTTTTTTGTGCCAAAATTATAAGAGTAATGTTAGGTTTCATAAAAGAAATATCAGGAAAAACTTTATGAAGATTCTCCACCCTTGGATTAATTTATGGTGTTTTATTATATGTTATGCAATCATATACACTAAATTACAATCTATCAATCGTAAAGCAATATAAGACAAAACTAAATTTATATTATTTGCAAACTAAGATTTCAAAATTTAAACATATTTAAATTAAGGTAAGCTATTTTTCTTGTTTTGTTACCTATATGTAATCACATACACTAAGTTACAACCTATCAATCATAAAGCACTATATGAAAAAACTAAGTTTATATTACTTCAAAACTAAGATTTCAAAATTAAAACATACTTAAATTAAGGTAAGCTCCTTTTCTTGTTTTGTTATCATACTAGATTATTTTTTAAAGTTTCATGAATCACAACTTAAACAGTAACTCACAAGTTAAAACATATAAAATCAGATACCCCCCCCCCCCCAATCTCTCCTAATTGGATTAGGTTACACCTCTCACAAGAGTCCTAATTCATCCAACCTAGGAGTCTGTCATCATCTAGGACTCTAGCCCTTCTCTGAATATCTTAGATTCCGGTGTGATCACATCACACCTCAGCCAATCATCGTTACCCACGTGTAACCTCGGCTAACAATCTAGGCCACATGGAAACTCATAAATTATGTCCCCATAATTGCCCATAGGTCCTATTACCTCAGCGATATTGAGGTGATGGGACCTACACTATCCGATTTTCTACCATATCGGCTAAGCAACATGGTAAAAGATGTTCCTCTAACCGAGATCATGACTCATCAGCTTTAGAAACACTTAACTTCAACATTTTCCTTCCCAAACCCTAAGTCTATCATCCCAACTTCCATGACAACGTGGCACCAATTGGAGCTAACTGCCTACCTCCTAAGCAACTTTGTCAAGATCAGTAGTCACAATTTAGACTTTAGCATCCTTGACTGAAGTTCATGACTTCAACCATATGTCTAGATCGACTAAACTTTAACACTTAAGGCTAACTTTTGTTGCCTTAATTGCACCGAAGTCTTAGTATTCGTTGCCTCAACTTTTCCTTTACCCACTTGTTTAGCTCGACTAAACTTCGCACGGTTTCTCAATAAAATATCACTTTTACTTAGTTCAGCTCTGCCTTCCCGGCAAGCCTAAGTTAAACGCACAGTTTTTCGTTAGAATATTACTTTAACTTTGTTCAACTTTACCTTCCCGGCAAGCCAAGTTAAACGCATAGTTCCTCATTGGAATATCACTTTAACTTAGTTTAGCTCTACTTTTTCGGCAAGTCTAAGTCAAACGCACAGTTCCTAGTTGGAACATGACTTTAACTTAGTTTAGCTTTGCTTTCTCTGCAAGCCTAAGTTAAACACATAGTTCCTCATTGGAACATCAATTTAACTTAGTTCAACTCTACCTTTCCAACAAACCTAAGTTAACTCTCTCAGGGGTCATTTCCCACTTAGGGGTCATTCCATTCGATCAAGGGTCATTCCCTTAGATTTATTCTAACCCTTGGCTAAGGTTATCGATGTCATTAAAGCCGAGCTCCAAATTTTGTCAAGCCACATCCAAGGCCTCGACAATCCCTTGCCGTCAAGATTTTCTAATCTCGAGTAGGCTTTGTTTTTCTCAACTCTGTTCACCTTAGAAAAGCTTTGATCATCTCAAAATTACTTACCTTGATCGAGCTCTTTTCATTTCAAATATGTTAACCTAGGCTGAGGCCTTCTCCTCTCAAATCTACACACCTAGGTTGAGGCCTTTTCTTCTTGGATCTACTTAATTAGGTTGCGTTTTTCACTTATTGGACATGCTTGCCTAGGTCGAGGTCTTTTTTTTCGTGGACCTTCTTATCTAGGCTGAGGTCTTTTCTTCTTGGGTTCACTTACTGTGACCCTAAGCCTTCAGGCGCTTGCAAGCCTCTCGATGATGAAATAGTCATCTTTAAAATGTTTAAGGATGTTCGGAGTTGTTGTGTAAACCTGTTTTGGCCAAAAAAATCAACTTTTTACAAAAAGATCATTTTACCCCTGAACCCGTTTTTAGCCAAAAACTAACCTTTTAACCCTGGGAAAGAGAGATAAGCCCGATTGTGTTTTGATCAAACATATTTTCCAAAATTAGTGGCCAATTTTCTCAAAAACATTGATCAGAACGCAATTCAGGCTTATTTGTACCACAAGCAAGCTAAGAGCAAGGAACCCCGCACTTGTGCATGCATGCAGTGCGCATGATATTTGTGCGTGTGCACAATCATTGCACCTGTATACGAAGCTTGTGCATGCGTACTTTGAAGCGTGACATATTTATTTTTGAAAATTCAATCTTGGTGTATTTTTTGTGGAAACAGTAGAAGGGGAAGAGATGAAACCCTAAAAGGTTTTCAGAACCTCCTTTAGCTTTATAAATAGATCCTCTCTCTCTCTCTCTCTCTTGAAAGGGGTTAAGAAATTGAAAGCTTTTGTGAGACTTTTGAGACCTAAACACCTTCTTCTCCCTTTCTCTTGCCTTAGCTCTAAAAATACTCTACCCACAAGAACTCTAGACCTCTGAAAACACCCAAGGATAGAAGAACTTCATCCGAAACTCGGATTTCAAGCTTGGAGGAAGCTTACAAGCAAGTGACAAATGCATAATTTCCCAAAAGTTGAAAAGGAACCTTGTATTCCTCCGGAATCAAATGCATAATTTCATGATATTCACAGAAAAAAAAGAACCTCGTATTCCTCCGAAATCAATTGTCACCCATGTTTTCCACAGAGAAACCAAATGGTGATATACTTATAGAACTCCTAAATACTGATATCAGTTTGTTACCCATTTCATTTTGTTTAAGTAATCGTACCTAGGGTTTCAAAGCACTAAAAATATTGACTGTACTAGTTACAACAAAATATTCATGATGACAGTGTAACATACCGGAGTAAAAAACACAACAAAAAGAAAAAAAAAATAGAGACAGTGAAAAATACTGGAGGCAATGGTGAGTGGGCCATCGGAGAGCACGAGCAAGGGGACGAAATAGAGACCGACACGAAGAGTGTGAGTGGAGATGGAGAGCAAAACAGAAATAGAGAGAGCTATAGGGAGAATAAGTGATCGAAATTGTATGTGGGCAATAGAAATGAGTTGGTGAGATTAGAGGGGAGACAGATACTGCCAATGTTGGGTGTTGTTCCGAATTTGGTAGGGAAATGGAACCTTAGGTGACATGGCAACCTTTTTATGTTCACTTACGTTTTCTTGTGAAATTTTTTACCTTTTTTTTGTGAAAAATTACATTTTTTCTATTGTAAAAACTTAGTCTTTTTCTGAAACCCCTCACTTACTCTTTTTCTGAAAACTCACGCCTTTTAGTGAAAATTTACTCTTTTTTGTGAACTTACTTACATCTTTTCTGAAAACTTACGTCTTTATGTGAAATCACTTACTCTTTTTGTGAAAACTTACGCCTTTTAGTGAAATCATTTACTCTTTTTGTGAAAGCTTACGCCTTTTTGTCAAATTACTTACGCCTTTTGTGGAAACTTACGCATTTTATGAAAACATATACCTTATTGTGAAAACTTACGCCTTTTTGTCAAATTACTTACGCCTTTTGTGCAAATTTACGCATTTTGTGAAAACATATACCTTATTGTGAAAACTTACGCCTTTTTGTGAATTACTTACGCCTTTTTGTAAAAACTTCCGCCTCTTTGTAAAATTACTTACGCCTTTCGTTAAAATTTACGCCTCCTTATGAAAATAGTTACGCCTTTTGTGAAAACTTACGCCTTTTTGTGACAAATTACGTCTCTTTGTGAAATTACTTATGCCTCCTTGTGAAAATAGTTACACATTTTGTGAAAACTTACGTATTTTTGCGAAATCTCTCACTCTTTGCATTTTGTGAAAACTTACACCTTATTGTGAAAACTTACGCCTCTTGTAAAATTACTTACGTCTGTTTGTAAAAACTTACACATTTTTGTGAAAACTTACGCCTTATTGTGAAAACTTACGCCTCTTTGTGAAATTACTTACGTTTTTGTAAAATTACTTACACCTGCTTGTGAAAACTTACGCCTTTTTGTGAAAAACTTACGCCTCTTTGTGAAATTACTTACACCTTTTGTGAAAACTTACGCCTCTTTGTGAAATCACTTACGCATTTTGTGAAAACTTACGCCTTTTTGTGAAATTACTTAAGCCTTTTGTGAAAACTTACGCCTTTTTGTGAAATCACTCACTTTTGTGAAAACTTACCCCTTATTGTGAAAACTTACGCCTCTTTGTGAAATTATTTACGCCTCTTTGTGCAATCAATTACTCTCTTTGTGAAAATTTACACCTCCTTGTGAAATTACTTACGCCTTTTGTGGAAATTTACGCATTTTTGTGAAATCACTCACTTTTGTGAAAACTTACACCTGATTGTGAAAACTTATGACTCTTTGCGAAATTACTTATGCCTGTTGTAAAGTTACTTACACTTTTTGTGAAATCAATTACTCTCTTTGTGAAAACTTACACCTTTTTGTGAAAATTTATGCCTCTTTGTGAAATTACTTACACCTTTTGTGAAAACTTATGCATTTTTGTGAAATCACTCACTCTCTTTGTGAAAACTTACGCCTTTTTGTGAAATTACTTACACATTTTTGTGAAAGTACTTACGCCTTTTCTGAAAACTTACGCCTTTTTGTGAAATTACTCACTCTCTTTGTGAAAACTTACGTCTTTTTGTGAAAATTTATGCCTTTTTGTGAAATTACTCACTCTTTTTGTGAAAACCTACTCCTTTTTGTGAAATTACTTACGCCTTTTGTGAAAACTTACTCCTTTTTGTGAATTACTTACCTCTTTTACGAAAACTTACGCCTTTTTGTAAAATTACTTAAGCCTTTTGTGAAATCACTTTTTTCTGTGAAAATTTACGCATTTTGTGAAAACTTATGCCTTTTGTAACAATACTTACACTTTTATCATATAATATATTATTTTATTTATTTTACCTGTAATATAACCTTTTTAGTAGGTCACCAATGTATAAGTTTTAATAAAATTTGGTATAACTAGTAACTTAAATTTGTATAACCCAAAACATAAAGGCTCCGTTTGTTTTCAGAGGTAGAATGGAGGGGATTTATAGTGAGAGGATTGATAGTGAAGGGATAAAGTAAAATTGTGTTTGTTTTGATGATAGTTGTTAGTGTAGGGATTGTTAAATTATTTTTATATAAAATAAATATAAAACAAATAAAAAAAATACAAAAACATTAAATATTAATGTTTTTAAAAAAATGCCCAATATGTAAAAATATTTAAATAAATAAATAAATAAATAAAAATTTTCAAAAAAAAAAAACAAATAAAATAATGATTTTTACTTAACAAAAAATTAAACATTAATGTTCAAAAAAAAAATGCCCAACATGTAAAAAATAAAATAAAAAATTTCTAATCTGGCGGACTATTTTTCTAATACCAAGTTTTGGAGGCCCAGCCGAATCCCCTTGAGAAGGTCCATCCGAATCCAGAGCTCACTATCAATCCCATCTCCATTTCTCAAAATAAACACAATATTAGTGGGTTCCACCTCACTACCAATCACAATATCCCCTCTAACTCTCCAAACAAACAGAGCCAAAATGTTCCTAATTGCTTTTATATTTTTTATTATTTTTTTTAATTTTGTAGGGGTCTATTTATAATTATTGAAACTTGGTGATGATTGGGCTTGATGATGCGGAGAGAGGTGTGTTGAGGTGTGCCTTCCGCTTGTGTACGGATAATTTAGGCTGCCACGTTTTGAGTGGAGGAAGGATTATTGTTAAATAAACTTTGTGATGACAATTTAATCAAGTTCGACACTTCATGGTTTAATGGACATCCCATTAAATGATGACTACATGGTCCAATTGGACCTCCCCTTAAATGCCTCTAAGAAACCTATATGACTCCTAAAATTCCCAAAGATGGAACCAGTATTAAAAAAATTATCAAGGGTGAATTACATTCTCTTTTATAGTTTAGGATTTGTGTATTTTGTTTTTAATCTTTCTATTGTGATACATTTAATATTAAATTTTGAATTTTATTTTAAATAAGACAATTGAAGATATTATTGTTATATTTTAGGGCAAAGTTGTAAATTTGATAAAATATAAAAAATAAATGTGAAAAAACTATTTTTGAATTTTCAAAAATATTATTTTTATCCACCAAAGATAAAATTATACAAAAATGATAAATCTTTTACATTTTTTTTAATATTTTTTTACCAAATTAATTTTTATATGTGTTTGGATAATAATCATATAATATTGATTGTTTTTGTTATTTTTTTTATGATTATCATGTAATAGATTATTTTATTTGTTATTAACAGATATATTTTTGATGGTTATCATATAATGAATGATTATTAGGCTTTTATATGTAATCAATATGTTCAATATATAAAATATTTTTCATTTTGGAGTTTTTGATTTAATGAATTAGTTTAATAATGATATCAAAATTGTCATCATGTTTATTTTTGAAAAAATAGAAACTAATTTAACTAAAATAAATATAAATAAAAAAATTATTTTTACCCTCCCAAAATATAAAATTATATAAAAATGATTTAAATTTTTTTCAAAAGTCAAATATGGCGACAATTTTGATGTGATTATTAAACTAATCCATTAAATCAAAAAATCCAAAATTAAAAATATTTCATATATTAAATATATCGATTACAAATTAAAATCCTAATAACCATTTGCTACATGATAACCATCCAAAGTATCTATTAACAACAAATACAACCATATATTATATGATAACCATAAAAATATATATATATATATATTAAAAAAACAACCAACCATTAAATGATTATCATCCAAACACATACTAAAAATTAATTTGGTATACAAATAAAATAAATAAAAATGTGAAAGATTTATTATTTTTATATAATTTTATCTTTGGTGGAGTAAATAATTTTTAAAATTTAAAAATAATTTTTTCATATTTGTTTTTGTCAAAGTAGTTTATATTTTATCAAATTGACAACTTTGCCCTTGAAATGGAGCAACAATATCCTCATTATCCTTATTTGAAACAAGACTCAAAATTCAGGGTTAAATATATCACAATTGATAGGTCAGGAACCAAAGTGACACAAGTTCTAAACTACAGGGACCGTTAGTATAATTCGGCCATTTATCAAAGAGTAATGTTAGAGATCCTAAAAGATTTACCAAAATTTCTACCAAATGTCTCACATGAGTATGAGACTCACATGGGACTCATATGTTGTGGGTCACACATCCATGTAAGACATTTGGGAGAAATTTTAGTAAATCTTTTGAGATCTCTAACATTTTCCTTTATCAAATAATGCTATTATTTATCTTTATTTTTTTATATATATATTACGGATCTCTCATTTCTTTGACCCACCTTCCAAAATTACACTTTATCTATATTGCTTAGGATCCCTAACCCTATTCTCAACTTTATCCTTGTTCTTGGCACCCCTAGCTTTCTCACCTCTCATTCTCCAGTAGCCCTTCCCATTCCATGCCTACCTATCACTCCAGCCTTACTCGACCACCTCCTTCACACCTTGTCGCCACCGAAGTTGCATCTCTAGTGGCTTTCTTGAATCCTCCATTCACAACCACTGCTCTCTGTGAAACAATGTTTTTAGTATATATATTCAATAAACAGAGAGAGAATATATAGATACACTTTACATCTATACAGATACACTCTACATCCCATAAACTAGGAAAATAATATATTCTAAAGGAAACTAAATATATCTAGAATCACACTAAATATATCTAGAATTAGTTACAAGACTATCTCATACAGCTCATGCCAACACTTCCCCTTAAGTTGGATATCTATCATGCCCACTTGTTGATTATACCATGGAACACATTTCATAAAACTGCTTTTGTGAGTACATTAGCTAGCTGGCTTTCAGACGGGACAAATGGAAATTGTATAATCTTTTGATCAAGGTTCTCCTTGATGAAATGACAATCAACTTCAACATGTTTGGTGCGGTCATGTTATACAAGATTCTGTGCAATTTCAATGGCTACCTTATTATCACAATAAATATTCATAGGACTTTATATTCAATCCCTAAATCTTTTAGTACACTTCTAATCCATAACAATTCACATACACCATGAGCCATACCTCGAAATTCAGCTTCGGCACTTGATCTCGCCACGACCTTCTGTTTCTTACTTCTCCGCGTGACAAGATTACCTTCCACAAAAGTAAAATAACCAGACGTGGACCTTCTATTGGTCTTAATGCCCACCCAGTCAGAATCCGTGTATCCTTCAATGTTAGGAATACCACTGTTTGAAAACAACACCCTTTCTTGGAGCATTCTTCAAGTACCTTAAGATTCGATATACCGTATTCATATGCTCTTCACCTTGTGTATGCATGAACTCACTTACAACGCTTACTGCATAAGCTATATCTGGCCTTGTGTGTGACAAATAGATTAATCTCCCAACTAATCGCTAATAACAACATTTGTCTGTTGGAACTTGATTGGGAAAACTTCAAGCTTATGATTCAATTCTATGGGCGTGTCTACTGGTTTGCAAGCAAGCATTCCAGTTTCGGTTAGAAGATCTACACCTACTTCCGTTGTGAAAGAAAAATCCCGTGTTTCGATCTCGCCACCTAATTCCTAAGAAATATTTAAGTTGCCTGAGATCCTTTATTTCAAAATTAGTAGCCAATATTCTTGTAATTCTTTCATTTCACATAGGTCATCTCCTATTAAGATCATATCATCGACATATACAATTAAAGCCGTTATCTTCCCTTCCTTGTGTTTTATAAACAAGGTATGGTCGAAATTACTCTACTTATAACCGAATGCCTTCATTGTAAAAGAGAACCTCCCAAACCACGCTCTAGGTGATTGTTTTAGACCGTACAATGGCTTTTTCAATTTACACACTTCACCTCTATATGACGAATTGCGTTTAGCTCCGGGTGGCAACTCCATGTAAACCTCTTCCTCTAAATCTCTATTAAGGAACGCATTTTTAAACATCAAATAGCTGCAGAGGCCAATACCTATTAGCTGCTATAGATATGAGAATACGAATTGTATTGAGCTTAGCTACCGGTGCAAACGTCTCTTGATAATCCACCCCATACCTTTGCGTATACCCCTTTGCAACTAACATTGCTTTATATCTATCAATATTGCCATCTGCTTTGAGTTTCACTGTGAACACCCATCTGCATCCAATTGTCTTCTTTCCTTCGGGTAATGGAACAATTTCTCAAGTGACATTCTTTTGTAATGCCTCCATCTCTTCGTTTATCGCCTTTGTCCATTTTAGATCTGTCAATGCGTCCTGCATATTACTAGGAATAGATATAGTGGATAATTGATTACCAGTAAATGCACACGATTCAGATAACCTATAAGACAACACATGGTTGCTAATTGGGTATTTAGTGTTAGCTTTAGGATCAGGTTCATATTGTTTTTTTCGAAACTCCCTATTTGATCTTTTTGGATATTTAGACATTGGCAATTCTGGATATATATGTGTTTCATTAGATTCTTCCGATACAGGGATTCGAGATTACCTGAGGAATGACATTCTGGGTTGAGTATTCAGTTAATGGTGTAGAAACGGACAACTCTAGAGATATTGATGATTCTGACATATGAGAAGTACCTGATGTAGTGTTTGGGAGAACTAACGCCTCACTTCAGTTTCCGGAAAATTATCACAGTTTTGTTGATCACAAGTCTGTTGAGCATTTTTCCTTAGCCGTTCATGAACTTCTTCTAAGTCCATAAAAACATCCTCTTCACTAGAACTCTCCCCTCAAAAGAAAAGGACCAGAAACCCCGCGAACTAATAAGGTTTGGATTCATGAAAAGATGCATCCAAAGTTACATGGATTTTTCGAGTATGAGGGTCATAGCGTCTATGTCCTTTCTGAAACTCAGAATAGCCAACAAATACACACTGTCTTGCACAAGGATCAAGTTTAGTTCGCAAAAATTTTGGGAATGTGAACATAGACATTACAACCAAAGACTCAAGGTTCAGATTTGGTAGGTGAAGAATGGAAAGTAAATATTGCAGTTTGTGTTAAGGGGTTTAAAAATTTATCACACGAGAAGGTGTACAGTTAATGAGGTAAGCCACGGATTTCACCGCCTCGCCCAGTAAAACCAAGGCATGTTCATGCCAAAAGAGATGCACGAACCACTTCCAATAGTTGTCTATTCTTCCTCTCTACCAAACAATTTTGTTACAGAGTATAGGTGTTAAAAGTTTGATAGCGAATTCCAAGATGGCTCGGAAAATTTGTCGAATGATGCATCTATAAACTCAGTACCGTTGTCAGATTGCAAAACACGAATCATTTTTTGATACTGAATGCCCACCATGGTATGAAATGCCTGAAAAGTTGTACATACTTCATTTTTTGTTCCAAGAAAAGACACCCAAGTCATTCGAGTGCATTCATCAATAAATGTAACAAAGTAACGAGCTTTAGACAGAGAAGGGATCCTTGCAGAACCCCAAACATCAGAATAAATGACTAAAACAGTTCGAAACTTTTATTTAAACTCAGTAAATAAGAAATACGATGGCTCTTAGCCAATTCACAAATGTCACAACGAAAATCCAAAGTATTCAGAACCGAAAAAAGATGTGGTCACAATTTTCGAAGATACCAAAAGAAAGATGTCCAAGTCTCTGGTGCCATAACCAGATAAGTGCTCTAGCTTTGTCTTCGCTACTAGTGTGATTGGCCTGAATTACTTTCAGTCCTTCATTTTCCAATTCCAAGTAGTAGAGTTTGCCCCGTCTAACACCATAACCAAGAATCTTCCGCGTTAAATATCCTGAAAAACATAAATGAGGGCCAAAAGGTGACAGTGCAAGAAAGATAGAGGTAATTTGGCTAACAACAAAAGGTTATATTCAAGGGATAGAACAATAAGGACTGTATCTAATGTGAGAGTTTTTGATAGAATGACAAAGCCCTCTCCAGTAATGGGAGATATACTACCATTAGCCATGGAGATAAAGAGATTGAGGAGAAGGAAAAATAGATTTTAACTGACCGGAGTCCCTAGTAATATGATCAGATGCACCTATATCAATAATCCAAGTATTATTCTTAGAAATTGCAGAGAACACAGGGGCCTTACCATCAATAGCTAACTAGGTAATGTTTGTTGTAGGCGTTGATAAATCTACCTCCGTAGATGTCACCATTGCCTTCCCGCTGAGCTTTTTCCGAGGTTTCTTGGTGAAATCCCACCACTCCGGATAGCCAATAAGTTCATAGCATCGTTGTTTCGAATGATCGGTTTCACCACAATGAGTACACATCAGGCCGCCAAACTTTCTAGTGGATTGATTACTTCGATTTCTTAACAAGCTAAACATGGTCCTGGGCGGGTATGGTTGGTCAGCAGTGTTGAGTTCTCAAAAATTTGGTGAGAGCAACCCATGGTCTGTCTCTGTTGGTATTCTCTCCGAACATACGTATACGTGCTCTCTAAATCAAGTTTCGGGTCTTTCTGTAAGGTTTCGCTACGAACCTGATCAAATTCAGAATCAAGTCCACTCAAAAAATGTGAACCTGAAGCCTAGTCATTGCGGAATGCAACTGGACCACCCCTTCAATTGTTCCTTCCTGAGAGATAGTCCCGTGATTAATTTCCTAGAAATAGCAACAAGTTCATTGTAGTATGTTGATAAGGGTCAACCATTTTGCGTATTGGAGAAGGATCTCTGGTTCAATTCAAAAATACAAGTTTTTTCGATCCATCATAGAAGGTTTTTGATACAGCCTTCTATATTGCCTGGGCAGTAGGGAAACGAATAAATCGCTGCATCAGCGATGGGCTCATTGAGTCAATAAGCCAACTTTTTACTTTGTGATTTTTGGTAATCCATGTTCCTAGATTGGGATCGCCGGCCGCAGTTTTCTTGCTTCGCCGGTGAGATATCCAGCCTTGTTACGAGCGCCAATACGTATCTCCATGAGTTGAGACCATAAGGAATAATTTGTCTCATTAAGTGCGATGCCGGTAGGAAACGCAGAATTGTCTTGATGAACAATGATCTACGGCGTTGGGGATGGTTTGGTTGTTGGAGTTGATACGCCTGGAGTGACAACCATTTGGACTCACAACAGATTGATGGTGGTGATATTCAGAATATACATTGTGGAAGAAAATTATGCGATGGTTTATTACAGAATGTCGTAGGATTGAAGACGCTCTGATACCATGTGAAACTGTTGGCTACATATTTTGTACAAGCCAATACAATTCAAACGTGGCAGAATAAGGGTATATAGGAAGAATTCAAGTCTTCGATCTTCATACACGTGGCAGTTAGTATTGGTTCTCACGTGATCTGAGTAGCATTGGATCAATAAAAGAGGTGCAAGGTGACGTGGCTTCAACGGTTACTCAGATTCAAATTCAAATATAGGAGGGAAGCTAACTGCAAGTGATGGCGTAGTGGAACTACTTATAAGGCAGCATGATCAACGATCATGGAGGAGAGCAGTTCGACGGTTTGAAGTGCAGTTCGATGGTCATCCTTGAGAAGTATAAATAGCGGGGAAGACCCCAGAAAAAAGCCCAGACTCAGATCATACAAACCAGTCTTACTTTACATATTTTCTTTTCCAGTTTTACATTTCCTGTTCTTTAAATTCCTGCTCTTTACATTCCTGCACTTTAAATCCTGCACTGCACTTCATTCATAGGAGTAGTTTCAAGTAGATTGTTGCTGTAAACCTCTACGAGGCTGAGTTGGATCATTGTAAGTTTTCATTCTAATGAAATACTTCAATTGCTCTTCATTTAACTGTTATTTTGTTTAATTTCTCCTAAGTCAAGCCACCAGTAAAAGTCCTCTTCATTGAGGCTGAAAGAACTAAAACACAATCGTCTGATAATTGGTTGGCAATTAACATTTCTGTAAGGACTGATTGATCCTTGCTGGCACGCTCGCATTTACAAAAATACCCTTCGAAAGCCAAAAAGCCAACATATATTTTTGGCACGCCTGGTGGGACAATTGAAATGGCTAGACGAAGAAGACAAGAGAAAATGAACGCTTGGAAGAAGGCGTAGAAGGAGAGGTAGAAATACCTAATCCAGAGGATAATGTGGTAACACATCCTGTGGAAACTCCCATATTATCAGAACCTATGGTCGAACAGACCAGTACTTCAGGACAAGAACCACATGTTCATAGTATTGGACGAAACCAAGGAATTGGACCATCCACTGTTCCATCTACTCATCCAATAAATCCATGGGATGGCCTAGTAGATGCCATGGGACAGCAATTAATGAACACAATGGAAAGGTGGGCAACATCCTTTTTGGATCGAATGAATAACCACCAACCAACAAACACAAGACACATCGAGGAAGTTTTAAATGTCCCTCAACAAAGATTGGCTAGAGATAAACAGCCTATGCAAGTTAATGGACATTCTAATGGTAAACTAAAATCAGAACTATGAAAGACCATCACCTCAGTCTTGGTATGAACCCATTTCGAGGCCTATAGCAGGTCAAAATGCCTCAGTACTCAACAATGAAGCCATACAAATTGGTGGATCTGGCCCAGTACAAGAAACTGGCATAAGAATGGTCACAAATCCATGTTCGAAGCCATACCTGGTACAAGGGGGTTCACTAATCCCTTATTCGAATTTATACCGGGGGGTTGGAAGGTTGGCCTGCAAATGGAAGGGACACAACACCTGTTCCAGCACCTTTCGCAGGTCCTTTCGCAGGACAGCTCAAAGGGGTTACCCACACCCCCAACAGCAACCTGCACCACAGGGACAACCAGTCCCAAATGTACCACCTTATGGACCAAGAGGACCACAAGCACAAGTTTGTCCACCAAATCCTGTGTTTGTCCCTCCAGTAGTGGTTCAGCAGGCACAAAATATGGTCCCTAGGGACCAAATTGCTGATATTGTTAGGGAGATGTGTGGACCGATGGCTCGGGGGGTCCAGACTCCTGTATACAGAAAACCATACCCAGAATGGGTAGATAGGGTACATGAATACCCAAGGGGGTTCAGGATACCAGATTTTACCCTTTTCTATGGGAGTGGAAACCAATCAACAATAGAGCATATTGCTAGGTTTGCTGCTCAATGCGGTGAATTTACTAATCATGACTATATGAAACTAAGATTATTCCCAAATTCTCTAACTGGGGGAGCATTTGTATGGTACATCAACCTTACACCTGGCTCCATTCAAACTTGGCAACAAATGGAAGAGGCATTTCATGCCCAATTCTTCCAATCGGAGCCAGAGGTTTCCATGGCAGACTTGGCAAGATTGAGTCAAAGGCCTGAAGAAAAGGCTACTCAGTTTATTGCTAGATTTAAAAGGGCTCGAAATAAATGTAGAGTCATCCTGCCAGAGCCAGAATTCGTAAGATTGGCTCAAAATGGCTTAGAGTTCAGGCTTCGAAAGAAGTTTGACTCAACTGAATTCAGAGATTTGGTGGAACTAACCTATAAGGTGTCTAGGTATGAAGCATTACTAGAGGAGGAACAAGATCGAAATAATGCATCGTACAAGACATATTATAGAGATCCTAATTATGAGATCGATGCAGCAGAGATTGTGGGCAAAGAACCTGTGATGTGAGGCATTAATTCATAAGGATACAACAATTGACCAGCAGTTTAAAAAGAAAGACTTCACAGAAAGTACTCTTTCGATTTAACAAAGGCAGATGACATTTTTGATCATTTGCTTGCGGCCAACTTCCTTAAGTTACCTAAAGGAGTAAAACTGCCATCTCCAGATGAACTTAAGGGAAAAGTATATTGTAAATGGCATAACTCTTGGTCTCACTCGACTAAAAACTGCATTGTTTTTCGAGACAGGATCCAAGAACAAATTCGGAAAGGAAGTTTGAAGTTCCCAGCCAAAACAGAAAAGGCCATGGGGATCGACAGTAATCCATTTCCAGAAGTTGGAGAGGTGGCAGCCAATGTCATTACGTCAGACTTCCAAAACTTGTCCTTGACAGAATTGGAAGAAGTCAATGTGCAGATGCATGTTGCTAACCAGCCAACCATAAAAAAGGACACCAGAAATCTGCCAGTTATTGGACAAGGTTTCTCACACCAGAGGGAACACTCTGATGAAGAATCACTGGATGATGATTCCTTAGAGGCAGCAGTAATGCAAAGGATGTGTCCCAGGTGCAGACTGAGTTATAAATGGTTGAAGGGGCTTCCAATTGATGGGAAGCAATACTACAGGGATGTTCAGAGACGCCCTAAACCAACCAATGCTTACAACAAAAGGCCGTATCCGGCTAGTGTTAGGCAGCAGCCATTGGTAGTTGAACCAGCAGTCGATAGATAGAATGCATGCTAAAGGCAAGAGGCCCTTGTATGAGTCTAGGCCACCCAACTACTACAGAATGGAGAGCAGTCATTCTGAAAGAAGACTGGAGAAGAGTTCAGGTTATGGAGATTGGCCTCCTAGACCAACCTCACGCAGGACAGAAAGTGGCCACCTTCATCGAAGGCCTGAATCAGGCTCGAAACATGAGGTCAGGACCAAGCAAGTGCCTTCACAGCCAGCTTCGAAGATGGCTTCGAAGGTAGAAAGAAGCAGTTCAACATCTGAGTCAGTAAGTTGTGGGTACCTGGAGTTCCAGATTGGTTTGTGATGCAGAACAAACCTAGGGAAGTGCCCACTCAGAGAGATGTTGGAAACCAAGGAAGGATGGTTAAACCTCCTTTGGTGGCTCCGAACAATTGGGTATTGCTTAAACACCCAAAGACGAAGGAACCAGATATGGTCCCAGTCATTTCGAGATCACAAAGGAGAAAGATTCAGCGCAGGTACACTCAGTACCAGAAAGATATGAAAGAAAATGGAGAGAGCTCTTCATTGGTCCAGACAGAAGGAAAGAAGACTCCAAGTCAGACCATACTCCAAAGACAACTCTACAAGCAAGGTGGGTTGCAGCAGAGGGAACAGTTGGCCAAGGTTCATTCTGAACTAAAAGCCAGAGAGGAATCTAGCTTAGCAGGATTGGAGAAAGCTCTGATGGATAGTGATAGCGAGACAGAAGAAGAAATGGCATAAGCCAAAGAAAGAAATGGTGGAGGAAGAAATGTTCGAAGCCTTCATGGCTGAGCAAACATTTTTGGTTGAAAAACCAGTTGAGAAAGATCCTTCGAAGGAATCAGTTAACAACGAAGTGCCAGAGTGCAGCATGGAGATGCTGCTGAAGTGACTGAACAAGGTGGCTAAGAGGGGAAACAGGTACAACCAGCCATCAATTTGGCTCATTTCCTCCAGTATCAGTCAATATGGTACACATACTGCCTCATGAGTTCCAGGCTGGAGATGAGGACCAAGATGGCCAAGAAATTGATCCTATTCCTGTCTCTAGTGAAGACTCACAAGTGAGTATGGTACAAGATGATTCTGGAATGGCTACCCCAATGGAAACTGAATATGAGAGTGAAGAAGAGGTGAGCATTAACCTCTCATATCCTTTTGAGTATCCCTCGAATTCTATGACACAACATGTCAAGCCTTTGTACTCAAGGCTTTCTTCGATGGGATACAATTGAACCGAGATAATGGGGCAGCAGTGAATTTACTACCGAAATCTTCTTTGAAGAAACTAGGGAAAAAAATCCTAGGTTAATCCCAACCAGCACAACCATCGCTGGCTTTGCTGGAGACAAACAGATGGCTCAGGGAATTCTACCCATCAACCTGAGTGTGGGAACCAGGGACTGCATGACAGCATTCTTCGTAATCGACAGTAATGCTAAATACAATGCTTTACTTGGAGAGATTGGATTCACACTAACAAATGTGTGCCTTCCTCTTTGCATCAGAAAATTATGATGGCCTTAGGCAATGGAGAGACAGAGAAGAAATTGATGCAGATCCTCAACCTTTCATAGCCTGTGCAGACTTCGCAGAGGCCAAACTGTATATTGAGGGAGTGACACCACTCAGTATACTGAGGAAACCTGATGGCTCAGCCGAAGTGACGGCTGATGAGGAAGTGACACACCTGAAGCACTTAGTCCAGGAGAGTGCTGATGAGGAGGTTGTCGTTAAGGATGACAATGATGCCTGGTTGTAGGCAAAGAAATGAAACACGAGAAGCCAAGTCTTTGGCTCTAATTAAATTCTCAACATTGGATGTAAAATCAATAGTCCAGAAAATACAGGAGCAAGAGAGAGAAGCCATGATAATTAGCTGCAAGTAGAAGCAGCAACAGGCCAAAGTTTTGACCCCTGATAAATACTGTGCATTGGACATTAAAACAAAAGTCCAGGAGATACGGGAAGAGGAAGCCTTGTGGACAGATTTTGTCTATGAGGAGGAGGGCAAAGATATTGAATTAAAGAACCTGGGAGCAGAACAAAACAGGGAGATTGCTTCGAAGATAGAAAAAATCAAAGAAGAAGCTTCAGTAAGTTCTCAGACACAAGACCCCTTAGAAGAAGTAAATTTAGGGGAAGATTCTATACAGCAACCCACCTACATAAGTGCTTGTCTGAATGTTCTGGACAGGGACCAGTTGTTGGTTGTTCTAAAGAAATATAAAGATTGCTTTGCATGGTCTTATAATGAACTACCAGGATTGGATAGGTCATTAGTGGAACATAGGCTCCCTATGAAACTTAACTTCAAGCCATACAAGCAAAAACCAAGAAGAATGAGTCCAGAAGTAATTCAGAAAGTCAAGGAGGAGATTCTTAGACTACTCAAAGCAGGCTTTATTAGGACAGCCAGGTATGTGGAATGGCTATCTAATATTGTGCCTGTGGTTAAGAAGAACGGTAAAATGAGGGTATGCATTGATTTCAAAACTTGAATTTAGCAACTCCAAAAGATGAGTACCCTATGCCTATAGTGGATCTGTTGGTAGACAGTTCAGCAGGGCATCAAGTTTTATCAATGATGGATGGGCACTCTGGTTATAACCAGATCTGCATTGCAGAGGAGGATGTCCACAAGACAGCATTCAGATGTCC
This sequence comes from Camellia japonica, assembly GCA_030407325.1. NCBI lineage: Eukaryota > Viridiplantae > Streptophyta > Magnoliopsida > Ericales > Theaceae > Camellia > Camellia japonica. Next base: position 101,444,849 of record JAPPVO010000002.1, on the reverse strand, counting down.
TGGAAATATTGGCACCTTCGAATGGGTTAAAATGCCATTTGGCCTGAAGAATGCTGGAGCTACATATCAGAGGGCTATGAACACTATCTTTCATGACCTCATTGGAGGGTATTTAGAGTGTTATATTGATGACATTGTAGTTAAATCCCAATCCATGGAGGAGCATCTGTTTCACTTAGAAGCAGCCTTTGAAAGAATGAGAAAGTTCAAATTGAAGCTCAATCCTCTTAAGTGTGCTTTTGGCGTATCATCTGGAAACTTCTTTGGCTATGTGGTACACAAGAAAGGAATACAGATTGACCAGAATAAAGCCAAAGCCATCATTGAAGCCAGACCTCCATCAAGTAAGAAAGAATTACAAAAGTTCCTTGGACAGGTTAATTTTCTTCGAAGATTCATTTCTAACACTGCAGGGAAAACTAAAGTTTTTTCTTCCTTATTAAGGCTGAAAGATGAAGAGGAATTTGTGTGGACAGCAGAGCATCAAATTGCTTTCGAAGGTATCAAAGCCTACTTGGCCAACCCTCCAGTGCTGATGCCACCAAAGGGTGACAAGCCCTTGAAGTTGTACATAGCTGCAGCAGAAGATTCATTGGGAGCTTTCTTGGCCCAAGATAATGAAGAAGGCAAGGAGCAAACTGTTTATTACCTTAGTAGGTTTTTAAATTCTTGTGAATGTAAATATTCAGCTGTTGAAAAGCTGTGTCTTGCTTTGTATTTTGCTGCAATGAAATTAAGATATTATTTTTTACCTACAACTGTCTTGGTAATTGCAACCACAGATTTGGTTAAGTATATGTTATCTAGACCTATGTTGAGGGGGAAAATTGGCAATTGGATACTAGCCTTATCAGAATTTCATCTAGAATATGTCCCTCAAATGGCAGTAAAAGGGCAAGTTTTAGCCAATTTTCTGGCAGACCATCCATCTCAAACAGAGAGCCAAGAGATAATGGAACTTGGTATGGCTAGTGTTGAGCCATGGCAGATGTGGTTCGATGGGTCGAAAGCCAATGGCTTAACTGGAATTGGTATTGTGATTAGGTCTCCACAAGGGGTAGAGACCACACATGGTTTCAGAGTGGATGAAGTTACCTGTTCTAATAACCAAGCTGAATATGAAGCCTTAATAGTGGGACTAGAAATTCTTATTGGATTACAAGTTCATGCAGTTGACATATTTGGAGATTCTCAATTGGTGGTTAACCAAGAAAGGGATTTTCAAGTGTCAAAGCATAAGCATTTTACCATACTATGTTGTTGCATTACATCTGCTTTCTCAATTTCAAATAGCAAATGTAACTCATGTTCCAAGATTCTTGAATAATAGAGCTAATGATGTGGCTCAGAAAGCTTCGAACTTCAAGAGAAGGGATAATGCCCAAAGGAACATAAGCCAAACAACATATCAGAAATTGATACCACCTTTGAATAAAAGAAATGTGGTCTTGGAAGTCAATCATAATGACTTACAAGAACAAGATTGGAGGCATCCAATAATGCAGTACTTGGCTGGTCCATCTTCGAAGGCCAGTAGGAAAATTAAATTGCAGTCTATGCAATATATGATATATGGTAATGCTCTCTACAAAAGGGAGGGAGATGGCTTATTGCTGGAATGTTTAGGCCCAAAAAAAGCGTTAACAGCTATGGCTGAGGTTCATGAAGGCATCTGTGGTGCTCATCAGCCTGGTGTGAAGATGAGATAGTTGCTTCGAAGGCATTCCTACTATTGGCCAACTATCCTTAAAGACTACATAGAGTATGTAAAGGGTTGCCAGGCATGCCAAAAGCATGGCACAATAAGGCATGTGCCCATAACTGACCTACATGCAGTAGTGAAGCCTTGGCCATTCAGAGGATGGGCTATGGATATGATGGGGAAAATACACCCACCTTCTTCGAAGCATCATTGTTTCATTCTAGTGGCCACTGATTACTTCACTAAGTGGGTCGAAGCTAAGCCATACAAGGCTGTAGACAGACTGAGGTTATTGGATTTATTAAGGATCTAATCCATAGATTTGGCATCCCACAAACTATAACTGTGGATAATGGGACTGTGTTCGATGGGAAGATGGTGAAGTCCTTTGTGGCAGAATTTGGAATTAGTCTCGTTAATTCCACCCCATATTATGCACAAGCCAATGGTCAAGCTGAATCATCCAATAAGTCCTTGAAAAAAGGAATACAAAAGGTTGTGGAGGACAATCCCAAGGATTGGCATAACTTATTGTTGGATGTGTTATGGGCTTACAGAACTTCCCCAAGGTCAAGCACAGGAGTTACTCCTTATGCCTTAGTGTATGGGCATGATACAGTGTTACCTGTGGAAATTAATGTTAAATCTTTGAGGGTAAGATGCCAAGACCAGCTAAATCCTGAGCAATACCATCAGAGTATGTGCTTGGAATTAGAAGGCATAGATGAAGCCAGAATTCTGGCATTAAACAGCATTCTCTTGCAAAAGAAGAAAGCAGCCAAAAATTACAATAAGAATGTCAAATACATTGGCTTTGATGAAGGTGATTTGGTATGGAAGACAATACTCCCGATAGGAATTAAAAGCCATAAGTTTGGTAAATGGTCACCTAACTGGGAAGGACCATATCAAATTCATAGAGTCCTGCCTTTTGGGGCATACCATTTGAGAAATTTGAATGGATACATACATCCCAAAAAGATCAATGACAAATATTTGAAACATTATTTTCCAACTATTTGGGATACAGAAGGAGTAGAATAAATGTCAAACAAAAGAACACAAGACTACTCAGACGATAGACAAGAATTTGTTTTTCATAAAGAGTTAAGTACATTTTGCCACAAATTGGCCCAAAAATCATTACAATGTCTTAATTGTTCTTTTACAACAGATTTCCTATTGCTAAGTGATGAAAATAGTTGAATAGCTGTAGCCATTTCTTCTTTCCGATCGGTCAGTCCTTAGTTGGTGATTTGCAGTTTGGTATCAGTTCGGACTAAGGCCTGGTTCACTGCAGATAGCTCATCTTCAAGTTGAGCTTTCTTCTCCAGCAGCTGAACTTGAAAGTAAGAGGCAGAGGAGTGTTGTTCCTTGAGCTCTAGGACTTCAGTATGTACTTGGGAAACAAAACTCTGGTCTCTAGCCAATTTCTCCTCCGCAGTTTTGGCAGCATGACAAATGTTGATGTAGAAGTCGATAGTAGCTGCTACCTGGGATAAGTGACTTGAGACATCCATGTCTGACTGTTCAGCAACTTTACAGCACTGGAGGAACCCATCTTTTATTATAGGCCTTTGCAAAGCCTCGAAGGGGAGCCTCGAAAAGGAGATTAACAGTTCCAGGCAGGTGTCTAAGCCATCAGAGGTGCAGAAGGCTTGCTGCTGGAGGGAAGAGAGCTTTCAAGAATTTGTAACAAGGAGTCGGCCAAAACTAATGGCTCAGCTTCAAAATTGGTTATTGGAGAGGTAGAGGGCACATCGAAGAGACTTGCTAGCCTGGCTTCGAAGATGTCTACCTCATCCGTAGACATGAGGGGTGCAGAGAGAGTTGTGGTGGAAGACATAAAGGACTGCATAGGGATGGAGAAATGGATGGAGCATCTTTGGCAGTCTCTATGGTCTTAGCCACCAATGAATCAAGTGAAGAGGGGCTGGAGGTAGGCAAAGGTAACGAACTATGAGTTGGAGAACTACCAACACCCTCAATTAGGGAATCAGATACCTTCGAAGAAGAGGTAATGGTTGAAATTTCCTTAGAAGGAGAAGTAAGAGCAGGGCCCGAATAAGAAGTAAATTGAGACAGGTCAAAGGTCAGATAAAGAAGATATGGAGTCAGACCAAAAGAAAGAGTTACAAGAATGCTAGGACTCAAAGGGGGTACATGGAATGTAGGCCTGGGAAGTGGGAGTATTATCTGAATGGCTTTCACATTCTGCATCCGATCAACCTCAACTGAAATTGAGGGAGTCCTCATTGGAAGTATAGCCTTAGTAGTTGTTGCTGCAAAAAAGGAAGAAATGTAAGGTCAAGCTTCAATGTCAAAATTCGATAAGGAAAAACAGCAGAAGCATGAGAGAAATTACTTGTTCCAGAAGTATTGGCAATGATGGGGGAGCTACGAAGGGAGTAATGTACGGCAGTTTGTTGCCTTCGTGTAGTTTCCCTTTGTAGTGCATCAGCAGCAGTAGCTTCATCTCTTAGAAATTGTTGCTGCCGTATCTTCTCAGCCCTCTCAAAGACAATCATTGCTTTAGAATGTTCTTGTTCTACTGCCTTGGCAGCAGCTTCATGGATAGGATCTTCAACCAAGTCAGTAGCAGGAACAGTCACTTTCTTTCTCTTCCTTCTTGGCAATAATACTACTGGTTCCTTCTCAACCTCTCTCTCTTCAATTTGGGGATCAAGTTCTTCAGAAGTAAGCTCCTTTTCCATTGCTTTGACAACTGTCTCGGAATTAGGATCTTCGACCAAATCAGAAGAGGGGGCAGCCACCCTTGTTTTCTTTTTTCTTTGTAATGGTGTTTCTTGCTCTTGCTCAATCTCTCTCTCTCTCTCTTCATTTTGAGATTCAGATTCTTCAAGAGTGAGTACCAGTTTTCTTTTCTTTTTTTGCTGTTGTCTGGCCTTGAGAGCAGCTAGAGTTTCAGCTCTTTTAGGAGATTCTTCTTGTGGAGACCCTGTACCAAAATGTGTGAATATAGAGGAAACAAACAAAAGAGTTGAAGGAAAGAGGAACTTAGAAATGCTTACCCTTCTTCGAAGCAGCTCTGGTAACTCTAGCTGGAGGAGGTGAGGCTGCAGGAGAAGTTGTGGTAGCTGCAGAAAGAGGAGGAATGTTCTCAACTGTTGTTGATTTAGTCTTCGAAGGCACTCCTAATCCTATCAGTAAATCATGAGGGTGTACAGATAGGCGCACTTCCATGTTGACTGACCACCAGTTCTAGAATCTTTGCAAGACTAAGCCAGAAGGAAGAAAGGGGACAAATTTGAATTCACTCAATTCCTTCAGCAGTTTGAATGTTGTCGCCTCTAGTTTTGATTTGGATATTCTTAAGTCTCTAGCCGTGAGATGGACATTCGAGAGACTACAGAGTGGAACAGGTATCCCTTGAGTGAGCCCAAATTGTCTAGCAAACTGAGAAAGGCAGTACACCTCAGATATGCATTTATAAGCTCGAGGGTTTAAAGTGCCAATAAACAACTCCCTCGGTAGCAAAATTGAAGCCCATATATCTTCGTGTGGTGAGGTGGAGCACTCATTATCAGCCAAAAAGGTTTGCAGCCAAACAGGACCTTTAGTGGCATCAAAAGGACAAAAGAAGGTGGCAGATGGAGAAATAGGGAGTTGGTGAAAGAAAGTAAGGTAATAAGCAAAGGAGGCAGGATAGAGAGCAATCTTGGCATACTTTTCCCCATAAGTACTAGGATCTTGAATAAGGAATCTTAGACATTTGGGGTGTAAGTCAGCGAAATAGGCGAAGAGCCAGAGTTGGAGCACCCAGAGGGGACCTCCTTGGTTAACATCAAGAGGTTTTTCGCAAAATTGGGAGCAAACTCTGTAGACATGACCTAAAAGATAAGGAGCAAGAGCTATGCGTTTTTTCAAGACAAGTGCCTTCGCAAGAGGAGCAAACTCAGGCATAATCCTCTGAGATGAGGTGCAAAAGAGAAATTTGCACAACCAGTACAAAATGAAGAAAAATAGTTCTCTGTCTCTCACGGGGCCTTCCCTTTTATTTTCAGCCTTTACGAAGTCGCTGTAAGAGGAGTTTAGGGTTGGAAGGGAAAATTTAACAGGGAGGTCTGGGTAATTGGGAGTAAAAGGAGAGCCAAGGGGTGAAAGCCCTAAGAGATGGAAAATATCAAGAACGGTGGGGGCCATCATACCGCACCGAAATTAAAAGAAATTAAAAGCCATATTCCAAAAGCATAAAGCAGCAGGAATCAAAAAGGGGTCCTCATGAATGAGGAACCTGGAAAGACGAAGAGCCATCGAGGATACAGAGCTCCTGCAGGTCATCTTCTCTCGCAGGCACAACTCTGTCATACCATTCTTCCCATTCAGTCCTCAATGTCAGCCAGCAATGATGAGGCCGGGTCATCCTCCAATTCCCCCAATCAAGCCCTCCTTCATAAAGAAGAAAATGGTCCTCCAAACGAGGGTATAGAGCTGGAAGTTGAACAGGAGCTTCCCGGAAAATAGGACCTAGGACGTACTCCTGTTTGTTACTGTGACGAGGAATGAAGAGACGTCCATCTATGGTGCTTGACTCACCAGATGTTAGCTTGGCAATTTCTTCGTCGATACATTTTTTCACAGCCATAGTTGGGCTGATACGGTCGCCCGCAAGTACTTTTAGAGAGGAAGGATCCATTGGCAGCAAGGGAGCTGAGAGAAGTGGAAGATTGGCAGAGGTAAAAGGGTTTGTGTGTTGAGCGAGCAAATGATTTCAGAACACGAAATAAAAGGGTTTCAAAAGCCTTTGTGTTTAGGGGATATATAAACGCTTGGTTCGTTAAACACTAAAAGTACGAATACGAAGAGTTTCCTTCAAATATTGATAGTATTTGGAGGGAAAAACACAGCCCAAATTCTGAGGCTAGCTTCGAAGTAAAATATTTGGCTTCGAAGCCAGATTTTGGCGCCAAAAGCCAAAAAACAACGGCTTCAAAACAAAGAAGTCGGCTTCGAAGCACATTTCCGTACTTAAAAATGTAAGAATACTCAAGTATCTGTTTTACTTCAAAGGGTTTAAAGACCTATTTTAGGTTTCTTGATGAAGTAATGTCCTTCGAAGTGAAACTTGAGACCTTGTGAAGGTGGGATTTGGTATTCAAAACATAACACACCAGATTTTGGTGCCAAAAGTCCAATAACAACGGCTTCGAAACCAAGAAGCCGGCTTCGAAGCATATTCCCTACCCAATGGAGTGTTCGTTTACTTCAAAGGGATTAAAAACCTGTTTTAGGTTTCTCAATGAAAGTAATGATCTTCGAAGAAAAACTAGAAATCTCTTAAGAATGGAAATTGGCATTCGAAACATCAAAACCAATAATTGGTTTATATATATATTCAGGAAAAGTTGTCTTTTCAAGCCAAAAACAGTGCAGCCCTCAAAAGGAGCTTCCATATTTTTGAAAGTATGGACTGTTGTTCAAGACAAAAAGATCAATTTAAAACTGATTGATCGTATTAAGTCATTGACCATATGCTGGTTATTATTGTAATAAGTTTTTCGAAGCATGGATCCTGAATGGAAAACATCAAAAACTATCAACTGCATTCCATAAATTGGAAAAGTTCATGGTCTTTTGGTTAATATTCATTTAAAACAGTTGAATCCAGGTTCGAAGGAAAAGATTGTTCAGTTCGAAGCTCTGAAATTGCTTTTAAAGAACAAATGGAGACAAGATCAAACCATAAAGAGAAATCTTAGTGGTATTAAAGCAAAAGCAGTTACATCGAATGGCCATTTTTGGGTACAAACTCAAGCTCATAAAAATAGGAAATGGAATAAATAACAAGATCATGAAATTTGGTCCAACAATGATCAATGAATTTCTGTTCTTTCTTTATTCTGTCCTCTATTTCTTCTAATATTGGCTGCATGAGTTGATGTGCTCTCACTTCGTAAAAGAGCTCTTCAGCCTTTATTTCGAAAGCTGTTTCTCTCAATCCTTGTTCCAATTCGTCTATGTCCAAATCATCCCAGTATACAGAATCTTTATTCTTGAAATCATCGAATTCTTCAATAAAGTTTTCTGCTTCATATTGGGCATGAATTCGGAGGGACGAAAGTTGGTCTAAAGATTGTGTGGTGTTTATAGAGGTCCGATGCCAGTGAAGAAGCAATGGAAGTTGATCCAAAAACATGTAAAGCTCTGCTTGGGCGAAGGGATTGAGGACATGACCCCGAGTTAGAATATCACAAGCCCATCGAAAGTTCTTAAGAGGGACTTCGTCCTCAAGAACATTGAAGGGCAAGTGAGAAAAAGCAGCGAGCAAAAGTTGAGCTTGTTTCCGCTCAGCCAGAGTAGGGGAAGGTGGTGGTTTGTAAGGTGGAAAGACCTTATCCGCAGAAAGAACAAGCCTCAGTTTCTCTATCCAGCAAGGATTTAGCGGAAGAGAAGGTGTGGATGCTTCTATTTCAGGAGGTGGAGCAAGGGCAGAAGGAACAAGGGCATTAATATAATCAAGCCAGTCAGAAGAGCAAATCTTCGCCTTTTGAGCTAGGAATGATGGATTGTATCCTTGTGCCTCTTCTGGGCGTCGGGCAACATGCACTGTCTTTGTAAGCATGGAAGATGTATACCATGCCACAAGCAGATTCTCCTCCAAACTGCGTCGGTGGTCAATGGGCACGTAAGGATAGACCACCGAGCTTCGCGCATAGGAAGGGAATTCTAAAGGGTCAGTAAATTCAACAAAGTGATGGTTGATTCGTTCCCTTAACTCATAGACTTCAAGTTTGGACTAGTTTGTCCAGTCAGAAGCCTCAGAAGAAGAAGAAGTTGCAGCCTTATCCCATGCAGAAGGTTGTGAAGGAAAACTTCCCATGTCCATATTTGCAACTTTCTGAATCAAAGGATTAAGAGCAGTTTGTTCGTAGTCTGAGGATGAGTCAGAAGAAGACATTTCCATGTCCATATTTGTAAGTTTTTTAATCGAAGGATTAAGGGCAATATGTTCGAAGTCCAAGGATTGATAATTTGCAAAGGCATCCATGACCTGAATATAGAAGGGTGGGTAAAGGTGGCTAATTAATGCATGGAGGTTCTTTCGAGGAAGAACAACATCATCATATGACTCTTTGTATGCTCGATCAATGGATGGAATAATTGATTCGGCCATAAAAATTATACCAGTCTGTTCGAATACTAAGGTGGTGGAGGTATTCAAAAGATTGAAGGGGAGTTTAATGCAGATGATAAATGACAGTTGCATTGCTGGAAACCATGCACGTTCTAGGACGTGGGGAAAACTTTGATCCACTAATATCACCAGATATTGGGTATATTAGTGCAGGGGGTAATGTTGGCTACATATTTTGTACAAGCCAATCACAATTCAACACGTGGCAGAATAAGGGTAATATAGGAAGACTATTCAAGTCTTCGATCCTGATCGTACACGTGGCAGTTAGTATTAGTTCTCACGTGATCTGAGTAGCATTGGATCAATAAAGAGGTATAAGGTGACGTGGCTTCAACGGTTACTCAGATTCAAATTCAAATATAGGAGGGAAGCCTAACTGCAAGTGATGGCGTAGTGGAACTACTTATAAGGCAGCATGATCAACGATCATGGAGGAGCAGTTCGACAGTTTGAAGTACAGTTCGATGGTCATCCTTGAGAAGTATAAATAGCGGGGAAGACCCCAGAAAAAGGCCCAGACTCAGATCATACAAACCAGTCTTACTTTACATATTTTCTTTTCCAGTTTTATATTTCCTGTTCTTTAAATTCCTGCTCTTTACATTCCTGCACTTTAAATTCCTGCACTGCACTTCATTCATAGGAGTAGTTTCAAGTAGATTGTTGCTGTAAATCTCTACGAGGCTAAGTTCGGATCATTGTAAGTTTTCATTCTAATGAAATACTTCAATTGCTCTTCATTTAACTGTTATTTTGTTTAATTTCTCCTAAGTCAAGCCACCAGTAAAAGTCCTCTTCATTGAGGCTGAAAGAACTAAAACACAATCGTCTAATAATTAGTTAGCAATTAACATTTCTGTAAGGACTGATTGATCCTTGCTGGCACGCTCGCATTTACAAAAATACCCTTCGAAAGCCAAAAAGCCAACAGAAACAATGTTTTTAGTATATATAATTCAGTAAAACAGAGAGAGAATATATAGATACACTTTACATCTATGTAGATACACTCTACATCCTGTAAACTAGGAACCAAATCTATTCTAAAGGAAACTAAATATATCTAGAATCAAACCTAAATATATCTAGAATCAATTACAAGACTATCTCATACGGCTCATGCCAACACTCTTTTTTGCAATTTGCCCAGATTTGATTCGGCAGTCTATGATTGAACCACTACCATTTGTTCGGTGGTATATGCCCAAACTAGTACAATTTGTTCAATGGTCTACATCGTCCAAATCTGGTTCAGCACTGACCAAACTAACACCATTTGTTTGGTGATATATGTCTGAACTAACACCGTTTGTTCAGCATTGGTGATTTGAACCAAGCGCAACAATTTCGATCTCTTTTTATTTGGATCCCTTTCATTGTCAACCTCTCTTTGTTCTAGTCTAAGGCCGTAAAAGATAGGCAGCGAAATTGCAATGGTCAAGATTGTGACAGTGGACATCACAACAATGATAATCGTCAATGAGAAAAAATGACTTGAGGTTTGTATTGGTGATGGGGTCACCGAAAAGTAAGGGTGTTACGTGGGAAGAAAGGTTGCTAGAGGAAGAGAACAAGGGAGGTTTCTAGAGAAACAGAACAAGGGTCGGAGTTGCCGGGCAGAGTGGAGGTATGAATGGGGATGGGATTAGGGTTAGGGAGTTTGGGAAGATAATAATGGGGATAAAATTAGCAATTGATGTTAAGACAAAATTATAATTAAAAAATTAAAAGAATGGGAGGTCAAAAAAAAAAAAAAAGTAAGGACATTTAGTAACACTTTTTACCAAAAGAAATGGCTTAACAAGTATCAAGCTCAATTCATTTTTCAGCGCAATGACCACAGGTATATATATTGCCACAATTTTGACCATTCACATAGTATTGATAATTTTTTTGCACAAAAAGATAAATATGTTTAACTAGATTCTGTGTCTTAGTTTGGAAAGTCCTAGAGTTATTTATATGCACTAAAAGTTGGGATTTGGTCACAAATGGGCCTTCTCTTGGCTAGGGAAACATCGGCATGTATGGATTAAATTGTTTTCAAGGCAAAGTAAGATATGTGACGATGAATAGACATGCTTAGCCCTCGTTTAGCAAACTTATGTCTTAGTTAAAAAATTAAAAAATTATTATAAGTTGTTATATCACTCTCTTTATTTTTATTTACATTTTTTTTGTAAAAAGTCAAAAAGTTATTAAAATAGTATATTCCCAAATGAAACCTAAATCTCCTTTTGATATACTCGAAAATACTTTGCCAAAAGCGAGCAGCAACCTCCTACAAGAGTCTCAACTAATCAGATGAGCTCCCTAAGGATTACCGCGAGGATGCCTAACAATGCACAATTTCATAATCTTAACCATTTTAAATTAGAATCAAGGATATACTTTTGAGACAAGCCCTCTTTAACTCTCTAGTAGCGTCGCCACTGTAAGTACAATTTGCGTCGAGGGAGGTACAATTGGCTTCAAGTGGCTTATATTCAAGGTTTATTAATTTTTTTTTTAAAAAAAATAGAAAATGATTCGAGATCTAATAGTACAGTCTTTGTTTGACATTTCTTTAGATAAGTAAATTTTTTGTGTTATTACCAAAATTTAGACCCTCACTAAATTCACACTACACATTTATGAACAAAGCGGAGGTGAGTTGTTGTGCCCAATTCTCTCTCTGAGAACACCCACAGGTATGAGGTCATTGGACTATTCAATAGTATTTGTACTAAATCAAAAATTGGAAATGAAGGCTTTCAAAACCAATCACATTACTTTAATTGTTTAATTAATAGATGAATCCTTCTAAATGAATCGCCACCTGTCACCTTAAATTACTATTCATGCTCATGTATCTGGGCCTTTGAATCTAGGGCGTGACAAAACCTTTGCCTTTCATCAACAAATAGTTCTAGCTTTTTGCTATTAAAAAAAAATAAAATAAAATAAAAATAGTTCCAACTAATGCTATCAAAAGCCTTCTTGAAATTGATTTTGAAGATGAACCCCTTGATCTCAACCTATTCTATTAAGTAATTAGATGCATTCTTGCAAGAAAATTTAGCTCAGCAAGCAATTATCTTAGTTTCCACTTGGTAAGAAAAGTATTTTTTGTAACACAATTGGTAAATACTATTATTATATAATCAAATTAAACATAATTTTAATGCATATTTTGTTTTAATATGATAAGTTTCAAAAACATGATGAGAGTTGACTCTTGATTGATTAATTTTTTTGGAAGAATCACGCTATTGCGCATAAATTTAGAAGTAATAATTTAAAAGTCATAAACATATTCTTTATATTTTTTTGGTTTTTGTTTCTTGGTATTATACTATATTAGACTTTTCAAATCACTTATGTAATGCTATTTTACGTATGTTGAAATCTCAACAATATTTTAAAAATCAGGTCGGTGAGTAAATTGAAACAAAAATTAATAATAATAAGTGGACGGGTCACCGATTCAACCGTTGGATTGGATTGGAACCCAACCATGACGTCATAAATATATTAAAATTATATTTAAATATAAGTAATAAAATTATAATTTAAAAAATAAAAACATGAAATTATCTTAAATATTTCTCCTAATATTTTTTAACTAAAAAATATAATAATATATTTTAAAATATTATTAATTTTAATTTTGGAAAAGGAAACCAAATATTCAATATTTCCTCCATATAATTTTAATTCAAATAATTTGATTGAAAGAAGAACAAAAATTTTGGAAGATATCAAAATTTTGAAAGATATCAAAATTTCAAATGTCCCTCCAATAAATTTGATTGAATCTCACATAGATTTCTTTAGTTTTTTTGGAAGAATTGTTTTCTTATAAATAGGTAGAGACTTTGACAATAATTTTAAACTCTCAATAAGATTCTTCACAAGAAGAGACACTTGAAAGAGAATTTCTAATTAAAATTTTCTTATCTATATAATATGAAAGATAAAAAAGAAAAGAAAGAAAGAATAAAAAAAATAATTAGAAAGTATTAAAAAAAATTCAAAATATTTAATTTCATAAACCTGGTCGGTTTGCCTAACCCGTTCCCGGGTCACCCGGTTCGGCGGTCCAACCGCCGATTTTTTTGATTCTCTCTAAATAGGCCGGTTTTTTACTTGGAACTGCTTAGAGGGTATGGACCAGAACCTCGATCGGTCGATGGTTTAACCGATCGAACCGACCGATCCAGTCTGATTTTTAAAACCACGAATTTCAACATAAGAGAATTTGAGGGACTTATAGGGCCCACCACAAGTCTCGTTTAAATGATCCAAATCGTTCATTTTGTAGGACCCTCAATGTATAATATCCATGAAAAAATTTAGGTCAATCCGATAATCGTAACTTTTTTATTTTATTGCATTTGTTTCTTAAAAAAATAAACGGTCTATTTCAAATATATGTTTATCATCTTATTTTTCAAAGATGAATATAATAAAATAAAAAAAATTACGATTATTAAATCGAACTAATTTTTTTCATGAATATTATACATTAAGCACTTTACAAAATAAATAATTCGAATTATCAAAATATAACTTATGGTGAGTCCTATAACCCTCTCAAATTCTCTCCTATTGAGATCTTTAACATGAAATATCCACACCCGTAGGCAAATGCACCTTCTTTGGTGCATGTTCTTCCTCCTTTTGATTATCTAAGCTTGCAGCCATGCATCAAAAAGCTGAAAAATTACCAACACAAAGTTATAACAGCCTCGTTTCGCTTGTAGATATTTTAATTTAAAAGTAAAAAATTTATTAACAAAATTAAAAAGTGAAAAAAAAATTCAATTCATATAAAAAGTCAAAAACTTCTTTTAATTCACTTTACTTTTTTTTATATTTTTTCCGTAAACAATTAAAATGTCATTCTCAAACATATTATTTTTTTTTCACCACATATTATAGTCAAAGATTAAAAAAAGTACTAAAAAAACTACTTTCCAAACGATCCCAATACTCAAAAAACAGAATATATATGATCCAAATTTAAATTAAATATTGACGTAACTCACATAAAATATTTGAACAACACATTTTATTTTATATGCCTTTTTTTATGTATATTTTCAGTATTCCAAGCTTTACTATTTAAAAACATGACAACATGTAGGAAAAATTACACATCAGTAGGATTTTTCAAAATATTTACAGATTAATGAAAAAATTTATAAATTTAATTAATAATATTTATCAAGTTTATCATCACAACTTTACCTTCTCCACCCTAAAGCCCAAAATTTTAAAATCTGACTTTAAATCTTTTTATAATCCGAAGGTCAACATTGGATAACACGTTTGTTTCATACTAGACAACCATCTCAACTTTAATGTTATATCTTGATCATCGGATGTGGGATTTTCAAATTCCAAGTTGAATGCTGCAGAACAGTGGAGTTTTGGATGGGTGCAATAGCGACTTAGATTTGGTATTTTTTTAATTTGCTTAATTTTTAGTTTGTTGATGTAATAATCATTCCTGTATGGTGACTTATTTCCCTCTTTTGTGGGAGCCTTTTCTCCTCCTCTATGGAGGTTGGGATCATTCATTCTATAGAAGTTGTTTATCTATTTTTGAGATTTTGTGATACCGTTATTATACCTCATTCATCCAATTTTTTACTAATTTTACAATAAAAATTTTCTTCCCTATCTAAAAAAAATTTATCATTCATTTAAAATGATAAAATTTTTAAAAAAAATATAGTTGTAATTCTCCAAAAACAATCCTCAAAAGTAATTAATAAATGACATATTGTATTCCCCTCATTTTTTTTTCATCCTTCGCTGCAATAGAGATTATTAGGTTAGATGAACCTTCACAACGAAAAAGTGTAGGTCCATGTGCGCTTTTAATAATGCATGTTGCCATTAGTTTCCCCTGTAACTCTGATTGAAGGGTGAGAATTGCCTATGCAACAACTCTCTCCGTCTCTGTCTCTCTTTAAATCAAGCCAAATCAAGCCAAATCTAATTTTCAATTCCATCAAATAATATAATATCAATAATATCAATTGCATGAATTTTATTCTAGTACGAGAATGAGTGTTCATGATCATAGCTATCTGTAATGTTGTTATTGTTGAGGATCATGTTGAGATCCCTACTGGACTATATGTTCATCCCACGTTGTTGAAATCTTTTTCAGGTGTTTAGCAGGATGTGCTACAAGATTTGGATCGTCTTAATTGCTGGCCACGGGGCCTCTTTGTTGTTGGCGGAATGCCATATGTGATAAAGGGTTACACCCTTCATTTGATTATTCAATGTTGTAAGCCTGAGGGCAATTTATTTAAGGATGCTCATGTTGTATTTAGTTTGCATACGAATGAGAGTATTGTTATTCATTTCTACGGACTGAATGTATGAGTTTATTTCCGTATGATATCTCTGAAAATGAATTAAGTTAATGAATG
Source organism: Camellia japonica (assembly GCA_030407325.1). Lineage (NCBI taxonomy): Eukaryota > Viridiplantae > Streptophyta > Magnoliopsida > Ericales > Theaceae > Camellia > Camellia japonica. Next base: position 101,429,557 of record JAPPVO010000002.1, on the reverse strand, counting down.
TGGTAATGACTTCGAGTAATAAAAAGTGGGGCGTGACAACTTGGTATCAGAGCTACCGGGTTTGAATACCTTGAGCTCGTGGGAAGTGGTTTTTACCACAGTGGGTTTACTACGTGTAGTGAGGACGTTGCATATAGATACCATGAGAATTAGGACTTATGTGTTGCATTTATGTGAGCATGGGATTCAGTCTCTTGGATAGTATTCATAGCCGGTGAACTTGCTTTGAGGTCCTTTTGGAAACACGCCTGATCAACGTGGTTTCTAATAGGAATTCCTTGAGAGTTTCGGGATGAGTGGCTATCTTTGTGGACTTGATTCGATTATGTGGTTACATGTTTAGATGTTTATATGCAATAGAGATGTAAATTTTGAGACTAAGTGTGTCTTGTGACTTAACAGTAGTGGAGTGTGCCTCGAAGAAGGCTATCGTGTTTTACGCTAAGTGTAATTTACTTTGTGCTTTATAGGATGTCTACGCGAGGGAGTAGAGGACGGTTGAGTAGTAGGAGCGCCGGGAGAGGCACACCAGTTCCTTTAGCACCCGCCGTAGCAGCATCGGCTGTCGGCGAGGATGTCGCACGTGAGATTGTGAGAGCAGTGCAAGACGCCCTAGCTCGTACTGAGGGCGGCAGCGGGCATGCTCTCAAGCTTACTAAGGAGTTCTTTCGCTCCGGTCCACCTGAGTTTGTGGGGGAGGCTAAACCGTTGGAGGCAGAGAGTTGGTTGGAACAGATTACCAAGACTCTTGATATGCTCAGAGTCGAAGATGAGGAGTTGAGGGTTTCTTTGGCGACTTTTCAGTTGAAGAGTGATGCGAGTTATTGGTGGAAGAATGCTAAGAATAATGTGGGTAGCACGTGGGTTGCTTTTACCGAGGCCTTTTGGGCCAAGTATTTCCCTCCTTCTGCTCGGGAAAGGTTGAGGGATCAGTTTTTGGAGTTGCGTCAGGATGACACTCCTGTGGCACAGTTTGAGATGCGGTTTGATAGTTTGTCGAGGTTTGCTCCAGAGTTGGTGACAACAGAGGAGCGTCGTTGTTTTGAGTTCGAAAGGCGGTTGTGTTTCGATATTCGGGAGAAGGTAGCTGGATCCTTGTGGAAGGATTACTATACTTTAGTTGAGGCAGCGGCCCATGTGGAGGCCTTGATTGCTAGTGGTGATGGGGTTAAGGAGGAGACCATCTCGCTCAGTCATGTGATTCCTAAGCGCTCTAGGCTCAGTAAGGGGTGGAGGCGGAAACATGCTCAGTCGGGAGCTGGTTCCTTTTCTTCGCCAGGAGTTTCGGATCCTTCTGTTGGGGGTTTTGGGGAGGTGCAGGTTTCAGACCAGTCTCAGAGTAGAGGGTCTGGTGGTTGTTTTGTTTGTGGCCAGCTGGGCCATGGTAAACGTTCTTGTCCTTTGCGTGCAAATTCTTCGGGGGTATTAAAACCTAGTCAGACTCAGTCGTACCCGTCCAGTCGGGGGCGTTATCGGTACCAGAAACGGGCAGGCCAGGCTTCGGGAGCCTCGCGAGGGGCGACTTATTAGTTAGCCCTACAGTGTTACCCTGGAGAGGGACTTTTTGTATTGTTGGCCGGTGGTGTATACTGTTTATTGTTTTTGTTGTTGACCGGTGTACTGTTGGATACTAAGGTACCATGTTTATGTATTGCATATATATGCATAGTATTGTTTGTTTAATCCTCATGTATTGGGGAGTATGTATGGAATTTCGAACTCTCTTTTTTATTTTGAGGAGTTGTTAATGGGGTCAATGATCCTGGTGTTGTTACTTGCTTGGTACCGTATATTGCGTTCACTTTAGAGTTTGATTGTTGAGAACAGGAATCTGTGGGTGTATGTGTTAGATGTGGTGGTTTTGAGAATTTCGGAGTGTTGGCAAAGTTGTGTGGGATTTGCATCTCGGGTTAGCGGAAATGGTACCTGTTTGTTGGTTTGTGTTTTGGGCTTTGCTAGTTAGTGAGTCCGTGGTGACTCCATCGGTTGTAAAGGAGTAGTGTTCGTGTTGTGATTGGTTATCAATTGTTGGGTATGGTTTGTGAGTGAATGCTGGCAGTATCCTTTAGAGGAAGAACGGTTTGTGTTCTAGGATAACGAGAATGGCATTGGCCAAAATTGTCCTTCGTGATTGAGTTGTTTGGTCAGCTTGTTGGTATTGGGTTTTGGTTTGACTTCTGTCACCTTGAAGTTAGTCTCGTTTGTTGTAGACTTTGTGTGTTGATTAGGGAGACTGAAACTAATCGAACATGTTATGCCATTGAATTTGATGATTGTTAGAATACATTAATTGATGTATTGATTGATTGTGTATAGAACCTATGTGTTTATATGCATTGCTCGTGTATGGGAGGAGATGGGGAATGGATTCAGGGATGCAGCTCTTATGCTCTCCCATTGTAGTAGTGATATAGCTCATATGCTTATCTATGGTGAAGTGAAAAATGTTTTATATGAGTTAGTCTCATTTAAATTGTTGGCTAGGTTTTGAACCATATTTATGATTTTAAATTGGTTAAGTAAAAGGAGGCGGAATGAAATTGCAAAACCATGATTTTCTTATGCCTTGTGTATTGGTAGCACTGTTATTATTTCTATTAATTATCATTATAGAAATGTTATGCTTCGTGTTGGTTTTGGTATCACTGTATGAGTGATGGTTGTTGCTAGTAGTATGTTGAAAGGATTTGGAAAACAAAATTTTCCTAGTGTTTGGGCCACCTAAGGATGTTGTTGAGAAATTGATTTAATCCAAGGGTTTTGAGAAATTCCAAATGAATCTTTTTGGTAAATAAACTGTGGATGATTTTTTGTGTTTTGGATAACACCATATTTGTGAAAAATATTTACAAAACTGTTGAGTTTCGCATGGAAAATGAAGGATTTATTTTGGAATGTTAACATTGAAAATTTGACTATCTTTGAGAAATGTCTCTTGAACAAGAAAATGTTTTCTTATTATTTACTCATAAGATTTGCTTGGGTTGGCTTTCGGGAATCTTGTTGTTGAGTAGTGACTTAGCTTGAAGCGCTAGTCAGTTGTTGGTAATTGTTTCAGGAAAGGTTTGGTTTGTTAAGGTTTTCGCACCTAAGTGTTGTCGTTTGGAACGTATTCCCTTAGTGAGTCTCTTCCTTGGTAAGAGTGGCTTGACGGTTTGTAGTGAGAGCGGTTTCACTCCTAGTATTGGGGGGGGGTGTTGGTGTTGTGTAATCAGTTGGCCTTGTGTTTTTGGCGCATCCTTAATTTCGGGGACGAAATTCTTTAAGGGGGGAAGGTTATAGCGATCCCGGTTCTTTCTCCTTTGGTTGTAGTATCCGGACTTAGTTCCGTGGATTCCGGTTGTTGTTTTGAACTTGTTTCTGTCCTTCAATTCTTTAAATTTGAGTTGTAGAATGTTTTGGACTTGTTTGTTCTAGGTTGGTTGTGTTGGAAACCAAGAGTAGCTGTCCAGAGTTTTGGACCCTCGCTCGAGCGAGGAGTTGGTCGCTCGAGCGAGATGTTGTTTTTGTTCTTCGCTCGAGCCAGGGTTTGGTCGCTCGAGCGAGAGTCTGCGTCTGGGCTTAGGACCTGAGAGTTGTGTTTCTTGGCTCGAGCGAGCTTCCTTCGCTCGAGCGAGCGAGCTGTATGTTTTCGAGTTCTTCGCTCGAGCGAGCAGTCCTTCGCTCGAGCGAGCTTCTGTGTTGCAGACCTGAAGCATCGAGTTTTTGGCTCGAGCGAGCTTTTCTTCGCTCGAGCGAGGTTTTCTTGTGTCTGGTCGCTCGAGCGACCAAGTCTTCGCTCGAGCGAGCCTGTCCAGTTTAAATAGACAGCAGCGGAGTTTTTCATCTTCTTTTTGATTCCAAACCCTAGGTCCGACTTCTCTCTCTCTTCTCTCTTAGGTTTGATCTATTTAGGGTGCGTTTCTACCCTAGATCCTTTATTAAAAAGTTAGAGTGAGTCGAGAGCTTCAGTTTAATCTGAACAAGTTTGGATTTGGAGCACTTTGAGTTTGGATCCTCATCTCCATCTTCTCTTTTTGGGCTATTTCCTTGAGGTAGGGATTCTCCTCCTTGTTCTCTTTTCAATACTTCGTCTATAGATAGACATGTGGTTATTTTGTCTTGCATGAAAATTGTATCATGTTGGTTTTATTTGAAAATCATGGGGTAAACCTAGGGTTGGTTGTGTTAAGATTGGGTTTGGCTTCATTAGTTGTTGTCTTGGCTAATTAGAATATAAATTAGCATGTTGTAGTTAAATAAAGAAAAAGCCCTAATTTATGTTTTGATTTGGTAAATTAAAATGGGGGTTTGTTGACTAATGTATATGAATCTCTTTGATTAAAATGAGTTGGGTAAGGGTGTTAATGCCTAAGGGATTAATCATAGCTTTGGAATTGGTTTTATGGAAACAAGAATAGTGGAGTTGGTTTTTGTGATAACAAAAAGGAAATGGGATTGTTTCTGTGAAAATAAGAAATGTGTTTTCAAAATAAGTTTGAGAATTGGGTTGTTGTATCTTGAGTGTTGAATACACGTGTAGAAGTCGTATTTTTAACTATCATGTTAATGTTATTGTTTGGTTTGTGATTCATGATAATTGAGTCTTCAATAGATGTACTAATTATATGCATCTAGAGGTTTTGTCCTTGGTCATCGGTGGAGGATGACACGGTTGTGTAGAATGGTCGGGTTTGCATTGTGTCATTGATTAATTGAACATCATATGTGATGAAGTGTTAGATACATTATATATATGTATGTTTGCTCGGGAGGAGTTAGTTATGTGTTCATCTACTTTAACACATTGCTGTCATCTTGATAGTTGATGTATATGCATTATACATGTTGGATGTGCCTTGTTGCATGGTTGTTGTTGGCGTTATATGCCGCGCTTATAATCAAAGGTACCGTTACCTTCCAGCTAGCGCCTGGAGAACTGTATGCGCTGATAATATAAGGCACCATACCCTTCCAGCTTGCGCCTGGTAAACTGGCATTTTGGCTTACTACGCACATAGCTAGTAGAGTGAAGTTGGTTGTAGTTATTTCAGTATATCTTTGGCCTACTAAGCGCATAGCTAGTAGAGCAAAGTAGAATTGTTGTTGTTTAGTTGTAACTGAAAATATCGTGGATTTGATTGGTTACAGTTCGGAGGACCGAGTTACTCCATTGATTGATTGTATACATGTTGGTGGATTGTAAATTTATATTTTTACAAAGTTATGCATGTATAGGTATGATAGTAGTAGAAACAAACCAAAATGTCATTTTTGTCTTTTGGAAAGTGTGAAGGAGAATGAATGTTTTAATGATAAACATGTTTTGAAAAGATACGTCTGTCGTATGTATGGGAAATGGAGGGGAGTATCGGGCTTAGTGATTAGTTCCTAAGTGATTGTTAGTGTTATGAAAGAAATGGAATGGGGATTAATGAAAGGAATAAGGAAAGATAAATCGCTTGTAGCGTTGAATAAAACGGTTGTTTCAAGAAAAGTTCATACATATTTATATTTTGTATAAACTGTCACCTTATTATTCTAGTACGAGAATGAGTGTTCATGATCATAGCTATCTGTAATGTTGTTATTGTTGAGGATCATGTTGAGATCCCTACTGGACTATATGTTCATCCCACGTTGTTGAAATCTTTTTCAGGTGTTTAGCAGGATGTGCTACAAGATTTGGATCGTCTTAATTGCTGGCCACGGGGCCTCTTTGTTGTTGGCGGAATGCCATATGTGATAAAGGGTTACACCCTTCATTTGATTATTCAATGTTGTAAGCCTGAGGGCAATTTATTTAAGGATGCTCATGTTGTATTTAGTTTGCATACGAATGAGAGTATTGTTATTCATTTCTACGGACTGAATGTATGAGTTTATTTCCGCATGATATCTCTGAAAATGAATTAAGTTAATGAATGTGGTAATGACTTCGAGTAATAAAAAGTGGGGCGTGACAGTGTCGATTAGAATTTTTAGAATTTTATGGTAGGTTTAATTGAAATTCAATTCGAAACAATTAAATTAGAGTAATTAATGCTCAATTAAGACTAATTGATGAATTCCTTAATCTAAGCCTAACTAAAGCACTAGTGGACTCTTATATGCATCCTTACACTCTCATTTCATTCTTTTTGAGCTACAAACGTGGGGAAAGAGAGGGAGACCAAGTGACAGTGATTTCAACAAGGGAGAAGCGGTGAATTGCTAGGAATTGTTAGAAACTTAAGGAGAGTTTAGAAATTTAAACCTCTACACTTGTGAATCCAAAGTATAAGGTAAGAATTCAAGCCTTTAGTCTTGCTCTTGAGTTGGTAAGTTCATGAATACAAGAGAATTAAGTTGAAATTGAACTTGAATGAAGGAGTATAAATCATACCATGCATGCATGCATATTTCATGACATTTTGAAGTTATCTTCAAAGATTTTCTCTTATGCATGTTGTAATTCTAGCATGGTTTGAAGAATTCATACCATTCCTCATCATTGAACCTCATTTGATCATGTTTTGGAAGCCATGAACCCAAGTGAATACATGCATGTCATGTTTATATCATGTTCTTACATTTCAAGTTGAATTTTTGCACAATTGACTTACTCTTAGGCCTTGATTTTGTGAAAACATCTTTAATTCTTAATGTTTTCAAAGTCTAAACTTGTTTTCTCAAGTTTTGGGGGCCAAAAGTTGTGTTTTGATGAGTTAGATTCGAATTTTGAGCTAAGGAGTGCAATCTGGAAATTCCAGATTTTGTACTTCCGCTCAAGCGAAGGAATCCACACTTGAGCGGCCACTCCAAGTGTGTGTACTTCGCTCAAGCGACCAGAAGTCCGCTCGAGCGTAAAATGCAAGCTTCCAGAAGTTCTTATGTTTTGCAGTCCACTCGAGCGACAAAAATTGCGCTCGAGCGAGGACATGTCTCTCACACTCAAGCGAGCATCAAGCGAAAAAAACAAGCAACTAGCACTTTTACAAAAGTTTACAGACCGCTCAAGCGACGAATCTTGCGCTTGAGCGACCACTCACATTTTGCATGTCCGCTCGAGCGTAGGAAGTTGCGTTCGAGCGAGGACCCTGTTTTCAGCAATTTTTGTTAAATATTTTCAAGTGCATTTTTGCATCCTCTTTCCATCCTTGGCATTCCTAGGCCAAGTTTAAGACACTATAATGAAGATAAAGAAGTAGTAACACACCAAGATAAGAAATAATAAAGTAATTGTTTTCGGGTGTGTAATTCAATATGAATTCGTTTTATACCTGTATAGGTCACGCGCCATAAGATATCTAAGCTGCCTACTTCATTCGTCTATTTGGAGCCACCTGTTATTTGTGAGTAATAACTCTGTAAAGTTATGTTAAACTTAATTATTTTCTGATGATACGACACGATTAGTTTCTGAAATGCTATGTTTTGTGTGAATGAATGATTGTCCAAGTTGCTAAAATGTATTCGTGATATCCTTAGCATCATATAATATACGTCCCTTTATGGGTCATCAGGTCCCTTTATGGGTTATCGGAATGGCTTTACGGCCGTCCCTTTATGGGTCATCAGAAATGTCTCTGTGCACACGAGTCATCAGAATGCCTTATGGTTGTCTCTTTATGGGTCATCAGAATGCCTTCACGACTATTCCTTATGGGTCATCGGATTTGTTAATGCTAATGGATGTGCCACGTACTATGATGTGAAACGTATAAACTCTGAAAATGAATATGATCAAGTATATGAATCTGTTTCTGATTTGAAATTTGTATATGCAAAAAAACTCTAATTTCTAACTCTTTGATGGACATCATTCATTAAAATCTTTACCTTGTTATTATTCACTGGGCTCCAGCTCACTATTTATATTATTTATGTATGTAGGTAATCAGGCGCAAGACCAAGCCCAGAGTTGATGGCCTAAGATTCCGTTTTGTTAGCCACATTTTATGCCTCCCGAGGAGGTTCCAGATCATGTCAAATCCCATGGCTATGTTTTTGTGTTTAAGACTTTGGTTCTTTTGTTTTAATTATGGGTAAATTTTCTGCTTATATGTATAGTACTTGGAGTGACGTGTATTAACTGTATCTTTTGACATCACACACATCTTTATTGAAGTTTAAGAATATTTGTCTCATATATGTTTTCACAGCTCAATGGACTATGTATATTTCTATTTATTGCTTCTGCAGCCCCTTATTATATGTTTTTCTGTTAAGAGGCCTTCGGTAATCCAAGGGTTACTGGTCGGTTACGACGCTAAACCTATAGGGACGGGTTTGGGTCGTGACAATAAGGCTTTAGGACCCGATGATATCCCTATTGAAGCTTGAAAATATTTGGGTAAGAAAAGGGTTGCTTGGTTAACTAGGTTATCTAGCAAGATTTTATTGACTAGGAAAACGCTAGAGAAGTGGAGGAAAAGTACTTTAGTGTCAATCTATAAGAATAAATGAGATGTCCAGAACTACAACAACTATAGAGGAATCAAACTAATGTGTCATATAATGAAAGTGTGGAAGAGAGTGATGGAACATCGATTGCGAGATATAACAGAGGTGTTAGAGAATCAATTTGGGTTTATGCCTAGTAGGTCAATAATGGAAGCGATCTATCTTTTAAGGAGAGTAATAGAAAAGTATTAAAAAAAAAAAGAAGATATTCCTATGATTTTTATCGATATTGAGAAAACATATAATAGAGTGCCTCGGGATATAATTTGGTGGGTGTTAGAGAAGAAAGGGATAACAAAAAGTTACATTAATATGATTAATAATATGTATCAAGGTGTGGTGACCACTATTAGATCGCTTGTTAGATAGACAATTAAATTTTCAATTACTATGGGGTTATACCAAGGATCATACCAAGGATAAATCTTAAGTCCTTATTTTTTTGCTTTAGTTATGGATTAATTGACGAGAAATATTCAGGATGATGTGTCATGGTGTATGCTTTTTGCAAATAATATTGTGTTAATGGATGAAATTAGAAAACGAGTTAACACTAAGTTAGAGACTTTGAGAGAAGCACTTGAATCTAAAGGATTTAGGATAAGTAGAACTAAGACATAGTACATGGAATGTACAGGAGAAATGAAGATTGAAAGCTAAGAACTATCTAAGAATGAACATTTTCGTTATTTAAGATTGATTATCACAACGGCTGGCGAGATTAGAGTGGATGTCATCTGTAGAATCAATGCGGGATAACTTAACTGACGAAGTGCATTTGAGATACTATGCGATGAATGAATACCCACTAGACTCAAAGGGAAGTTCTATAGAACGGCTATTAGACTGGCAATGTTGTATGGGTCAGAATGTTAGGCAACTAAAAAACAACATATAGATAAGATGAGTATTGTTGAGATAATGATGCTAAGGTGGTTGTGTGGTAAGACTAGAAAAAAATAGAGTTAGGAATGAGTATATTCGAGAATGGGTAGGAGTAGTATCGATAGAAGATAAGTTGAGAGAGAATAAATTGAGATGGTTTGGTCATAATACAACGAAAACCAATAGAGGCTATACTGAAGAGATGCGATACAATAATGGTAGATAAAAGTTTTAGGGGAAGGGGCAGACATTGATTGACGTGGACTACTGTAGTAAATAGAGATATGAACCTCCTTGATTTGACTAACGAAATAACCTTGGATAGAGTTGAATAGAGAATAATGATTCATGTAATCGACCCCATTTTGTAGGACTTAAGGCTTAATTTGGTTTGGTTTGGTTTTAATAGGTGCGAAGAAAATAAATTTTCAAATTTTTAAGAATGGTGTAAAAAGAAAATGAGTGTAAGGAGTTTATTTGGTGGTGTAAGTAGAATTTTCATATTCCAATAAGTTCTATGGATGATATAATTATCAAAATACTCCTAATAATAATAGGGTGAAGCGTGCATTAATATTTACATTGACAGTGTAAATATTCCATGATGTGAATATTCACATTGTCAAATTTATTTAATGTGAATGTTCACATCACCAAGTTACTAAGGGTTCAAATTTGTAAAGGTAAAATTATCTATAAAATACCTTAAATATGAGAATTAAAATTTTGTAAATCAAATGTCTAAAATAATAAGACTTATTAAAATATAATAATATCTTATAAATTAATTAGAATACAAGTACTTGTAAGAGAATCTTCTAAAAAATTTCCTTAAAATATCTTGCCTACATTAAATAATAAATTTTTATTTAGTTACTGTATTTACATTATTTTTATCTCATTGACTATGAGAACATTATTAGATAGTTTCAACTACATTGTGATGTTCACTATGACCTTATTTGGAAAATTAACTATTTTAATAGATTATTTTAGTTTTTAACTATTTTAATAGGTTAAAATATTTGTATTTGGGAAGAGGGTTATTTTTTTTTATAGTTGAATGCGATACTTGTGGGAGAAAAAGTGAAATGATTATACATTTGACATGACATTTTGTCTTATTGATTATTTTAACTTGTTTTATCATTTTGTAGATATTAGCCCCAAAAAAATCAATTTTTAGTTTCCCAAACACTCCATATGTGTGCTCCCGATGAAAGACATTTTGTAACCCAGACTTATCATCTCTAACGGTGCATCAATTTTTTCATCAAATTTGAGTAAAAGTTTCATTTAATATCAAGTGCTCCAACGAAGAATTTTGGAGCTTCATCAGAACACCGATTGACCGACGTAAAAAAAAATTTGTTTTTTTTTTTTTTTTTGGCCTTGAGGTGGTCGACCGGGCGGTTGACTAGCCAGTATAATTTTTTTACAAATTTTTGCCTTAAGGTGATCATCCGGGAGAACATTTGGGAGGACATCCAAGGGACATTTGGTAATGAAAATCAAACGGCTATAAACAGTGATTTGATGAAAGACACATTTGTCCGCAGTTTAATGAAAGAAAAGTGAAATTTTGGATTTGATACTTATTTGATAAAACCGTTGGAGTAGAAGAAAAGTGTCATTTTTCATCAAATTCAAATTTGATGACAAGTGTGAGTAATCATTGAAGATGGTCTTAGTCACCTCTTATTTTCAATTACATAACAAATGTGAATTATCATATTTCACTCGTAAGGTTTGTTAGACTTATTTATTTTGATGATTTATTTAATTATGTTTTAATTTATTTGAAAGAGAAAAATAGAATCCAAAATTTATTTTGATGATTTATTTAATTATATTTTAATTTATTTGAAAGAGAAAAATAGAATCAAAATTTATTTTGATGATTTATTTGAAAGAGAAAAATAGAATCAAAATTTATTTTGTCCCATTATTTCTCACCTAAACCTTTATCCTAAATGTTGTTAGAATGTATTTAATATTTGATTAAATCAGGAGTTCAAACAGTCCAAAACAAAAGTTCAAACAGTCCAGCACAGTAGCAGGACAAAAAGTTCAAAATGTTCAAGTGGAAGATATTCAAATTTGTAATGATGGAGTGGAAGATATTCAAATTAGTAATGATGAAGTACAACGGTTATAAACGGTTATAAATTCAAATGAATACAATGGCTATAAACGGCTATCAGTTTTATTATATATACCAAAGTCTCTAATGTAAACAAGTCACAAAAAAAAAACATAAAATATTTTTTGATCTAAAATTATTCTCATCTATTCTCTTAAAAAAAATTTGAGAAGTGTTCTTCAATTTTTGCTTTCATCCTCTCTCAGAAATTATACATTAAGTCGTATAGCTTTAAGCCCATCTTTCCTGTGTGAGGTTTACAGAAAATCTAGAGCTTCATTTTATATATCTATCTTTGAGAGATAATTCTTGTAGCTTTCTGTAAAAGCAAAAATACTTTCTTTTCAACCTTGTAAGAATGTAGTACACTCAGTGTTCTTGACTTAGAAAGTCAGTGTTAAATTTGTGAAGGATTGCTCCATCTGTGAAAAGGTTGCTAGCACCCTGTGAAGCTAGAGTATAGTGGAAAATCTCAAATAAAGCTTGAGGAGTGGACGTAGGTCAAGTTGAAGCCGAACCACTATAAATTTGTTTGCATCTCTCTCCCTTATCTCTTTATTTTATTTTGAATTGCCATAGCTATATCTCACATTTTTACTGTGCTAAAATCATTAACTGACATAGTTGTTAAGACACTTGTTTTATTTATTTTTATTTCATTAATTATATTTATCTATTGTGCTAGTCATAATTTTTATTAGGGTATTATTAATTTTAATTATAAAAACCTAATTCACCCCCCTCTTAGGTTGTTTTTTGGGTAACAAGGTTTTTTGTTATGTCATTAATTTATATTACTACATAAATAATATCACATAATGTGCTTAGAGTATCCAATAATTAAATTATTTTTTTTATCGGCAAAAGTTAGTTGTTAGTTATTATATTAGTATTTATGGGAGTCAGACTCCTCGCCCTTTGCAAAGCACCAAGTGTTTATTCCCTTAATTCAACTTCCCTAAAGAGAGTTGAATACATTACCTTCCCCTGGGAATTAAGCCTTTAGGAAAGTTATAGTGGTCAGCTAAGCTAGACCTAGTTGGTTATCCAATAATTAAACTTAACCACATACTTTAGGAAAATTTTACTATACACATCACTCTTGTGGTATGTACCATATGCACCAATTACGATGTTTGTAATGTTTGCGTATAACCTATTCTGGTATTAGTTATAATTAAATTAAATTTGCTGTGATATTAATTATAATATTAGTTTGATTATGTATGTCTTATGTAATATTTGATTATGACTCAATTTTTTTTTAGTTACAACATTAAAAGAATTCAATTATGACATTTATAATGATTAATTTTATAAATATCATAATTTACATATAATACATATATTTTAAAAATGGGGGAATTACTTAACAGTGAAGCAGAAAAAAAAAAATACAAACATATAAGATATAAGTGATTTTGTTATGAGGTGTAAGTAAAAAATTATAGGGATGCAAGTCTCATTTGTAACCTTTTATATTTGTGTATTTTTTTTTTTTCCTATTACACTACTAAGAAATTAAAAAAAATAAATAAATAAACACTTCAACACATCTTTTCAAAAAAGTAAAACAAAACAAAATAAATAAAACGCTCAATCAATGAGCCAAACAGTGTCTTATTCCTACCCTAAAACCCACCCCTCAATTACAGGGTTTCTGCCAAAATCTGCAGAATAGTAAATAGACAAAATCTAATCCTTTTCACTGTTCAGTACGTGCATCATCTCCATCACCCTCCTTACTGTCTCAATGACTACTATTATAATCTACTCTCTCAAAATAGGGGACCTGGGGAGTGTGTTGTGCCATGTGAGCTTCACTGAGGCTTATAAGTATATTTTAATTGTTTGAATCATCTGTACTGCAAAATTTATCAAATATAATGGCCTTGTTTGGTTTAATTCTCAAAACATAATTTTTGAAAAAAATTTAAAATTTTGTTTGGTTGAAATTTTTTTTAAAAAAATTTCTAAAATCACTCTCTCTTATATATCAATCAGTCACTTTTTCTCTTACACAAATCAACTCAACTACAACAAAATATCAAATCATCCCAAACTCCAAAACTATTTTCAAAATATACAATCAAACAAACCAAAAAAATTTCTAAACTTTTTCCCTAAATTTTTTTTGAAAATGTATCTCAAAACCAAACACACCCAATATTTATATAAAAGATCAAATTAATCGGACATATATAATCCGATGATTAAGTTTTAACTGTTTTAAAATGAATTATCAAAATTATTTTTATCATTTATTTTTTAAAAACAAATTTCGTTCTGTTTAAGCTTATAAATATTTAATTAATCTAATTTTTTTCATGAATTCAACGAATCATAATGACATGAGCTGGGAACAAGGTCCATGGACTCTCACAATACCATGTTGTGCCTTATAGTTATAGACAATATAGGGTAAATTATATCATTCTTTCGTAAAATTTTAAAAAAAAAGTATATTAAAATTTGTAATTTTAATAGATAAATATTGATTTATGTAAAGTATATATTTTCATGTAAAATAGATAATAATTGGCTATTTTAATATATTTTTCATTCATATTATAGGGCTCATTTAAAAATTTGGCTATTTTAATTAACTTTTTTGCTATTGTAACCTAGCATAAAAAATTGTGTTTGAGATGATAGTTGGCACTTTTTATAGTTGATTAAATGATTATGAGAGAAAAAATAAAATAAAATGATTATGATTTGATTATGATATTTTATCTTATTAACTATCTTATTTTAATAACTATTTTAGCTATTCACCCAAAAAAGTATTTTAACCAAAAAAATCACTAACCTAAACTTCCCAAACACCTCCATATAAGCCTCTTTTGACAAAAAGATTAAAAATAATTTTTTTAACTTATAATAAGTACCTCTATTTTTTTATATAATTTTTTAAAAAAATCAAAAAAAATTAAAAAATTAACTTTTAACTTTTAAAACTGGCTATGGTATAAAATTCATATATGATATATATATATATACATAAGAGAGAGAGAGAGAGAGAGAGAGAGAGAGAGAGAACAAAAGCGAAGTGTCAAGGGGGACAGGTTTCCTGTTATGGGGGTCTAAAACAACAGCGGCAATACCTTAGTTGGCCATTAATATGAAATGGGACCTAACACTCTCACCTAACCATAAGATGACATAACCCTACCCAACCCTCTCTTATCTTTCTTTACTTTAGAACACTTTTCTTTTGATATCTTTTTTATTTGACAATTGACAAAGAGGAAAACCCTTTTCCATTTAATGTTTGTTTTCCCCTTGTGTTACTATACCATCACTTTTCCATCCATCCATCCATCCATCCATCCATAAGACCCATTCAAAAGAAGCTTTTCAACTTTCTGCGTCAAACAGTACTAGTTCTAGACAACCATCTGATTTCTTTAAGTCATCTCTCTCTCTCTCTCTCTCTCTCTCTCTCTCCACAATACACACCAACACACACAGGTACACAGATTTCAAAGAGGTCAATCTAATACACACGATTCTGCATTCAATTGCCCATGTTTCCTGCTCTCATCTTTTTTCTCATCAAAACCCTTAAAAACAAGCAAGTCACAACTTCAACTGCAACACAGCCCAACTCTCTCACTGTCACTCTCCCTCTCTCTCTCACTCTCTCTCTCTATCTATTAATTCTACTGCAAAATGGGTGTTTGGAAGAGACATCCTCCTCTATTAATTCAACTAGTTTGGGTGGTTATGGTGTTGTTGTTGATGTTTATTGTTGGTGATTGCCAGGGTTCAAGAAGCACAAGCACAACAAATGTAGTATTCAAAGTGAAGCCCAAAACGGTGACGTCCCAGTCTCAGAATTCAGTAGGAGGCCACTTCTTGGGGTTCTTGCCCAAAAGAATTCCCATACCTGCCTCTGGTCCATCAAGAAAGCACAATGATATTGGAATCACATCATCATCATCATCATCACCATGAACACACAAAGCTAGCAGAACCAAGAACAGAGAAAGATCAACCAACATCTCTTCACTTCACTGCCAAAATTTGCTGAGAATTTTTTGACTCTTCAAAAAGGTGACATCCTAGTCATATTAGTGTAAATGGGGTTTGATGATGGAGATGGTGATGATCATGATGATATGGGTAGGGTGGAGTGGGTATCCATTTTTTGGTCTTTGGCTACTTGGTTTTATGCAAAACTTTTTTGGGTGTGCTTCCAATCCAAATGTTAATGTTAGTGGTGGATCTCTAGCTAGCTTTCTAATCACTTTCTTTTCTTTGTTTTTGGTTTTGGGGGTAAAACATGATTATGTGTATATGGAAGAGATTTTACAAGCAAAATTAAACTTCTGTGTAGAAAGAAACTTCTATCCTGAAAAGTCTCTCTTTTTCTTCCTCCTTTAATTATATTAATACGTTGTGTTACAAAGAAATTAATATGGGTATGTGCCTTCTTAAATTTAAAATTAATATTTATCCCATTTTGGATTGATTTTTTCATTCCCTCATTTATATCTCATGTTGCAAACAAACAAAATTTTGTGTGGTTAAATCAAACTAGTGATTTGTAATTAATCTTTTGATTTAAAGGTGGAATTATAATCATGATAAGATATTTAATATGATTATTGCCTTGGTCTAATGAAAGGTTTGAGAGGCTCCCCATGGGTTGGGGCCCGGCAGATTACCTCGGCTATAATTTTTTCTATTGAGTATTTTGAAAATTTTCTTACTTCCATATTGTCTTAATTTATATGCTGGTAAATATATGAGCGTCTCTTATATTATTAAAAGAATTGTAATCATTCTCTTATGATAATAAAAATCGTCACAACTATGAACACAGTTCTATTCAACAGTGAATCAAGTAAATTTGTATATTTGCTTTGATTCGTTTTAATTTTATTACTTGTTATTTTATATTTTACCAATCCTTATTAAAAATTGTCTTCTTTTCCTAACAAATATTGTAAGTCATCCCAATATATGGTGGTTTTCAATTCAATCAATCAAACTGTACATTAACAGCGCCATTGGTTTCTTTCTAGTAGATTTGAATTTACAACTCATGAGTCATGAGATGTATGTATTGTAGTTGTTGAGGACGTACGTACTTGAGTTGATACTGATGATGATAAGGATGATTGTTACTTGTACGCAAAATTTTGTCGTGTTTCTTTGTCATTAGGTGTAGTTGTTGTGTACGCACTGACTCTACACAATCATTCTTATACAATTTTCATTTTATCATAATAGAAGTGTAAAATTTTATGGGTAAATTACAAATAAGTGGAAAGATTCAAAAAAATAAATAAATAATTACAAATTAATGATAAAACTTATCAATTTTAATAATTAAAGTGATAAAAATTTTCATGATTTTGAAAAAAAAAAAAATTGAGATCTTTCCACTTATTTTCAATTTTCTCAAATTTTATTGTGTTCTTTGTGTGATCTGAGAGTCTAAATTTTGGATTATTTTATATGGGTATTTTTATTTTAATTCTGAATACTATATGTTTAGATTTTGTCAAATTTTAGCATTTGGGCTTGATGAGTCTATTTTGGAGTCAACCTGAGACTGATTTGGATCATTAATTTTTTAAAATTTATTGAGTAGAATATTAATGAAAAATCAAGATAATTGAAACATTAATAGTTATATGTTTAAATTATATTTGTATGACTATTGTTGAAATGATAATTGCCATATATTTTTTTTAAAACAAATGTGATTTAAATATATAGTTATCGATATCTGATTAATTTAATTTTTTATATGAATATTCTACTCAATAAGTATTAAAAAAATAAACGATTTGTATCATGAGTCTACTAAGTTTAAACGTTCTTTCAAGTTGGTTATCCGGTTATTATCAAACCAGATAACCAACTTAAGAAAATCCAAACTCGTTGAATAGTAAGTGTTGAAAATTGGGTGTTGCGGTCATAAATGCAAATCTTGTTTTTATGGATAAATCAAATATATATACTTGACCTTAATAATAAATTAAACTCAACTTTAAATTATTTAAATTTAAACATTTAACTTTTTAAATCATATTAATTCTAATAAGTTTTTTAGTTATAAATAACAAGTTAGGAATAATTTAAACTATTTAATCACTTCTTCTTGTTGGTGGTACTTGGGAGTGAGAAAGAAAGGGGAGGGGTGATAGCCGATAGGGAGCTAGGGGAAGGAAGGAATAGCAGTAGTCGGGAAAAAGGGACAGAGGGGTGGCAGTTACAGAAGATGAGGGATGGTGATGGGCAATAGTAAGGGTGAAAGGTAATTTATCAATAAGAATAAAAAAAATAGTTAAATGACCTTAATTACCCCTTCTCTAGTAGTTATGAAGATATAATTACAATTTCAAAAGTTGATAATTTAAATTGAAACAAGTAAAAAGTTATAGTTTAATTTATTACCGGAATCAAATCGTAATGTTGTATTTGGTTGAGAATATGAGAAGTGATTTGGAAAGAAAAATAAAAAAGATAAGTAAAATGTGAATACGATATATTTATATTTTACTTAATTATATATATATATATTTATATTTTCTAAATCTCTTAACTAAATATAGCGTATGAGATTTTTATTTTTTTACTTTGTTATTGATAACTCTTCTAAAAAGTTTCTGATCATACGTGGCATCCGAATTATTAGAATACACCGAAAGGGTAAAAGGGATGGGTGTGAAGAGAAGTTCGGGTGTGTATTTAGAATGACCGATTTAAAAGCTATTTATATGTTGTGGTATGGACATAGGAAAATTATATATATATATATATATATATTGGATTCACAAAGAAAATAAATTTTAATGAAAACAAATTGAGAATTACAAATTTGCACACTAATTTGCACACTATTTGGTCTCTAAATAATACGTGTCTCACATCTATGCGAGTGTAGGTGAATTTGTCAATAAAAGAAAAGTGCAATTAGCATTGTTGGTGAACTTGTCAAGAAAATCACTGTCATGCTTTGCAAGTAAATGTGAAATTTTACTTTAACCTTCATAATAAGTTCAACAATATAGAAAGTTTAAACTAACTTGGAATGATATAGCAAAACAGAATAATTATTTTTAAAATAAAAATTTATCTTGTAATATAACTTTTGACGGAGCATAATAACAAAAAGTGGTTTATATAAGATCATTTTTAATGGACTCTTTAAAACGGACATGTTGATTATTATAGCTAATATTATCTTATTTTACCTTGGCTTACTACTACACTAGCCATTAAAAAATAAATAAATAAATAAATAAATCAAACTAGCTACATTTTAAGAGTCTTGAAAAACTCGTCTTGGAAAATTCATTAAACAATTTGTGTGGATAAATATGTAAAAGAAAAAAAAAATAGCATTACAGTACATAAATAAAAAATACTTCAATAAAATAATATATATATATACATATATTGGTATTTTAGCAAGTGAAAGACAAATATGAGTATTGGAGTTGCTCTAACCACTCACCAAGGCTTCGTTTGTTTATCTCAGTTGGGACTAAAACAACATAAAAGGTGTCAATAAAATATCACATCTAAACTATAATCATTTCACTTTTTTTCTCACAAAAGTTAAGAAAATATTAAAAAAAATTTGTCAAATAAACTTTTTAATCTCAAGTTAAAAAATATCAACTCTAAAAAGCCAACTAAATTTTTTTTTACCAACTTTAGTTAATTTAGTTTACTATAGTTCTTTCTCAACTACTTACCAAAACATGAGGTAAGTTTGTGCTATGATTCCTCTGGTAAAGAACTGCATTGAAAGCCGTATATTTTATTACATTTTCAGAAATTGATGCAATTGTAGGGGTTAAGCTTAACCGTTAAACATATCAATAATTATTTGCAGGGGCTAGTTTTTTTGGCAATTTTTGTCAAAAGCAAACATAAAATAAAATAAAAAATATTATTATTATTATTTCTATTCTTATTATGGGGGCATTTTGTATTGAGTTATTTATTTTCTCTCAATATGTACTCTTTTTGTGGTAGTGGTATATATATTGTTATAATTGTATATTTTGATATTATTATTTTCATCTTTATAATTAAGAAGAAGAAGTTAAAGTATTGTTTAATAATATGGGCTTCCTATCTTAAATTTATAATTAGAGGTCATCTTAGTTTGCTTGAATTACGAACTAAGAATACCTCTAATTGCAAATCCAAGGCATGAATGCAATATTCCCAAAGTATAGTATTGTTTTAATAAGAAAATTTAAAATTGTGAATTTGTTAAAATTAAAAAGTTACTTTTGATCATAAATATTACTTTTAATATGCATCTTCACTTGATATCACATCAGAAAGTGTCAATTAATTTCCCATGCGTATAGGAAAAGGCCTCTATATTTTTTAAGCTTTGTTTGGATAATAATTCATATCTTTTAAGTTGTTTTTAGATTATAAATTTAGGTAAAAATTCATGAAACCCTCCACAAATTTCTAATTAAATCCATAATCTAAACATATTTAAAAAAAAAGTAAATAGATTTGCCCAATTATAGTTCGTGATTTTCTTTTTTGGGGTGAATAATAGTTCATGATTTTCCATTCATACAACATATCATTATGTGTATGTGGTGACATATGCAAAGAACTGAGCAGTAGTTATTATTTGCCAGGAGCTACCTTTTTCTTAGGACTCAATGAAAAGGGCCTAAAGGAGGAATCCAAAGTTTATGAAAAGAATAAAAGAAAAATCACAAGAAGCAACCTTTATAAAAAATCAAAAATGAAGTTGATAGAAAAACAATAAGGTGTTGATGGCTTTGTAACTTTATCACAAGGTACAATGAAATTAACCCCCCATACAAGGCCCCATCTGTTACTATTGATATTGAAAACGAAATTTGAGAAAGAAACAGGTATATGTGCTTTTTTTTTCTTTGTAGTGCAATTATAATCTACATTCAGCTTGATCTTTCCTCTAGGGATCCTTTTTTTTTTTTTTCTTTTTTTTGGTGCTAGATCTATGTGTCCATCTGTTGTACATATAAAATTTGTAATTTTGCCTATCAAATCATATTGAAATATTTTTTGAAAACATGATTAGTTAAAGGATTAGTCAAATTTAATAATAAACAGAGTCAATTCGAGTTATAAGTAGAGACTATCACGTGATAACTATAATTAGATACGGTAATAAATAGGATCATATTTTCAACATTAAGATCACAAAAACCACTTGAAGTGAAGCGATTAAGCCGTTGGTAGAGCAACGGAGACATTTTTTAAAAATTTATCACCTTTTTTGTATCCAATTTTGCTGGTCTAGATTTTTCTCCTGAAAATGATTTTTGGATAGTCTCCAAAATCCACTTTTTATGTAGACCATAGAAAAATCTCCTAGACACATAACTTTTATCTAAAGAATAAATCTTGCAACAACTTTAAGGTGTCGATCTAATGGGTGTAACTTGAAGCTTAGAGGTATATTTACTCTAGGTCTCAGGTTTAATTCTCATTAGAAGCGATCCGCTCCTTAGTGCTATGTTTGCTAACTCTATTTAAAATTTGTCCAATCCACATGAAGGCAATGTTTTGCGTTGATCTCGAGATTAATTGAGTTACGCGTAACTGGCTTAAACATCTAGTCATCAAACAATAAACCTTGCAACCTTTCATTTTCTTTATTCACAAAAGAGAATTATGTTCTCATCATTTTTACTATGTCAATTTAAACTCTTGTTTATGATTTTGAAAATAAATGATTTAATCTTTTATAATAAAATAATTGAAATCACACATTTATAATTATTAGATCAATTTAATTATTTTTGATGATCTACTTCCAAAGATCTAAAAGATCAATGAATTAAATTATTAAAGTGAGACTCGTGAAAAATGCAACCGTCCCAATTATAATATAGAGAAGTTGTTTGCTTTTTGTTTTTTTTTTTAAAATTTTTTTAACCCTGTGAAAAATTCAAAATCTAGACATAAGTACAACCCAATTGATTTCTAAATGTATCCAGTACAAACAACTTGCCCTTGTTTGGTTTGTTTTTCAGATAAATTTTTGGGAAAAATTCTCTACAAACAAATTTTCAAGAGTAATCAAATCAAACAAATTTTTTCAAAAAAAATCGCAAAATTTTGTTTGGTTACCTATTTTCCAAAATCACTCTCTCTCTCTCTCATACACATCAAATCAATCACTTTTTTTAAAACTCTTTCCCCAAAACAATTTTCCAAAACCATTTCTGAAAAAAGACAAACCAAATAAGTTTTCGTACTTTTTATCTCAAAAACTACTCTACAAACACAAACCCTTCTGTTTGCTGTGGGATAATAAACAATAAAGGATTTTAACACTGTTATTATGCTCCATAACATAAAAACCCCAATTTCCTACTGTGCAGAAGCCAGACACCACACAATGTGCAACAAACTTGATGAATGGGAAACAAATAGTAAGAGTCCAGTCCCAGTCCAACTCCAGTCCAGGCTGGCTCAAAAGTCAACACTTTAAAAATGACAAAAAAAAAATAAAAATAAAGTAGAATTTCTTTCTTGATTTAGCCAAACCAAATCAAACTAATTAAGTCTTAATTCCATCAAATAGGATGGATTGTATGAATTTTTTTTTACTTGGCTCTATATAAGGCTATTTTGTTAGTTAAATTAAGTAAATTCATATCTCTATTTATTACATTAGTCCACGTCAATCTAAATCTATCCATTCCCCTAAGACTATCATCTGTCATCACTGTATCGCATCTCTTTACTATCTTTTCTAATCTTGCCACACATTCATTTTAGCATTAACACTTATCTTATCTACATGTTCTTTTTTGAATTAGTCAAAATCAAAAAAATAAATAAATAAAATAAAGGTGGTCTTCATGCAAATTTAAACTTGATGATCCTGTTTCTAACCTTCCTTTGAAATCTGAGGCACTCTATTCTGCATTAAATTAAAAAGTTTGTTGAATTGAAGTATGATATTAATTTTGTGAAACATGTGGTGCTCTTGAATTCTTCATTCAATCTGGTAATAATCAAACAAAGGTTGGGTGGGTCCCTCCCTCCTGTTGAAATCTTGATCTGAGCTCCATATATATCTATATATATTGGAACACCATTTGACTATACTATATTAAAGACTACAAAACAAACAGTGCTCAATTTGTTCCTCCCTGTTTTATGGCGAAATTGTACAATAAAGAACTAAAAGGTTTCTCATTTAGTAGTTATTATAAACACTTTAGAAATAGTATATAATCATGACAATAATACTAATTCAAATTGAAGGTTGGCTCTGGGTGGCTCCACATTTATTTATTCATTGACAAACCAACGTGGATCAGCAAATTATACTTCTTTATTAATCTTGTAATTATATAAGAAACATGCTTCTCTCCGCCATGAATTTTGTTTTAATAATTCGAATAATTTATTTTAGAAGATGCTTTATGTATATATTTTACGCAAAAAATTAAATCGATTTGATAATCATAATCTATTTAATTTATTACGTTTATCACTAAAAAATAAATGATCTATTTATAAAAATACATTTGTCGTTTATTTTTTTAGTGACAAATATAATATATTGAATAAATTATAATTATCAAATCGATCTAATTTTTTTAAAAAAATAATATACAAATAATACTTTACAAAATAAATAATTTAAATTATTAAAACGGAATCAGTGATAGATTCCACAAACCTGAACAACGCCTCCGATCTAAATTTTAGACTAGAAAAGACGCTGTACCATTTTATAAACCTAAGTCCACTCGGTGGGGATGTTTGTTAATATTACCTTTTGTTTGTTGTACGAATAATGCGGGGTTTTTTTATGTATAAATTATTAATAAATCCTAATAATTAGATTTAATTTTCATTAAGTCTTATTGAAAATAAATTTTGGTAAAATTATCGCTAAAAATATTTTTTTTGTGACAATTTTTTATATACGTTGCTAAAAATTGACAATTAGTGACTTTTTTTTGTCATAATTTTTATAAATTATCGCTAAAACTTACAATTAGTGACTTTTTTTATGACAAATTTTTCTCATAGGACCTATTAAATAATAAATCCACTTATTAGGACCTACACGTAAGTACTCCTTTTTTTATTGATAAATCTCATTAGAAGTGTTCTAATCTAAGAAGTCTATGAAGAAATTTTTCAACCCACTTAGTCTCATATATTTATATTTTTATTCCATAAAGTCATTTTTCTTGATTTATATTATTTTCTTAAACTCTTATGCCCTTATATTTAATATTGGTAATGTGAACATTCTCTCTCATCTGATGTGAACGTTCACAACACCTTTCCAAAAAAATTTCTCTCATTTAATGTAGTGATGTGAACATTCACAACATGTAAACCTTCTTATTTTTAATTGACAACACATTAAAATAACGTTCATTATATTTTTAATTGACAACACATTCTTATTCACAACATATAGTGATGTGAACATTCACAACATATGAACATTCTCTTTCATCTAACATAGTGATATGAACATTCACATTCGTATGTTTTAGTATGAATATTCACATCATGTAATTAACAATATAATGACAAAAATTCATTTCAAATTAATGTGAATATAATGAGTGAATATTCATTTCAATTATATGATGTGAATATTCACATCATGTAATTGACAGCAAAAATTCATTTCAAATTAATATGAATATAATGATAGTCAACATTTTCATACATGGGAACTACCAAAACATAACGACAATCAACATTAAATATCAACATTAATAGGCGTAGAAAAGATTGAGAGTGTTTTGGTCTTCTTACCTCAAATAGAATCCAATGAAATAGTCAAAAATAATATGAATTTGATAAAATAAAACTCTTAAAAAAAATTTATCAAAAAAGCTCCCAATAATGTGCTTAATGTTATTCATTTCATATCTTTTCAAGAACTTTATGAATGTTGAAACATCCAATCCAACCTATTATTGAGGATTGAGCCTTTCTTAAATTAAAACTATTTTTAATCAATTAATCTAATTCCGTTGCCCACACTTCTATTTAGGAAAGTCAATGAGTCCATTTTTCTTATATGCAATTTTTTCGCTTCTATGAGATTCTTAATTATATTATTCATTTCTCTTCTATTTTTTTTTGGGTGAATAAGACATGAATTTCTCTTCTATTATAGAACTCTTTCTTTGGTGGATAGTTGTTTTTTTTTTTTTTTTCTCATTATGGACTAGTTGTTGCATTATAATTGTTAACTTATAATTTTCTTTTCATTGTAAATAATTTCATGTGGATTGATAAAAAATAAAAATAAAATAAAAAATCTAAAACAACTTTTAACAAATTAAGTGTGCAATTGAGTGTCCGCGTGCCATAGCCAATGAAACTGCACTGATGAATGAGTCATAAGTCATATTATTATTATTACTGTTTTATAAAAAATACCTATCATTGTTAATATAAGGTGGAGTGCAATTGAGGTCACCACCGTAGATTCAATTTTATCATTGTATCAAAGCGTATGTATTATATTCAAACTATGATATTTGTAGAATTGATTATTACAAATATTATAATTAGATATTCATCAGTCATAATTAAAAAAATAAATTATAATCAAATATCACATGAGATATAAATATTTTTAGAGTCGTAATCAAAATAATATCATAACTAATATTACAATAAATCATAACTAATAATTGAATCATAACTAACACTACAATAAATCATAACCAACACTACAATAAGACATGATACACATCCAAACAAAAAATGTGTATGATAGAATTTCTCACTTTCTATTGCTTGAATTTTGACAAATAACAATTACAAGAAGTCATTCTTACCGAACTTTTTGCCTAACACCCAAATTTATCATTGTACTTTCATCGTAAAAATAAATCCTTAATTTATTATATATATTTTTAAACAATATCATTATATTTATCAAATTTATTTAGTCTGAATTCGTTCGAATGAGTCTCTTATCAAAAAGAGATTCATTCAGGCAAATTCGAACTAAACAAATTCGATAAATGAATCACTAATCATTTTTAAAACAATACCACGACATTCACCAAATTTGTTTAATCTGAATTTGCCCCAAATGAGTCTCTTCCTGAGAAGAATCTCATGTGCTCAAGTCTCTTCCCGAAAAGAAACTCATTCAACCAAATTCCAACTAAATAAATTCGGTGAATGAATCATTAATCTTTTTAGAACTCGATTTTTTTCACAAATTCGTGAATATACCTTTCTCCAAACCTTTTTCATTATTCAAGACAATTATAGAATGAGAACTCTATATTTTTTTAAAAATTTTGATACATGTTGCTTTCTTTAATTAAAATTCTGAACTTCCTCAAGAGAAAATATCATTTTACCTTTTAAAACTATAACTCAAAAAATCAATTCAATCCCTGTTTTTTAATAACATTAATTTTATATCTAAATTATTTGATTTTACATCAATTTTACCCCCATCAATTGTCAACGAAAATTGCTAATGTGACACCCATACTTTATTTGAAATTTTATTTTACCTTTCAAACTATTTCTAAAATACCAATCAGACCTCCACAACTTCATTTGATTATAAACGGCCCCAATGAAATTGATCTAAAATCAAATAGTTTATGTATAAAATTGATATTATTAAAAAAACACATAGATTAAATTATTTTTAAATAATAATTTAGGGGACAAAATGATATTTCCTCTTTTGTGAAACTATTATGGTTAATCTTGAATTATTTCAATACTAATTGGAGGTTTGGGAACTCTCAAATAAGTCGTCTCTTGTTCTCAATTTTTTTGTTTGGTAACCTTATTGTTTTTTTCAAATTATGTCAAAAAAATTTATTTTTCTAGATGAATTTGAAAATTAAACAAAAAATTCAAAATAAAAATTCAAAATAAGCCAGAAAGTCTACTATTTTTTGTTTTTTCTAGACCTTTTTTGATTTTTTTTTTTATTTAATATTTTGGTTCTTATCGAGTAGAATGTAAAAGCTTAAAACTTTTTGAAAATTTTTATAAAAAGTTTATTAAAGACGAATATAAGTCAACAGAAATATATTTTAAAAATTAATTTAAAAAAAAAAACACAAACGTTGTACTGTTTGGTAACACTTACGTTTTCAGTTTTCTATTTATATTAACAAAAATTTTAAAAACTCAAATAAAAACTTGTTTGGTAAATTTTTGATTTATAAATCAATGGTCTCAATTTATAAATTTGGCCAAAAAATGTAAACTCAAAAAATGTGTTTTCGTTTTGAGTTTTTAGTTTTTTTTTTTTTTTTTTACCACCCAACACTATCCACCACCCGCCACCATTTTCCACCACCACTTGCCACACCACTCACCACCCACCACCCGCCACCACACACCCCCCTACCACTCACCAGCCACCACCACCCCACCTGCACCACTCGCACCACCAAACCCACCCCTTGCCGCCGCCACCAACCACACCCCCACCTATCCACCCGCCACTACCATCCACCGCTGCCACCTACCCACCACCACCACTCACCATCCACCACCCACCACCATCTACCACTCGCCACCACCAGCCACCCACCACCACCAGCCAACTGCCACCCACTCGCCACCACCACCACCCACCCGCCACCACCACCGCCACTCGCTACCACCCACCACCTGCCACCGTCACCCACCCACCACCACCACCACCCGCCACCTACCCGCCACCACCCGCCATCTGCTACCCACCTGCCACCACCACCCACCGCCACCACCCATTCGCTACCACCCGCCATCCACCACCCACCCACCCACCACCTACTCGCCACCACCACCCACCCACCCACCACCTACCCGCCGCCACCACCACCCACTCGCTACCACCCATCACCCGCCACCGTCACCCACCCACCCACCACCACCACCCGCCATCCGCCACCCACCTGCCACCACCACCCGCCATCCGCCACCCACCTGCCACCACCACCCGCCACCGTCACCCACCCACCATCACCACTTTCCACCACTGTCTTCCGCTGCCACTTGCCATTCTCACTCTTTTTTATATTTTTAAAATTTTTTTAAACATTTTGTCAATTACCAAATACGTTTGTAGTTTATGTTTTTCTAAAAATAAACAAAAACCAGTTTATAAAATTTTTGTAAATATAAACTGAAAATGTAAACGTTACCAAACAGACCCGGCATTTGGTAACGTTTACGTTTTTGGTTTATGTTTAAAAAAAAATTATAAATTGGTTTTTGTTTATTTTTAGAAAAATATAAATTACAAAACGTTTTTTGTTTAAACAAAATGTTTAAAAAAATTTAAAAACATAAACTAAAAAATATGTTTGTTCAAGCCTAAAATATTTATATTTATATTTATTATTTATGAAAATGGGATCACACACATTATAATTAAAAAAAAATTAATTAAAAAAAATAATTGAAAAAAATTTAATTGGAAAAAAAATATTTGAAAAAAAAAATTAATTGAAAAAAAATATAAAAAATTAATTAAAAAAATAATTGAAAAAAATTTAATTGGGAAAAAAATTAATTGAAAAAAAATTCAATTGAAAAAAAAGTAATTGAAAAAAAAAAATTAATTGAAAAAAATAATTGAAAAAAAATATATTTGAAAAAAAAATATTTGAAAATAAATTATTTGAAAAAAAAATTGAAAACTGAAAACGTAAACTCATTTTTTGAGTTTACATTTTTTCCTCAAATTTATAAACTGAGACAACCATTTATAAACTAAAAAAATTATCAAACAAATTTTTATGACAGTTTTTTAAATTTTTATAAATATAAACTGAGAACGAAAAACACAACGGTTACCAAACAGGCTAAGTTATAGTTTGGTGGGTACAACTTTTATAGTCAACTATTTGTCTTCAACTTGTCACAATGGCCATTTTATATAATGACAATTTTTACGTAATTTCATAAATTTAATTCCATGAGATTTTAGGTAGGATTATTATTTAGCCCTCACTTTACAAAAATAATAAAGTCACATTTTATATAATGACAATTTTTACGTAATTTCATAAATTTAATTCTAACCAACTAATATCACTATAAATAAATACAATTTATCTTATATATCTAATCTAATATCATCACATTAATAATTATCTTACTCAATTTTATCGTGCTAATAATTTCATGTAATCTAATCCGACAAACAAACATGATTATAATTCATTCATACATTATTGTTAATGAAGTAGAACATTTTGATCCATGGTGCCTCATGAACAGAACAGGACCCCAATTTCAATGCCACAGGCTATTCAAATTTGAGTTGGACACTCAAACCGTGGATGATGTCTAGTTTGTTTTGACTGAATAAGAGAAGATTATAATAAAATGAGATGTTAGTCTATAGATAAATAGTTTTTAGATTATTTGGTTAAAAATGATTTGTATCATATGTTTATTTTGTTACTAGATTAGATGTGTGAAAATAATTATTCTAGTGAATTTCATATTTGATTAAAAAATTATGAAGAAAGATGACTTCTTAAATAACCATTTTATCCTTTTGAATTATTTACAATGACATTGCCAAATTTGAAATTTATTTTATTTTATTTTCTGTTACTAACACCACTTTTAGTTTTATTTAAATATTTTCATTTATGATTTTTCTAATACAAAAAAGAAAAGGAAAAAAAAAAGAGTATTATATATCTCATGAGATTAATTTACATATGTTTTAAAAAATCCAACATATTTAAAAAAAAAAAATTTTAAAATAAAGAAAAGAGGTGTTATATATTATTTTCCTTTTGAACATTAAAAGTATATTTCCTTTTATTATTTTGATAATTCAAAAAAAAAATATTACATATCATGAGATTAATTTAGCCTCCGTTTGGGAAGTGGGCTGGCTTTTTGGCTTTTTGACTTTTTTGGCTATATGAGCCTGGGCTCAAAAACCTGGTTTGGGAAGGACTTTTTGGCTTTTTTGACTTTTTGGCTTTTTGGTGAGGTGTCACCCTGATAAATTACCAAACTGCCCTTGTTTGCTTTTGTTTTTTATTTTGATTTTTATTTTGGGTTTGGATTTCTCATATTTTGCTTTATTTTTTTATTTATTTTTTTATTTTAATTTTGGGTTTGGATGTGGCGTTTTTTGGTTAATTTTTTTTTAAATTTTTTTACTTTGGTTTTGATTTGGCCAATTTACGTTTTTGTATTTTGTTGAAATTTTATTATTTTTATTTTATTGTTTTGGGTTTTATTTTGGCTTATTTTGGTAAAATAATTTTTTTACCAGGGATTTGGCGTTTTTTGTAAAAAAAATTTATTTTATTATTTTGGGTTTTATTTTGGCTTATTTTGGTAAAATAATTAATTTTTTTGGGATTTGGCGTTTTTTGTAAAAAAAATTTATTTTATTATTTTGGGTTTTATTTTGGCTTATTTTGGTAAAATAATTTTTTTTTTTTGGGATTTGGTGGTTTTTGTAAAAATTTATTATTTTATTATTTTGGGTTTTATTTTGGCTTATTTTGGTAAAATATATATATATTTTTATTTTGGATTTGGCGTGTTTTGCTTAAATTTTTGGATTTGGCTTGTTTATTTTATTTTTGGATTTGGCGTGTTTATTTTATTTTTTTATACTTTAATTAGTTCTTGTTCTTTCATTTTATTTGAAGTATTAAAATAATGTAAATAATGTAAATAATTTAATAAGCAAAAATTTAAAATAAATATTCAAAAAATTATTAATTTACGTTTCTACGGTTTTGTCGTTTTTTACGATTTTGTCGTTTTTTTTATAATAATTTTTTTTATTTGTAATTTCTTTTATTAATTACAAATTTACGGTTTTGTCATTTTTTTATTTGTAATTTACGTTTTTTTCCGTTTTTATTAATTTAAAATGTTATTATTTTTTTATTTGTAAATTATTTTAAAATGTTATTAATGTTATTAATTTACGTTTTTTTATTTTAAATAATTTAATTTTAATTTAATTTTAAATATTTATTTTCATTTTTATTTTAATTTGCGTTTTAAATTTTATATTTATTTTAATTTTATTTTAAGTATTTAAATAATGTAAATAATCTAAAAATTCTTTCAATAGTAAAAAATTAAAATAAATATTCAAAAAATTTAAATCGTAAAAATTTAAATAATTTAAATATTCAAAAAATTATTTTAACAAAAAAATTTAAATAATTTAAATATTCAAACAATTTAAATAGTTTAAAATGTTAATATTTTAAATTTAAAAACAACTCAACACTCAAATCGTAACCAAACACATAAAATAAAACTCACGTAAGAAATTATTTTTAAAACTCATAACCAAACACATAACTTGAAACTCCATACTACTTTCACAACTCTACACTCAAATCATAACCAAAACACATAACAAAAAAATTAAAATATTTAAAACTATTTTTATAAAATAAAGTTTGAATTTATTTTTATAAAATATTTTAACAAAAAACAAAAAAATATTTTTTTTTTTCAACTTTCTTTGTTTTTTCTGGGAAAATGTATTTTTTGGAAATTTTTTTTTTTTTTTTTTTGCTGCTGCCGCATGCCCCTCTTTGATGAGGGGTAGTTTTGTGAATTAAGCTTAGAGTTGAAACTTGAAAGGCAAGATTTTTGGTTTTGTCTTTTAGTGGCTCTTTGAGCCACTTTTGGCATTTAGTGGCTCAAAGAGCCTTTGAGCCCTTCCCAAACATAGGCTTACACATATTTAAAAAAATATTTAAAGAAAGAAATGTTATACTTTAGGGTTAATTTCATCATTTAACTAATTAATCCAAAGGTTAATTCAATCCGTCCATTTCTATCCCCCACACCCTCATGGTATTGAGTTATTTCACATATGCGGAACTAATAGAGAGTGTTTGGAGTGCATTACGAAAGTATACTTTTTTATCGTTTTATCTTTTTTGAGTCACATAATTTCTCTATTTTTCTATATATCTTCTTGTAAAAAGTCAAAAAATATACTTATTTAAATCATGTTAAACACTCACTTAAGGTCTTGTTTAGAAACAGACTATTTTAATAAATTTTTGACTTTTTATAAAAAGATATACAGAAAAGTAGAGAGAGTGATGTGACACCTTATATTGACTTTTTAACCAAAATATATAGTTATCAAAAGTAGGGGTGGGCGTGGGTCGGTTGCGGCCACAAAACCTCCAATCCGCCATCCGTCCGCCAGATTAGCAGATTAGAGAAAATCAATCCGCATCCGTATATCAATCCGGCGGATGTGGATTGAGCGGATTGACGGTTTGGCGGATGGATACGAATCGGTTTGGCGGTTTAAAATTTTATAAATTTTCAACATAATTCAACTTGTGCACTTCCTCAACAAAAAAAAAAAAAAAAAAAAAGAAAGTATTACAGTTAATGACTTAAAAAAATATTACAATCACTGCATGTCTCATCCAAAGTAAGAAAGCTTGAAACTTTAGAATAACACAATCACTGCATGCCTCATCCACATATTACAATCACAGCATGCCTCATCCACATAAAGTATTACAATCTGTGGTTCTTAAAATATAAAAACAATTCAAACCATCAAAATCATGAACAAAACAGTAGTAGAGATTATATGTCTCTGTATTGTTACATCTATATCTATTTTTGAAAATAAAAACCAACCAGCATATATCATATTTTCTATTTATTATTTTTTGAGATAGATTTAAAAACCAAAAAATATAAATAAATAATACGTTTATTTTTTTCAATTCAAAAAAGATATTCAAGTTGAAAACTTTTTTTTAATAGAATATTTAAACTCTTTTTTAATTGAAAACGCAAATAAAATATTTAAACAAACTGAAGACATAAAGTTTTATAAATTATTAAGGGTGTTCGCGGTTTGGCGGTTCGGTTGCAGCCAAATGAATCTCAAATCCACCATCCGTCCGCCAGATTGGCGGATTGGAGAAAATCAATCCACAACCATCCGCTCATCATTACACATCCATCCAAAATGTGACGAATTAATTCGATTCAATTGATTTTAACGAATCAATATATCCGTTGTTCAACCCTAATCAAAAGAGACCTTACCCTGACCGAACTAATTATTCTATTGGAGACATAGTCCAATCCCCTAATTCTATCCCACCTAACAAACAACTCCCCTGTCAAACAACTCCCCTGTCTTTCAAGGTTAAAAACTTTAGCCACGTCAACTTATTGATCAAATCTATATATTATATAAAAAAGGAATTTCTAATTACGAGGAGTTTCAAAACCCCCTAGTTCTATCCCACCAAGCAAACAACTCCCTAGTCTTTCAAGGTTAAACACTTTAGCCACCTCAACTTATTGATCACATCTATATATTATATAAACAGAAGATAATTTCTAATTATGAGGAGTTTCAAAACCCTAACTTATGTTGATTTTTCATTATTTTTTAAAAAGGAAAAAAACATCAAATGGCTACTAAAAATTGAAATTTAAAATTATAGTCAATAAAAAATCTATTGAATTCACTTATAATATAGGGATTTAAATTTCAAAATACACATGATTTAAGGAATTTTTCTCCGTAATAAAGATATAATATATATTTTACCTAGTTAATTAATCTTTCTTTCAGCAGAAATTTATTAAAAAAAATTACAAGAAACATCTTTCACTACTTTCACGTATAATCTTCTCCGTTGCTTCATCTCTACCAAAATAATTTTTCACACCTCTCTCTTCTTCTTCTTTTCTTTTCAAAATGGTGATTATTAAGGTTTCATTTGGTATTTAAATTTTTTTTCTTTTTATTTTTTCCTTTCATTCAAACTTAATCTCCACATCCATTCGACCTCTGTTAGCAATTAAACAATAATAGAGCAAACTCATATGTGAAGATGACCATAGATAACTTTTTCAAATTAAAAGGTAACTACAAATAGTTGTTGGCCTCTCTACTAAAATTAGGTGTACGATTTTTTGCATGTTTGTTATTTATAAAACATGTAATGAATCAATGTGCCATATATAGTCTTTTATATTGTCAATATTATTAAAAAAATTGTAGTTTATGATTGATTATAGCTCTATCAAATAGATTATATAACCAAACCAAACCAAACCAAACCAAGTCTTAAGTCTCATCAAATGGGTTCAGCTGCATGAATCATTCTTTTCCATTCGACTCTATCCAAAGCCATTTTGTTAGTCAAATTAAGAAGATTCATATATCTATTTACTACACTAGTTCATGTCAATCTAGATCTACCCTTTGTCCTAACACTACCATCTATCGTCACTGTATTGCATCTCTTCTCTACTACCTCTGTTGGTCTCTATACTATATAACCAAACCATCTCAATCTATTCTCACTCAACTTATCTTTTATCGGTACTACTCCTACCTATTCTCGAATATACTCATTCATAACTCTGTCTTTTCTATTCTTACTACACATCTACCTTAACATCATCATCTCAACAACATTCATCTTATCTGCATGGTGTTTCTTAGTTGCCCAACATTTTGTCGCACACAACATCGCTGGTCTAATAGTCGTTCTATAGAACTTCCCTTTTAGTCTAATGGATACTCGTTTATCGCACAGTACTCAAGACGCACTCATCCACTTAAGCCACCCCGCCTTAATTCTGTGGACCACATTCGCTCTAATCTCCACAGTCGTTGTAATGATCGATCCTAAATAACGAAAATGTTCACTTTTAAGTAGTTTTTGATTCTCAATCTTCACTTCTCATCTGCTTTCATTGTGACTGTTACTAAAATTACATTCCATATAATCTGTCTTAGATCTGCTTATCCTAATTCCTTTAGATTCAAGTGTTTTTTTTTTCCAAATCTCCAACTTAGTGTTAACTCTTTCTCTAGTCCCATTCACTAACACGATATCATCTTCAAAAAGCATACATCATGGCACATCATCCTGAATATTGCACGTCAACTCATCCATAACTAAAGCGAAAAGATAAGGAGACTTAAGGTTGATCTTTGATGTAACCCTACAGTAATTAGAAATTCACTCGTCTTTCCAACATAAGATCTAATAATGGTCACCACGCCTTCATACATATCTCTAATCACATCAATGTAACCTTTAACACCCATCAGATGATATCCCGAGACACTCTATCATATGTTTTCTCAAGATCGATAAAAATCATATGAATGTATCTTTTCTTTTCTCCATACTTTTCTATTACTCTCCTTAAAAGATAGATCGCTTTCATTGTTGAACTACCAAGCATAAACCCAAATTGATTCTCTGACACCTTTGCTATATCTCACAATCTACGTTTCATCACTCTCTCCCACAGTTTCATTGTGTGACACATTAACTTGATTCCTCTATAGTTGTTATAATTTTAGACATCTCCTTTATTCTTATATATTAGCACTAAAATACTCTTCATCCACTCCTCTGCATTTTCCTAGTAAACAAAATCTTACTAAATAACCTAGTCAACCAAACA
The DNA here is from genome assembly GCA_030407325.1 of Camellia japonica. NCBI lineage: Eukaryota > Viridiplantae > Streptophyta > Magnoliopsida > Ericales > Theaceae > Camellia > Camellia japonica. Next base: position 101,394,657 of record JAPPVO010000002.1, on the reverse strand, counting down.
ACCCCCTTCTTATCCAAACATTTCCACGCTTCAATAGGTATATCATCAGGGTCCTAAAACCTTATTCAATTTCATCTTCTTAAGTGCAAACTCCACTTCAAAAATAGAACCTATAGTCCTGGTTTTCCTTGTTACTGCCTACTTTTTCCCTTTTTGACCTATCTCCATGTTCCTTATTTAACAACTTCTCAAAATAGTTCTTCCACGTCTCCTTAATCACTTCATCCTTCACCAATATCTTAGAGTCTTCATCCTTGATGCATTTAACCTAATTAAAATCTCTTGTTTTCCTCTTTCTTATTTTAACACGTTTATGTATCCTCTTCTCTCCCTTCTTACTATCTAGTCTAGTATATAGGTTATCATAGGCTTTCAACTTACTCCCCTCACTACTTTTTTGACCTCCTTATTGGCCAATCTATAGCGCTTAAGGTTTTCCTCAGTTCTATCATTATGTCACTTTTTAAAACTCTCTTTTTTCATCTTTATTACTGCTTGGACCTCTTCCCTTCACCATCAAGTTTTCTTAAAGTTGGGTCCCTTTCCTTTTAACTCTCCAAGAACTTCCCTTGAGATTCTTCTCATACAATTGGCTATCGAGTTCCACATAATGTTAGCATCATCTTTTAAATCTCAAGTTCATTCTTTATCCATTTTATTCTTGAATGTATCTAGTTTATCCCTTTGTAGGTCCCACCATCTAGTCCTGCAACGCCCACTATCTTTCCGAACTTGGTATTGCCCTTTAAAGTATAAATCTAGTACCAAAATCCTATATTGAAACATCAAGCTCTCTCTAGGAATCACCTTACAATTGTTGCATTTTAGACGGTCCCTTTTTCTTAATAGAAAATAATCTATTTGGCTCCTAATTGACTCACTCTTGAAGGTTATCAAATGATCATCTCTCTTCTTATACATAGTATTGACCACCACTAGGTCAGAAGTCAACGCAAAATCTAAAATACTCTCTCCAGCCTCATTTCTATCACCAAAACTATACCCACCATACACCCTCTCATGACCTAGTTTATCTACTCCTACATGGTCATTGAAATCACCACCTATAACTAGGTTCTCTCCTACGTGTATCTCTTGTAATACCTCATCCATTTGGTCCCAAAAAGCTCTCTTAGTTTGATCATCTAATCTTACTTGGGGGGCGTATGCACTAATAACGTCACTATATTCTCTCCAATAACTAGTTTAACTAACATAATTCTATCACATTTCCTAATAACCATAACTACATTTTCTACAAGACCCTTGACAATTATTATTTCTATCCCATTCTTGTGTCTATCCTTGCCACTATAATATAGCTTAAAACTGATATCCTCTATTTCCCGAGCTTTCTCACTCCTCCACTTAGTTTCTTGTACGCAAGCTGTATTAGCTCTTCTCCTAATCATGACATTTACCAATTTCATAGTCTTACTAGCTAAAATTCCTATATTTCATGTGGCTACCCTAAACCTATAATCTTGGACTAACTTCTTTATTCGCGCTTGTCCAGAAAAACGCAAAAACCTTGCTCATTTTTCACCGCACCCAAGCGTCAATGCGGCGCCCCTTGCTCACTTCGAAACACCCAAAGGTAGGCGCAACGCGTCACTTAAGGAGAACAACCTAGCATTTAATCAATTTAGAGTATTAGGCTTCATGTCATAAAGAAACCAAACTGCTTTTTTGCATGTTGGTTGTCGGCTACTTAACACACAATCCTCCTCCTTTACTCGAGTTTGGGACCGGCGGAGTTGTGAAGCAACCTCGGCGAAATTATCAAATAGATTATATATCAAATAAAAAAAAGAATTGTATCTTTTTTTTATTATATATGTAATACTTAAAAGCCAATAATTATATTTTTCATAATTTTCAATTTCAATTCAATTCAATTCAATGAATATTTAATTTATCAATTAGTATGTTTCTATAATTTTAAATATTAAAAAAATATTTATATATAGAAAGTGAAACAAATAAAGCCACATCTAATTTGACATTTGAAAATCTTTAAAAGGAAATTCTAAATTTAATTTTACTATTAATTTAAAATTATAAAAATATTTACTTCAAAATATTATTCATTTTTTTAATATTTAAAACTAAAAAATAAATATAATTTAGAACTATTGACTTATCTAACCATATCTAATTTTCAAATTCAAATTCAATAAAAAAAAATGTACATAAAATGTCAAAAATAATTTTAGCTACATATTTTTGGTTAGGTAGTTATTTTTTTAGTTATGTCTAAACTATATTTAATTTTAAATTTAAAAAGAAAGTCCAAAGAAAAATTGAATCATATATAATTTTAAAATATTTAAATTTGTTTTTAGTTGTTAATCATAATTTATCAAATGGTCAAAAATTTCAAGTACGCATGTCATGATGTTATTGAAATTGAAAAATTTAAAATTTAAATATGAACTTCAAATTAATAGATTTAATGTACAACTCCACTTTGACTATCAAAAGAAATTATTCAAAAAATTTAAAAAAGAAAAAAACAATGGTGTATCTCATTAATTTTAAACTTGTATTTTACACTCACTTTCGGGATAAACTTTTATAATCCGTTGCACTTTTTGGGTCAAAATATAGTCCATGAGCTAAAGCCTGGAATATCTTTTGATATTTTAAATATATATATATATATATACAAATATACTTTAATATTGATATAATAAAAACTTTATTTTTTTTAGATTTAAATTGATTATTATAAAATATTCTACTAATCAACCAATTTTAATCAACTAATCAATTTTTCTTGATCAGGTCTAGGGTTAAAGTCAGAACATGACCATGATATAGTTGGATCAACTTTGGATAATTTTTCATAAATAAACATACCCTAATATTCATGTAAAAAAAAAAGTGACTCAAACTAGATTTTCGAGACTCATTTTTAGTATTTAGTCCAATATTAAAACCCCCAAATTAGCTCATACCCATCAAAAACTGTCATATTATGATATAATTTATACATAATGTTTAAATTTATTATTATTAGATGTTTTTACTAATTAACTTATCAATTTTTTAAATTAAGTGTAATTTTAGGACTAGAATATGACTTATAATTTAAGGTAGTTCTATCTTAGATGATTGTTTTTATACATAACTATTCATTAATAGTGTTAACATAAATATATAATTTTTTACCTAAGTTCAATTTTTTTAATAAATATGCATAAAATATATTCATATGTTCATATTTTTATTATAAAAAATACTCACAAATATTTATTTACCAATTTAATAGATAAATAGATCAAATGATTCAAAACAATTTTTAATGATTTGGTGAAAGTCATATTGGCATAAATATTGAGTCGACTAGCTTTTAGGTTACTTTTAATGTTTAATCTAACTTTTAATGTTTAACATAAGAGTTATGACATAAAACAATTTATAATTTTGAATAAACAAATTTTTAAGCTTTCAAAACAAGAAAAAAAAATTAGTATATTAACAAATGTAATTTACTACTATCATATTATAAATTAAAATTACAAAACTTATAAAACGAAATGTATTTATATTTATCATAAATATAACATTTATAATTTATTCTAATATTTTTACCAATTAAATTATGATAGTTATTTTTTTTTAAGAATTTAGAACACACATTTAATGACATCAGAATAAAAATTATATCTTATGTGTAACTCTGATAAAAATAAATAAAATTTAAATTATTATAAATTATTTTTACTACATATTTTGGATAAAATTTATATTATTATTTAAATTAAAAAACTAATTTTTGATTATTTATTTGTTCTCATAATATGTTAATATTATTGATTAAAAACATAAGAGAAAAATCATTTGACTTGTAATGTCAATTTTTAATTTATCTAACTCTGTTACCCTATTATTATGAATAAATTTAAAAAGTATGAGTGTTAACATTTTCGAGTAAACCTTTTTATTTTTTTATTTTTTGGAAGCCTGGGAGTAACTGGATAAGCTTGGATTACAATGGATGGGCCAATAGATTTCAGACACATATATAAAGAAATGAAATGGGATCATCAAAAGAAGAGCTTCTCTGGGCCAACTTTTTGAGCCTTTCAGCTAAAATGGGCCCACTGATACTCCGAGTGAGCCGTAATCACTCCTCATAATGATGTTTTCTTTCCCTTGCTGGAGTCTTCAACTTTCACTTTCCCTTTTTAATCCTTCATTTTTATCACTTTTTTTGTTTTTGTTTTTTTTTTTTTTTTAAAGTTATATTTGAATAATAAGAATTTTAAAAGAACTGAGACTATCATTACTAATAATATTGCTATGTCAATGCTATTCAAGTGTTTGCTTTCAATAGGAATTTATAATGTTAAAAATAATAAATTTTTAAATTTTGTAGGCCTAATTTATGTATGTATTTATTTTAGTCTTAAATGGATAATATTCCTTCAGGAATTGAAAAAATCCCGCATAAGTAAAAGAATTACTTAGCTTGGGGACGTGATTTATTTTGAAATAAATAATTAATAATCATTTTTCTATTTCATTCTTTCTCATTCGACTCAAAGTGATGCAAATGAAAGAGGTTAAAACTAATTTTGATGAAGGAGGGCCTACTCGGAACTATGTGACATCATCTAATTGGTTAAGTTTAGGGACGGAACTAGGAGAAGACTATGGGGGGCCATGGCCTCCCAATTTCTGTGAAAAATATGGTTTGTCATAGTATTTTAAAAATATATTTCATTTTATACATAAAATGACTCCCAATATAAAAAATATATATCTCATTTTTCTCTTATCTTGCGCTCTCTTTTTATTTTGTACCAAAAAAACTTTATCCTATTAGAAATTACTTCTGTGGTATTTGAATTTTTTTGTGTATATACATAATTTATATATCATATTGTACATACATGCGTGCATATGTATATAGTACAAAAAAATTATTTGTCTTTTGACCCCTCCAGTGATGAAATCCTGGTTCCGCCCCTGGTTAAGTTTATCTCTTGGAATATCCTTAGAAGCATCTAAATCTAGTAGGTGCCCAAGACACACACCACAAAGTTAAAGTATGCCTTAATTTACCATACAAACTCTGTATTGATATCAAATTTATAATATTGATTTGACTTGGGCGTCAGAGTACCTCTAGCAAATCGAGCACTAACATTATATTCTTTTGTAGATCTTGTACACATGGTAGTTTTGATCATTTTCTCCATTGATTCTCTTCATCAAGCAAGTAGGCATATTTCTCGTCCTTACAGTTAATAATAATATTATTATGTCAATATTATTTAAGTTTTTATTTTTGTTAAGAATCCCCAATGAAAAAATAGTAAAAAAAATTTGTTATTTTTGTGCCCACTCTGCTTCATCTTCTTTGTTATTTTTTTTTTAAACATTTCTCATAGATTGTGAAATTCCTATGAAAGTGGTTTACAGAATAGATAATCAAAAATCACATTCTTATTCTAATCTATTCCAAACACTAGAATCATAAAGACAATAATCTTGAGGGGAGATGGGCATGTGATTTCGAGTTGCCATGATTCTAACATTTGGAATGGAATATGATAGGAAAGTGATTCCTGATTATTCATTTTAGTAAAAATCATATTTCCAAACTAAAGTAAGAATTCGGTTCCCTTATCTCCTCATGGGAATTTCACAATCTTGGAGGATCGTTAGCTATTTGAAATACTACAATATGACGTACCTAGGAGGGTGAAGGAGGTTAAATAAACTAATCAATTATAAATTATGATTAATTACTCAATTTAACTAGTTAATCAAATTAACTCAGTAAATATCAATCACATGAGAATACCACATATTACATGGAAAAACCCTAAAGGGCACCCAAAACAAAAGTCCCACCACTCAATACAAATCCACTATGAGACCAAAGAAAAATCCTAAACGGCACCCCAAAAAAAAAGTCATATCACTCAATACGAATCCACTATGAGACCAAAGAATACAACACATAGTCAAGAGGACTTACAATCGTTACCTAGATTTACTAAACACCAATAACTTGTAATTATTCCACGAGCACAACTTGACTCAATCAGTTTTCTTGATCTTCTAGACACCACGAAGTAGAAACCTCAATCTCCCTCTTGAACGACTTCGATTAGCGAACCACCTTGAGTATAAAATCAACAATGCAAAATCAACTCATAAAGATTCTCTCACAATAATAAAAATATTCACCTTAGAATTTATCTAGAGTTAAAAGAATTTAGGTTCTGAATACACAACGGTTGAGATACAGAAAAATGAATTATTGAGATTTTTTATTTATTTATAGAACACAATTTGGAATAGGTTTAATGAAAATTGTAGCTGCAATTGATTGCACAAAGCAATCGATCCTCCCAAAATGGATCAATCACACAACGATTGAACCAAAATTGATTTGAGGCGATCATTAACCAATCGCAATACAATATATAAGAGTTTTAGAGATTATTTTTTTTTTTGTCTTTAAAAGTGAAAATTTTGTTGCAAAAAACATTTAGAGACATATTTCTATTATCGTGGAGATAGTTGCTAAAAGGTCGTCCCGAAAAATCAAAAATAAGACTTTTAGCGATAAAATTTTTAAAATGTCACTAATAAATAGACTTTTATGGACAAAATAATTTGGTCTCAACATGATTTATTTTTGGAGACAAAAAATTTGATCCCAAAAGGATAATAATTTATCACTAATGTCGAATTTTCGTTACTAAAAATATAACGACACTTTTTACAACAAAAATATTTAGCCTCTAAAGAATAGTCTTGTCCTTAAATTTTGATCTCTAAAATTTTAATTTTTTATAATGTGGATTGCATATCAATCAATGTTTACTGCTTAAAAATTAACTTTAAGTAATCGATTAGCGGTCGATCGCATATCGATTGCTTGCCACTATTAAACATGCGCTTGATAGCTATAAAAGTGCAATCAATTGTCCCACTTAACTTAAGACTTTTTGCACACATTTTCAAACAAAATATTTGTATTTCTTTGAAACTCTTTTTTTGAAAAACTTTTTACAGTGCAATGAAAACATGTATACAAATCCTTATGTTAAGGAGTAACGAAGCGAAGCTTCCAATGTCGATGTGTTGGGCTAATTGAGTATAACAAACTATCAAAACGCCCTTACATATTAAAATACTCCATTACAACCGATTTTGATAATAAAAATTGCCAAGACAAATTATACTTTCACAATCTCCCCCGTTAGCATTTTTGTGACAAAATAAATTACAATTTTCAAAAGATCGACATGAATTTTTGCTACCCACAAACACAGAATTTGAGACAATCTTTATAACATTTTGGGTTTTTGAAACCTCATTTTATTCTATGTATCTTTAGATTCAAACTATTTGTAATTGAATCCATGGGTTAGCACAACTCGCGAAGTCTTATGCTTCCGAGGTTGGAAGGATGAGATTGAACCTCATTTATTTTAATTATTACATTATGGTAAATTTCCCTTATTAGTGGGTTTTTTGGCATTTTGAATTAGGTTTCTTACTTAGTTTCTACATTAAAGCCAGCTCTAATAAGCTGACAGTGAATAAAAATAAAATAAATAATAAAAAAAAACACAGGTCAAACTATCACATCAATGGATGGGGTCCACTAATTAGAACTCCTTTAGAACTCATTGTTTAGACCTTTGGAGCATTTTTCTTTGTTTGTTTGTTTGTTTTTTTTTTTTTTTTGGGTCTTTCTCTCTATACTATACTCCATTTTTAACCAACTCAAAGCTTAGAATCAATCTACCTAGAGTGAGAACTGAGCTTCCGTCCAAACTTTGAACTACATTCTTACCATTCCAATATTCTATTTCAATGAAGTTCAATTTCTTGTGTCTCCCTGTCTTCTCCTCCTTTCTTGTGGTAAGGGTCATCTTCTATCTCTTATATGTTATTATGCTTTCCTTTATAATTCCTTACAATACATTGTTGTTTACCTCGTTAGGGCTAGGTTTTAATTTTATGAATTCATGTTGCTTATTTACCATTCATTGTAGATTTCTTAGGTTTTAATAGTACATTTCTTTACAACACATTGTTGTTTACCATGCAAGGGTTAGGTTTTAATTGTATAAATTTATGTTATGTGCTTATGTAATATATATCTATGATTGATTCTTGTTTCGAGGCTATTTTGCCTAAGTTGAAGTTTTTTTTATCCTTTCTGTTAAGTTTTTGTTATTGACAATCCTGTTTGACAAAACTCCTTTCAGTTGTAATTTTATTCGTTCTTTTATTTCAGTAAGGTTATGAGTATTTAGATGCGAATCCAACCCGAATTGTGCCTACGCAGAGGAGTTTGTGATCTTAATCCTACCATGTTTGCCACTTCGCTAACTATGTCGAGGATCGAAAATGCAATCGAAGTTGTGTGTTCGCTCGAGCGAAGGAATGTGCGCTCGAGTGAAGAATCTTTGGTCCCAGAAGTTTTCACTGACTGTAAAATTACTGAGAAGATGTATTTCTTGCTCGAGCGACACTTTGGTGGCTCGAGCGAAGACACGTGGTAAAACACGCATTTTAGTATCCTCGCTCGAGCAAGAAGTCATTCGCTTGAGCGACCATCGCAGCCTTGTTTGCTATAAAGCTATGTTTTAGTCAAATTTTAAGGTACGACTTCCAGATCTTCTTTTTGGGTATTAGGGTTTTCATCTGGAGTTTCTTTACTTGTTTCCTTTGATATCTGTAAGAGTTTATCTCATGAATTTAGCGGATTATATTAAAGGGTTTGTTTTATTTAAAAAAGATAGAGTTGTTCTTCGGTGGACTCCGTGGAATTTGGGTCTGAAGCTTTGGAGGATTCCGGAGTAGCTCATCGTCGTAGACTCGATATCCGTCTTAGATTCGACATTGTCGTTGTGGATTCAATGGTGAGCAAGACAATTCCAAGGTGAAGACGATGGTGGAAAAAGCACATTGGGGTCAGTTCAATTTGGGCATGGATTCGCTAAATAATTGAGAGTATACTTGTGTAATTCTGTTTTGTCTTCTTAGTGGATTGTTTTGTGGCTTTGGCCAGTGATTTTTTATCACAATTGGAGGCATTCCAATTGTGATTTTTCCATGTTAAAATCGTTGTGTTGATTTGTCTTTGATTGTTGAATTGGGATTGCTATTTATTAGTTAAAATTGATACATAATCACAAATTAATATCTCAGGAATTTTAAATTTTTCACTTTCTATAGATGAGAGACCTTTCTTTTCTTTCTATTTTTGGGGAACTCTCATCAAAGTACTCTTGTTTTTGTTTTAAAAAAAAAAAAAGGGATAAAAACATCCAAAAGTAGGTCATCTATCCTATTGTATGCTTCACCTAGAAAGTTAACTTTAATAAAATTGAAATATGAACATATTTAGCAATGAATCTCATATAAGAATTAGCAGGGCTGATCTTTTGATCAGTGGGTTGTGGTGGATGCTTAATTCATGATCTTCCCTTCTTACATCTAAGCTCACGGATCAAAATTTCTAGTTATGACAAGTCAATGGTCTATATTATTCAGAGTCAAGGTTCCTATTGTTCCCAAAAAGATTAGGTGGCAAATTTAAGTCTACTAAATCAGTTCACATTGTGAACGAGATAGGAGTGAAATGTTGGGCTCCGCAGATCCCCCCGGTGTCCACAATTTTTGGCGACTCCGCTAGAAAAACTAGAGAATTTGACTCAAAAAATTCTAATAAGGGATTCATTTTCTTACTTCACTGCATTTACATCATCATTCTCTCAAATTCACCCCCGCTTTGTTGCTTGATACCCCCGCCAGTTACGGGCCATGAGCAATGTCACAGTCAACAAAGCAAACCTCGGATTTTAATCACTATGTACCGTCTTTGATCATCCCATTTTTACTATCTGAAGGGTTGGAAAGGTATTATGTAGCCATAGTCAGGGTACCCTTTTGACTTAATCCACCCTTTACATATAGTGAGCTAGAACTTTCCAAAACTAGGAGAAGATACACTTCATATTCAGGTTGTTGTGTTACCTTTGTTTGAATAGTGAAAGTTAGATCTTTTCCAAAACCAGGACAGAGTAACCTACCATCCACATGTAAAGGTGTTTGCATTACTTGCTTATGTGTTATGTGAATTAGAATGCATACAGGGGTTCCCAAGTTCAAATACAGATCAAAGTTTGTGTTCAAGAATTTGTGACCTGTTTTTGGTTAGTTCAGTTGGAGTACTGTCAAATTGAGGACTCTCTTCTTTGATTTGGTAGGGGGTTTGCATCATTGCTTCAGAGAGGCTAGATGATAATTCCCTAGTTTGATGGACCCACTCTGGGAGATTGCTTAAGATTAGTAACTTAGTTCAGGGTCAGCCAATGTTGGGTAGCATTCGAAGTGCCTACCAAAAGAAAAATCAAAAAACAACCTTTAACATAGATCAATGTGCTCTCACCTATCAGTCTAACCATTTCAAGCCCATAATCACTCATGGCTCAGATTCTCCCAAAGACAGTTGAGATGATAGCTACTCTTCAGAGGACTGTTGAGACCCTTAACCTCACCATTACAGCTCAGGCTTAGCCTATAGCCAATCTGCAAGGCCCACCTGGTGCTCAACATGTTCATCATATTCCACCACGTGCAGAGGATCCCACATGTATCAACCTATGGAATTGGCCCAACCCAAATTGTTGAGGGCTCTTTTCCCTTTTCATAGCTCATTTTAAAGACAATTGTAATTTTACTCTCTGTTCGTGACTGTTTGTGTTTGCCGTTGTAATCTTTTACTTTCGGTGTATTTTTTTTAATTATTATGAAATGAAGTTCTTTTCTTTGCCAAATATATATATATATATATATATATATTCTTGTGTAAAAAAAAAAAAATTTGTTTTAAAGTAAATTAATTAGACTTGATAAGAGAAAATCTTCATGGGGGTTGTGGTAAATCAAGATAAAACATAAAATAGTTCTGCATGTAATGAAAATGATATATACAAGAAAATATCATTTTTCCTTTTTAACTACCATTGAAAATCGATTCAACTCATATTTTTTTAGGGTGATTCTACTTATACCACTATTTTACCTTTTTACACTTGAGTTTTTTTTTTTCCAATTTTATCCATGTATGAAATTATTTTTAAGGACAAAACACTAAAATTAAATATATTTTGTTATCTCTTTACACTCCTTGATCTTCAAGCCCTACTCCTCTTTTTCCTTTCTTAATTTTTCTTTTCTCTTACGCATCTCTTTTCAAAAGTGAGAATCATAATATTTTGATTATTAAATAGAGCAATGGATAAAAAAACGATGGTGAAGAACCGTCAAAAAAGTGAAATTGCGAGTCTTTTTATTTATTTGATAGGTTTTTGTTTTGTTTTTCTGTACTGGTGTTCGACTTTAGCTTGGTGGTTCAAAATCGAATAAAATAAAATAGTCCGGCATCATACTGCCGAACAAAAAATATAAGTTTGGTAACCAACTACCGAATAAAAAATACATTTCTGAAAACCCTAAACATAATTTTTTAATTTATTCGGTTTCTCATTACCATGTATTTTCAATTTTATTTTTTATATTTTTTATTTTTTTGCCTGGAAGGATTATACTTATACTCATTGCAACAACACAAGTACTGCAATATTAGTGGACTCTTGTTATGAATTCATTACAGATAAGGCTTATTAAGTTTTTTTTTTATGAATACGATTTTTTCTTATTTTTAATTTGTATTGAGTTTTATTAATAATTTGACGTATAAATGTATTTATTATCTTTAGATTTTCAGTAGTCATGAAGCATTAATTAAATGGGCTTCTGACGTTGGAAAGAAAACTGGATTTGTCATTGTTATAAAGACATCAGATGAGGGAGGTAATAGCAGAAAACCAAGACCTACACTTGCTTGTGAAAGAAGTGGTTACTATATAGACAACACGAAGATCAAAGGGAAATGATTGAGGTAGATAGCCTCTAAAAAGTGTGAATGCCTATTTCTAGTAAGAGGGAAAAATTACCTCCAAATTACCAAGACGAATTGTAATAACAAGTTTGATTGATGGATGCAAACAATGACAAATTTTATAGATACTTTATAGATATTCGTACACTTGATTTTTTATGTATGATTTTATAGATGCGTATTTGATTTATGAATTTTTTTATGGATGCTTTAAGGAAAAAGTAAATCTTTCAATGTAGAGCAACGGAGGCCTAGACAACTCTATTATAGTTTGGCAATATGACATTAGAGTAATCTTATTTGTATAACAATGTATCACTGAATAGGCACTTCACAAGTGACCCAAATTAATTTCTTGTTATCATCTAATTGGACAGCAACATAATGCTGGGGAAAAAAATATTATCCGATAACATAGCACTAGAGTAATTCAAATTAATTAGCGTTGTATTACCGAACAGGCCCACCATAAATTAAAAAATCATTGTTTAGAAGAAAGTAGCTCTATAAATGTATAGTGACAAAATGCTGGAGAGATCTATTTTTTCCTGCAGCATAATACCGGAATAATGTATATTATTTAGCACCATATTACCAAAATTAGTGGTGTAAAGAGATGAAATAGTTAATTTGGGATTAGTTTTAGTAATATATTGGAGGTGTAATAAGAATTACATTTTTTTTAGTAATGTAATGAGATAGAGGGTGTAAAGGAGTTAAATAATGATGTAAGTAAAATCACCCATTCTTTTAATAACATCAATTTTATATTTAAATTATTCAATTTTTTAACAATTTTACCCCTCCGTCAATTGCCCTCTATAGCCCTCTATAATTAAATAAAAGTTACTAATGTGGCATTCAAACTTTATTTAAAATTTTATTTTCTCCCAAAATATCAATTAGACTTCTCAATAAAATAAAATTTGAGAGTCTAATGGATATTTTAGAAATAGTTTGGGTGGTAAAATAAAATTTCAAACAAAATTTTAATATCACGTCAGCAACTCCCGTTTAATTATGAACAAAAGTTAACAACTGAGATAAAATTAATCCAAAATTAAATAATTTAAGTATAAAATTAATATTATTAAAAGAATAAGAGTTGAATTGATTTTTGAGTGATAACTTGAAAAGCAAAATAATATTTCCTCCGATATATGCATACCATTATAAGGATAAAACAGACCCCAAAAGAAATAAATAATTTAAATGAGAGAACTTATTCAATGACATTTAACCATTCAGGACTATTAGTATGATCTATTAATAAATAACCCTATTGAATTGGACTTTCTAATAATTTACCCTTCACAAAAATCATATTTTTTTCTTGAGTGTTGTTATTTGCACCCATTAATTATTTTGAATCCTTCATTTTTTTGAACCACTACTTATAAATTTTAAAACCCTTAATTTCTTTTCTCCCCTCAAATAATACCAAAATTATCCTTATGAAAACATTTTACCCATTCAATTGAATGCATACCCCGACACCCCAAAAAGCCTCTTTCTCCAAAACCCTAACAAAACCCACGAAAGTGATTACTACTTCATCTCCACATACTTGTTTATGACCTGAAAAAATAAATGTAGGCTTTCGTTGTTGATTTAAAATTTTCCTTTTGTAAGTTTTGCGATCTCCACGAATTTTAGTTATCTGTTCCCAAACAATAAGAAAATGTTCGGTTACCTATTACCGAACAGATGAACAATGTTCGACCTTGTGTTTCCGAATTTCGATCATATGTTCCGAAGTTCAGTCCCAAAAAAATGACGAATAATGTTTATTATTTTTGTCATTTTTTTTTTTAAAACTTGCCCTTACAAGGCCAATCTCCTCTAAGCTAAAAACACCATCGAAGCTATGAATCTCCTCTGAACTTTTATTGTTGTACTCCTCTCGTCACATGGAGTTGTGATTGCCTGAAAAACTTCCACTCATTGTCATTGTCAGAGAAGTGTAAGATCAAATAGTTGCCACCGTTACTGTCGCAATATTTCTACCAAAAATTTTTAAAGGTTTTAAGGGTGTATAAATTTTAAAGGTGGGATTTAAGAAAGATGGCTAGGTGGTGATGAAGGTAGATACTTTCATAAATCCTAACTCGTGATATAGTGAGTGTGTATACTTAATTGTGAGATGAAATGTTCCAAAATTATTAATGTCCTTTTTACTAATTTCATTTGAAGTTATTATTGTAATAAAATAAAATAAGGTGAAAAATAGAGAATTCAAAATAATTAATAGAGTGTTAACAGCAGCATTCATTTTTCTTACCTAATCCATATTCCCCTTTACTTTCTATAGAATCTATAACAGTTACTCTCCTATATTTCCATCTCAAATCACTTCATTTGAAATCTCTCTATCCAAACAAAACCTATTTCAATTCATTTAATTAAATTTAATTTTTGGAAGATTTAATAGAAAATCATTTTTCAAGTATTTATATCCTAATTAGTTCATAAAATATTTTTATATTCCAATAAATCCTATTATTTAAACATTTGATCTACCAAATCCTAATTATCATATTTAAAATATTTTATCAACATTTCTATCCTTACAAATATTTTTTTAAATGGTTAACAATTTGATAATGTGAACATTCATATTTTACAATGTTAATATTTACATTGACGTATGAATGTTCACATGGACAGTGTAAACATTCACATTGACAGTATAAACATTCACATCACAGAATATTCATACTGTAAATGTAAATATTATTAAAATATTTTAATAACTATGTCACTCATATAACTTATTAGAATATAAGAAAATTATGTAGACTAAATAGAATATAAATAAATAAAAAGGAATTTATGAAAAAATACCCCTTAATTTTTTCTTATTTATCTATTCATTTATTTATTTATTAATTAATGAAGTCTAATGAATTACAATCAAAATAAAGATCAAATATACACAAAAATTCTTAGAATAAAAGCAAGCAATTCCAAAGTTTAATTTTTATAACAAATTAGACCCTGAGTTTTTAAATTATTCAACTAAAACCATTAATTTTCAACCTTATAACAATCTAAACCCAATGTCTGTCCATATCTGAAGCTCCCACATAGTTGCATCACAGTAGAGTCATGAATTATACTATGCAATGAAGCTCTTTACTTGGATACAGCAGAAAGAATTTAAGTGGCAACAATACTAATCCCTTCTGCTGCAGCAAGGTTTGACCCCACAACACTTGCGGCCCTGCAATGACAAGTGGATTGTGTTTCCCTGAATGTGCCTCTGAGCTAAACCAGCTCTTGAACTTAATGACGACCATGCAACATATAACAATGTTTCTGCAATTTCCATTGAAAATCCATTATTACTAAGATCCAAATATTGCAAGTGTTTTGCCAAACCAATAGCAATTGAAAGATCTCGAACTAGTAACTGGAGGCTCCCTTCATCAGAAGGGTTACGCTGACATGATGAGCTCATCATGCAACTGTCACTGGGACTACTCGATGATGATGCTGCAGCAGCTTCTTCAGCTGGCATCCTGATTGGATTTGGAGGATGATCATCATCTTCGCTATCGGCAGCTTCAAGCTGAATACATTCTGTCTTTACTGCAAATGATGACCCTTGTTGGGCAGGCTCAACTTCCTCAACCAAGGAAACCCTGAACGAAGAAGAGTCACAGAATTTTTTATTTGTCTGCTGCACTGACTTTGAACACTCTGTCACTGTTGAGTCATGATGTTTCAACGTATGATATTTATCCAGACTGGCATTTTCGGCAAGATTGAGCTCTTCGAGAGAGCAATTCTCAGATAGTGCCTGTAGTATCCCAAGAACACCAAGAAGACCAAGGTGACACTTGCTCAGATCCAAAACTTTTACACAACACCGAGGATTTTTTAGTAGCAAAACTAATGCACTTCCACCCTGCATTTTCACATTTCCAGTCAGATCTTTTATCAAAAAGTTACGGAAATTTTGTTTTAGAATGTTACAAATATAGTCCACATAAGACCAACTCATTGAAAACCAAGTTCTTTGCGACAGAACCAAATAGTGTGGAGCAAATAAGGAACATTCAATGGTTATTAACAGCCATGAATGATTACACCTAGATTACAACTATAAATAAGCTTCCAAGTATAATCTGAATGTATGGCTGTTACAATTACTAAACTGTATCTGCCCACTAGATTAACAGTTGACAGTAGACACTAATTCCTCGTAAAACTTCTGATTTACACGGTAACACAAAAATGGATATGCTGAAGTCCAAAAGTCAAGCCATCCCTCAGTGCAACATAAAGATTTGGAAATCCACTGTGAAAGATAGGTCAGATTTGAAATTTGAATATACCGTGGGACTTGCCTTGGTAGGAGAAGCATTTTTGAAACAAGAACAAAATCCTAACAAAAGTGGGTCCATAAAAACCCAGAGAGTTTGTGAACTGACCCACGTGGAATCCACTGCAGGGAGCACAAGCCCTTCAGCGAACTAGCCGAGGCAAGAAGGGTGCCTCCAGAACTACTGAAGAGAAATCCAAAAGAATGAGAAGTAAGGCCAAATCTCTCTGAAAGGTGAGCTCAATGAGAAGCCCCCAAAAGGCAAGGTGAAACCAATCAAGGGTAAAACCCTCTAACGCAAATAAGGCCCTTGAGCGAAGCCAAATCCCCAAAGTGCCCCCTAAGAATGGGGTCCTCTTAGAGTTGATAGCGGGCTCAAGATTGTCAAAATACTGTGGACATGTCAAAATGATGACTCCCACGAAGATGGGGAGAATGAGATCCAAAGGCAAGAAATCTCCTCCCCATAGATAAAATTACCCAGGCCAAGAGAGCTTGTCCCGACTCAGAATGGCATACCAAGGGAAGTCCCCAAGGTTTGGTGCGCGGCATAGTCTAACTGATACAAGGCTGCACTATGACCCCTGATTGAGACGTTGGGGATCTTGTGGCTTGCTGGCTAAAAGTAGGGGTTCACTGAAGTAGTTGCTAGTATAGCTGATATAAAGCTACATTTCTCGAAGGTCATACTGAGGACTTATGAGGTCCTGAAATGGAAAAACCGAGGGAAGCACGCACCCAGGAATTCCCACTTTGATTTCCGAGACATGTGGCATCACCCTATTGGCTACTTGGCCACCTATGAGCCAAAGAAACGCCTATAAATAGGAGTCATTTCCCATAGCTCAGGAGTGATTTTTGGAGAAATTCCTAGAGCTCTCGAAGCAGAGTGATTTTGGGATTCTCATAGCTTGATAAGAGAGTTAAACTGGGAAAAGGGAAAGTCTTGCCATTGCCATTGTCTTTCCTGATTTGCTTGCCCTACTCTCACTCCATCTCCGGCTTACTGCTCACATTACTCACACCTCCGGTGATACATGTCGAGAGTCATCACTAACTCTCCACTCTAGAATCTTCTATTAGTTTTCCTCTCTAGATTCTTTCCTTCTCTCTCTAGCAATTTTTACATCTAGCGATTATATATATACTCCACTGTCAACAAAGGAGCCTTCTAGATTGTTAAGGTCTGTGATAAACTGACTTCCTAAGTGGGCAACAATATGTATAAATAGATGGCTTTGGGTCTATGTTATGTAGTGAGCGAAAGGATCAAGTCTTGGCGTGTATGTGTGTAGAGACAATCAAAGTGTAAGTGATTAATGCAAAGGTGACGTGTGAGTGAAAGGTGCAGTCTTGGATACGAGTCTTACTAGCTGTGAGTGTTAGTGTAATAGTGAGAAGTCATAAGGTGTATTGTTGTGTATTGTTGTAGTGTACAAGTGTCTTGTGTACTTGACATTGGTTGCATTTGGGAAGGGGCTACTTTGTGGGCTTGTCGGCTATTTGAATATTTTAGTAGGTTATTTTAATTTGTGTTTGGGAACATGCGTTGGATTTTCTGGTTGATTGTTGTATTTGAAATGATGTTTGAATAAGAAATGACCAAATTGCCCCTATCCTAATAAAATCTCCTTTTCCCAAATAACAAAGTGTACCGTTGATGTCTTAGGCATGTTCTAAGGGGCAAAATTGTCATTTAACCACCTGTGGTGGCAGTCTGTGAACCACGTGATGCTCCCTTTCTTCATTTTTAGACTTTTTGGCTTTTTTCTTGCTTGAGGCTATTTTAGCCCCTAACCTGTTTTCCCAAACGCAGCCATTATTAATAAAAGTCTATGAAGCACGAATACTTCAATTTCCCAAACGCAGCCATTATTAATAAAGTCTATGAAGCACGAATACTTCAAAAAGGGTGACGTATCCGTATCGGATACTTATCGGATACCGATACTCCTCGGATACTCGCAGATACGTATCGGATACTTCTTAAAAGTATCAGATACTTCTTAATTAATTTTTTATTAATTTTGAAGTATCAGATACTGTAGAATTTCAATGTATAGAGAAAGAGAATAATGTATATTGATTGATTGATATACAATGTGTTTATAAGAGCTCTCTTATATAGAGAGAAATGGGATACAATGGAGCCATAATTAATTGAGCAATAAGAACTAAATGGAGCACTAAACTAAATGGAGCACTCACTAAACTAAATGGAGCACTAAACTAAATGGAGCACTCACTAAACTAAATGGAGCACTAAACTAAATCACTAACTATATGGGTAGGTGGAGTAGGTGTAGGAATTGTTACATTCAACAGCCCCCCTCAAACTCAAGGGGGTTAGAAACTAACCAACTTGAGTTTGGAGAGAGTAACAAAACAGGAAAAATAATCTGACAAATAAAAGTAGATAGGAGACACTGTATGGTCGTGTCAGACCGTTGTAGAAGACAGTTTATGGAGTCATGTCGGACCGTTGTAAAAAACAGTTTACTGGGTCATGTCGGACCGTTGTAGAAAACAGTTTACTGGGTCATGTCGGACCGTTGTAGAAAACAGTTTACTGGTTCATGTCGGACCGATGTAGAAAACAGTTTACTGGGTCATGTCGGACCGTTGTAAAAAACAGTTTACTGGGTCATGTCGGACCGTTGTAGAAAACAGTTTACTGGGTCATGTCGGACCTATATAGAAGCTAACCGGAATCAAAGTCGGGACAGTTTACAGAGTCTTGTCGGACCCATATAGAAGCTAACCGGAATCAAAGTCGGGACAGTTTACAGAGTCTTGTCGGACCCATAAAAGGCGTGCCCAATCTTATCAAAAGGCGTGCCATCAAAAGGCGTGCCCGACAGCCATCAAAAGTCGAGCCATCAAAAGGCGCGCCATCAAAAGGTGTGCCCGACATCCATCAAAAGTCGAGCCATCAAAAGGCGCGCCGCTTTGTCGTCTTGCGCTGAGAGGCGCGTGAGGCGCATGTCTGCCTTGCCTATTTATACCAAGGCGAGGCTGCCGCTTAGAACAAAACATCTGCTGAAAACTCTGAAAAACCTCTTCATTTTGCTGAGAGATATACTCTGTAACACTTCTGCCCAGAAAATGGCTTCTTCTTTCCCGTTCCGCTACCCAGAACATAGCCTCTTCTTCCCGGGGTCTTACTCTCTTCCCGACCTCAATGAGTGCACAAGAGAGATAACTGGGCAGTTGCCCTGGAACCGCAACCAAGTGCCCTTGGACCAAGCCCCCCTGATTTTGCACCGTTGAACTATCCGATGGTGGCAGTTGAGCAGATAATGGCTGCTCAATCTGATATTGAGGCCAATTATTATACATTAAGGTCATGTGTTGAGACCATGACTGCGGTCAACAACCTGTCGCACCGGCTTCAGAGTAGAACAAATGAGGTGCAACAGTTAAACGCCCAACTGGCTCTGCTCCAGGGCATGTATAAGGATGCCCGAGCAGAGATATGTGGGCTGAAAGCAGAGAACAAGGAACTGAAGCGGAAGGCCACCGTGATGCTCAGATTTGGAGGGCCACCATATGTGACAGTTGAGGAGCAACGGGAAGTGAACGTGCTCGGCGGCGTGGGAAACACGGAGGCAGCACCGGCAAGGGACGCCCAAGACAAAGGCAAGAGGAAGCGAACAGCTGAAGAGGCGAAGACGTGAGGCTGGTTGATGTGGTGGGTTGTGGTTGATTTGTTTTTGTGGGGTTTTTTTTTTTTTTTTTTTTTGTATAAAAATGTGATCGGGTTGATCCCCGAGATGAATAAAATAAGGAAGGTTTGGTGTGCAAATCGATATGGTATATATATATAGATATATATATATTTTTTTTTGTAATGAAAAAAAAAAGATATGGTATATAAAAATCCCCAGCCTTTCTCTTTGCCTTACCTTCACAGTCTGCTGCTAAATGACCCGCTTGACCACATAGGAAACATTTATCTTGTTGTCCAGGGGTAAATACAACCTCCCTGAGTATTGAAAAATGGACTTCATGGGTAGCCAAAGCCAACATGATTAAATTTGCATCCAAACCATACAAGCAATGGCGTGTGTTGGGATCATAACCAGGAAGGTTTCTTTGAAGACGAATATAAGACATAATTTTATGTTCCCCTTCACCAGGAACATTGGCATCAGAAAGAATAACCTTAACAGATTTCCATCCAGAGTCATTGTTAAGTCTTAGATGGATGTAGTACTGCAAGCTATTGACAGAACAGCCATAATTCAGTTCCCGGAGTGATAACATTAGAATCACAGGTTTGTGATTCCTGCTTCGGAGGGAGCTTTCTGCCTTCCCTCTCAAACTCCTCACGCAATCTTCCTTCTTCAGCTGCTGCATCTGCTGCATCTTTCGCTGCTCTAAACCGCCTAGACCGCTGCGGATTCATTTTTTCCCTTGGAGCAACACCATCAATAGCCATGAATAGTAACTTCCGTGGTCGCACCATCACGAACAATCTATCTATATAGTCAAACATGCACTGGAACACCTCATCAAAAATGGTAGGAGAAGGCCGGTCCTCGGGATGAAAACAGGGGTGAATAATTCCATTCATGTCGAGATAAAGATTATCGAATTCGATGTTGTTAGGATTAGATTTACTTGTATCGCACAGGAAATCTTAACTCCTTCGATTTCAACAGGTTCTTCCTCAATAACATCCAGAACCACCATCGGATACTTCTCCGCCAACCACCGGTAAAACGCTGGAACTCCCATTGCAGATCACCAAGGTCCTCCTCTTCAATCAGATCTCTCACCAATCCAAACAAACAAACCTAGGAGAGAGAGAGAGAGAGAGAGTTAACTGCAACGAGAGCTCTGGAACTGGTTATGGCAGCCAAGATGAGAGGGCAGCAGCCATGGCCCCTGTGTGTGTTGTCTTTGCGTTATAGATGTAACATGAGAACTAGAAATTGCAGAATTGCCCATAAAGCAGTGGGAAGAAGACCTGCAGATGATGAAGATGGCAAGGGTGAAACTGATGGAGTTCTATCAGGAGGTTCAGCATCAAATTCACTCTTTGTTGGAGGCTGAACATCAGCAGATACTGCTTTTTGGCATTGGACTGAATGCAGGAATATGATAAGAACTAGGTGCTGGTGGGTTTACTTGCTGCCTTGGTGAGGGCGAGATATATGTCGGAAGAATTGGTGGTTCAACAGGAGAAACCAAGGTCCGGCGGGCAGCCAATGCGAGATTGCCGCCCGCCGGTGAAACGAAAATAATAGGTTCTAAACCGGCTCTGATACCATGTAGAATTTCAATGTATAGAGAAAGAGAATAATGTATATTGATTGATTGATATACAATGTGTTTACAAGAGCTCTCTTATATAGAGAGAAATGGGATACAATGGAGCCATAATTAATTGAGCAATAAGAACTAAATGGAGCACTAAACTAAATGGAGCACTAAACTAAATGGAGCACTCACTAAACTAAATGGAGCACTAAACTAAATGGAGCACTCACTAAACTAAATGGAGCACTAAACTAAATCACTAACTATATGGGGTAGGTGGAGTAAGTGTAGGAATTGTTACATTCAACAGATACTTAATTTTGAAGTATCGGATACTCGAAGTTATATATTACTTATAATATTTTGTTTAGTTCTTTGATAAGAGAAATATAGTGAGAGTTAAAGTAATAGAATTTGTCAAATTGATGTATCCTTGTTGTCTCTCTCACTTCTCTCTTGCTTTCTCACTCTCTCACGTTTCTTCTCTCTGCTCTCATTCTTTTTTTGGTGTTGGCATGTAAGGATGATGTTTAATTGCATTTGCATTTGCTTTGCATTTGCTTTTACTTTTAGTTTTGATATTTATGAATGTTTGAGCACTTTTAGATTAATAGGAATCCCTCTCTTTATTTATTAATTTACTTTAAGTTTTATTTTCATGCATATTACATTATTAAAATTATTAAAAAAAAAATTATGAATGTATCCCCGCTGTACCCGTATCGTACTTTTTCAAATTTTGACATATTGCCATATCCACATCCCCATATCACCATATTCGTATCCGTGCTTCCTAGGCTATCATTGATGACTTAAAAAGTATATTTGTTGAAATTTTTATTTAAGAATGGTTTTTTGGCTTTAGCTAAGGTCTTGTGATATTCAATGATGAAGGGGAACAAGTTGAAGCTATTGACCTTGAAGACTCTTAATTTTATAGGAATCTTTCTTCTTTATCAAGTTGTCTTTTGCTTTAGGTTTTATTTTTATGCATACTGCATTACTAAAAATTGTTAAAATAATATTTTTACGAACGTATCCCCGCCGTATCCGTATCCTAATCCTAGTTTTTCAAATTTTATCGTATCGCCGTATCCGTATCGTATCGTATCCGTATCCCGTATCCGTATCCGTGCTTCCTAGATAAAAGTTGTATTTTTTGGTGTCAAACTCAACAATACAAATTTTGTACCCTATATTTTCGAACCTCCTACAAACTGGAAGAATATCATGAAGAGGTCAAAAAATAGCTTAATGAGGATTTTAAGACAATTATTGGCATGATAGGAAATGATAGAAGAATTAGAGATGAAAAGAACAGATTTACAAATGTTTAAGGAAGAACTAGTTGATGACAAGAAAAGGGAGGTAGATGACATGGTTTTGCAACATGCATGTAAAGATCAAGGAATAGAAAGGTGATGATAGGTACTGAGTGAAAGAATTACAATCATGAAGGGATTACCAAGGACACAGCATCCTAATTAAGAGAAGACTTATTCGTCTATAATTTAGTACAAGTATTGCCCCAAATAGCCCAAACTTACTAGGAACTAGGAAGGGCTTGATCAGGCTGTGGATGTAAAAGCTGTTTGGTTTTTTTTGGTTTTGGTGCACTGAACAAAATTCAAACAACAGTCTCCAAATTTGACTCCAAAACTTTTAAAAAAAAAAAAAACAAAATCAAAATTAAAATTAAAATTCATTATTTCGTTTTGCTACTGGTCATTCATCACCATTTCTTCATCAATTACCTTCTTTTATGATCAAAACACTACGATTCACACTTTTGCAAGGAGATTCACAATAGAGAAGATGAAATGAGAAAGGAAGAAGAGGAATAGGGTTGCAAAAGTGGTGATCGGGGCGGTGGGCTACTTCAGGGCGGTCGGAAGTGGCAATGTGATGGTGGTGGTGGTGCTAGAAGGTGGAATAGGTAGGGTTTGAAGGATAAGTGTAAGGAGAAGAGGGAGATTAGGGATGAGAATAGAAGTGGAATTATATAGTATGTAAAGAGAGAACATAATTTTTGACTATAGTGTAAATACAAAAGGGGTGTAATGAGGTAGAATGGTGGTGTAAGTAGAATTACTTGGGTTAAAATTGTAATAAAAACATGAAAGAGGCAGCAGATCCGAAGTAAATCTTGGAGTGCTATTAGCAGCACTCTTATAAATACTTGGAAATTGTCTATAATAGGCCCTAAATACTTCAATCAGCATCTTTTAGAAACCAAAATCCACACCAATGAATTTATCGATTCTAACTTTTCCTTTGTCTACACCAATCGCTCCCACTCAAACCCAAAACTTTGATACTAGTTGTAAGGAATTGATATACCTAGCTAGGATCGGTGAGACGAAGCACAAATAATAATCTAAATCAAGCACACAAGAACATAGATTTATGTGGTTTGCTCCATAATAGGGCTACATCCACGGTTGTTGTTTCACTATGAACTGAAAGAGTTACAATATAGTACAGAGAGATGTGGCACTTCAACAACAAATACATAGTATTTAAAAATTGTGAAATATCAAAAATACCCTTGCTCCAAAATCAAGTCAAAATCTAGGGGTTAGTGTTCAGTACTTATCAAGATCCACACTATTGAACAAAAATATATAGAAAAACTTGAGTTAAAGTTTGTTAAAATAAAACTGAATATATTGAATGTAACTTTAGTAATGGTAGAAGTGAAAATAATAGGAAAGTGAAAATTGAAAACCAAGAGATAAACAAATAGTGAACAATTTCATTACCTACGGTCGATTATTAGTAAGGATGGTTGGAGATAATGTGATTTATAAAATCAAAATAGGTTGACCCAAGTGAGTGTGTCATGCTTGTTATGTGATCAACAAATACCAATAAAATTGAAAAAAAAATTTATAGAACTATGAAGTATGCTTTAAGAAACATAAAGTTGGGCAACTAGGAAACAACACGTTCATAAAATGAGTAGTTGAGATGAGAATGCTTAGATAGATCTGTGGCAAGACTACAAAAGATAGATTTAGAAACTAATATATTCTTGAAATGGTAGGAGTAGAACCAGTTAGGAGAGAAAAATGATTAAGATAGTTTGATCATGTACAACAACCTATAAATGTAATGGTAAGGAAGAGTGATATGATCACCGTGAATGAAAATGTTAAGGGGAAGAACAAAAAAACTGACATGGGATGCAATAGTAAAAAAATATATGAATTTATTTGATCTAACTGAGCATATAGCCCTTGATAGAACAAAATAATGAAAAAGGATTCATGTAGCTAACCCCACTTGATTGGGACACAAGGATTCGTTTTGTTTCGTTTCATTTAGTTTAGTTTAATTGAATGTTGACGCAAGCAGGATGAGCAGCTTAGATAAACCAACCCCAAACTGATATCTCATATATACCACACCAACTTAAATTAATTAAAGCCATTTACCTCTTGCATAATCTGATTTCCTCTGAGGTTCAGATCAACAATACTACTGATCAGTGAGACTTCATCATTGAGTCTGACAACGTATTGAGAGGTTAGTCCACAAGACGACAAATCAAGTTTCATCAATTCATGAGTCCCATTGGATAAGGACTCAATTAATTGCAATGCTCCATCCTGTAAATTAAAAATAAATAAATAAATCATACACAATGAGAAACAATATTAAGTACAACAAATATATTTGGCAAGTGCACTTCAAAGGAATCCACCAACAAATGAAACATCAGCATGCTGGAGCATCTACTCACAGTTCCAATACTTGTATCTCCAAGCATCATTGTTGACAAGCATGAGGTCTGAGAGAGTTGGCAAAGACCGTCTACTACATGCTTGCTTAGCTTCAGACCATTCAGATTTAGTTCTGAAAATCTACAACCAAAGCAAGTAAATAAAAAATAAAAACAATCAACTGAAGCCACAGGGAATTTCATTTGAAACCAATATAAGGAAAAACATAGACAAAATTAAGTTTAATAGAGACCTCTTTAAAGAGGCAAGTTTGGCCAAAAGATTGACTATTGCATTTGAAGATATAGGGTTGTTATATCCTGTTCAACATGAGAAGTAGAACATTAGTTAGCCAACGAAAAAGGAATACATTGAAGATAGTTGTAAATCTATTTGCTAAATCAAGAATACCTAAACAAATCTGTGATAGGACAGATTCAGATCCCAGTGAATCAGCAACCTTCTGAATTGTTCTGGATGTGATAGAACAGCGCTCAATATTTAAGCTATAAAGGGCTACAAAATAAAGAGCTCAAGTAAGTAGAATAAAATGCAGGGTCTCCGCAACTCTAAATTTCATAAAGAGACTCCAAATCCTAATTAGATTATCATTATTTGATCATGTTTTTGCCAACTAATTGGGATGAAATCAACATTATATTTGCCCACAATGCAGTCCAAAAGGGGCCTGGTGAGAGGGCAAAAGTAATAAAGCCATTGTGCTCAGTTTGTTTGTTTTAATATTGATCATAATTAGGTACAGATACCAAACCTAACAAACATTCACTTGAAAGAGCGGAAAAAGCAATTTACCTTTGCAATTTTGTAAGATAGTTGAAAGATAAAATCCACATGCATCAGTCAAACGGTTGCTAGAGATATTGAGCACTTCCAATCGAGCAAATAGGACAGGGCATTCACAAATCTGTATCTCATGAGGGAAACAAACTATGAAGCCAACTGAAAAGAGTTTTTGATGTTCAAACATAACAAAGAAATACGCTCTAGTGCTATAGCAAGGAATTTCAAAACCACGAAGAATATTGTTTGTGAGATGCATAAATACAGGCTTTTATCCGAAGTATCGTGATTCGAACACACATGACTTCGTCTAAAAAACTGTTCTCTTTCATTCTCGACAGTGAAGACCAAGCTTATGAGCTTATAATCCTAGGTCGGAACAAGTTGATAGGATCTCCTCCCATAACCCAATTTTCACGGCTTAGGGCTGCTCCCATTTCGCTCAAGATCTTTTTAAGTAACAGTCTTCTAATCCAGTGCATCTGCACTGCAGCTTGTATGGGACTCTGATAAATATTAGAATTCCTTCAGATGATGAACCATCTAAAAGAATCACCGGGAAGGTTTATTTAAAAAAAAAAAGAAATACCCTAATAAAGATATTTTATAGAATGAAAAAGAAAGTAACAATGAGATACTCATAAGTAATATCTACCAATTCTGAGAATTATGTAGTTTAAATTAGCTCCATTTTCTCACATAGATCTGTAAACTTCACTTTCTCAAGTAATAGCTATCTAGTATAGTCCATCTGTAAAACTATTACTCTAAGGAAGAAGCACAACAACTACGCAACAGCAATACTTCAAAGCATGGAGAAGATTAATGGGTTACAGACCTGGAACAACGCAGTTGGACCAAAGCGATTGCAGTGCAAATCCAGAACCAAACTGCCATATCTTTGACCTGATGATGTAAACACCTGCTGAAGTTTCTCCACAGTTCCATTTCCTGAAGATAAAAAGCTAATGTGTAGCTAAAAATACCCAAGTAAATGGCAAGACTAAATATTTTTTGGAGAAAACTACAAGAATTGATGGAAATAGTTACTATTTGGGAAATATGTAACAGATATGTTCAGGTCGAGATTTTCATCTGAACGAACACTAGGAAATAAAAATGACTACAGCTTACAAACCAAATATCATTACCTAGCAAATTGTGAGATAGGTCTAAAACAGAAACTGTCTTGTGAGCTTGCAAGGCATTTAGTAATGGTGTTATTGACACATCTTGTAATTCACAATCAGACAAAATGACTTCATCCTCTGAAACCTGGCCAAAAAAAATATATATATATGATAGATTTTAAAGATTCTAATAACTTTTCAGGAGTTTGAAGAACAGAGAGCCAAAAATGATAATTCTGCATCACTAAAAAGCACATTAAACATATAATTTTACCTCCAAATTGTATAACTTCTTAAGCAATTTCAGATTGGGGGGCTCAGATAACTCCTTGCAGCAGTCAATGTAAAGCTTCATCAAACGCTTCTGTACCCAACCTGAACAGATAGTAAATGGAATTGAAGGCTTATATCACTGACACACAGATATACAACAGAAAAATGTCAGAAATGAAAAAAGAAAACAGAGAAAAAGTACACAACTACATAAATCTGGAGCTCCTACTTCTCAACAAAATACCCATGCACTGTTAAACATCTTTTGCATATTCAACAGAGTACCAAAGGTTCAGAACTTCGCTTCAAACCCCATGAAGATTTATCCTCCAAATCATTTTGACCTGTTCCAATTTAGACTAGGAATATTGTTTCCAGGACTCATCCTCCAAATTATTCTCCACTTCAGTTTCATTTTCAATCTAGTGTTGCTAATATTCAATGCATTATTTATGTTTTCAATGTTCATCTTTAATTAACTCAATTAGTGCTGGCTTGTAAAACCTCCTGAAAATTAGTGCTTCAAATAAAGACAATGACACCATATAATCCAATAGATAATTCCCATCTTCAAAAAGACAACATGAGGCCTGGAATTCTAAGTAACAGATTACCCATGAAAGATCTGGAATCAACTAAGATATTAATCCAAATTATCAAGTCCATTACTTTCTGACCTTTAATGTTTTACTTAAGTATAGCTTGCTCAAATAGACAATGATATCAGTAAAGAATGTAAATGTAAAAACAGAAAATTTTTAAAATTAAATTCATGTGAAAGGCTAACTCCTCCAAGAAAATAACTAAGCACATTAAAAAAAAAAAAATAGCCATTGATCATTTTACTGACTGAAGCATATCAATCAGTCAAAGAAAGTTCCTGCAGTCATGTTTTGCCTATATATATATATATATATTTTTTTTGATAAATCATGTTTTGCCTATATTTACATATATTGATTTTCAAATATTTGTCAAGAAGAAAAATGTTGAATGTTGTGGTGAACCCGAGCACAGGTCATGGTAAGCCCGGGCGTACGCCTGCACAAATCAAGTATTTTGTCTAGGTGAGCCCGGGCGCAGGCCGTGTGCACAGGCGCACACCCTCCAGAATATGGTTTTATCAACATATGGTTTTCTTCACCTTCTCCATGGGCAACTAATCTTCTTCCTTATAGTGTAGATAAAACCCTAGCAAAAGTTACTTTGTTTTGTTGTATTTTACTTTGGTATTGATTATTAATACAATGATTGTATAACTTTGAGACAATTTCTATTCAATAGAATTCATTCTTCCAATCATGTTTGATGTATTTAATTTTGGTGAATTTTAAATACATGGTTATACAATGGTAATCTTTGTACATGTATTTGAGAGTTGAGATAACTCATGCCTAGAGAAGACAAGACATCCTGCAACCCTAGTTCAATGTAGACGCTTCGTGCTAATCAAAGATCAGTTATGCCTGATTCTTAAGTCTATTAATTCTCTTGAAGACATCGTTAGGGCTTGTAGCCATAGTGGGTCAGTATTGTGTTAAGCAATCAATTCCCAAATTGATACTACAATTATGGCTATGCAGCTAGTGGATCAATTCCCAAATTCATACTACAATTATGGTTATGCAGCTAGTGGTGAATTTGAATCCCCAAATCTTTTCATATTGAATTACACATTTAACTTCTGATTTTAATTAGTTTTCATATTTCATTATATTAAATCTCAATCTCTTTTGAATTAATTTAAGAAGGAATTTCCAGATTTAAAGCAACTCAGCCTTTCATTGCCAAAATAAACCACTATTCTATTGAATTGAGGTCATAGTAAGGATTTATTTCTGATTGCCAAACGACCCAATCACGAGTGAACATATAAACATAGAAGTGTGTGGTTACAGCTCTCTCTCTCTCTGGGAGGAGGTGCATAATATCACACAACATAAAATTTAAGCAGTACAAAGGACATACCATCAACAGAAACTTCAATCCAGGATTTTCCCCACAAATGATCCTTAAGAGCTCTTCCCTCCAAGGTTTCGAGAGCTCTTCCACCACATTTCATGTGCTGAATAATGGGCAATAGGCCTGATGAGTCAGCATAATGCACATTAGTAACTGTTGATGCTTTCCATCAAAATATCTACAGTTCATGGACAACAGGAAGTGGTCAGCTCATGAAACATGCATAAAGTATCTTCTCAAAAGTACCAACATCAATTACTATGACACTAGAAAGATATAATATTCAATATCCATATACATATTCCTATGGCATTAATGATCTTGCAGTACCCATGCTTTTTTGTTCCCGGGATAAGATGAATATCCACTGGTTGGTGTTATTCAGTGGATAATGAATAACCAAACTGATTGTGCCTGGTAAGTGTAAGTCAAACACGGCATGTATTTTTGATCAACTTTATTTTTATCCTAACAAGGGTTTTGCTTCAATTGATCATCATCTGTCAGTGTAGAGCTTTTTTATGAGATTGTTGTAATGACAATATAAGCTAAAGAAATGACTGAGCCAATGACAGCAAACCAAGTAACATGACAGAGGACAGGACATGACTACTCTTGATGGATTCTATCTTTTACTCCCTACATTACATTGACTTCCAACAACATATATTGTCAACTTGGGTTCTTCACTCATTTCTGAAGTAGCTACATAACAAAGAAACCAATTGAGAATATATTCCATGAAGGCAAACATTCAAATTTGACATAAATTCCTATCCAAGCTGTTTTCTGGGAACATGTCTGATAATTGGTTTCATGTATGGCTCAAGAACTTTACACAAATCTAAAGAATATATGAAACTATTTGAGCCTGAGCACAACCAGTTCCTTGTTTTTATTTTAAAACCCTTTTTGCGGTTCATGACTGCATATGACATGTTTTTTGACAAATAGTTGAACCAGCACTTGCACCTTCGAACAAAACACAATGGTCAAACATTCTAGGCATTGACAAAAACATGCACAAGGCTACTTTTTTCTACACCACTGATAGGCATTGCCAAGGTTGTGACAATCAACAAATAGAAACATGGAAATCCCGGAACATCAGAAGTGCATACCCCTAGATCTCTTCTCTGTTGGAAGTTGTAGATAGTATAAGCATGCAACTTCAACTTTCATGCACTCTATGCTCAACTCATCACCAACCATACATGAGCCCAGTTCTACATGTACAAAGTCTTCATCAATTTTGAATGTCAATTTTTGCTGCAAGTAACACAAGCACTGAAGGTTATTAAATATGACTGCGATAGCAACAAGAAAAACAACAACAATGCTGCAAAATGGCACTGGCAAGTTAGTGATACGCAAGCAATCCCAAATTTGTACAGTATATTGACAAGAAGCAGATTTGGCAAGTTAGTGATATGCAAACATTGCCAAATTTGTAGACAGTATATTGACAAGCAGCACAGTTGCTTCACCCCTTCACATCTCTCTGAATCACAATATGGCCAAAGATGCATTAGCATCTGTCAATCTAAGGTAAGGAAAATAACACCTATCAATTGGTAGGGCTGATTTTGGGGTTTAAATAAAGAGTTACAACAAAGCTCTGTTTGTTTGGCTATAAATTATTTTACTTGGAAAATATTTTTCTTGATAAAAGGTTTTACGTGAAAATTCAGTTTTTCTCCCCATTTTCTGTATTTGGCTAAATGTTGATAATTTTCAATTTATGAAGCATCATTATGATATATTGTTGAAGCACTTCATCAAACATTTCACAAACAAGGAATGCTTAGAATGAAAAGCATACCTATCGCTTCTAGTTTAATATCAAAACAATCACAGAGATTTGAAAGTAACACTACTGACTTGAATAAACCAAACCAAACTAAGCCTTGTGTCCCAATCAAATGGGGTTGGCTACATAAATCTTTTTTCTCCATTTCAGCTCTATCAAGGGCTATATGCTCAAATAAATTAATTAAATTCATAAATTTTTCACTACCACATCCCATGTCAACTTAGGTCTTCCCCTCACCCTAGCATCTCCATTTATGTTGATCCTATTGCAATTTCTTATTGTTGCATCTATAGGCTTTCATTGTACATGACCAAACCACCTTGACCTCTTATCTCTCAACTTATCTTCAAATAGGTCTCCTACCATTACATAAATATATTCATTTCTAATTCATTTTTATCTAATCTTACCACACATTCATCTAAGCATTGTCATTTCAGCTACACTCATTTTATGCACATGTTATTTCTTAGTTGACCAACATTTTCCCATAAAGCATCACTAGCCTTATAGTTCTATAAAATTTTCTTTTTAATTTTATTGGCATTCATTGCCGATCACATACTATGCCAGACACATTTCTTCACTTGAGCCAACCTATTTCAATTATATATATCACATCATCTCCAGTGCATCAAGAGTGAGGATTCTAAGGTATTAGTGAAGGATGAAGAGATTAAGAAAAGATGGAAGAACTATTTTGAGAAACTATTAAATGAGGAACATGGAGGTACGTCAATAGGGGAAGAAATAACCAATAATACAATAAACCAAGACTATAGGTTCTATCGCAGGATTAAGAACTTTGAAGTAGAGATTACACTTAAGAAGATGAAATCAACTTTAGAACCCAATGATATCCTAATTGAAACTTGGAAGTGTTTGGGTAAAAAGGGGTTGCTTGGTTGACTAAGTTGTTTAGCAAAATTTTGTTGACTAGAAATATGCCAAATGAGTGGAAGAAGAGTATTTTAATGTCAATCTATATGAATAAAGGAGATGTCTAGAATTGCAACAACTATAGAAGAATCAAGCTAATGTGTCATATAATGAAAGTGTGAGACATGGTGATGGAACGCCGATTGCGAGATATAACAGAGGTGTCAAAGAATCAATTTGGATTTATGCCTGGCAGGTCAATAATGGAAGCGATCTATCCTTTAAGGAGAGTAATAGAAAAGTATAGAGAAAAGAAAAAAGACATTCATATGGTATTTATCGACCTTGAGAAAGCATACGATAGAGTGCCTCGGGATATAATATGGTGGGTATTAGAGAAGAAAGGGGTGACAAAAGTTACATTGATGTGATTAAGGACATGTATGAAGGGGTGGTGACCACTATTAGATTGCCTGCTGAAGAGACAAATGAATTTCCTATTACTGTAAGACTACACCAATGATCT
The DNA here is from genome assembly GCA_030407325.1 of Camellia japonica. Classification (NCBI taxonomy): domain Eukaryota; kingdom Viridiplantae; phylum Streptophyta; class Magnoliopsida; order Ericales; family Theaceae; genus Camellia; species Camellia japonica. The sequence continues at coordinate 101,362,006 of JAPPVO010000002.1, read as the reverse complement.
ACCTTGAGTCCTTATCTTTTTGCTTTAGTTATGAATGAGTTGATGAGAAATATTCAAGATGACGTGCCACGATGTATGCTTTTTGCAGACAATATCGTGCTAGTGGATGAGATTAGAGAAAGAGTTAACACAAAGTTAGAGATTTGGAGAAAAACACTCGAATCTAAAAGATTCCAAATAAGCAAAACTAAGACAGAGTACATAGAGTGTAAATTTAGTAACAATAATAATGAAAGCATAGTAAAAGTGAAGATTGAGAACCAAAAACTATCTAAGAATGAACATTTTCATTATTTAGGATCGATTATCACAACAGCGGAGGAGATTGATGCAGATATGGCCCATAAGATTAAGGTAGGATGGTGTAAGTAGAGAAGTGCGTCTGGGGTACTGTGCGATAAATGAATACCCACTCGACTAAAAGGTCAGTTCTATAGAACAACTATTAAACCAGCGATGTTATATGAGACGGAGTGTTGGGCAACCAAAAAACAACATACAGATAAAATGAGTGTGGCTGAGATGAAAATGCTAAGGTGGATGTGTGACAAGACTAGACAAGACAAAATTAGGAATGAATGTATTCGGGAATGGATTGAGATGGTTTGGTCATATTCGACGGAGACCAACAGAGGCAGTAATGAAAAAATGCAATGCAGTGATGGTAGCTAGAAGTGTTAGGGGACCAGGTAAGCCTACATTAACATTAGCTAGCATTGTAAATAGAGATATAGATATACTTCATTTGACTAACGAAATAGCTTTTGATAGAGCCGCATGGAAAAGCAGGATTCATGTAGCCGACCCTATTTGATGGGACTTAAAGCTTGGTTTGGTTGGTTCGTATATCACATCATCTCCTATCTCACCATCCTTATTAATAATCAAACCTAAGTAACAAAATGTTCACTATTTGTTATCTATTAGTTTTCAATCTTCACTTCTCCATTATTTCCACTTATACTATTGCTAAAGTTACATTCCACATATTCAATTTTATTTCTACTAATTTCAAACCATTTTGACTCAAGTGTTCCTCCCCAGATTTCTAATTTAGTGAGTGTTAATTCCTTCCTTAGTTTCCTCTATTAGAACGATATCATCAATGAATAACATACACCATGAGACATCATCTTGAATGTGTTTAGTTAATTAATCCATAACTAAGGCAAATAGGTACAACCACATAGTGATTGGAATTCTCTAGTTTCTCACGCAGGTGATCCAATTGTAGCCATAGCTCCATTATAATATATCTTTTAGTTACACAATTTTTCTCCAAAACCCTCCATATAATATCTCTAGCTACCTTATTATAAACTTTTTCTAGATATATATAAAAACCATATGTAGATCATTCATTTTGTCTCTGTACTTTTCTTTTAATCTTCTTAATAAATAAGTTGCTCCAACAACTTATCTAACTAGCATAAATCCAAATTGATTCTTTGACACAATTGTCATTACCCTTGAACGATGTTTGATCACTTTCTTCCAAAATTTCATGTATGGCTCAGTAACTTAATGCCTCTATTATTGTTGCAATTTTGAATCTCTCTTTTATTTTTATATATAGTTAATAAAATACTTTTTTCTCCACTCGTCAAGCACTTTTCTATTCATTACAATCTTATTAAAGAATTTTGTTAACCAAGACACACCCTCCTTACCAAAGTTTTTAAAGGCGAATGCATATCTCAAAGCGTTTCACCCCTTATGAGGCGAGGTGTAAGCCTCAAGGTGTTGAGGCGTAAGCATTTCAAATTTTAATATTTAGTGAATGAATTAAATATTTTAAAATAGTAAAAAAAAAATAAAAACAAAATTAAATATAAAGGTGCAAATACTTTTCACCTTAAGGCGTTGAACATTTTACTACATAGAATGAAGTTTTCCTTCACTGAAAATGAAATTGATATTCTTAACTTTAGTGATTGAGTTTCTCACTTGACCATTAACTGTGTTTTTTTATTTTTATTGATCATTTACTTAATTTTTCCTGTAGAATATAGTTGCAAAAATGGATTCTTTTTATTTTTTTATGTTTAAACAATCTAATAGGCTAAGTTTAACCAAATCCCAAGGCAATCTCTGCATATGCGTACTCCTCACATGCTTATGCACAAAAAACGTACAAAGCGCACTTAAAGCGCATGTCTCAAACTATGATGCGCAAGCCTTTGGGGAGTCATGCCTAAAAATCAAAGCCTTGATGCGTTTTACCTTAGTCTCAAGGCGAGGCGAGCATTAAGGAAAGCCTTTTAAAACTCTGCTCCTTACCTAAACATTTCCAAACCTCAATAGGGATACAATCTAGTCCTAATGCCTTATTTGATTTCATCTTCTGCAATGCAACTTCAACCTCAAACTCCCTAAATTGACGATAAAAATATATATTCTCTAGTTCTGTCAATGCTATCATATTCCTCTCCTCTTAAATTTTTTACATTTTTTTGTTTAAAAGTTTCTCAAAATAACTTTTCTACCTTGTCCTAATCTCCTCATCTTTCACTAACACACTTAAATCCCTATTTTTTTATACACTTAACATGATTAAAGGCTCTCGTTTTGCATTTTCTTAGTTTATTAAGTTTGTAAATGTTCTTTACTACCTAATCCAGCAGGCTTTTAACTTAGGATCTCTAATTGTCCTTTTAACCTCCTTATTTGCCAACTAGTATCCCTTAAAGTTTTCCTCATTTTTATCCTTTTGCCATTGTTTAAAACATTCCCTTTTTATTTTAACTAGGGCTCATATCTCACTATTCTCACTATTCCACCACCAAGTATCTTTAGATATAGGACATATTCCTTTTGACTCTCCAAGGACTTATTTTGATAGTCTTTTCATGCCTTCCACCATTGTATGAAGCATGTTATTAGCATCATCTTCTAAACTCCACGCTACTTTAAGCAATTTGTCCTTAAATATTTCTAATTTCTCACCCTTTAGATTCCATCATCTGGTTTGTGGGGTTTTAATCTCCTTTTTGGTTTGATTTTGCCCTTTAATAATATATCTAGTATTATTAGTGAATGTATTAAAAAAAGTATAGCATGCCCAACTTCATTAAGGTGGTGATACAAGGGACAAAGTGTTGGACCTTAATTGAAAAAATAAAATTGAAAATATATCAATTAGAAAGAAGGAAAATCACATTCCCAACTAATCCAATCAACAAGGAATGTTCAGAAGGCAATGTGGAACACATATATTGTGAAGGAAGCTATATGCCTAAGAGATTTGGATAGTGATCTAGGGTTGTAGCAGAACTTGACTATTGAGTACTGCAACAACCCACATGCCATATATTTCACTACCAATCAGATGTAAAATGAGAAGAACAAGCATATTGATGACAAGGAGCAAGTGCACTTCATCCGAGATGTGGTTTCATAGGGTGCTATTATAGAGCAGAAGATTCCCACCACAGAGAATCTAGCAAATATGATGATGAAATCTATTCCAATAGCCAAGTTGCATGAACTTGTAAAGTTAAGGAGGTGAGAAGAATTTCTATTTTCAACGAACAGCTAGAGAACTGTTAAAGAAATTGGCTCACTTTTGAGCCATGCTTTTCAACCTATATAAAAAGGTAGTCCCCTTTTAACAAAAATGGGTTAGGTGAGGCCGACTGCAATGGCCAGCCAAAATGGAGAACAAAACAAGCACCGGCCAACCAATACAGAAAATATAAATGGTAAGCAAGCCTTATCTGTTTACACATTATGACCCTGAAGCTACCAATCACAAATATGGGCTTGATTTCTCAACAACATGCCAGCGACGAGAAATCAATACAAAAAAAAGAATGTGAGTCAAAATATAGAGTTTCTTGTCCAGAGTATATTTAGGTGTATAGAAGTTCGGGTATAATTTGGCGTATAGAGTGAGCTTCTTCTTCTGTCTGGTTAAGACTCAAAAGTATCATGTATCGTGCATCTTGTTTGGAAAATCAACTTTGGTAAGCCAAGTCCAAGCCTCGTCCTGTAATGTATTTTACCAAAAAGTACTCTCAATTTTGTGCCTAGTGTTTGAGGCACTCCCTTAGTAGGAGTGATATCTGGGTTCGAGTCTCACCATTGCGTTATGCAACTTCCCCTTCCCCTATTCCCCTTTACCTATTGCAAGAGGGGCAAATTGCAAAAAATACTTTAAGGAAATTATTTAACATCAAAACAAATGGAATGCAACTGTGCAAGTGTAGAGACACGATTATACCACACCATGTGCAACAAAATGGGAGAAACAGATAAGAAACGGTATGCAAGCCTTGAGAACATCTGTTGTTGATACATATATGTGTGTCTGTGTGTGCGTGTGCGTGTGTGTATTAATGCATGGTTTGAAAACTAAGAATACTCACACAATATTCATGATCACAAGCATGCTTGTTGATACCAAATAGGCTTTCAGTGACATCTGCATAATACTTGGAACCATTCTCATTAAATTTGGAATTTTTAACGGCTTCACAGGTACGTCTGAAATCTTTGGCATCCTGAGCAGCAACTTTAGGACTCCGGGATTTGTAAGAACAAGTGCTTTCTTCAATATTAATAGGAGTGCAAGTACTGATGGCACATTTGGAGGCAACTTCTGAGACATCCTGCCAGACCAAAAGAATAAAACATTTAACCGCCGACTTATCCATAAGGAAAGCAAAAGACAGGAGTTTGATCCAACAAATTTTCCACCTGGAATTCACAGGCAGGACCAGCCAAGTTATCTCCACTCTTAACTGTAAACAAGCAAAAAACTCACTCAGTACTTAGTTTTTTTAATAAGCATATTATGTTCAAAGAAATTAGTGTTAAAGCTCACATTCATCACAAGTGGCAACATCCTCTTTTGGACCTCTATGTTTTGCTCTTGGGCACTCTACCTCATCATGCATTTCACCTTCATCATCAGAAAGGATTACACGGATGCGTTTATGACCAACAAATGTTTGCTGACTATCAGTAGATCGAGGCACACTTTTAGGCAAAGATTGAGTTGGCTTTGTAGCAGTCACAGGCACAAAAGCAGTTTTCAGTTTGGCTGAATTTTTATGGGGATGAAGAAGTGAAATCAAAGGTAGGTCATCGTTTAGCTCTTCCACTCTAGCATGAGATTGTGATGTCACAGAATTGTATTTACTTGTCTCTTGGGAACAGCTCATATCAGACCCATTTGGTGATTGATCATCTCCTTCTGTTTCAGTTTCAGAGCAACAATCCTGCTCCACATTTTGTGCTTCAAGCTCTTTTGTTGTTGACTGCTTCAATTTGTCAATTAGCAATTGCAGCCTCCTAAACGGGAACATAATTAGTTCCCCAATAAAGGTACATAAGTGCTTAATTTCATATTTGAAAACAAATTACATGACTGACTTCCGTAGTTTCTAAAGTTTAAAAGAGATTAAAAAATAAAAATAAATAAATAAAAAACTCAAAGGATCCAATTAATATTTCTATCTCAACTTCCCTAGTTTCAACATAACAATGGATTACTCCTTTGGCCTAAGCATTTTGGTTTTTCTAACTTTTTTCATCTTTTGTGAATTTTTTTAAATTGTAGTAAAAAAAAAAATTTACTTTTTTGGTGCCTCTAGACTAGAAGACCCTTAAAAAAAATTAAAAAGGAAATAGTGTTGAAAAAAAAAAAACAATTTCAGTCTTTTTTAAACAAAAATTGACTTTTTCTGTCTTTAGTGGACTTTGTATAATTTAAAAAAAAAATCAAATTTTTAAAATTTTTAGGGTTTTCTAGTCCAAAAGAACCTTAAAAAAATTAAAAATAATTTTTAATTTGATGGGACCACGTGGAGAAGAAAGATTCATGTAGCCGACCCCATTTGATGGGACTCAAGGCTTGGTTTGGTTTGGAATGAAAATATTGTGAAAAATAAGTACGCTAAAGAAAAAAATAAATAAAAACCCCAATTTCATAGGCTTTTTGTCAACAAAAATTGACTTTTCCATCTTCAGTGAACTTTGTAAAAAGAAATTCAGTTTTTCTTAAGTTTTAGGGTTTTCTAGTCCAGAAAAACCATTTAAAAAAATCAAGAGTTCATTAAAGGCAAAACCAGAAAAAAGGCAGCATAAAAATGCTCAGCCAAAGGATTAGCCCAAAATTTAATAAGCTCCCTAAATGTTTAAAATAGTAGCAAAAACTAGATTTACCTGGCCTCTTCAACATTGTCAAATCTTATCATGTGGCTGTAGTGCATATTCTCCAGTGCAGATAACTGAACAGAAGGAAGGTCTGCTTTTAGAGCAATCCTGCAATATGTATAACACCATGAGCACAGATAAAACTGACCCTTTAAAATTTATTCAATAACAAGGGTGCACTGGTATGCAGCTAAAATGAAGAAAATCATTCTAATTGGCACTGGAATTATTTCTACGGCTTATATGGATTATATAACTTCAAAAGGTCAGGTAATCACCTTTATTTGTTCACTTATTTATTTATTTTTATAAACAACCAACATGGCAACAGCTTTACTTCAGGATTACTTATTGAATACGGGAATGATTTGATGTGCCTAAAGATATATCTCAAGGACGTACTTCTCTTGCAATTGAGATGGACTTCAATGTCTTTCTTTAATATCACAAAAAATAAAATAAAACAAAATAAAAAACTCTATTAATGCTCAGAATATCATAAGGTCCATTAACAAATGAATTCTAGTAGCCAGCACGTGGCATATTTCTCCATCCAAAAATATGAAAAATATTTTAAATTCCACAAAACAAATGCAATAAATAGAATATAGGATCCAAGAATGAAGACTCTTACCCATAACCCTCTTCAAATGCACTTAAAGCACCTGCACAATTACCATCAGAATCCAAAACATCTCCAATATTAATCTTCGCTAATGCTTGCCCCTGAATCACTACCAAACTACCAGTTCAGAATAATAATATATGAAGTATAGAAATAAAATAATAACATAAAGTTGCATATTCATGTACAGAGCACCAATATTTGTGCAATGTTATCTAGTGATTCGACAGTTCCAAATGTAAGTGCAATTAACTACCAAGGTCATGTAGAAACCCTTAATTTCACAAATATCACTTTTAAGTACTTACATACATTTTTTTTGTAATCTTTCCCATTAAAACACACACACACACACACACATATTTATATAAGAAAATAAATAAAGGAAATTTAGTACATGGCATTTTATACAACTTACCTCCAAGTTGCCAATTGATTTGTAGATCTCCCAACTTTTTGTGTACCATTTTAGTGCTTTGCTGAAATTCCTAAGCCTCTGGTATGACTCTCCAATGACCAGAAATGAGTCACTCAGCTTTTCTTTGTCGCAGAGTTCACTTGCTACTCTCTTCTTCCTTTTGGCAAATTCACGATGCTAAACACAAATATTTCACAAAAATGCATAGCTTCAATCCATTTACAGAAAAGAGAATACTAAAATGAAAATATAATTTCAGATTTCTAGTTCATATAAATATCTAATATTTATTCAAATTTTAACACATATTACAACTAGTAGAAAAACTAATTGCTAGACATACTAATATATTTAATATATAAAAAATATATAAACTCCCATAGACGCTTCCAACCTTAGAAATTCTATATGCCTCCGCTCCTGCTCCCGTTCCCCTTCCCTCCCTCGTCCCCACCCTCGTTTCGTGTAAACTAAGATCTAGATCTGCTAATAACAGTGTAAAGTTGACTCCTTCTGCAATATCTACTTTATACATTGAAAAGAAACTTGTAGTTCTTACCATGCCAACTTCAGACCAAAGTGAAAGTTCACCATCTGAAAAGCTTCACTTTGAGAAGTCATCTTGTATGATGATTTCTGTCATTAATAAATTTTTCAGACTGGAAATGTAGACTACTAGAAATGTTAGTGAGTGTTTCACTAGATAAAAAACTATAAAGGAGTCCCAAGCGATGAGTGCATTGTTGTGAAATCGGGAATCGAATCGTAAATTGTTTTGTTAAAATAATGAATCATGAATTATAAGATTTATTTTATTTAACATTATATATAATTTCCTATATGTACACACATATAAAAAAATACACAGTGTTTAAATTAAGTAAATATCAATAAAACTAAATTGTATATATGTATATACGTGTAAAATCATATATATCAATATAACTAATTGATCTCTACTATACATCTTTATAGTGTGGTAAAAATGATTTTGTTTTCATGCATTATGTGACAAAAACAAAAACAGAGTTGAATCACAATGAATCATATTGAATCACAAATTGAATCATAAGATTCACTTAATTTCCAATTCAACAGCACAATTCTAATCATTTTTGTTGAAACTCATATCGAATCGTGAATCTTACGATTCTAACAACCATGGATGAGTGTGAGCTTTACCCGTACTGTCATCTTTTTTATGTTTTTATTAAGAAATTTATTGGATAGAATTATAGAACAACATTCCACATTTAAATCATAATCACACCTCATATCGAATCCCACCTCCACAACACCATCAAACTGCCACAATATTCCATATTCATAATCATAATCATAGACCCACTGCATGTCTATTCCTTAATACTAACCACACACCCCTGTCTCTTTCCTTTCTCCCCCTCACATCCAAGTAACCACCAAATCACCATAATTGAAACCCTCAATCTCTTAAAATCTCCGTGGATAAATACACAATTTAATAACTCAATAATTGACCCAAATGCTGACAATCTAAAAGATAATAATAATAATAATAAATCCAAGACTCTAATTATGAGAACAAAGATTGTATTGAGCTCAATAAGTTGTTTATGTAAGTAGTTTTTTCTCATATATATGTATACAAGTGCACAACATTTACATTGATATATGTTTTTAAGGAAGCAAATGGTGCCTGATGTGACGATGGCAGCGTGGTCTGTGATGGCTTTTGGTGGTGAATTTTGATGGTGGGATTGGGCTGTTTATTTTTTGCGCATGATGTTGGGTTGTCTAGGTATGGGTTTGTGTAGGAGATTATTGGATGGATTCATGGATCCTTGGAGATAAACTGTGGTTATGAAAAAGATCTAAAAGGACTGTTAGAGAAAACATACTAAGAGAAAATAAAAGAGACCCAACTGGCCTGTTGGAGAAGAAAGGGTAAAAATGTCTAAATACATAATATAAATGAGCATATGATGCTCGTTGTCCTTTTTCCATTAATTTTAAGACGGAGAGATAACATAAGGGTGTTTAGTGTTACAGGTCAATACTCTAAGTGGTGTACCCATCGGGTAAAATAGTTTAAGGGGTGCAAGTTAAAAACGGGTCATAGATGAGGGGGGTTTATTATAATTTACCTTTTTTTAGAAATGATGCAGACCAATGCCTACAAGGGTGGTCTCAAAACCAAAAGGGTCTTGACCAACAGAAGGGAATAGTCCAAGGATGCCAATCATTGAGGACAACTGACGCCACTTGATATTGCTAATTGTGGCTGCTGCTCAACACGACCAAGCCACACACTTGATTGTAGAAGGAATCAATCACTCTAAGCAAAAGAAACATTGTAACCAAATATATTCATATCAAAAAGTCTGCTTCTCAATTCATTCATTTGATATTTTATACAAATTACAATAGATTTATCTCAGTTAGCCCATCATACTTGGTGCCTGAGTCTTTCCAAGACATTGCATACTACATTTTACTATAAAGTCAAAGTACATCATCATTTGTACATCATCAGAACACAACTTATAAAGAAGACTTCAACTACCAACTCATAGCAATAAAGGACTCCTAATAAACTGTGACTAAGTAAATAAGACACTTAGATAATATCAACGCATCTAAACCAAGGTTTTGTTCGGAGAGAGAGAGAGAGAATGTAAAATACGCATAGACATGTAATATGCATTCGTATGCTACCATAAGCTGAGAATGGAGTAAATTAAAGCAGGAAGTGAAACACGTATAAAAATATTAGCATTGGCAACATTTACAGTTTTTTGTTTTTTGTTTACAAAAAACATTAAACATGTTTATGTTTATTTTTTGGTAAAAACAAAAACAAAAACAAAAACATATTTGATATTGATACACATGATTTTTAAAATTTTGTTTTATAAACAAGAGAAAGAGGTGGCCAGCAGGTGGTTATCGACAGTTGTCCAAGTGTGGTTATTGGTCGTGCGGATGTTGTGATCGGAGGTTGTTTTCAACTATCGAAGGTGGTTGGCGGTGGTTGGCAATGGCCGAAGATGTTGTTGGTCACTGGAGCTGATGGCTAAAGGTTGTTGCCGACGGTTGGAGATGGTGGTAAGGCGCCAAAGGTGGTGGCCAAAGGTGGATCATGGCAAGAGGTGGTCGCCCAAGGTGGTGGTTGTCGGTGGGAGGTGGTGGCTGGAGGTGGTCTTTGGAAGAGGTCACCAGGTGATGGTGGTCGGAGGTGGGGGTGGGGCAGTTGTCATTTGAAAGGAAAGGTCCTTTGTATAGGGTTCCAAACCTGCACATCCTGATGAGAAAGCCCTTTCTATCTTGTTAGTACAGCAACCCGTACCTTTCAATGAAAAAATGGGATTTGAGAGGACCACTAGCTAGCAGATCAGTGGGGTGATGAGCGGTCGTGGTGGCCGGAAGAGATGGGAGGAGGAAAACAAAAAAATCTAAACAAGTGAAACCAACTTTTTATGGTTACAAAAATTTTGGTAAATTGTGTAAACTATTTACTTGTTCTTAAAAATGAAAATAGATACCGAACGAGCTTTTGTTTACATTTTTCAGAATTTTTTTGTAAATATAAACAGCAAACTGTAAACATAAACGTTACCAAACAAACAAAAATATAAACTCTCATAGAAATTATTTCTGCATTAAGAAGTAATTCAACAGTTAAGAAGATTTATAACCAAAATAAAAAATGAGGACAGGATAAAAACGTACTTTCAGCCATGCAAAGATAATACTTGATTTCTCTATAAGACGATCAAGAGATGCATTCTGCTGCAGCAGACACTTCCGTTCATTAGCTGTGCCTCTAACCATGGGAATGTTTCTCATCAGCTTCTTCAGATTCTGTTCTTCTTTCTTTAACTCATCCATTACCTTCATTGCTTCTCTTACAGTTTCGATATTCTGACCAATCTGATCAGCCAAAACATCCTCATCTTCCATGGACTTTGCCAGTTTGAGTGCCTTTTCATAGCAAAGAATTGCATCCTCACATTTCTGAACCCTGTAATGTAATTCCCCGAGATTGATGTACCCTTTTGCCTCTCCTTGGCAATGCCCAATTCTCTTACAAATGATGATGTCCTTTTCAATATGTTCTCGAGCTTTATCCCACTTCCTGAGCTCCATGTAAACTTTTCCAAGGTTATGATGGAGCCTACTGCGCCCATCATCATCTTCAATTACCTCCTCTTCATCACAAATTTGTAATCCTTTGATAAGAATCATCTGGGCTTGTTCCAAGTTATCAAGATCCATTTCAAGCATTCCAATGTTATTATGAGCATCAATGTACTCCTTGAGAAAAGAAGGTTTACCAATTGGTGGATTATCCTTAAGACTTTGGGCGAGGTTCATGGCAGATTTGAAATATTTTTTGGCATTCTGAACGGAATAGTGATCATCTTCAGATCTTAAAAACATTTCATGGTAAGTTCGACCAAGTTGGGTGCAGGCTCTTTGTTGCTCAATGAGGTCATTGCTGTCCTTGGCAAGCTCTAAATGCTTTTTCTGGGATCGAGGATTAAAATATATAAGTTGAAGAGAAAAACACAAAAGCTTGAAAATTGAACAAGGCAATGTAAATACAAAGTATTAAAGTTTATGATATTTTGGAGCTGTTAAAAACACCATTTTCCTTTTCTTTTTTTTAACCTTGAAATTTAGGGCTTGAAAACACATCAAAATTATGGGCAGTAAAACAAAAAAAAAAAAAAGGAAAGAATAGTTTGGAGTTAAAAATGAAAATAGCTGGGAAGTATGCGACCTCATTGATCCAACATTATTACAATTGACTGCTAACAAATAAAAAGTATAGTAATTGGAAGTTGAAAGAATGTCCAAATGACCACACATATTGAATTGGGTATTTGAAGTGAAATTTCTTTATGAGTGAATTACAAAATGAAACGCCGTAATGGTACCTGCAAAATTACAACTAGCACTCTGTTTGGTTACTATTAAAGCACTCGAAAGAAGAGAAGAAATGCACTTGTGTCGGAATTGACTTCAATTATTCCGATTTCTCAAAGAAAAGAACAAAACAAAACAACAAAAATGCAAACCCAACCCTTTGGTAGTGTTTGATTAACTGGAATAAAACAGAATGTAATATCATTTCATCAAAATATTCGTTAAAAACAAAATGTATTACAAATGGAATCATCATTCACAATTTCATTCCATATGAGAACCGAAAAGTAATGATCATTCTATTCCATTCCATTCAAACTAATTCCAGTGAGGAGAAACGAAGCAATACAATTATAATAATTTGTGAAACAGAGGAGGGAAAATAGAAAATTACCTGATAAATTAGGGCATCTTTGAAGTATTCAAGACGGAGATGGAGTTCACCGAGGGACTGACAAGTAGGAAGGAGTTGTTTCTCGGGAAGATACTTGACAGAGACCTCATAGTCTTTGCGGAGCCATTTCAAGGCCTTGACGTACTCTCCTCTCTTCTTCAATATGTCTCCGATCATATTCGCCCACCGAGCCTCTTCCTGCCTGTTCCCCTCCTCCACCGCGTTCCTGTACGCTCGCTTCGCACCTCTCAGCTCACCATCGTCTCCTCTCGCCATTGCTGATCTACGCTGCTGATTATGATGCTTTACTTGCTCCTCTTTTAGGGTTTTATTTTAAGGCTTTCATTTGCTTTGATTTTTTTTGGCGGTTTTGTGTTTGTGTTTGTGAACCCAAATAAATTCCCGCCAAGTACCTTTTTCTTTTTCTTTTTTTCTTTTTTTTTGCCTTTTTTTTTTTACATGTATCAACTAGTGTGCCAATTAGTGTTAACCCTACTCATTGTACAAATTATAAATATTTAAAATTTCTAAAATTATGTCACATCATCTATTAATACACTAATTAGTATATTAATTGGTACATATAGCATTATTCTTTTTTTTAAAGAAAATTGGTGAAGAATTCACTTTAACAATTATTCAATGTGTTTGGTTTCAGTTTTTTTAAAATTGAATTTTTAATTTTTCGTATTTTTTTATTTTTAATGAATATTTTTAAAATTTTAAACAATTTTTTTACTTTTTTAGATATACCCCACTTAGATATATCTAAATAATAAAATATTTTAAAAATTAATAAATATACAAAAATACGAAAAATATATTGAATTTTCTTTTTCTTTTTTTTTTTTTTTTTTGTATTGTTTGGTGTGTAGTATATTTTTTTAAAAAAAAATTCACAAATATTATACTTTTTAAATATATTTATATTAGGTGTGTGTCTAAAAAAAAAATTAAAAAAATGCTTAAAATATTTTAAAAATTCATTGAAAACATTAAAATACAAAAAAATAAAAAAATAGAATTTTCTTAAAACTATTTTCTAAAAACCAGAACCAAACAAAGTCATTATTTTTTTTCGAGAAAATTGATGAAAAATTCACTTGAACAATTGTCTATGGTATTAGATCCAGGATATTTTCTTATTAGTGAGAGGTACACCTTTAGTAAAATAGTTTGGAAGAAGTTATGAAAAACATTTTTTTTTCCAATTTTATCCTCAGACTTTTTTTTATTTGTTTGACTTTTCGTTGACTATCTGTTCAAATTTATATCTATATGTTGAAATTTTTTCCCTATCTATTCAAAAATTTTCCCATTTGTTGTAGTTTTTTCCTTACCTGTTCAAATTTTTTGTCTATCTGTTTAGTTTTTTTCACTATAAAGTTCAAATTATTTTTATCTGTTGAAAATTGTCATTATTTGTTGAATCTATCTGTTGAAATTCTTATATGTCAAAATTTTTATCTTATTAATTTTTGTCCAAATAAAAGCTATCTGTTAAAATTTATCTCTTCAAAAATTATGTCTACTCAAATTATTTGTTGAAATTCCATCATTTTTTTATTATCTGTTCAATTTTTAAACAAATTTGTTCAACAAACAACAAATTTTCCTTTTATATGTTTAAATGCAATATCTACCTATAAACAACTACAACCACAACCACAACATACACATACACATTTCTTTGCTGGAATAAAGAACCAAAACAAAAACAAAAAAAACATAAACATTTGTTTCTTTCTTTCTCTCTCCTATCTATAAAAAAAAATTAAAAAAAATAAAAATTATTATTTCTTTCATCACCTTCATCAACAATAAGAATAACAACACACATATCTAGAGAAGACATCTTTAAATGGTATTGATTCGGGAAAGAGCTTGGGAGAGGAGAGTTCAAAATCACGTACCAATGTAGTGAGAATCTGATCTAGTTCTATCTATTCTATTTTTTTAAAATAGTTACCAAAATCACTAATTTTGTACCATAATTAGACCTAGATCAATAGATCCACACAGTCACGCCCATGGAACAACATAAGCATATACGTACATATCTATACCTATATATAAATGATCCATAGGTTATTTCCTCCATGTTTCTCCGTTGCAGATCTATACCTATAAGCACTTGATATCTGCTCATCAGCATCACTACGGCAACGGCAATAGCGACGACCAATGTCCGACGTAACAGTTATGGCTCCTACAGCAGGGTTGACTATGTTGATTTCTGTACAACCAAATCTGAATGAGACGAAACTAAAAAACGAGATCTGTCGAAGAACCAGATCTAAGTGAGGTTGAACCGTCGATGAGCTTGGTTTTACAAACGTCGTGCAAGACAATGGTGAGATGGCCGCAACGGTGACGACGATGAGCGATAAGTGACTGCAGATGTAAAGAGAGAGAGAGAGTGTGTGTGTGTATGAAAAAGTGTTTTGATGATATTTAACTATGTTGATGATGTTGTTTGCACACCAAAATAAAAAATGAATAAAATCGGTAGCAATTACTATTACGAAGTATAGCAGTTGAGAACTGGTGTCAAACCACAAAGATTAGGGCAAACTATTTTTAGTTCAAATATTTCAATTTTGAAAATGGAAAATGAGAAAAATAAACCTTAAGGTCTAGAATTCACTACTGACCTTGTAATTAGGGGTTATTGTATTTAGATCGTAGGAAATCATTGAAATGGGTATTACAATATGTCTTGGTCGGGACACATCACTTAAAAAGATTTGTGTTTTAAAATCAGAAAGTCACGAATCATCTTCGCTTAGCATGGACCGTCACCACTAAACTAAACTAAACTAAGGTTGATGTACGATTCGTCTTACTAAGTATGACTCGTCTAACAAATTTAATACATAAGCAGTGAAAACAATTATATAACATGTATTCATGACCAGTGAACACGTGATTTGATAAAACATTATTTGTACAAAAATCTAAGTTATATAACAATACCCAAATCAATTAAAAATTTACAAAACTAAATACAAATTATCTCAATCACTTGATCAGAGTTTCATCTTAACCCTAAGATATGAAAATTAGTTCCACGTAATAATATTACAACCATTATAAAATATATACATTCTAAACTTTCCCACTCTCTCTTTCTTTTTTCCTTTCTTTTTCTCCCTCGTAGAGCTTCAGCTCCAATCTCTCACACTTGAGCTCTCAGTTGCACGCCCCCTTGCTTCTTTTTATATACCCAAACCCGCGTAACCAAATAAAAATTATAATATTAATATAATAATATAACATATATTGAGTGGATACATATGGATAGCGTAGGTGCACAATATTTAACTGTGCACCTTTTTAATATAATAATATATAATATTTAAAATGTATTATTTATATTAATTTTTGTACAAACACTCAAAATATATAAAAAATTTTAAAAAAATGTAAAATCACAAAATAGTAAAGATAAATAGACTAATAAAATGTATTTTAGAGGGCTACAAATGTAACATTTAGGCTTCAATCACATCCCCAACTTACATTTTTCTAGTCTCTGAGCAAAATAAATTAAAAATAAAATAAAATAAAATCTATCTATGCCATTTTCGTATGGAACACGATTGTATTTAGCATATGCAACTAACCTTTGAACCCCTAGGTTACCCTTAGTGAACGAGTTGTAGTCTCTTGAGGGTTTATAGAGAATTTACTCACAAAATTCAATTTTTTTTTAAATTAAAAAAAAACATTTTTTTGTTTTTAATTTGAGCCCAGATAATCTCTTCAATCCAAATGCTAATTGTTTAGAAAATTATAATTTTCTACATTAGAAAAATAATTAGTTAGAGCACAAAGCACTAGCACTCATTAGGAATTCGACATTTATTTCTAAACTCGATGTGTGTGATTTTTTTATTTTTTAATTTACACAGATACGTCCTCAACTTCAAAATGAAACATGGGCCCAAACTTTCCATTTGAAGCATGTTTTGACTCAATTCTAACTAGTTTACTCCCAACAAATGAAACACTCTGAAATGACTCAGCTCACTAATGTATGTATGTGAGAAAAGAAAATTATTTTTATCAAAACGAAAATTTCTCATATTTAACAATGAAAAATGTTGTATAGAAAAAGTAAGTATAGCCTCATGATAGGAAAGCCAAAAATGATTAAATTATGCCACTTTATCATATGAAAAATCATACAAATCCCAAGATCAATCAGGGCTTTATTTTTTGTTGTAATGTTAGGTCAAAGGGAATTATTTACAAAATTGGGTTAAGGGTTAAAAAACAGGTGTCCAATAAATGAATCAAACAAACACAACATATGTAGAACACTGTTTCACTGTAACGCCCCGAAACCAATACAATAAGCCATCCACGACGATAAGTAAATAACAATATAAATCAGAGTATAATATCCTTCCGTTACATAAGATTTAGTTGTACAAAGGGGTGACCCATGTGAATATATATTCATAAGTCCTAAACTTGAATCTATAGCATGTGTCAACAATAAAGATATGAAATAGAAGTTAAACAAACAACTGGAATGCCCTGAAGGTTACAACTTTCCAAGACTATACTTGGTTACATCAAAATGAATTTAAATCCAATACATGTAAAGCCATAGGCTTGTACAAAACAATAACAAGTAAACAAAATGAAGCTTTTGCTCCAATCCTCCCAACCTACTGCCTTGGCGGAGGCATCTCACCAACACCTAAAAATGATTTTCCCATATAGGGTGAGCCAAAACCCAGTAGAAATAATCTAACATAATGTATGAATCTTAACAAAGATATAAGGTTTTATGCATATGCAATGCTCATGACCAAAACGTTTCATTTCTCTTTCCAAAACCATGCGAGTCCGGTTTATATCACAATCCATCATTTATTTCCTTTACATTAGAAAACAAGGCAATGAATCATAACTCTGAGAATCTCAAGATACACCATTTTACAGATATTTCATCCGCGAGAAACCGTCAAACGGCACCCATGTAAACATAGTCTATCCAAGCATTACTATTGCCATTTTACGGATATTTCATCCGCGGGAACCGGCACCGATGTATACGCGCGTTTTTCGGGACTTTCACCTTGGATACATCGGTCAACTTAATTCAATAAAATACATCTCCTTCTCAGATTCACCTATTTTTCTCTAATTGCGTTATACATGTACAATGTATCAAGATGTGACAATACTAAATGCAAATGAATGAGAAATTAGTTTCAATTCACCTAATTCTTATGCAATTTTTACAACAATCATAGATGTCCTCCATCGATAGCCCAAAACAGATATTTCTAAACAGATATAAAATCTCCAATACATATAAACTTTTCAAATTTCAAGATGTGAGTGATAATACATATCCAACTCTACCATATATATCAATATCCATTCAATTTCACATTTCCAACATCAATTCAATTTATTTATACAAAACAAATATTTGAGACATGTAAGGCAAAACCCTTTTTTTTCTTCCAAAATCTATTTCAAGTATCAAAATCAGTAATTTTATCACAACTCAATCTCATTTCCAATCCCACAATTATTTTTAATACATCCATTTGAAAATCCCTCTTCTGATTTTAAGCCAAAACCCTAGATTTGTTCAAAATTCTCCAAAATCACAAGATTGTTTTATAAAAAACAAATGGCTAAGTCAAAACTAATAAAAGAGTATAGAGGATCCATACCTCAAAGCTAGAAGACGAGATGAACACGGATGAAACTCAGATGAAGCCAAAATCAACTCTATTCGGATGAAAAGAAAATTCTAGGTGAGCTCTACCTTTTTAACAAAGGGAATAGGGTGAAGAAATCACTAGATCTAGGTGTATTTGTAGAGAGAGAGGGTCTACAAATACACCTTTAGACCCTCTCTCTCTCTACAAATACACCTAGATCTAGTGATTTCTTCAAATGTTTTAGAAAGAGAGAGAGAGAGAGATGAAAAAGTGATGTAAAATGGTCTGTTTACAAACTGATATACGCGCAATTCGCTTGAGCACAAGATGTGTCGCTCGAGCGACCAAACACAATAAGTTGTTCCGTTCGAGCGTAAGAAGCTTCGCTCGAACGCAGAATACACACTTCCAATAGTTTTGCAGACAGAATCGTCGCTCGAGTGCAAGAAGCTTCGCTCGAACGAAGAATACAAACTCCTAGTATTTTTGTAGACCTGCAAAAGTACTGGAGTTTCACAAAGACTGCTCGAGCGCAAAAAGTGTTGCTCGAGCAAATGAACAAATATCTGGGCAACACAAGTTTGAAAAACAAGTCACCAACTTGTTCTAAATATAATCAACACAATCCAATAGCCAAATTCAAGGAGGGAAAAGACGAATAAGACATGAACAACAATACAAAATAATTAAACCCAAATCCAGAATATTGAATTGGTCAGTTCTTAAACCATAATCGCTATATTCATTAACCTGCCATTTTAACACATTTTTTATATGTGATTCATGACCATCTTAAATACTCTCCATGTTATCGAAAAAATTTCTCTCTTTTAAATTTTTTTTTTTCTATTTTTATAACATTGGAGTAAATACAATTATTTTATTTTATTTTATTTATTTATTTATTTGATAATCTCCTTATTCCGCTCACTAGATAGCTTCCTCCCAAAATAACAGATAAAATCCATTCTTGAGACACCAGAGGAAATAGCTAAATAAATATAAACTTTTTTTGTATAATCTCAAAGGGCTAACAAGGGATGATTGAAACAAGAATGCTTTTATTTTTATTTTTTTTAATAAGGCTCAAACAAGGAAGGATGACCTAAAATAATTTTTCAAAATATAGCATGATTTATATGTTACAAGGACAAAATGACATAAAAATGATGATTTCAATATTTTTCGACTAATTTGAAAGAATAAAGAGACTAACAACGACATAATGAGCTATAAAAAAAAAAAAATTAAGAGTAAATGTCAAATAACCCTCCCAAAATAATGATAGGCTCAAAATCTCACACGGGTTATAGTCTCCGCATTAGACATCAAGATTTTCAAAGGTTGTGTCCCAAAATCAGTCAAGTAATATCTGTGTAGTGACGTGCACGTGATCTAATCAAGTATGAAATAAATGAGTATTATAATGAGAAATAGTGCAACGAACTAAGACAAAATTATAATCCTAAGATAACAAAATTACATCTAAACTTAATCACTTCACACACGGAATGAAGAAGAAACAATACAATCATCGCTAAAAAAAAATAGAAAAATATTATACACAACAAGAAAAAAATATAAAAAGTTTTTTTTTTTTTAAATAAAAACACACGAAACAAAATAAAAGTAAAAAAAAAAAAATAAAGCATAGATTTCAAATGAAAGTGGTCTTTTAGAGCCAGATTCCAAGACTTACTGTGATAAAGTTCCTTAGTGAAAATTGTTAATTGCGTCCTTACCGTAACATGTCTCAAACAAAATTACTTTTGTTTTACTCAGCTATTTCCAAAGTAAAGTTTGTTAGATCTTTCACCATATAGAAACATTATCTGCAAAAGGATTAGAAACTAAACACAAATATACACAAAATTTATTATTATTATTTATTTATTTATTTATTTTCCCGCTTTGTTGAAGGATGCGTGCTATCTTCTTCTTCTTTTTTTTTTCTTCTTCTCTTAGCTTTTTCTTTGCCGAAACATAGAGCGTCACGTCTGAATTCACAAATTCAACGACAGCGGCGTCGATACATCTGACCTCGATCATCTCCTGCCGCTCTCCATTTGTCCTCTTATCCTTCTTCTTTTTCTTCTTCCTCTTCTTAAAGCCAACCTCTACAGAGAAAATGACAGAGTGAGTATCTACCAAAATCTGTCCATCCCAGCCCAAATTTTTTTATTTTCTTTTATGACATGGCCTATTCTTGACCTCCCGCCCTCTTTCCTGATCTAAATGAAATTCTAGAGGAAGTACGTGATACTACAGCCTTAGACCCTCATTGGAAATCCCCAGCCCCCACTTTTAACCCCGTAGTGCCACCGAACCAATTATTGGCAACCAAATCTGACATGGATGTTAATTCACACACCCTAAACATGTGTGTAGTGGCCATGACTTCAGTGTCAAATGTGTCTTGTTGATTACAAAGTTGAATGAATAAAGTGTAGCGGCTAACTGCACAACTCGCCCTTTTTCAGGGTGTGTATCAAGATGTTTGAAGGGAGAACAGTCAACTAAAGAAACAAAATAAGGAACTGAAGAGAAGAACAACAATTATGGCCAAGAACCTGGCGCCCTGGTGTTCCTCGTTCGATAGCCAACAAGGAGCAATCTCCTTTGCAAACCCTGCAAATGCGAAGGTAGGGCCTTCGAGGGCGTCACCAGAATCAATTTCAAGGCGAGGTGATCGGCAGTAGAGTCGAGTGGTGAGGCTACCTACAAATGAGATTGGCTTTTGACCTTCGCCGTCGAGACGTTGTCGAAATCTGAGACAAACTGCTTCTTTTTTTTTTCTTTTTTCTTTTTTCTTCTATGTATTTTTTATTTTTATTTTCTATATTTGTGTTGTGTTTGTGTTTTTTTTTAATGTAAAATAAAATTCCGTTGAATGAAAAATAAAATTGTGTTAAATGTAAAATAAAACAAAAATAAAAATAAAAATATACCAAGAAAACAAAACTATTGATTTATTGTTTTGTTTTTCAAAACACATCCGAAAATAAAAATATAAATAAAAAAATACACAAATAAAAAAATAAATAAATGCAAACCAAACCCTTCCTCCAACTTAATTATCCTCAATGACACATACCACAAAGGAACAACCAAATTAATTATAGGGAATAAATCAAAAAAAAAAAAAAACAAAAGAAAAAAAAAACCGATATTAGTAAAAGAATCTACCCTTATCATACTCGATTATAGGGAGGTATGCACTCCAAAGGTTTCCAGTCGACTGAAAAATGCCCTAGTGGCATTCCCTAGGTGTATGAACTATGGCAGGTTGGTCTTCCAGTACCAGACTATGACAACCCTCACCACTGATTAGTGCTAATCTATGATTAAGCATGTTAAGTGACTGATTGACTGAAATTCTGAACTGATTGATTTAGTGTATTAGTTGGAATGCATTTTTATCTGTTGCCCGTTAAATGATCTGTTCATGTTTTATGTTTTAAACTGCAAATCGAAGACCTTATCGGCGACCGAATCTGAAATCAATTAATGCTTTGTGTTAATTGGAATTAATGTGATTTTATGGTATATTTAATTGAAAATTGATTTGGTATGACTAAATTAGGTTAAACAATGATAAATTACAATAGTTGGACTTATTTACCTTAATGCCACGATAGTGGGCCACTTATCAATTCATGTTTGAGGCCTATTACATATTTGATGCATCAATTGTTCTCTATTTTCTGAGCATAAACCGACTAGAGAGAGTGAGAGTGAGGAGAAAACTTGAGTTCATCAAAATTGCTTGGAGACTTAAGAGAAATTAAAAGAGTCTTGCATAATTGAGCTTCTACACTTGAAATTCAAAGTCTAAGGTAGGAGAACCATCTTCTTGAGCTTGCATTTGAACTATATCTTGCATGATTCATGGAAGTTTAGTGAGTTGAGTCTAGAATTGGCTTAATGAGTTGAATATAGGCTTAAATCATGCATGCATGTACATATTCTTGCATTTTGAAGTTGATTTTCATGAAATCTTGCATGCAAGTTTACATTCTTGTTCTAGTCCATGAGTTCATCAGGGTTTTGAGTTTAATCTTGCTTTGGATCATGTTTTGAGGCATTAGAATTCACTAGAATTCATGCATGTCATATGTTCATCATGTTCATGAAAACTTCTTTGAAATTGTGTTTAATTAAACTACCTTTGGGCTTTGATTTCTCAAATTGATCTTTGAAACATGTCATATTATGAGTTTACAAGTGTTTTCCAGAAAATTAGCCCAAAAGGATTGAATTTGATGCTTTAAAGTTAAGTTTTGAGCTTAAGGTTCAAATCTGGAAATTCCAGATTTTGGACTCACGCTCGAGCGGGGAACTCCACGCTCGAGCGTACACTCTGGGTTCATGCAGTCCGCTCGAACGGGAAAGTAACGCTCGAGCGTGAAATGCGTGTATCCAGTACTTTGCATGTGTTTGCAGTCCGCTCGAGCGAGGGGATGCATGCTTGAGCGAGGACTTGTGTCTCACGCTCGAGTGGGGGTCGAGCGCCCGTCGAGCGTGAATTTCATACATCCAGTACTTTTGTACTTTTGTAGTCCGCTCCAGTACTTCTGTGAGTAGCAATGTTGTAAAGATATATTTAACCATGAATATTTTCTTAATGATCAACTGTACTGCTTTCTGAAATGATATTTCTTACTGAATGAATGTTTGTCCTATTTGTGAACTGTATTCGTGGCATCCATAGCAATTTACTATTACTGTACTGTACCGCTACTGTCACAGAAATCTCTGTCGGTTCCCATGTTTGGAACCACTACTGTTTACTGATATGATGGCTATCAACTGACTGTTCGGTCTGTTAAGACCTACTGTACTGTTTTGCTATTGGATGTACCACATATGACTATTATAGTTTCTGAATGGCTGTTATGGCATGAAATATGAGCCACAAACTGAATGACTGATATACTGATAAATGACTATTTTCAATACTGAAAGGACATTCATTCTTAACCTCTTTACGCATATGTTATTCACTGGGCTTTAGCTCACTGTTCATATATATATATGTAGGTGTCCAGGCACCGGAGCGAAGCTAGGAGCGTTGGGTCAAACTCCCTTTTTGTCAAGCCAACCACAGTGCCTCACAGCGAGGTTCCAAGTCCTTCAAGCTAGGGCTTTTTGGGGTGTTTTAGTTCACCCTTATGTATCTGTTTTGTAACATCGTTTAAATTTGTACTGTACTATTCTAATAGGGATTAGGCCCCTGTCTTGGATGATTGTATATGTATGTACATAATATTTTGCTTCTGACTGTAGATATGTTTAAAAAGTCTTTTTGCATTTAGACTGTCACAGCTCATTGGACATCTTTTATTACTGTTTTGGCTTCCGCCGGCCCCTGTACTCTGTATTACTGTTTTACTGTTAAGCAGACCTTCGGTAATCTCATATTACTGGCCGGTTACGGTGCTAAACCCATAGGGGCGGGTTTGGGCCGTGACACAGACATTTCGTCTCTTTGGTATATTGGTTTTGCAATGCCAATGACAAGCCCTACAACACCAAACCATATTAAGTTGAGGGAGACACTTCCCTAATGGAATAAGAACCAAGCCTATTAGAAGTAGGAGCTCGAGTATTTTCTTTTAAACCAAAATATCTACACGGTGGGACATGTGTTAAACACAAGATCAGACCATTAATTGCCTTTAATACAGCGCTAAGTTTAACGTCTTTAGGGTGCCGTAAGCTCACTCATAAAACTCAGGGGAGGACTATTAGGTTCATTACTTTTCTCTGGTGAATTTTTAATTTGACTACCCTGCTCACCCATTTTTTCATTGGTCTCATTTGTTCGGTTTGGTTGTTCTTGACCACTCCTAAGAGTCATGACAACTTAGATTTTCTCTATGTTCTTGCCATTAGATGATTCCACCCAATACTGCCCCTTTGGATTTTTGACTGGTTGACTAAGCAATTGTCCTTCATCTCTCTTACTCAAGGTGTTGGCTAGTAGGCCAATTTGAATCTCAAGTTTTGAAATGGATTAGGAGTGGGAATGGACAAGTTGGTTTGTAGACTGTAAGAGTTGTAACACTATTTCTTCAAAGGTTGAGATGATTTGATATTTTGTTGTAATTGAGTAGATGTGTGTGAAAGAAAAAGTGATTGAGAATGAGAGAGGAGAGAGAAAAAGTGATTGATTAATGTGTAAGAGAGAGAAAGTGATTTTGGAAATTTTCTGAGAAAAACCACAAACCAAACAAATTTTGGAAAAAATGTTCAAAAACAACTCTCTTAAAAGCAAACCAAACAAGCCCTGATTTTTTCTGAGGAGGATATTGGTATAACTGTTGAGACACAAGCTAGTAGAGAGGTGGATTGGCAGAATTTTGGAAATTCTGCCTTGGTGGAGGCGGAGCATAGGAATTTCCTTATGGTTGTGAGTGCCAAGAAAAATTTGAATGGTTTCTCTATCCCGGGTTATAGGTATTTGAGAACGGATCATTAACGGGTTTAGAGAAACCTTCGATCGCATTGACATGCATTGGAATTGACTCAGGACACTGAGGTGCTAATAGACACTCGGTTGCACAGTGGATAGGACTTAAAACAGATTGTGCAAGCCTCTTGGTATGGTGGTTGTGCTAGTTGTGAAAAAATGTGTCCTACTGCTAACAGTTGGTCCATTTTTCTAGACAATATTTCAACTTTTTGAGCAATATATGCAATATGACCTACCTTATATAGACCACCTCGCTTCATACCACTTAGGTTTGGATTGCTTCTCATGTTGAGAGACAGATGCATGGTGGAGGGAATTTTCACTTAGATTTTCAAATAACTCCCATACTTGTACATCACTCTTAGTCATAAATGTTCCACCATAGGTCGAATTGACCATTTATTTGAATGAGTAAGTAAAACCAGAATAGAAAATGTGAACAAGTTGTCACTGGGGTACTTGATGATGGGGACACTGATGAAGTAAATCTCGAAACCTTTCCCAAGTCTCACGAAAATGCTCACCATCAATTTGAGAAAAATTGGTGATGACACGTTGTATCTGATTGGTTTTACCTATGGGAAAATATTTGTTCAAAATTTTTTGCCTCAATTGGTCCCAAGTTGTGATAGAGTTGGCGGGCAAGGAATTTAGCCAGTGTTTGGCCTTATCCTTAAGTAAAAAGGGAAACAATCTCAACCTAAGGGCCTTATCGGTAAAATTTTGGAGTTTCACTATAGAACAGGTCTCTAAAAACTCACTGAGATGTTTATAGGGATCCTCATTACTAATCCTGTGAAAAGATGAAAGCATTTGAATGGTACTAGGCTTAATCTCATAATGGGTCGCTTCGGTAATTGGCAATCAGATGCAAGATGATGAAACATCAGTGGTAGGGGTAAAATGTGCCTTCAGTGAGCTAAGTTGGTTAACTACTGCTTCAGCCATTACTAAAGTCGGTTTAGATATCTGGAGATTTCTAAGGGTCCGCTCTAGTTCAGGGTCATATAATAATTTTAAAAGGCAAGAACGATAACCATGCATACAACACACTCACAGCTTTATTTTTATTTTTTACAACAACACAAAGAAAGAAAATACCTGCAAATTAGTACAACTAAAATAAATAACACTTTACAAGATAATAAAATAAATGTACAACATGTCGGGAGTCGTAAGCTACCCTTTAAGGAAAATTAAATTACGATAAAAATAAAAAGGGGTATAAGACCTCCCAAAGAAAGAAAAAAAAATGCGATAAAATAAATTGTAGTAAAATAAATGTTAATAGTTAGTAGTCAATAGTTAGTAGTCAGAAATTTATTTTATTTTATTTTATTTTATTTATTTTTTTATATATCCTCAAAGTTATATGTCCAGCAAAGGTCATCCACCAGTGTCTAGCAAAGGTAAATATCCCAAAAGTTATATGTCCAGCATGGGTACTTCCTTAACGGAATGGAATGAATTTTTTTTATTTCTCTTATGTTTTTTTTTTATATATATATATTTTAAATTTTTTTTAGTTAACCTGCAAAAGAAAATTTGCACAAAAAGAAAAATCAGTAAAAACAAAAACTAATTGAAATTTCTGAAAAAAAATAAAATTACCAGAAGTCCTCGGCAACGACGCCAAATTTTGATCCAGTAGTTTGAACACCAAAATAAAATGAATAAAACCGGTTGCAACTACTATTACAAAAGTATAGCGATTGAGAACATGTGTTGAACCACAAAGACTAGGGGAAGTTATTTTTAGTTCAAATATTTCGATTTTGAAAATGGAAAATGAGAAAAATAAACCATAAGGTCTAGACTCCACTGCTGACTTTGTAATTAAGGGTTATTGTATTTAGATTGTAGAAAATCATTAAAATGGGCACTATGATGTGTCTTGGTTAGGACACATCACTTAAAAAATTTGTGTTTAAAATCAGAAAGTCACGAATTATCTTCGTTTAGCACGAATCGTCACCACTAAACTAAACTAAACTAAACTAAGGTTGATGCACGATCCGTCTTACTAAGTATGGTTAGTCTAACAATTTTAATACACAAACAATGAAAACAATTGTATAATATGTATTCATGACCAGTGAGCACATAATTTGATAAAACATTATGTGTACAAAAATCTAAGCTATATAACAATACCCAAATCAATTAAAAATCTACAAACCTAAATACAAATTATCCCAATCACTTTATCAGAATTTTATCTTAACCCTAAAATATGAAAATTAGTTGCACATACTAATATTACAACCACAATAAAATATATATATTCTAAATCTTTCCACTCTTCTTTTTTTTTTTTTTTTTCCCCCTTTTTCTTTTCTTTTTCTCCCTCGCAGAGCTTCAGCTCCAAGCTCTCACACTTGAGCCTAAGCTGCACGCCCCCTTCCTTTCCTTCTATAGACCCAAACCTGCGTAACCAAATAAAAATTATAATATTAATATAATAATATAATATATATACATATATATCGAATGTTAATTGAGTGAATACACATGAATAGCGTGGGTGCACAATTAAATACTATGAACTTTTTTAATATAATAATATATAATATTTAAAATGTATTATTTATATTAATTATTGTACAAACACTCAAAATATATAAAACACACACAAAAAAAATGTAAAATTATAAAATAGTAAAAATAAATAGACTAATAAAATATATTTTAAGGGGCTAAAAATGTAATATTTAGGCTCCAATCATATATATAATTGAATATATATACCTGGGTAGTTTGGTTATTTTGTATGGATTTGTCCTTATAAACAAAGTAATTTAGAGTGTGAATCTTTGGCCAAAGAAAATTCAAAATTGGACTTTTGGATCGAGTGCTCTTTTTTTTCTTTTTTCTTTTTCGGTACATTACAAATACACTTCTTAATTTTTACTTAAAATATAAATTGTCTTTTTGTGATTTAAAATGTTACAAATACTCTCTTATCAGGATATTTTTATTTAATAGAATTAACTGAAAACATAACTGTTCTCATATGCAATGATAAAATTACTTAAATTATTAATTGAAAAAAAATTTAACATCATTAAAAATTATTAATTAATTTGATGATTTATTAATAAAATTAATAATTTATTATGAAATTAAAAAATTCAAGAGGCAAAATGTAATTTCTAAAAACATAAAGGGCAAATTATATTTTAAGAAAATTTTAGAAAGTATATTTATAATTTTATTTATTTATTTATTTTGGGTAGTCGAAAGATTGTCTTTTTTTAAGTTAGGATTCATTTGATTATTAAAAAAATGATGGAAATTGAAAATGTTAGAAATTAAAATGAAATAAAATAAAATATATTTTCCTTTATGAATCTGATTATGGTGAAAAATTTACAACAAAATAGAAATTCAAAATATTAGTAACTATTTTTATAACAAATTTAATTTTTTTTGTATTGAAAAAAATTATAAATTGTAAATTTTTTTTTGGTAACTTCCACTACTTACTAAACAAACTTTTTTAAATCTGTACTATCATAAATTGTAAAACATTTGTCTATCAACATGAAAGTTTCAATTAATTTTTTTTTATAATTTTGAATTTATAAAATTTAAAAATACACATGTTCATTGGTACTTGATTTGTAAGATTAATTTTAAATTTTCTTAAATAATAACCTTTATATATATATATAAGGAAGGTAAATAATAATTTTCATATGACAAGACAATATTATCACCCTTGATTCGACCAAGTTTTGATTAGAAATTGACGTTAACTGACAATGTAGTGATATTAGACGATGATTACAGTCAAATGATATTCTCTCTCTTCTTTGCTTACTCTCCCTGCCCATCGACTACCGCCGTCGCTCTGTCTCCAATCCCCACCATCTACCGCTGTATAGAATGCTATACGAAAGGGAGTTTCGATTGCAAATCAATTTTAATACAAAACATGGGTCTCATTAGTTAGCTCTTCATTCATGTGTTAATCCATGTGTTAGTGCCTTTCGGTTCAAAAAAGAAAAAGAAAAAGTTAGCTCTTCATTCTGGCAAATTGACTTCAGTTAATTCTTGATTCCTCCCCCGCAACCAAACTTCTCAAATTACATACGGTAATAAATGACTTGCAATCAAGTTTGTCACTTGATTTTTGATTCTTGGATGATTCATCAATTGGGATACTCTAATGACTAGTTCTATAGAATGGTTGTGGTCTCTCAAAAGGCAGAAACAAGAGAGAAGGAAATGATGAGGTGTCATGGTTTAATTGGCTGTCCGTAAACAAATGAATTACAAGACAACCGTATATATCGTATTCCCTTATATAAAATGAATTATACATTTCAAATTGTAATAATATTTTTCAAAATTAATGAATTTTCATTTCTACAAACACTAATATTTTATCGTATCAAATATGAAAATTATTTTGGAAATTTATTCCAAATAACATCTTAAAATTAAGGGGAACTTACTGATAAGTCCCATGTACTAAGTTCAAGATCCAGCTAATCCCAAAACAAAATATTTGTACCAATTAGTCCAACACATTTTTAATTGTTACCAAAAAATCCTTTTTTTTTTTTAAATTTACAGACACTGTTCACATCTTACTATCGTCGGACTTCCGTCAAACGGTCGCCGGAGACTCGTCGGAATGTTCAACATCGTCGGAAAGTCGTCGGAATGTTTAAAACATGTTATGAAACTGTAAAATTTTACAGTTCTAAAGCATGTTATAAAACTGCAAAATTTTACAGTTTTAAACCATGATTCATTCCAGCACAAAAAAAAAAAATTCAAACTGCAAAATTTTACAGTTTTCACCGCCTGTAACTAAAACTCGAAAATTACTTGTTCAGAATTCGAAAATTTTCTCATTACAAATCTGTGTGATAGCTGTACAAATCTGAGTCATTACAGATCTGTTTCAATGATATTATAGATCTATTTCATCATCAACAACAACAACCATAGATCAACAACTATCCCAAAAAAAATATGTAAATAGAGAGAGAAAGAGAGAGAAATTGACAAAGATATATACACAAATCTGTTCAATCTAAGCACAGATCTGAGGATGAGCGTCTTCTTGTTCTTGTTCTTCATCGTCTTCTTGTTCTTCAGTTCTGCATCGTACCAAATTTGGTCACTCTGATCAGATCTTCGGCGTCAATAATCGATCTGCGTGGTGGAGAAAGTGGCGACGGTGGTGCCGCAGAGGTTCAGATCGGCATAGATGTTCAGATCGGAAGGTCGTAAAGAGGGAAGCAAAAAACCAGAAAAAAAAACGAGAGAGGAAGGGAAGCAAAAAACAAAGAGAGAGAGGGGAAAGGACTTTTGGGTGCAGTGAAAAAGTTTTGGGATTAAATGGAGACCACATGTTTCACATGGGACCTATGGGTAATTTCCCCTAAAATTAATAAGCCTTTTTCCTCTCCATCCCTCTCCCCAAATAAATATACCATCCAAGATAAACCATTTGAACTGAATTTTTGATTGGTGAAGTTTATTAATTACAATTCATTCGATAAGAGATTTCATTCATCTATTTATTTATTCTATTATTAAAAGTGAACAACTCATTTAGTGTCCGAACTTTGGCTTATCCTTTTGGCACGTGTCCTCATTTTGCTATTTGAAATTAAAAAAATTAGATAGCCAACAAGAATAACACTCGAATGTTGGATCTTAAGTTTAATAAACAAAAATGGAGAATGACTTAATATAGGCTAGGGTTTATGTGAATTTGCATCACATTGAATATTGTGTGAATATCTTTAACTATAAAGAAGAATATAAAAATGAAAAATAAGGAAAGAAAGAATGTATTGAACCATATCTTTAGCTCTAGTATCAACAAAAGTCATGACCAAAATAAACTCCCTACTAAACCATAGTTGAAACAAAATACTATAATAAATTTAGATAATAAAAGACACAAGTACTATTTCTCTATGCTGCACACCCGTTCCGCATCACCCATTCCCCGCTCCTGCTTATGCAACTAATCTTGTCAAATCTCACAGATGGGACACTGAATTTAATACTCAACAATCAGTCTTGCAAACGATCACATCACCTGGTTAAACAACCAAGCAAATTTGATTTCAGTGAACGTTGAAACACTTGAACTCTCATGAGCAGCCTTGACCTCCAAGTCCTCGGACCCTTAAGAACTCATGCCGATTAAACTCATCAACAGACAATCGGATTTCTACTAAGATGGAGGGAACAATTAGTTTTGACGTCAAGATGTGGATACATCGTTTAATTGAAGATGATGTAGAAGTGCCAAACCTGGCTTGATAGACAATAGTCTCGAACACATGTCAACACAATCAGGGTGCAACCCTGGAAGGATGAGCTCGGAAAATGGAAGACATGAACACGACTGGACATTCTGCAGAATCTGAAAATCAAAAGCACTTGTAAAGGCGAAAACTGGAAAGGTTATATTTGGAGAATATTTTGAGTCTAAGCTAAAGAAGCAACCTGAACATTAGTTCTACCATGAAAGGGCCGATAGCCATGAAGAAGTTCAAAAAGAATCACACCAACACTCCACATGTCAACCTATAAGGAATCGTAATTTCAGTTCATATAATTTTAACAAGCATAAATTTGAAAAGCTTTTTACCTTCGCATCATATTGCTGAAATTGCAGAATTTCTGGGGCCATATACAGTGGAGACCCGCAAACTGTCTCTGCGTGATCATTAGGATGTAAAATTCTGTTCCCAAATGAAAATTTGGAATCAATAATAATTTATGCTATGTTTGTTTTGGTGGAAAACATTTTTTAGAAAATGTTTTTCTATGTTTGGTTGCGACCTTGAAACTAATGTACTAGTTGTAGTGCAGAGATCCCTTGGAAAACACCATCACTCCTAGATAGTTGATAACTTTGAATATGGAGTAGAAGAACCACACAAATACAAAAGAATTCAAAAGAGAGCAACTAAATCACAAACACAAACTTAAAACCAAAAAGAATTCCACTAACACAGAGAATGGTGCTCCAAAGAGCTGCAATGGTGATAAAGCAAACTCTCACAAATAACAAAGCTCACCAGATCCAGAAACAAGTTCTCTCAAAATCCTCTCTATCAAAAACCATTTATTTTGAATTCTCACAAAACCCTAGTTTCAACCAAGAGGCGCCAAGTAACAAGTCTCACAAGGAGACACCAAATATTCTAACAAACATAACCAAAGATCCCAAACAAAAGAGAAAGAGAGCCGAGAACAAAACCTAAACTCTCTAAGTCACCAAGAACAAAAGATAACTCTCACTAAGACCTCCAAGAGGCCACCAAGAATCTTGTGCAGACCATCCAATAAGAAACAAGGACCCACCAAGATCACCAAGTAAGGATCCACAAAAAGGTCCATCAAGTGACCAAAAGGCCACACAAAGAAACCCCCTAGGGAGAGCACCCAAGGATTGAATAGTGTCATCCACAGAGAGAGAGAGAGAGTTTTCACATATTTATAGTCAACGAGTCCTTAAAACTAATCCAAACCAAAATTGTTTTCCTTGCACTTCAAGTCCAAAACTATTAAGGAAATACCAAAATCAAAACTTTAGGAAGTCCAAAAGCAAGTCAAATACCAGATCCTGTGAGCCTCCATGAAGGGCTCTGCTTGAGCAAAGCCCACCACCGCTTGAGCGGTGGAAGGTAGCAAACTATAAATAAGCCAAAAACAACACTAGTGGTGCAATTAGTGGTGGTTGAGGTGGTGGTGGTTGCAGCAATAATTTGGTAAGCATTGGTAAGACTTTCCACCTCTCAAAAGTGAAAATTATTTTTTGTTAAAATAAACATGTTTTCCATTGACCAAGGAAAAAGTTCTATTGACTTCTGTTTTTGTCGTACCAAATGCCTGAAAATGTGAACCATTTTCCCAAAAACGCTGAAACAAACAGAGAGTTTGTTGACTTTTTATTCCAGGTATATTAAATGATTGAAATTACTAGTTTCCTCTGCTATTTATTATTACCTTGAGAGACCAAAATCAGCAATCTTTAGCACTGCATCACTGTGAGGGCTTGAAAGCAAAATGTTCTGATAAAAAAAAAGGGTACTAAGATTAACCAATTTGAACAAATTCTGATCTCACACAAAAGCACACTATAAAAACAGAGAATAAGATTAATATGAATCATTTGTACAAGATTGTTTTCATTAAAGATGTAAAAGTGCTGGAAAATGCAATTTTTTTGTAAAAATAAATTTCCTTTGGAAGAAACTGTAAACTTGAAGGCACAAACAAGTGGTGACAATAAGATAAATTCTATTCTGAATAAAAACTCTGCAAATTATAAAAATTACAAGTTTCTTCTATTTTCATTTGCTGCATTGGCAATCCTATGTAATGGTTGCAAAAGGATGGTCTTGTAGATCAATTGACCAGAGTTATCTTTCTAAATTTGAAGTTATTCTCTAGAGATCATCCATCTAGTTCATCCAGTGGGAGAATTCCACGAAATAGCACAAAAGGAAAGCTACCATTTGTCATTTGTTGTTACCTTTTCCTTTTATTTGGTTGGGCCAGGGAAAGGAGGAGAATCCACGATGACTAATATATGGAACTTCCCACAAAAATCATCTTACCATTTTCTTGTCCTTTTTTATCCATTATTTTTCTTTTCAATTAAAACATCAAAACATAAACAGATTTACAAAACTGCCCTTACTAGTACTTGCATGCTTTGTTATCAGAATCTTACGATTTGCGATTCGATTCACAATTTTTGCAAAATTTATACGAATCTATGGGTGAATTTATTTTGGAAGTGAATCTCTAGTGAATCGTACGATTCACGATTTGATTCACTTTTTACGATTCATGCAATTTTTGAAATTATTGTGTCCGACATATTTTTAACTGTTTTTTCTCAATATTTTTAGTAAAAATGACACAATACAACTTCTAATAGCGTTTAATACCAAAATAACCAACATATATACATGATTTGTTGTTATTTTAGTGATCATGGAGTTTTTAATAGGATCAATCAGATTCAGTTAGACTCAACATATTTTTAACATTTCTTCTCATTTTTTTTTTCCTTTAAAAAACTATAATATATCTTTTAAAGGTGTTTAAGATTAAAATTACACTATGAATTATCTATTACTATTTTATTAAATTGAATATTACATGTGTGAGGTCAGTTATACCTTTTAAAATATTTTGGGTTTTAAAATAAAAGATTCTACATGATTCTTTCTTATTATTTGCTCACTGTTAGTTAGAAAAATATGCATGCTTATTGTCCAAATATCAATATCGTTGTTAATTATTGTTACTTTAGAAATTGATAGTTTGTCTATTTGGTTATTATCTTTATTAAGAATGGTTGATAAGAAATATCCAAAAAAGAAAAAAATGTAAGATGGTGATTTTACATAGGAACCTTTGTTAACTTCTTACCTATTAAACTACGTGATTATCATTTAAAATAACATTTTTATTGATTTAAGTCTAAATATTTTATATTCACAAGATATATTTAACATCTAAATGTGTAGATATATGTTTTTAAATAATTTAGAAGACGTGACCGAATCGTTACGATTCATGATTCAATTCGATTCAATTCGTGATTCAGTACAAGACCATTTCGATTCACGATACGAATCCCGATTAAACAACTATGCTTGCATGACCTCAAAATCTTATTACATAATATTGTACGGGAACATCTTCCAATGCTATATGTAATCCTGAGGTTCTTCACAAGACAGCAAGAGGGGTGAAAACTAAAAACGTGCCACAAAGAGACCACATATCGAAAAACAAACCAAGGAATTGTGGGCAATGAGTTCTGCTAGGCAAGCAACTGTCCAAATAGGAATGTCTATGATAGATCTGGAGGAGGATGAAAACAAATGGTCATTTTCAAGCTTGTCGTTAGGGGTCGAAGCTCTTCTTGTTGAGTGTTATTCACGATCAAGAATTACGAAACACTACAATCAGTTTAAATTTGTTCTAAATGCTACATTCTTGAATTAGACTTGTTTCAAGAATTTATTTTTTATATAAGAAAATCAAAAACTTTTGAAAACGTGACTTGCATAAATAAATCTGTTGGCATTGGCAGTAGATGGAGGTCATTGTGTATGCCAGTTGTGGTAGAAGGCATTCTATGGAAAGATATTGCTTACAAGTTTATGAACTTTTGCAATATGAGGAATGAGTACTAGTACCCATAATTCCTCATTGCCCAATGGTGGTGGAAGAAGTGTGATCGAATCAACAGTGGTGGTGGATTTGTTTTTGGAGAGGGGCTTAGTGGGTAGAGTTGGTAATTGGTCTAATGAGGTTCCAGCGGTGGCAGAAATGTAGTGATGGTGTGAAAAGCAGTGGAAGGTGGTGGCAGGGGGTGCAAGTGATCGACATTAGTGGGTCTTTCTTCCTGCGAAGGCCAAAAGGATTTTGGATGGATAGGGGGTGGCAATTGAAGGGAAAGCAGTCTCCTTGGACTAGTGGTCTCCAGTAGGGGGCTGCTTCAAAAATTCCCATCAGCCAGAAGTTGTTTGGGTTATTGTTTTGAGGCTTCCTGTTCACAATTGGAACCATGCTCTGTTTTTTTCGTTAGAGAGGCTTGCAAGGATTTTATGGGCGTTGATGGAGATACAAAGTCTAGAGAGTATTTCCAATGGGCAAGAATCTGAGTTCGATTATCGATATAGGCTTTCTCGGCAACGGTTATGGTGACGGCTGGGTGTCATGAGTTGACTCTTTCAAGTCCAACGGCGTGATGCTTGCATGTGTGGTGGCCTTTGTTGTGCTCAGTACATGCCTTTGGAAGTGCCACATGACGGTGTGGCATCGGATTCCAAGTCAAGTGGTTTGGCACCCCAACATGGCCCCAACTAATCCAACGCATGCATGTCAACGAGCACGCCCAATGCTATTTGTTCACCCACCCGCCCAATTTTTTTTTTTCAAGAATTGGAGAATTATTAGAAAATCATTATAACTCCTCAAACAAGGTGGATGTTTCTTTGTGGCAATAAAAAAAAGGCTTAAAATGCTATTATAAGGTGGCATGCTGTGCCAACTACCTGCCTCCCCAACCTGTGATGGGTTCCAAGTGGGCATCATCTGGACAACCTGAGGGCGGGCCTTTGACATACCGTGAGGGTTATCATTAGTCTCCATGCGGGTTTAGGAGCCCCATGAAGAGTGTCATCAAGGGGCATTAATGCCGACATTGAGCGTCGAATCTCGACTAGAGGTTTGGACACGCACTTGCTATGCCACACATTGTAGCATCTTAGGCTGCCATCCCAGATCGAACATAATAGGCTATCAAGGTGCCACTAGGGGCCTCGCATGCCAATTCACGAACATGCGCTTGGGTTTAGCCGTGAATGTGGGGGTCTTGTAGCCTAGCTAGCGGTTTGGTGGCAACACCGCTACTCGTGGGATAATTTGAACGGCATGAAGCATTGTCATCATGGGAGGCACATCGTATGGAGCTTGTAGGAACACAAAATGCTAATTGTGGGCTATGGACAAATGTTGTCATACTCGTGCACCATGCTAGTCTATGAAGCACGGACACGGACACGTGACACAACACGGATACGTAAATTTTCAAAAAATGAGGGACACGACACGCTAGAGACACGGTCAATATATATAATTAAATTTATTTATTATATGTTATAAAATTTTAAAAAAAATATTGAAAGGTAATAAAAAATACAAAATAACACTATTAAAATTATAAAAAAAACATTTCATTGATTTAACAAAACTAATAAAAAAAAAGGGAAAAGAATATAATCAAAGAGGCAGAGAGAGAGAGAGAGAGAGAAGAAAAAATAAAATAAAATCGAAAAAAAGAAGAAGACAGAGACAGAGATGTTACCATCAGCCTATAAAAGAAAAAAAAAAAAAGGAAAAAAAAAAAAGAGTTCAAGAGTAGAGCAGAAGAGAGAAAGTGACTGAGAGCGACCGAGAGAGAGATTGGAGAAGAAGAAGATCGAAGGAGAAGAAGAAGATCGAAGGAGAAGATCGAAAAAGAAGAAGAAGAATGAAGAAGAAGAGCGAAGTTGTACCATGGATAACAACAAGAGCAGCGAGAAGCAACCATCAACCATCGATGACTGACCAAGTGTGCCCAACGAACTTTTCTCTCACTCTTTTCTATTCTCTCTGTTCGATTCTAGGCATAGTTCTAAAAATCGGCTAATACGCTACGCACCAGCCGGTTCGTATCGGAAAAATGGAGCACTACGACGAATATAGGCAGTTATAGCATTGAGATCGAAAATTGCAAGAGAATCGGCCGAGTCCCGGTACGTAGCAGTCTGTAACCGTTACACAAACCGCGACAGGCCGATACTCATCGGTTTGAACAGGTACGGGAAAGAAAAAGCTAAAAAACCTGTGAAATGATTTTTAAAATTTCACCCCGTGACACCCGATTCCCGATATGTACCGACCGATACTACCGATACCGCAATTTAGAACCATGATTCTAGGTTACAAATTGATTTGTTTTTATTTTTTACAAATTGACCCCCACAGAAGTTTCATAAATTATGAATTTCACCTTGCGGTGTCCCGAATGTGTCCATTACGTGTTCGTCTGCACACAAAAAATAAAAAATAAAAAATAAAAAAATCAGACACCTTCTACTACGTGTCGAACACGTGTCGGACACTGACACATAGCCCTCGGAGAGGTGTCCGTGCTTCACAGATGCTAGTGCAATGCCTAGGGTGCGCAATAACCCTTGGTGGATGGTTTAGCATGTCAATTCATGCAAGGGTATTAAGCTGTGGGCACGCAAATGACCCTCAAATCATCAGTGGCTATTCAAGATAGGTGCAACAAGAGATCATATGCATGAGAGAAAAAGAGCTTGTTAGCTAGGTTAAGGGTTCTATGCTAGTGCACAATTGGGCAATTTTAGGTTGGCTTAGTTGTGGACAAGACTGACACAAGATGCCTTGACTGACATGAGCCACAGTTGGGTGAGCACCTTGCTTAAAGGCAAGTTTGATGCCATGAAGCAACCCGAGCCGTGTTTGGTGTACTTGTGGATGTCAAGTCTACTTGTGCCATTCGGAAGGCGGAGCTTCTGTTGTGGGAGTTGTTCTTCCTTGACAAAGCATTGGGCCTATATTTGACGAGATGGGTAAAGATTCAAAACTCGATGGTCAATAAGTGATAAGGCAGGCTTGAACTTGGTCGAGTTCAAGCACCTCAAGGGAAAAAATTCATTCCTTTGCATACTCCAAAGTGTCGGCCCGTGACACTGGGCCATGGTGTCACAAGATGCATTTGTCTTTTACTCATTTATTTATTTTTGAGTATACATCACGAATATGTAATGTCCTAGCTGATTTGTTGTATAAGGTTCGACCCCTCAAGGCGCTTTGTTTTATTTTATTTTACATAATTATCAAAAGAAATAAAGAGTGCATATGCATTATCTAAATATCATATACCTCTGGTTTCAAATCTCGGTGGATGATGTGATGGGAGTTTAGCACCTTCAGACCAGCTCCTGCAATGCAGCAAATGATGACACACCAATCCAATCACAACATTTCAAACAGGAAGAACTAAATGCAATAATAAAGGACAAGTGCTAAATAGACTGCAATGAAGAATTACCAAGCTGTTGCATGAATTTTCTAGCAACTTGTTCTTGAACTCTTCCATGTAGTCGAATGTATGAAGCTAAATCTCCCCCAGCACAAAACTCCAAGACCAGGAATACGCAACCTTCAGCCTAAGAAAAAACAAGGCAATTTCAAGTTTGTGTATCAATGAGAAAAATAAACTGCGAAGAAGTTACTTTTAATTTGAGTTTCATTTTGTTCAACGAAATCCAAATTAAAAAGCCTATTTAGGAACAATGTCTAGTTAGTCATGTTTTTTGTTAGCAGTTTCACTCCGTTATTCGAGTCTGTAATTTGTCTTCAGTTTAAGTCCCTAAGCAGTTCTAGTTCCATCTGCATGAAGACTCAAGTGAAGCTTGACATAGACTTGGAATACTGTGAGGTTTGGCTTGAAGATTTCATGGATAGACAACACAAAGATATTCAAGCATAATAAACTCATGCATGTGCATACACACACTTAGCAATGGCGAGCATGGAAAGAAGCAAATGAGAAAATTTTAAATTTCACATAGAGCACATATGAAAAACCATGTATTGAAATTTTGGAATAATTTTTAGTTTCTTTTATTTATTTTTAAATTCAGTATCTTGTTGGACAATTTTTATGTCATTATAGTAGGTTTTAGTAGTTACAGTTATTATGGTTTTTCAATAATTGTTGGACATTGGTAGTAGTCATAGTCAGTCCATAGGTTTTCTTGACGGTCAAGTAATTAAATGGATCTTTATATTTGTGTTTTATTATGTCTAAAATAGTCTTAGTGGTAAAAAATATCGAAGTTTCCTATTTTGAATTCATACCATAAAGTAGAATTAAAATTCATAGTCATAATTGGTCTAAAATATTTGTAGTTACCAATTATTCTCAGTTTCTAAATTTGTTGAGTCATAGTCCTTGTAGGAGAGTCTTTAGCCTATAAATATGTCTAATCACAATGATTCAAGCGAGTTCATATTATGAGAATTTGCGACTGTCTTTGTGTCTGATTAGCCTAACCCTTGCGAAGGTGAAACACCTCTCTTTCCCTCTTTTCTTCTTCTTCTTCTTATCCTTCTCTTTCTTCTTTGTGCACATACCCTAGTTACTATTCTTGGGTTACTATTCACAACTCTCTGAAAGTGCACTTTTCAGTGCTAAAACCCTATCCAATCACTCTCCCAAATCAACCCTAATCCCTTCTCCTACTTATTAACCTTCAAATTCGATTTAACCATTCAAACTCTAAATTACTCACTGTTTAGGCCTTTAATAGTCCTTGTTTTGAAAATCTAACAGGCTTTCCTACATCACTTCGGTTGCTTATTACTCCACTATTTTTCGTTGGAGTTGGAGTTGGTTTTTACTGTAGTTGAATTAGTTAGGCATATAGGTAACTTGATAAACAGTTTTGACCTTGGGACCTCTTGGGATTGGCTTTTCACTTTACTTTTTTGGGCTTAGATTTTGTACAACTATAGTGATGTTTGTGTTCATACACAATGTCTATCGTTCAAACGAGAATTAGGTGTGAGAACCACGCCATTTTTTAGGGGCGCACCCAGACGCCGGATTTGACTATCCAATATTTGAACTCTGTATCATCAAAGTCTACATTTGGCGCTAAATCATTATAATTAATGTTGATCAATTCACTATGGAATAATGCAATAATTAAAATTAAAAATTAAAAACTGTTGTGCCATATACATGATATAATATTATTAGTCTGAATTTGAGTTGTATTTGACTAGCTACAAGATTAAATTGATATAAAATTATAAATTTTTTAGAAAATTTATATGTAATTATGTTGTAATTGATTGTATGTTGTAATTATTTCAAATCTAACCCATATCCGACAACACTTGGCTAGCCTCAATATGAAATTGGATCCGCCCCTGGATATAGCAAAACAGATCAACCTAGCTCACACCAATAACATGAAGCTCTTATTACTGAATTAGGTATGGAAGTCATGACATGCAGACCAAAATAGCTTACATCAGTAATTTGCCACGAAACGGATACATGACAAAGAGACAAAGAGACAAAGAGACAAAGATAACAAACTGGCCATATGGGCCTTCCATTAGGCCAGTTAGACAACCGCCTAAACCTCATATTTGAGAAGACTACTCTAAATGATATATATTGTTCTATTGAACAAAGACCCTTAGTAATGGACAAAACTCAAAAAATATTATTTCCTTGCTTCTAAAAAAAAAAAAAAGAAGTTGATGAGGCCACATGCTCAAGTCATAAAATAATAGATAAATTACAAATATATCCTAAGATTTGCTTAAAATATGAATTGCCTCATGTGGTTTGACAAATTATATCCCTCTCCCCAAGTTTCTAATTGCATAACAAATAAACACTTTTATTAAAAAATTATCAAGTCAATTAACAGTTTTTTATGATATTAGAAATATGTTTCAATTAACAATTTAAGTAATTTTATTGTTATATAGGAAAGTAATTAATTTTTTTTTATTAATTCTGTTAAATAAAAAATTCTGATAAGAGGATATTTATTATTTTTCAAAACCACATAAAGCAATCCCTATTTTAAAAAACCTATTGAGTGTATTTGTATTTTACCCTAAATAGAAAAATGAAGCCGCCTATGTATTTTTTTTTTCTTTTATATTTGTAATAGATCAAATAAATAAAAGGGTAAATTACAGATTACCCTGTGACTTGAAAAATTATAAAAATGTCCCATTGTCATAATTTTTTATTTAACAGAATTAACTAAAAAAATAAAATTCCTAACTGCTTTCTTATATAATAATAAATTTAGCTAGATTATTAATTGAAATAAATTTCAAACTTCATTAAAAATTATTGATTGACTTGATCATTTATTAACAAAAAGAGCTATTTATTATGAAATTATAATTTCAGAGGGTGGGGCAGGATGTAATTTCTATAATCACAAATCTTTCAAGTAAACGTATTTGTAATTTTACCTCAAATAAAAATATATGGACTAGAATGCTGTAGATAAAGGTCCTGTTTGGCAAGTAAATTTTTTGTTTTTTTTATAGTTAAAATTCACAAAAAGATAAAATATATTAAAATAATTAATAAGATAAAATATTTTTTTTTTCCTCACAAACAACCCATCAAACTACAAACAAATCTAACCATCTTTTCAAATATAAAAATTTTAACTTAATAAAATTGCCAAAAATTAAAATAACCTACTGCACTAAAATAGCCAAACGAGGCTAAAATGATATTCTTTTGATTTCGTTAACATCTTTCACCAATATAAACATTTCTTCTTCTAAAATTATTTATAAAAAATTAACTAGTAAGTGGACTAAAAATATGATCAATTCAAAAAAATGTGTTACAGAATTCATTGCAGAAGTAGTAATTTTGTATATTGAAATACGAAAATTTAAATTTAAATAAAATATTAATATTTAAAAAATTAAGTCATGGTTAGTTAAATGATATCAAAATCAAATTATATCTAAGGATTTTTCAGCTCAGATTCCAAGCATGGGAAAATGAAGTCTGAGAAACCCTAGAAATGAAAATTAAATTAAATGGGGAAGTAAAAAAAACAAAAGAGAGAGAATTATATTTAAAGAAGATAGAGAGGAACCTGGAAGACATCTAAAAGGCGAACAATGTTAGGGTGATGGACGGAGGACAAGAAATTGAGCTCGCAGTCGAGAGAGATCTTGAGGGTGCGAGTGAGATTGGAGAGGCGGACTTGCTTCAGCGCCACCGCTTGGCCACGCGTCCGGTGCTCGGCCTTCCACACCGTCGACATCCTTCCTCCCAGCTTTTCCCTCAATATGTACTCTCCCGCTGTCAGCATCACATCGCTACTTCCAGACTCCATTTCTCCCTCCCGAGTTAAGTTGCCACTAAAAAATTTTAAATTTTTATTTTAATTTTTAATTTTTAATTTTTAGATAGACCACTACAAACCTTTTTGAGTGGTTTTTAAAAAGCTGGGGCTTGCCTTCATTATACCATTTGGACTGGAAGATTCAATTCGACCCATTGGGTCAATTTTTCGTTTTTTTTTTATTTTTTTTTTATTTTGTGATAATTTAAATTATTTATTTTTGAATGTTTATTAATTACATTATTTTTGTAAAAAATCACGTTGATCGGATAACGAATATTATGTATTTGAATTACTTTTTTATGAACTTTTATTTTTTTGACCATCTATTTTTTTTCCAGATAAAAATGATCTAAATATATAGTATCCGTTACCCGATTGAGGTAATTTTTTATAAAAATAATGTACTAAAAAAATTTTAAAATGTGAATGATTTTAATTATCGAAAAGAGACCAAAAAATAAACCCAAGGAGCTAAATTAGACTGGACTGTTCCAAATCTAAACCAAAATAGGAATGGCAACGGGGCGGGGCGGGGCCGGGGACCACCCTCCCCGTCCCCGATCCCCGATAGTGAGAAATTCCCCGGCCCCGATCCCCGACGAGGATCCTATCGGCCCCCCCACCCCCGCCCCCGATCGGGGTTCGGGTTTCCCCGACCCTGAAAATCCTCGACCTGTTCAAAAAATATTCAATGAATTTGTTGTATACATAAACATATATATACTCAAAATCTGTTGTATTGAATAGATTCATATATACATATATATGAATCTTTATATATATATGAATCTATCATCATCACCAAACAGCAACTTTAAAAAAAAAAAAAAAAAATCTGAAATTATTCATTACACATATATATGTATCTATCATCATCCACTTAAAAAAAATAAAAAAATCTGCAGATCTGTTCGTCAAGTTGCAGCGGAGGATCAGCGTACCATTTTTGTGCAACTTTCTCCAACAAATTTAATTTGAAGTCCAACTTGGAAAAAGAAAAAAAACAAAGAAAAACAGAGAGAGGGTTTACAACTGATATACAGCCAATAGAAACAAATCTACCGACTTTTTGGAAAGTATGAAGCATTCCAGTGAAAAAAAAAAGAAAAAAAAAATGAGAGAGAGATAGAAGGAGAGGAGTACAGAAATTTTCCTTGCAGATCCCTTCCTTCAGAGCCCTTTAAGCTGCCCAACCAGCCCTGTCAAGGCTGTCCATTCCTCAAATGCAGTTGCCGATGAAACAAAAGCTATTTTAGCGAAGAGGCGGTGTTGTGAAGAGGAAGCCATAGCGACGGAGGCGGTGGTGGTGGAGGATCGGCGGCGGATCTGTTCAGATCTGAAATGAGACTGAGATTTGAGTCATTCAGTGAGGGAGAGA
Source organism: Camellia japonica (assembly GCA_030407325.1). Lineage (NCBI taxonomy): Eukaryota > Viridiplantae > Streptophyta > Magnoliopsida > Ericales > Theaceae > Camellia > Camellia japonica. The sequence continues at coordinate 101,318,455 of JAPPVO010000002.1, read as the reverse complement.
GTGAGAGTAGAAGAGAGAGAGAGAGATAGAAGGGAGGAGAAGAGGCTGCGGTTTGGTTTAAAACCAAACCCTACATTATATATGTTATATATATATAAGGGCAAAACAGTAATTTTCTATCGGGGAAATCAGGGCGGGGATCGGGGCCGGGGTCGGGGCGGGTCCGGGGCTGAAATCTGTATCCCCGTCCCCGGCCCGTATATCATCGGGGATGAAATTTTGAATACCGTCCCCGTTCCCACGGGGATATTTTTCGGGGAATCACCACTCAATTCGGGGTCGGGGGGTCGGGTCCCCGTCGGGCCGGGTCCCCATTGCCATCTCTAAACCAAAACCATCCGAATCTTTTTTAAAATCATGAAATGGAGGCTTGTTGTGAAAGTAAAAAGGTATTAAAAAAATTAAAAATTAAAACTTATTTTTTATTTAATTTTTCGTAAGAAATTAAAAACTCATTTTAAACATTTTCATTTTTTTCATTTAATATTTTAGTTAAAAAAATAAAAAGTCTCTATTCCTAAATGATTATAGATTCAACCTAAGTATTATTTTAAGAAGTAACTATTTTAATCAACTTTTTACTTTTTAATAGCATGGCTTGTGAGTGGCGGCGACAAAGAGACCACTGGGGAAGGGTTAGCAACCAGCTATGCTAGTAGGATTAGAACTAGGTTAGGGTTTGAAAATTGGACAAGATGAAGGTATTTTGGGATTGTTCAACAAAACAATTGGAGTAAATTGAAAAACAAAACAAAACAATTCAAAACATGTGTAATGTGAATTAACAAAATTGTGTGTACTGAGAGTTTGTGTAGTGTGTAAATAAATACTCCCGATTAGATTAGCAATCCCACATTTTCTATGGATTGTTAATCCCATGGCATTTTATTCAAACCAGTATTAGTTTTGTAAGAACCATGGACTATTAATCCATTTCTCTCTCTCCAAACCTTTAAACGAACATGGCCTATGTTTACTAAGGGTGTACACTAGTCAATTTGAGCGATATTAGGGAAATAATCTCAATTAAATCATTCTCCATGTATTGACAATTTCTTAACCTCTTACCAACCTGCACAACCTCAAAACCAACGAGTTGGTTTGAGTATTTGGTAGTTTCGAATCAAGTGGTTGGTCAAGTTGGTGAGTTATAAATTCTAATATATTGTATGATCATAACTCTAAAATCATTAGCCATATAATGTAGGTAAAGCTACAGAATAGGAGAAATAAAATAATATAGCTTGTGATTTTGTCTTAGATCACTTTACCCCCTCCACATTCAAATATATGCAAAGAACCACATATGTGGTGTTGGACCTAAATGCAATATTAACGTTGTTGAAAGGGCTGAATATGAAACGGGTCAAACCCAAGCCTTGGGTCGGCCTAATCCACTAAACCCAAATCCAAGTCGGTTAGATGAATACATGGGCCAGCCAACTGAGCCCATCTCTATGATAAATAATCCACTCAAGTCCTCAAGCACTTGCGCTCAACTTGCAGTGGAAAGGCCAATCGAGCCGCGGCGCTGGGCTGGGCCGGGCCGAGTTGCTGGACTCGATCTGTGGACCAAACTGATGGGTCAAACCCATCGTCATAACCAAAGTGAGCCGAGCCCACATAAAGATATCTAAATGGGCCACTCCATCTCAGCAAATAGTCTCGTGAAAGGTCGAGTCGAGGAACAACGATACTGAGCTGAGATAACCTCTCATGGAAACGTGGAAGTTATGAATACATGCACATGAAGGCTGCCACCTCAGCTGGTCCCTTCCCCCTAGAATCACGAAAGTGGTTAGCACAGGGAATGTGATCTGTTACAGAGATGATTACAAAGAACACATGCCTCCATTGTCAACTCCCTGGAGGTTCCCAACCTTGAGCCATGCTAAAAGGAGCCTTGAAGCACCAAAGCTCCATGAAACCATCTTGGGCAACAAGCAAAGTCTTCTATATAAAGTCTCATTCTCTTCACATTGAAGGTAACTAAGTTGAGCTGAAATATACTCACTTACAACTAAAGTCACTCTACATTTTCTTCTCTCTGCACTTAGAGAGAGTTCCTCATCTTCTTCGTCCACTTACTCCCACACCGGAAGGGTTATCCGGCCAACCCCGGCCGGGCAGCTCTATGGTGCTCTCTGTTGCAGGGACTCAATTCCTGGATATACCAATCGGGTGCGAAGCTCCGGTCCATAATCATCTAGTGCGGTATTCGATACGCATAATTGGTGCGGTGAGTGTGGACCTTAATCTCTGAGTTCTTCATCTGATTCCGGCGATGGGAATTGATGATATTCCACCATCTGCATCAACTTCACTGACGGAGAAGATGAAGGATAAGGGCCTGGCGCTGCCAACCATTTTGGAGGAACAACTGGACTCTAGAATCTGTTGAACATCGACAACCCTTTGCTAGTGGCTTTTCCCACCATTTTCTGTTAGAGAAAGATTATAGAGATCGTGTCATCGATTCCATAGGCATAGAGATACAATAATTAAAAGCACAGCTCAGGAAGATAATGGGCGACCTGACGGATAAGAGGACTGACGTAGAACCTTCTCGCCTGCGCCGAAGAAGTTGATCCCTGGAACCGCCAGCGAAGGAGGTCCCTAGAAATGAGTCTGGACAGCGAAGTCAGCCAACTCCGATGCAAAGTGAAGTAACGAGCAGCCACACCCGTGGTTCACGTCGGAAGAGGGCTAAAAGACAGAAAATGGCCAGCCAGCAGATGGAGTATCCTCTTCGTCCTCAAGATCTCCGTACCTAGTTGATTAAGAACAGAGAAAATAAGCAACAATAAGAGCGACAAGCTTAGCACCTTAATCGAACAGTTCATCAAAGGGAGCATCGAGCGCTGGATCGGCTCGTTTTTTCCCCTTTCTCTCCAAACATTGAAGCTATGAAACCCCCCAAGAAGTTCAATCCACCAAAATGCACACCATACGATGGGAAGTCAGATCCACTCACACACATCAACCACTAGCTTTGTGGAATCAAGATGAGGCACTGATGTGCAAAGTCTTTCCATCCAGCCTGGGAGAGTTTGGACTCCGATGGTTCGATCGTCTTCTTGCTGGATCAATTTATAATTGGAAGCAGCTCTCTGAAGAATTCTTGGTCAGATTTGTCTCAAACACCAAGATCCTGAAGGAACCGGACAAGATCCTGAAGGAACCGGACACCTTGTTCGGTTTCCAAAAAGAAAAAAATGAAACACTGCGCAACTACGCACGGAGGTACTGGGAAGAATACAACGATTTGGAGGAAAATATCTACAGTGAACAGATGGCAGTAATGTCTTTTAAGCACGGCCTGTGGCTAGAAAGCAAATTGAGGCAATCACTTACCAAGCACCCAACCACTGCACTGAAGGATTTACGTGATAGGATTGAGTAGTACGCTCGGCTTGAAGATGATCAAATTCCTATTGAATTAGCGTCAGCCGCGTAGTCGAGCCGAGGAGATCGACGAAGGATAGACCGAGAAGAACCCTCAGAAGTCACAATGAACGAGGTAGACAAATCTAAATCCCACGAAGCAATTGTCATAGTATTCAAAGAGCCTATCTACCGTATTATGGAGAAAATCAAGAGAGAACCATTCTTTACTTGGCCACCAAAGATGTTAGGAGACCCAGCTTGGTGCAACCAAAAGCTTAGGTGTGCCTATTATTAAGACAGGGGGCACATGACCCAAAATTGCAGAGCATTGAAATAGCATTTAAAGGATTTGGTAGCTGCTGGGCACCTCCAAGAATACATCGATTCAGATAAGATCGTGACCAAACATGGGAACCTTCCACCACAACCAAATGTAGAGCATCCCCCTCGACTGCTCATCAATGTAATCCATGGCACAACCAGTCTCGAGCAGGAGCAGGTACTTCAAGAGGAAATTGCAAACGCTGTACAGATTTAGCAAGTAATGTCAGTTGGTCCAACACCAAAAAAGGTAAGAACAATACCTAAGTCTCCCTTATGTACTATTTCATTTACTGAGAAAGATTTAAAAGGTATTCAACATCCGTATACTGATGTATTGATTATAACTGTGGGAATTGGAAAATAATTTGATGTGAAACGAGTCTTGGTGAACTAGGGTAGTGCCGCAAACATATTGTATTACATTTATTTAGGAAACTCGGTCTCTCTGAGTAGCATCTCTCCCCAGCAACAGCACCGTTGGTTAGCTTCAATTCTCAACCTGAATGGACACTTGGTAGGATAGTTTTACCTGTAGTAGCTGAGACAAAGACTCTACAGATAGAATTCTTAGTTATAAACACTCCATCCCCTTACAATGTCATCCTTGGTTGGCCATGGATTCATCAAATGAAAGCAGTCCCCTCAGCAAATCTTGGCGCACCAAGTTGTATCAAAGCATTGTTTCATGGCAACCATGAAGGCTAAACAACTCTGCAATCAAGTTCAGACAGTTGAAGTAGTAGAACAGTCTATCCTGGAAGATGTCGGAGGAACCCCAGTTGAGAAGATAGTAGAGGATCTAGAGAAAGTTTTGGTGTAAGAGAGTGACCCAAAGAAGTACTTTCTTATTGGTACTTTGTTAGGCGCTGATGAAAAACTTCAATTGTTGGATTTGCTGAGGGAAAAAATGGAGGTATTCGCATGGTCGACATATGATACTCTTGGACTGGATCTGGAATTTGCTTGCCATAAGCTCAACGTTAATCTTTCAGCTCGACCCATCATGCAGAAGAGCAGAAGATCCTCAGTTGAGCACACCGAAGCAGTAATTGCAGAGGTCAATAAGCTCCTAGGGCTATTCGGGAAATTCAGTACCCACAGTGGCTTTCCAATACAGTCGTAGTCAAAAAGAAGAATGAAAAGTGGAGAGTCTGTGTCGACTTCACTTGTCTCAACAAACTTGTCTAAGGCATAGCTTTCCCTTGCCTCGTATAGATTAGCTTGTGGATTCAACAGCTGGGCATGAGTGAATGAGCTTTTTGGATGCCTAGAGCGGATATCACCAGATACCTCTATTTGGCCCAGATCAAGAGAAGACAACATTTATCACCTCGAGAGGTACTTATTGTTATAAAGTGATGTTATTCGGCCTTAAAAACGCCGGGGCAACTTACCAGCGGATGGTAACTCAAATATTCAAAGAGAAACTCGATTGAACTATGGAAACATACATAGATGACATGGTAGTTAAGAGCAAACTTGCTACAAACCACCTCACTGATCTAAGGGAAGTCTTTAGCATCCTAAAAACCCATCAGCTTCGCCTTAATGCCTCGAAATGCGCTTTTGAGGTAGGAACAGGAAAGTTCTTGAGATATATGGTCACTCGCAGAGGAATTGAAGCTAATCTGGATCAAATCAAATCAATACAGGAAATAGAGATACCAAAGAAGGCCAAAGAACTATAGAAATTGGCTGGAATGACGGCAACACTGAACTGATTTATTAGCAGGTCTTCAGACCGAATGAAGCCTTTTTTCTAGGTTCTACGAAAAAAGGTTGCGTTCGAGTGGGGGCCCAAGTGCACCGAGGCACTGCAGGCCCTTAAGAAGTATCTCAGTACACCACCTCTCCTCTTCACTTCAGAACCGAAGGAAGAATTATACTTGTATTTGGCAGTTTCAAATCATGCGGTAAGCGCAATACTAATTCGTGAAGTAGAAAAGGAACAGAAGCCGGTATACTATGTCAGTAAGACTCTCCTGGATGCCGAAACGCGATATCTTCCATTGGAAAAGCTGTCTTACGCCCTGCTCATTACCTCAAGAAAACTACAACACTACTTCCAGGGGCACACCATTAATGTCTTCACTAAGTTCCCCCTCAGATCTGTCTTTGGCAGAGTCGATTTCTCGGGTAGAATAGCGAAATAGGCAGTCGAGCATGGTGAGTTTAACATTCGATATTAGCCCATAATAGCAATCAAGGCCCAAGTCTTGGCAGATTTTGTTGCGGAATTCGCCCCTACCCAGAACATCAAACATCAGAACTCCAGTTCGATACAAGTGCCACGCACCATCGAACTGGGAAAACAATGTGCTTCTGAAGCATGAAAACTCTTCATTGGTGACATTTGGTAGCTTTATGTTGATAGATTATCCAATAACTGAGGCTCGGGGGCAGGGGTGGCATTCATATCTCTAGAAAGATTCATTTGGGAGCAAGGTCTGAAGCTTGGATGGAAAGCCTCAAACAACGAGGAAGAATACGAAGTGCTACTGACTGGTTTGCGCAGTGCCGAGCACTTTAGCGGAGACGAGCTCCTGGTTTTCAACGATTCTTAGTTGGTTGTCAACCAACTCACTAGGGTTTACGAAGCAAGAGATGAGAGGATGGTTATGTATGCAGACAATGCTAGGGATCTTCTTAAGAAATTTCAATCCATACAAGTGGAATGGATCAATCGAGACCGAAACAGTCATGCCTATGCTTTAGCCTGCCTTGGCTCATCAGTAGATACCAAAGATGCTAAAAGGATTTGGGTCTAGTTCGTGTCGGAACCGAGCATTGCGTCTTCAGATCCGGTCCACTGTATGAATTTAGGACTGAGCTGGATGGACCCAATGCTTGTTTTCTTAAGATCTGGCACTCTCTCCGAAGACAAAAAAGAGGCAAACAAAGTTCGACACTGATCAGCTCGGTTTTGGATTTTTCCATCTGAGAAACTATACTGACGTTTCTATCTAGGCCCCTATCTATTATGTGTGCATCCAAATCTAGTAAAAAATGTTTTCTATGAAATTCACGATGGGATGTGTGAAAGCCACGTTGGCGAAACGTCACTGGCGCACTGTGCCCTCACTCATGGGTACTGGTGGCCACAAATGCAGCAAGACGCACAACAATACATTCAGAAGTGTGACAAGTGCCAAATGTTTGCTCTTCTGATTCATTAACCAGTAAAAAACCTCACTCTGCTCACTAGCCCGTGGCCCTTTACTCAGTGGGGCTTGGACATCATTAGATCTCTGGTACGGGGGACTAGGAACAGATGATTTTTCATCGCTACAACCGACTATTTCACCAAGTGGGTTGGAAGTGGAAACACTAGCAAGCATCAAGAAAGCAGACACAAAGCGATTTGTTATGCGGAATATCGTGGTTTGTTTCGGAATCCCACGGGTACTGATTGCAGATAATGGAACGCAGTTTGACAAAATTTTCAAGTGGTTTTGTGCCAATCTCAAGATCGAATATCGAAAACTCCTTTCCGGGCTACCTACAGAGCAATGGGTAGGTAAAGTCGTCAAACAAGACCATCATTAACGGAGTACAGAAGCGGCTTGAAAGTGTAAAAGGGAAGTGGGTTGAAGAGTTACCATATGTGTTGTGGGCCTACCGAACTACAGCACGACGCTCAACCAGGAAAACTCGCTATTCATTGACCTACGGAATGAAGGCTATTATTCTGCTGGAAGTCGGCCTCCCAATCATTTGGTCTGCACTGTTCAAAGATGCAAGTAATGAAGAAGTAATTGCACAGGCACTAGACATGGCAGAAAGCCGTAGAGAAGCAGCACTGATCAGACTTGTAGCCTATCAGCAGTAGCTTAACAACAGTTTCAATAAGAAAGTTCTCCCAAGATAATTTACACCTGGTGAATTGGTTTTGGGGAAGGTCATGGATCACAAAAGGGTTCTTGGCGAGGGGAAGTTAGGACCTAATTGGGAGGGGCCTTACAAGGTTATAGTTGTTATTGGGAATGGAGCATACTACTTAAAGGATCTGAAGGGCAAAGCCATACCTCGACCTTGAAATGTAGCAAACCTCAAGAAGTACTATTAATAGACTATCCTCCAAATTATTTATCAAGTGTAAAGGCATTCATCTTTTGATTAATAGAAGCATCTCCCTACTTCTTTGAACTTTTTTTTCCAACACCTATACAACTTTAAGGCCAAAACAGATTATTACTTAACTTTGGTTTTTACTAAACAGAATTAGCTTTAGTGTTTACCAAACAGAATTAGCTTTGGTTTTACCAAACGGAACTAGTTTTGGAATGACTGAACGAAATTTGGTTTTGGTTTGCACTCAAACATGCCAAGTGGAATTGCTTGGTGGAATTATGTTTGGTAACCAAATGGAACTTAGCCAAGTGGAATTGCTTGGTGAAAACCGCATTAATGAATTTCTTAATTGCTTATCTCTTTTATGGAAATCACATAATTTCCAGTCACAAACGACTCTTCCTTAAGTATAAAGTGCATCAACACTTTAGTACTGCTACATACAAACTGACTTGGCTAACTTCTTTCAGGAGCAAACTTCTGGCATTAGTCTCACTCAACTCCAGGTGGGGGCAACCAATTGTTTTTTTTTTTTTTTTTACAAACCAACCTAGACCTAAGTAAGACACCTCTTTACACCTAAGTGCTATCAAAGTTGCAACAGACTTAAGCAGTTTTGCCAATGAGTGAATTCTCCAGTATCAATCTTACTTAGCTCCAGGTGGGGGCAAACAATTATTTTTCAGAACCAACCTGGACCTAAGTAAGACCTTTTCCTTTCCTTACAACAGCAAGCGTAGTCGTGCAGCACATTAGTTAACCAGTCCGAGTAGCTATTCATCCCACAAGTCCCAATAGTGCTTGATCGAGGGCAAATAGTACAGATAACATTCGAACATAAAAGCAAAAAAGTATCAGATTGCAAAAACAAATCAAAGTATCATCATCCAACAAAAGGCACATATGGCCTCACAAAACATTAAAAGAACAAAATTGTCTTGACAAACAAAGGAACAACTCATTAAGAAGACCGAGCTTCAGTATAGAATGAAGAACAAAAAAAAAAGTGTAAAAAACTTCAAGTCTTTTCAAAAACCACTTTAATTCTTATCACTAGAGGGAATTTCAGGGGCAGTGTTCACAATCTTGTCCATGTCACATTGGGGAGGAAAAGTAGAGATAGCTCTAACTTCTTAAGGAACATGAGCCTTCTTAACCATATCTCTCGTGGCTTCAGTCCTTGGGTTCTCACCCCCTTCAGTATCCACTATTTCATTGGCTGCACTGCTCTCTAGAGTCTTGTTTGCAGAATCAGTGCCTGGAGGAATTTTTGATGAAGGAGTAGCAGGTGTGGTAATAGTCTTCAAACTCAAGGATTTTGAGGGAACATGAACATCCTGGAACAGAGAGGACACTTCAGGAACTTGAGCAGCTACTAGGGCACTTGTCTAGCCTTTGAGGAAGAGCTTGTCACGCAACACCAATACCTATTCCTTATGGGTAGCTCCAACTTCATCCCAGCCCTACTGCCAGTACCTAGCTTCCAAAGTCGAATGCTCAGCAGCCATCACCGCTATTACTGCCTCCAATTTAGCCACTTTTCCCTCAAGTTGGGCTTGGACCCCAACAACAGCCTTTCTTGACTTCTCAGCAGAGGTAACAACTTTGTTCAAAGGAAACACCTCTCTTTCCGCAGTCCTACGACCCTTTTTCTTGGCCTTAAGATTTGTTGCACGGCCTTTTCCAGTGCTTCAGCTCGGGTAATTGACAAGTGCATCCTCTGAATACACTTTAGCAAACAATAGGTAAGGAAACGGTACAGACCAGTAAGAACAAAAAAAGAAATATAGAGGTACTTATAGCAGTCATCATTTGAAGGGTTTCATTCAAGATTAGAATATCGTGAGGTCTGTTATGACTTGCCATATCTACTGGTAGTAGCAAAGTTTTGGTCAAATTAAAAGCAAAATCTCTAGAAATAACAACCGAATCAGAAGTAGAAATGGGCTTGCCCTGATGAAGCATGAGCGATTTCCCTTTTTCAAAAGACTCATCCACAACAGACTCTTCAGAAGCCTCGCTAACTATAGCCTTATCGGTTTCTCTCTCCTCTAGCAATTGAGGCATTAGGTTTGTCAGCAACGGTAGAAGAGCCAGAAGCCCCCATATCTAGTTTCACATCCATTAGACTCTTTGGTTTGGCCTTGACCAATGGAGTCTTCAGAACATCAGAAGTGCCAAACGCCTCTACCTCTAGATCTATTAGCACCCTTCTCTTTGACATCGAAATACCTCGTGTGAAACTGAAGGTAGAAGAAGGTGTCCTCTCAATAGATAGACTACGACCGCGGCGACAGTTTGTAACTAAAGGGGCATGGGGTGTGTCAGTCTCAGTATCAGAGTCAAGTAGGGATGCAGCAAGTCTTTCCTTCTTTAGGATTGTGGTTTGGTAAGTAGCCTGATAATCTAGCAGTTTGGGAGGAGACCTTTTTTTGTATCTCAAGACAACCTTGATCGCTTCAACGTTCTCACGGGTTGATCTATGTTGGTAACGGGAAGCCTCTGCATAAATGGGAAACAACATTAGCTCAACATTCAAACAAAACATAAGTAAAAGCAGAAGTACATAAATATTAGGGTACATGATTCAGACCTGGATAGCTATTGTTTTGAGGCATTTTCTTAGATTGGACCTTAGTCCCAGCAGGGAACTCCCAGTTTCCACCAACTTGTAAGAAATAATCATTATGCTTATCGGATTCAGGTAAACCGGTGACAAGGTGGCAGGCAATAGAACGGACATGGATGTAATAGGTACTGTGGTCTTTGTTGTGAGAAAGGGTGTAACAGCCCAGGATGTCCCAAACATCGAGATTCAGGCCCAATCGTTTATTTAGAGTAGAGACACCGCAAACAACTCAGAATAGGTTTATAGATACTTGCATTGGGGTAAGTTGGACTTTGTGCATAAAGCGACGTACTAATGGGTCAAGACGGAATCGAACCCCTCCTTCAACAATAGCAGCAACGGGGAACGCAATAGTTTTTTTCGTACCCATGTGCTGGCGTCTGTAGACACCCCATTTTTGACCGTCCTCAAGACTTGGACGTCACCGTTGGAACACTCGGTGATTATCCATGTTTGTGTTCGTTTGGAGCTCCCGGAGTTCTCGGCTGCGCGCGCCGTGCCTCAGGACCTCCGAACTCGACCGTTTGTGTTTGGTTTTGCACCAAACACTTGTGTTTTGCCTTGAAAAGGCAGGGAATGCTTTGTGAGGCCTCCCTACACACCACCGGCTAGGGCTAGAGGCCACCGGCTGGCTGGAGATGCTATCGGCACTTTATTGTGCCGATCGGCACTCTTTTGTGCCGGTCGGCACTAAATTTTGTCAATTGACATTTTCTGCCGGCCGGGCACTATACAGCTGCTTTATGAGATATTTTTAGCCAGCTGTATGCCTTTTGCCTCCCCTCCATACACGTGTATGGAGGGGATGAGTCTTGCTTGCTTAGCTTGTAAGTCATTACAAGTTCTATAAGAGGAAAGCTCTCCCTCTTGACTTAGGGTTAGATTTTTTTTTAGAAGTGTTAGACATTGTTAGAGAGCTGGAGCTCTGGTTTTCCTAGAGTTAGAATAGATATACACTCTATCCCTCTCTTTCCCTTTGTGTTCTAGGTGCATAAGTTCACACTTTTGCACATAAACACCTACTCTTCCACCTTTTCTTGGTGTGTTCAAAAATCAGGGCTTATTCCTGAAGTTTTTGACTGGTTTAGAGCTCAAGGGACCAAGCACAACAACCTTTGTGAAGGTAGTCAACAAGGGTAAGAACTTCACTTTATTTACCCCATTCTTGCAACTTGTTTTTACTTAGTTTAAAATAGTTTTTGAGCTTAGTGTTTGGCACATAAAAGTTCTGATTTTTGACCCTCTTTATTGTGTATTAAGAGTGTTTGGAGGTTTGGGGAAGTTTGACCCCCTTTAGGCCTTGAAAAGGGCCTTTTTTTGTGCTATTTTGTGGAGATCCGGGACTGTCATGCTTGGACCTCTCCACCATTGAAATCTTGAGGGATTTCAGTGGTGGAGATGGTGCCTTAAAGTCCTAGGAAGGAGAGGGCCATCCCCTCTCCTCGTTGTCCTTGAAAAGGGCATGTTTTGCCTCTTGAGAGAGCACCATGTTTGTTTGTTTCTTGAGCATGTCTTAGTTGCATTTTTATGTTTATTATGCCCTAATATGACATTGCTATAAGTTGGTTTTAGTACTCTATGCATGCTTTGTATAGTTGCTTTGTAATGCCCTTTTGTGCCTTAACATGTCTAGGTAGTATGCCTTTATTTCTAACATGTTTTAGGCCTTGATTCTTAGAGCTAGTATGCTCCTTTTGCCATGTATGAGGTCTGTCCATAATCATTTTGGTCAATCTTAGCATGTTTAATGTAGCCTCTTTGTATTTGGCTTGTTGGCCTCAAGAATATGAATGTGTAGTGTGCTATGCTTGCATTGTTTTGATGATTTGGAATCATTTCATATGCTATTTCAGTCCCCTAGAGGTGCTCGTATGTTGACATCGCATGTCTCTTTGTGACTTCTTAAGCTTACGTTATATGCTCCATGTTTAGGTCCTATTGCGTGCCTTAGGTTCCATGTCATCTAGATGCCTTCTAGGTGGTCATTTAGGCTTAGTTTTATGTGTTAAAACTCTGTCTTTAAGTGCTTGAGTATTGCCATTTTGGTTGTGCATAAGTGTGCTTTAATGCCCCATTGGCTTGCCTTAAGTCTAAGGCCATTTGCATGCTTTGTTTAGCTTGCTTTGTTGCATGTTTTGGCATCACATTTTGCGTAATTTTCAGAGCTTTATGTGCATGCTAGTAGCCCATGTTTAACCTCTTCAAGTGTGCTTGAATGTTGCTTGTTTATGCCTTGGGTTTGGTACCTTAATATGCGCACGTGTGTGTGTGTGTTTAATCTCCATTTGTAGACATCATGGCCACTGTTTTGAGCCTTGTTAGAGCTGCCCAATTCATGTATAAGTCCATCCCATTGCTTAGTTTGCATACTTGCCTTGTATGCCTACTTGTATGCTTGCATAAGTGCATCACATTGTTCACTTTGCATGATAGATAACATGCTTAGGGTTGCATCATATTGGCATGCATGCTAGGCCTCTTGACTAAGTCATGATGGAGGTTTAGCACCCCTTATGTGCTTGCTTGGTTTGTATGCATTTTAAATCAAATTTGTACCCTTGGTTCTTAGGACCATCACGCATGGAAATGCGCGATTGGTGGTCCGGGAATCGAGGCACATGCCCTCTTGAGTCCATAGCATGATGAGGGATGTGCTTGGTGCATACATGCTTTGATTTGCATTGCCTTGCCTTTGGTTTCCTCTGCTGCTGTCAGTTGTAGGTTCTGCAGGGATAAAGGGCCGATCGGCACTCTTTAGTGCCGACCGGCTGCCTCTTGGCAGCCGATAATGAAATTCAGAGCCGGTGGCTTCCTCCCTCAGCCGGTGGCTCCCTGCCTCAGCCGGTGATGCTCCCCAGTGCTCTGAGAGGTATTCCTGAAGTTTTGGGAATTTTCAGAGAAGGAGAGCAGAGGAAACAGAGGCACACTTGCACGGCAGTGCGGTTCCGAGCGAGTCCCGGGCGCACGCGGCAGTCAGCTCTCCTCCCGAGGCATTTATCGCTTAAATAGATTAATTAATTTATTTCGTTAATTTAATTAATTTGTAATGTTTAATTAGCTAGAGTAGTTAGTTATTTATTCGGTTTTGTATATTATTTTGGTCTCTCCGAGTGAGGGCAAAATTGTAATAAGTGTGTGTGAGTGGGTGTATGTCTTCCAATCCCCACTTCTTTCTAACCCTTTTATTTATCCGCTTACAGTGGTAAATTAGGGCATTTTAAATTAGCATACCTTATGCGATGCATGCGTGCATTCATGCATTTGTTTACATACATCGGGCTCGGCACATCATGCAAACTGCATCGTACTTTCAATTCCAAATTGAGTACGTGATAGTTGTAGCATTTCACGTGCCATGCTTAGGGTTAGCCGAGCCTAATCTAGATTGCATCTATGCTTGTGTTGCATTAGCCACTTAACATGAACTAGGTCATGCATGTTTGCTAACCGGGTTATTGTTTTTGGCACAGAGTACGATGTAAGTATTTACGCTTTAGCATACCACATGCGTGTGAATGTTGCCATGACAGTATGCTTACCATGCGGCTAGTTGCTTACATGATAAACTGTTTGAATGCCTGTGGGTGGAGGTTGGATTGCGTGAGTTGGAACAATTCATTGAAATCCGTATTTTAGCATACTTGCGAGTAGCAAAAATCAACACGTTTTTCGAGACAAAACGGATATGCAATGTTTATTTCCAAGTTAGGCAATCTAGTCTATACTTTTGTGTTGTGCGCATCACATAGTAATTCTAGGTTAATAATTGGGTTAAGAACGCATAAAGTTTTCAAAAACGGATATCACGGTTAGTAGAGGCCGGTCTTCGGACCGGGCGAAAGGGGGTGCTCATAGCTGACCTTCCCCGATCGTACCCAAGCTCCCGAGCCAAGACCACTTTGGTGATGACGGACACGTGGCCTTCGGCACCGAGTCAGGGTTTCCTAAATTCCCCATTTTAAAATATTTAGGTGGCGACTCTGTAATCTGGCAAAGCAGTCCATGTTTGGCACTACTTTTTCAAAAATCTGTTTTCTCAAACGATTTGCCGGATTTGGACTCTTTGGTTCAGATTTAGAACCGCGACACGAATAGAGTCCGAGCTGTAGCCGAGGTCCCCCGCGGACGTGCTACAACGTCGACCTTAGCCAGCATGATGATAACATCATCAGGCATACTGTAGTCACGACGGAACAGGGCCATCGCCTCAGGGGTATCCACTAATGCACGAAATTTTCTCATTGTCTAGACCTAGAAGGGTAAGGACAGAACTAAACTAAGCGAGAAATAGAGAAATAACACCAAACGTTGGAAACAGTGGCGCAAAGGCCAACAATGGTGACATAAAAGGAAAAGTAAGAGAAAAGAAGAGTTTCAGGAGAACTTATAAAGATTCGATGAAGAAACAACGAAGAACGAAGGTCTTTGGGATTGGAATGAGAGCGGTAGTGTTCGCAACCCACAGTGATGGCAGTAAGTGTCAGGGCGGAGCACCGTAGGAACCAGCAAGAGAGAATGAAGAGGTTTTGGGGATTTCAAAACTTAGAGCAGATGAAGGGGTTGAGGTGACAGCCCTAGGGTCTTTATTACCCCCGAAAGGCGTGATGGTACAAAATCATGTCCCTTTGTATAGAATCGGCGCACTATCTCTGTACACCAGTGCCACGCTGCCACGTGTCTTGACACGTGTCTTTGTGAAAGGATGTATGCAAAAGTGTACGTGTAAGGATTGAACTGCCATTAAGGTCGAGCTGGAACAAATCCAAAGCGATACGACGGTTGGGGTATTGGACAGTAGCTCCTCCCAAGGGGAACCTTAGCGTAAGCTAGGGGGCAAAATGAAGGGGCTGAATATAAAACGGGTCAGACCCAAGCCTTGGGCCGGCCCAATCCATTAAACACAAATCCAAGTGGGTTAGATGAATACATGGGCCACCCAACTGAGTCTATCTCTATGATAAATAATTCACCCAAGTCCTCAAGCACTTGGGCCCAACTTCCAGTAGAAAGGCCAGTCTAGTCGCGGCGCTAGGCTGGGGAGAGCTGCTGGACTCGATCCATGGATTGAATTGATGGGCCGAACCCATGGTCAGAACCAAAGTGGGTCGAGCCCACACAAAGATGTCTAAGTGGGCCATCCTATCTCAGCAAACAGTCTCGTGAAAGGCCAAGCCGAGGAACAACGGTAGCGAGCTGAGGTAACCTCTCAGGGACACGTAGAAGTTATGAATACATGCACATGAAAGCTGTCACCTCAGCTGGTCCCTTCCCCTTAGAATCACGGAAGTGGTTAGCACAGGGAATGTGATTTGTTACAGGGATGATTACAAAGAACACATGCCTCCATTGTCAACTCCCTGGAGGTCCCCCACCTTGAGCCATGCTAAAGGGAGCCTTGAAGCACCAAAGCTCCATGAAACCATCTTGGGCAACAAGCAAAGTCTTTTATATAAAGTCTTACTCTCTTCACATTGAAGGTAATTAAGTTGAGCTGAACTATACTCACTTAAACATAACTAAATTCACTCTACATTTTCCTCTCTCTGCACTCAGAGAGAGTTCCTCATCTTCTTCGTCCACTTACTACCACACCGGAGGGGTTATCTGGCCAACCCTGGTCGGGCAGCTCTAACGGTGCTCTTTGTTGCAGAGACTCAATTCCTGGATAGACCAATCGGGTGCGGAGTTCCGGTCCATAATCATCTAGTGCGGTATTCGGTACGCACAGCTGTTAACATAATGCCTAAAATGACCATAATGTCCTAATTAGTTTGCTTGCTATTATCTTGTCTTTCTCTTTCCACTATTATACATTTTTTTATCTCAAATCAAACATCAACCAAATTAAATTATATATAATTAACATACAATAAATCATCCAATTATATACCAACAGAAAATTCTTATTTTTTTTTCTACTCAAATCATATATTATTTTAACATAAATTAAATCACCCAATTATATATTATGTTCTCATTTTTTTTTCCCCTTAATGGCTGCATTATTTTTTTTTTGGCTGTAGAATTAGTAGCTTGCTGTGGTAATGCTTTTCAATCGACTCTGTTAACAAAATGCATAAAAAAAATATAAATAACTAAATAAATAATTTAAGGCTACAATTAACAATTTTACTTCACTTAACTCCTGCGATAACTGTTCTTGAAGCACTAATCTATTTCTATTACTATAATTTAGTGGCTTATTTTCTTGGATGTCTGTTAATTTTATTTCTATTTTTAAGTTTTATGTAAAGTTAGTGAGGAGGGAGGGTACTTTTTACTTTTGAATTTCTCCTATTTTAATTATGAGAAGCCATTTAAGACCCACAATTGTAAAAGAAGAATTACTATAATCTTGTGGTTGTCAAGTGTTTCTGTTGCGATTATGGCGGTGTTTGGGAAGAGGCTAAAAGGTTATTTTAAGCATCATTTGGGAACATGCTAATTTAGTAATTTTTTGGTTATTTGGTTAAAATATGAACTAAAAAAAATTAGTATGTTTGGGATGACTTTTTGACTTTTTACGAAAAGATGTGCAAAAAGTAGAGAGAAAAGAGAATCTTTGACTTTTTGGTATGAATTGTTGACTTTTTGACATTTTTAGTAACTTTTTGACTTTTTAACTAAATCGGCTAGTCCCCAAACGAGGCCTTAGTCTCATTTTAAACAAATAACCAAAAAAGTTACACAGTAGTTGAGTTTGTTTTTTATTTTTTTATTTTTTTTAATCAGAAACTGACGTGGACAGATTTGGCAAAAGTGTGTGATTGTGCAGGGTATATTTAAAATTACGATTTTGTCCTTTTACTTTTTGACTAACCCACCAACTTAGCATTCCAACCCACGGGGGCACTTTAGTCATTTCATATCCCAACATAATCATAATCTAAGTCAAGCACAGCTTCATCATGTCATGCACGACTTTTGGGAAATAATTTAATTATTTTTTATCTAAACATCATTTCAAACATATTTTTCAATACAACAATTCAAATAAAAATTTAACCCAACTTTCCAAATACAAAAACTAAAATAGCCTACTAAAATTGTCAAAAAGTCAAAAAGCTTCTAAAATAGTCACTTCTCAAACACCCAATATATATATATATACTCCCTTCGTCCCAAAAATTAGTCCCTTATTCCATTTTTCATTATACCAAAATATTAGTCACTCTTCAAAAATCAAGTAAAAAAATAATATAAATTTCTTATTTTACTCTTCTTTTAAATTAATAAATAATATAAAAAATACAATTATGACATTGATATACCCAAAAAATGTACTATCAAAAGGGTAATTTTGGAAAATTAACTTTTTTCAAATGCAATAATTGTACTACCAAAAAAAGTTAGATTCCCCAAAAGGGACCATTATTTTGGGACAGAGGGAGTATATAACATGTTATCAAAAACATGTTGGAAAATATATAGCACTCGTTTGGGAAGTTGGATTGGGGTGGGTTGGGGTTAAAATAGTTACAAAAAGATAAAGAGCATTGATAGGGAGCTCGAAAGCCCCCTCCCCCGAATGCCCCGAATCTGCAAAGAAGAAGAAAGAAGAAGAAGGAAAGGAAGAAGAAGGAAAGGAGGGGCCAAATCAACCACAGGGGGGCTTAGGGCTAGGCTGCGACGGCGAGGCTGGGTAGAGGGGGGCTTAGGGCTGCGACTGTGGGGCTGGGCAGAGGCAGGGCTGGGCTGCGACGACGAGCTGTGACGGCGGGCAACGAGCTCTTCCCTGCGCGGCGATCGGCGGAGGCGACGCGATCGGCGGCAGAGGTGACGCGATCTGCTTCCCCTCTATCTCTTTCTCTCCCTCTCCCTCTCTTTCTCTTTCTCTCCCTCACCCTCACCCTCACCCTCACCCTCACCCCGTTTCAGACTGGAGGAAGAAAAAAACAAAAAAAAAAAAATTCAAAATCACTGAAACGACGTCGTTTCAGTGATTCGGGGGATTCGGGGAGTAATTTTTCGAGCTACAAAATATTTTTCAAAGATAAAATAAATTTTTTAGTTCAATAAGACAAAATGTCATATCTAAATTATAATTATTTTATTTTTCTTTTCACAAAAGTCAAAAAAATTAAAAAGTCTATCATAAACGAAACTTTTAACCACAGACTAAAATAATTAACACAATTAAAAAGTTAAAAATCAACCTACATCCAAACGAAGCCATAATATATATTCGCCGCCAGGCTGAATACATGCTCCCAGTGAGATTTGAGTACTATGAAACAAAATGCACCTTTGCAGTACAGGTTTTGTTTGATTGAACTCACAAAAATGGTGATTTCCCTCTCAGCTTCCATTCATTCTGTGCTCCACTAATGGAATGAACATCCACCTTCGTGTGTGTGTTTTTTTTAAAAATTCTTTTTATTACTTTTTTTCCCTACTTTGGGTGCGTTTGTGTCCCGGGGAATTGTATAATACCATTCTGTTTGTATACAGTAATAATAATGAGTGCAATTTGGTTAATGCTGGGAACCTGTTATTTTGATAATTTTTTAATTTTTATGAAAAGATTTATAAAAAAATAAAGAGAGTGATGTAATAATTTATAGTGATTTTTTGACTTTTTAATTAAAATATTTAAATCCCAAACGTGGCTGGAATCTAGTTGCAAGTGTGGGATTGAGTTGAGATAGATACAAAAGGAGGTGCTATTTAAAGGCACTTGTTCCAATTTTTAATCATTCTTCATCATGACGGCTGTGTTTTTTTTGTTAAGAGTTGTTTAGGATGACTTAAATAAGTATATTTTTTATCTTTTTATAAAAAGATGTGTAAAATAATAAAGAGGTAATGTGATGAAAAAAAAATAAAAAGATAAAAAGATAGATTATTTTTAGATTGCCAAACTTAACCTTATTCTAGTCTATAATTTTCATTTTCATGAGCATTTACAAACATAGCATAATGTAATATTTATACTATAATATGATTGTGCACTTTTGCAATATATAATGCATAAAGTAGATCTTTATATATATACATATATTATATACCCACTATATGTATACATCGGTTTGTGTTTGTTGACTCAGCTGAATTAGTGAGGAATCTAACTGGTTCTAGTCCATTTTGGTTTCATAGTTTTTCTCTAAAACCCTTTTTGGAAAACTAAAGCCACTCTGGGTTTTTTAAATATTTGTTTCATATATCATGTATGTGGAAAAAGATTCAAGTATACACACTACTGGTGGAGCTCTGATTTTTATATAATTAATCAATCAGCTTTGCTGGAATATTGAGTGAATGCACCACAATTTCATGGAATTAATGGAAATAGGAAAACAATAATGCAAACACCTACAAAACAATTGAAAGTTATGTACAATCATACAATCAATTCCCCAGTAGTACTAAAATTAAATTTCTTCTCCAGGAAACCCCCAACCCAGATGAAGAAGAAGAGTACAGATAAACAAGAGGTCAACCCAAGCAACAGCATCAATCATACAATTAAGAAAAAGAAAATAAATGATTAACTAATTCCCCGGTAATTACAAATCAAACCTTCTGGTTCAAGAGGTGCAATATTTATGATTGTTTCCTGTGGCGGCGGAGGAGGAGGAGCTGCAGATGATGAGGTAGGCATAGGCGTAGGCGGCAGAGGTGGCTGGGTGCAGCAGACAATGTTTTGGCATGTGTCAATGAGGCAGTGCCTGCAGGTAGGGCATGAGGAGTGTGAATTGAGCCACTTGTCGATGCAGTGGACATGGAAACCGTGGTGGCACTTCGGCAGGACTCTTACTCGCTCACCGCTCGTGAACTCTGATAGACATATAACACATTCAGTGTCCAATACCAACCCCCCTGGCACTTGTTTATTCTTCAACTCTGCTGAGTAGTTCAGTGTTGGGAAAGTCTTCAGTGCCTTTTTCTTGATTCCAGTGTTGGCTAGCCTGCAAGCTGATGATGGGTTGACTCCTCCTCCAGACTCTGATGATGAGGCTACTACTATACTCGAGCACTTTAATGCACACCTAATGATGGAATTCAATCCCAGTGAGCATATTAGTGCACACAAGAGGACTGAAAGGACCATCACAACATTTGCATCAAAAGTATTGTCCCCCCCGGCAGCCGCTGCTCCATAGGCTTCACTCGCGTTTCCGCTAGCCGGAGGAGTCGCTGCAGCCGCAGCCGTTGATGATTGGTAAAGTGGGGTGTGCAGCAGCAATCTTCTACTTGAGTAGAATTGTTGAAGAATATCTTGGACGAGCTGAGTAGTCGAGGAAGAAGAAGTAGAAGTAGAAGCTGAAGCAGACATGGCTAGTTTGTTTTTGTTGATTGTTTTGAGTTTTGGTTGATTGGTGGTTGCATAGGGGCATAAAGGATTATATATATATAGAGAGAGAGAGAGAGAGAGTAAAGGTAGAAAATATTTTGCCTTTTGAGTTTATAAACAACTATAAATATATGATTGTTAAAACTAACTATGATATTTTGAGAATATCCTGTGGGTTTTAAGCAAATCTTTGTTGTATTTATCACATTTCCCAACATTGGATCCTCCACAATAATCTTCCAGTACTTCAATTGGGCCCATCCACTTTGTGCTCAGCACACAATGATAAAGCTGCAGTTGGCTTTCATGAATCATTATTGAGAGGAAAAATTGTTTCAGAGCTCTAGAGCTGTTGTGTGGAGTCTATCATGATGTCATGTTTTGATTTGATTTTTTTTTTTTTTTTTTTGAAACATGTCAGCTTAGTAGACTTCTGTTTAGAATTTTAGATCATCACTGTTATTCAGAAATGCTACATACGTTTGAATAAAAGGAAATTGTATGGTACCAAAGCATCTTAATTACGATTTTTGTGATATTTAGGCCTCGTTTGGAAACTTTTTTTTTTAGTTAAAAAGTTAAAAAGTTATTAAATTAATCAAAAAGTCAATAACTCATACCAAAAAGTTAAAGATTCCCTTTTCTCTCTACTTTTTACACATCTTTTTGTAAAAATTCAAAAAGTCATCTCAAACATATTAGTTTTTTTTAGTTCATATTTTAGCTAAATAGCCAAAAAATTACTAAATTAGCTTGTTCCCAAACGAGGCCTTACTTCAGATTTATTAAGTTGATAGTTATAATTTTTTGTGATATTAATTACGATATTATTTTAATTATTATTTTAATTATGATTTGACTTATAACTCCTGCATGATTGATTTATAATATTTGTAATCATAACTTGCATATCATAGTTTTTCTTTTAAACAAATTATTGAAAATTATACATAATATTTATACAAATATAAATCTCATATAGCGTATGTCCCGTACACATATGAGATTGTGTGTAAAAATTTTAATATATATATATTTTAAAACTCCCTAACATTGCTTAACGGAAAAATTATTGATAAATCCTATTTAGAAGTGTTTTAGCCCAAGAAATTCATGAAGGAATTTTTTAACCCATTTAGTTCCATGTATGTATAGTTTTATTTCATAAAATCATTTTTCTTGATTTACACTATTTTCTTGGACACTTATGCCCTTATATTTAATTTTGATACCCTTATAAATATTTTTTGAACGGTTAGCAATTTATGATGTGAACATTCATATTTTAAAATTGACATTGGTAGGAATGTAAAATTGGCCCGTGGACGGCCCAAAACCCGTCAGCGAGCCGGAGCGGGCCCGGCCCGTTGACAATGTGAATATTCACATTGACATGTTAACATTCACATTAATAGGAGTGTAAAATTAGCCCGCGTCCCGTGACGGCGCGAAACCCGCCCGCAGTCCATGGGCGGCCCGGGGCGGGCCTGGTTCGGGCCGTTGACAATGTGAATATTCACGTTGACATGTTAACATTCACATTGATAAGAGTATAAAAATTGGTCCGCGGCCTATGGGCGGCCAAAAGCCCGCTCGCGGCCCAGGGCGGGCCCGGCTCGTTGACAATGTGAATATTCACATTGACATGTTAACATTCACATTGATAAGAGTATAAAATTGGCCAGCGTCCTGTGGGCGGCCAAAAGCCTGCCCGTGGCCCGGGGCGGGCCCGACCCGGCCTGTTGACAATGTGAATATGCACATTGACATGTTAACATTCACATTGATAGGAGTGTAAAATTAGCCCGCGCCCCGTGGCTGTCCGAAACCCGCCCACGGCCTGTGGGTGGGCCCGGCCCGTTGACAATGTGAATATTCACATTGACATGTTAATATTCACATTGATAAGAGTATAAAATTGGCCCGTGTCCCGTGGCTACCCAAAACCCGCCTACGGCCCGTGGGCAACCCGGGGCTGGCCCGGTCCGGCCTGTTGACAATGTAAATATTCACATTGACATGTTAACATTCACATTGATAAGAGTATAAAATTAGCCCGTGCCTCGTGGCTGCCTGAAATCCTCCCACGGCCTGTGGGCGGCCCGGGGCGGGCCCGACCCGGCCTGTTGACAATGTGAATATTCACATTGACATGTTAACATTCACATTGATAAGAGTATAAAATTGGCTCGTGGCCCGGGGCGGGCCTGGCCCGGCCCGTTGACAATGTGAATATTCACATTAACATGTTAACATTCACATTGATAAGAGTGTAAAATTGGCCCGCAGCCCGTGGGCGGCCCGAAGCCCGACCGCAGCCCGAGGCGGGCTTGGCCCGACCCGTGACAATGTGAATATTCACATTGACATGTTAACATTAACATTGATAGGAGTGTAAAATTTGTCCGCTGCCCGAAGCTCGCCCTCGGCCCGGGGTAGGCCCGGCTCGGCCCGTTGACAATGTGAATATTCACATTGACATGTTAATATGCACATTGATAGGAATGTAGAATTGGCCCGCGGCCCGTGGGCTACTCGAAGCCCGCCCACGGCCCCGGGCAGGCTCGTTTGGGTTCGGGCCCGAGCTTGTCCGAGACCCTAGGCTAGGGCCTAGGCCATCACTTTGAAGCCCGGCCCGGCCCGACCCATCGGCCCGCTTAAGGCTCATTCAAGGCTCGGTCCGAGGCCTAACCCACCTGAGGCACAATGTTTTTTTTTGTGGAAAATAATAAAATTTTGGTAGAAAAAATTAAAAAAAAATAGCCAGGCCCGCCCAAGCCCGGCCTAAGCTCGAGCCTAGGCCCAGGCCCACCGGCCCCACCTGAGGCTGTCGTCTTCGGGCCGCGGGCCAATTTTACACTCCTATCAATGTGAATATTAATATGTCAATGTGAATATTCACATTGTCACGGGCCGGGCCGGGCCCGCCCCGGGTAGCGAGCGAGCTTCGGGTCTCCCACGGGACGCGGGCTAATTTTACACTTCTATCAATGTGAATGTTAATATGTCAATGTGAATATTCACATTGTCACGGGCCGGGCTGGGCTCGCCCCGGGCCGCCACGGGCTTCGTGCCGCCCATGGGACGCGAGTCAATTTTACACTCTTATCAATGTGAATGTTAACATGTCAATGTGAATATTCACACTGTCACGAGCCGGGCCGGGCCCGCCCCGGGCAGTGGGCGGGCTTTGGGCCTCCTACGGGCTAATTTTACACTCCTATCAATGTGAATGTTAATATGTCAATGTGAATATTCACATTGTCACGGGCTGGGCTCGCCCCGGGCCGCCACGGGCCGCGGGCCAATTTTACAGTCTTATCAATGTGAATGTTAATATGTCAATGTGAATATTCACATTGTCACGGGCCGGGTCGGGCTCGCCTCGGGTCGCCCATGGGCCACGAGCCAATTTTACAGTCTTATCAATGTGAATGTTAATATGTCAATGTGAATATTCACATTGTCAAGGGCCGGACCGGGCTCGCCCCGGGCCGCAGGCTAATTTTACACTCCAATCAATGTGAATGTTAACATGTCAATGTGAATATTCACATTGTACATGGGCCGGGCCCCTACACATTGACGATATGAACATTCACATTGACGGTGTGAACATTCACATTAGGGATATTTTGGTAATTATGTCACCCATAGGACTTATTGAAATATAAGAAAATAATATGAACTAAATAGAACATAAGTAGATACATTAGGGGTATTTTGGTAATTATGTCACCCATAGGACTTATTGAAACATAAGAAAATAATATGAACTAAATAGAACATAAGTAGATGAAAAGGGTATTTTGGTATTCTTATCTCAAATAAGACCTAATGGAATAGTCAAAAAGAATATGAATTAAATGAAACATAAGTAATTAAAGATGGATTTATGAAAAATGCTCCCATTGCTTAACATTATTCTTTTCAAAATGCCACATGAGTCCCACTTATCCATGCAGGAGTAGGAAGAAGAAGGGCTACTCCATTGCTAAGTACATGGAAAATATAGGCATATACACACAATGTTATTGTTTGAAATAATTCAATTGGACGCACAACGAACTTGATTGAAGAAATTTTTTTTATTGCAGGGTGTAATCCTCGAAAAGTTTCTTCCCCCCTATAAATGGTTTGTCATTGCCACGCAAAGCTGTACCTTTTCTTTTCTTTTTTATTTTTGTGGGTTAGTTGTTTATTTTATATCTTTGATGTTTGCAGTGATGGACAGGTCAAAATAATTCTGAGTCAGACTCAACTCTTAATTGCTAGAATAGGTTGGTGGTAAATTCCAACTCGGCTCAGTGAGTGTTTGAAAAGTTATTATTTTACTCAGTTATTTTATTTTTTAATTATTTTAATAAGTTAAAATTTTTATATTTAGGGAAATGATTAATTTTTTTGATAATTGAATATGATACTTGTTAAATAAAAAGTGAAATGATTATGAGTTTGATGTGATATTTTGTCTTATTAATTATTTTAGCCTATTTTATGGGTGTTTAGGAAGTTGCTATTTTAGTAAGTTATTTTAGTTTTTGACTATTTTAGTAGTCTAAATTTTTTGTGTTTGGGAAGATTATGGATTTGATGTTACATTTTATCTTATTGACTATTTTATCCTATTTTGTCATTTTGTGAATTTTAGTAGGCTATCTTATTGTCTTTTTGTAGATTTTAGCCTAAATTAGGCTAAAATCTCACTTCCCAAACAGCCACTCAGTCTTCGTTTGGGAAGAGTTAAAATAGTTTGACTTTTTGGTTATTTTAGCTTAGCTTTTTTAGTCTCGTTGATTTTTGTTTTTGATTTTTTTGACTTTTGTGAGAGAAAAAGTGTAATGATTATGGTTTGGATGAAACATTTTATTTTATTGGCTTATGTAGCCAATTTTGTCTTTTTATGCTTTTTTAAGTCAAAAATCCATTGCCAAACATAGTAATTAAGTTGATGGAGATAAACCTCTTTTTTTTTTTTTCCTTCTAAATATTTCAAAAAAATCAAACTATTTATTCAATTAATTGACATTTCAAATTATTTAGCAAATTAATCGACTTTTTAAAAATGCAAATTTAAAATATGATTTTACGATGTAATCGTAGGTTCAAAATGTATGCCGGCAATATTGAGGTTAAACCTTGTCACAATTGGTTGTAGGGGTGTACATCAGTGTAACAATCCTGACCCATGATTAATGGATAATCCATGATTAAGTATGCCTAATAAGTAATTGAGATGAAATTCTGAATTAATTACATGTGTATTGCATTATTTGTGTTTCTATCTGTTTATCGTAGGAATATATGTTTGAGATTCTGTTATAGTTTGCGAATTGAAGGCCTTATCGGCATCTGATCATGAAATTGACTTAGTATATGTGTTATGTGGAATTTTTAGAATTTTATGATAGGTTGAATTGAAATTCGATTCGGAACAAAATAATTATAATATAATAATTGCCATTACTTAGCTTAATTAGAGCTCCCTGATCAAGCCTATTTAAGGCCACTTCTAGCACTATTGAGACACCTTACACTCTTGTAACTTCACTCTTGAGCTTCAAACGTGAGAGGGAAAGAGAGACCAAGGAAAGAGACTAAACCCAAGAGGTCTAAAGGAGAATTGTTTAGATTGATCAAGAATTGGTGATAGTTAGTTAAGCCTAGCTAGAATCTAAGGGAATTGTGGACCTTATGTAAGGAATTAACCCACACCCTATGAGTTTAAGTCAAATTTTGCATAATTCAAAGAGAATTGAATTTAGATGGTAGAATTGAACATGGTTCATGCTTGCATGCTCATTTTATCATGTTTTGAGGTTGTTTCCAAGAAATTTATACGTGCATGTGTTCATTCTAGCATGGTTTTGACATTTGGTCTCATTTCACATCATTTGACATTTGTTGATCATGTTTTCAAAGTGCAGAACATGAATTAATACATGCATGTTATGTTTTTACCATTTCAAGTTTG
The DNA here is from genome assembly GCA_030407325.1 of Camellia japonica. Taxonomy (NCBI): domain Eukaryota; kingdom Viridiplantae; phylum Streptophyta; class Magnoliopsida; order Ericales; family Theaceae; genus Camellia; species Camellia japonica. The sequence continues at coordinate 101,291,776 of JAPPVO010000002.1, read as the reverse complement.
GTTTGATTCAATTGGCATGCTTTTGGGCTTTGATTTTGCGAAATGGTTTTGAATTCATGATGTTTTGCAAGTTTACACATGTTTTCTCAAGCTTTTGGCCCAAAAGAACATGATTTATGGCTTTGAATTTGAGTTTTGAGCTTGGGAGCAAATCTGGAAATTCCAGAATTCTACTTTCCGCTCTAGCGACATAATCTGTGTTCGAGTAACCACTCTTTCTTTGGCACTCCTGCTTGAGCGACCAAAAGTTGGCTCGAGCGTAAAATGCATGCTCCCAGAAGTTTACAATTTTTGCAAACTGTTCGAGCGACAAGAGTTGCGCTCAAGTGAAGACCTCAGTCTTATGCTCGAGTGACCGTCGAGCAAAAAAATCAAGCAACCAGTACTTTTGCAAAGTTTACAGATCGCTCGAGCGAAGGAAGTTGCGCTCAAGTGACCACTCACATGCTTGGATGTCCGCTCGAGTGACCACTCACATGCTTGGACGTCCGCTCAAGTGAAGGAAGTTGCACTCGAGCGAGACCCCTATTTCTAGCATATTTAACTAAGTGTTTTCAAGTGTATTTTAGTATCCTCATTGTATCCTAGGCATTTCTAGGCCAAGATTAAGACTTAATAATGAGGATAAGACTTAAAAACACACTAAGAACGAAACGTAATGAGTTAAGTATATTCCGAGCGTGTGTTTCAATATATATCTGCTATGTGTTTGTGTAGGTCAAGTGCCATAGACTATCCGAATCGCCCGCTTTTTCTATTTTGCTATCGGAACCATCTGTCAGTAATAACTCTGTAAAGTTATGTTTAACTTTAATTATTTCTGATGATACGTAATGATCAGTTTCTAAACTGCTATGTTTTGTTTGAATGGATGATTGTCCAAGTTTCTGAAATGTATTCGTGGCATCCTTAGCATCATATGATATGCGTCCCCTTATAGGTCATTGGAATGCCTTTATGGCCGTCCCTTTATGGGTCATCGGAAACATCTTTGTGCATATGAGTCATCGGAATGCCTTATGATCGTCCCTTTATGGGTTATCGGAATGCCTTCATGGCTATCCTTTCATGAGTCATCGGATTTGTTAACGTTAATGGATGTACCACGTACTATCATATGAAATGTATGGACTTGGAATACGAATAAGATTATGTATATGAAACTGTTTCTGCTTTGAAATCTAATTATGTACAAGACTCTGTTTCTGTTACGGACATCATTCATCAAAATCTTTACTTTGTTATTATTCACTGGGCTTCCGCTCACTATTTATATTATGTATGTAGGTGAGCAAGCCCGTGACCAGGCCTAAGCTGCTGCCTGGAGTCTCTGTTTTGTCAGCCAGTTGTTGTGCATCATGAGGAGGTTCCCTTTTGTGATCAAGTCAAGTTTATGTGGCACATGTTTGAGACTTTGTTGTCCTTTAAAGCTATGAACAAGTTTCTTTTGACTATTGCATCTGTATTGGGCTAGCCCCCTTTTGACTTTATTTGTGTATATGGGTGACGTAAGGCTACCATATCTATGACATCACAGGTGTATGTATATGTAGACACCCCATTTTTGACCAACCTTAAGACTCAGACGTCACCGATTGAGCGCTCGGTGATGTTGCATACTGTGCTCGTTCAGAAGTCTCAGAGTCGCGGCCGTGCGCCCTGCCTCCGAACTTCCGAATCCTCTTCTGTGCCTTGTCTCGATTTGTGAACCAGACTCGATTTTCTCTGTTTTCTTTCCTGAGGGGAGGGAGTGGTCCCGTAGACTATCTCTCGGTGGCCGTGTGCTACATTTCGTGGCCGTAGGCCATTTTGCCCATTTCGGAGCCCGGTTCCCGGTTCTCGGAGCCGTCAGGCCGTGGCTGTGCCTCGGTTCGGGACCGCCAACCGTCTCCGATTCCTCCGGTTCTTGGCAGGTACCTCTGTTTTGTCATAACAGGGCACACTGGGGCCCCTGATGCCCACTTCGTGGCCGTATGCCACTTTCGGTGCTTATAGCCGGTTTTCGGGCCCCGAACCTCGCGGTTTGGCCCCCGAGCATTCATTTCGCATCGGTTTTCTCCGGTTTTTGGAAAGTGCCTCTGTTTTATCATTCCGAGGAACACTGGGGCCCTGATGCCCACTTCGTGGCCGTATGCCACTTTCGGTGCTTATAGCCGGTTTTCGGGCCCCGAACCTCGCGGTTTGGGCCCCGAGCGTTCATTTCTCCTTAGTTTTTGTTCGATTTTGGCAGGTACCTCTGTTTCAGCACCAGGAAGATCACTGGGGGGTGGGAGGCCAGCAATTATCCCAGATAACCAGTTTCGCTCCTCCGGCGCCCGTTTTGCTCACTTCCGGGCTAATGTTGAACACCCTAGGCCCATTTTCTTCCAACCACAGCCACATATTTGTGATGAGGGCACATGGGAGGACACCAAAAAGTGTGGTCGGCCAGTAATTGTGGATTTCATTTTTGAGCCTCTCCTTCAAGTTCTATGTTGTGACTCTTGTTTCAGTGTTGCCAGATTCCAACCTTGGGGCTTTATTCTACACACCTGGGAGGACACCAAGGAGTGGTGGTCGGCCAGCATTTCTTTACTTCATTTTTGGGCCATGGCCGGCCGGCCAGGGTGAGTGGCTGGCCGACCAGGTGGGGTGGCCGGCCGGCCACCTCCCAGAAAGTTGCCTGGCCGGCCAGCTTTCTGCTTTCCACTCCTTTACAGCTGTCCAGCTGCTTTTCAAAATATCTCCCCCTTCCGGGGGATATTTTGGGAGGGAAAGCTTGGATGCATTTCCCTCCCCTTTTACAACCCTTTCTTGCCTATTTGAGGGCATGGCCTCCTTCTTTGTTGGGGTTAGACAAATTCCTCTCAAGACTCCATCTCCCTTTGATCTCATTTCCATAGCCAAAACCCTAAAAATTCTTCAAGTCCCTAGCCCATTCCTTCATCAACTCCAAGCCTCACCATCACCATTCCATTTCCAGCAGCAAAGAGTGGTTCCTCAGAGGCTAAGAAGCAACTTTCATCAAGGCAAGAGGTAGCAAAAGCATAGTCTTCAAGGGTAAGTCACTAGTTCCTTTTTTCTTGCATAATTTTGCTTCAAATCTTTACCCTACTTGCTCACTGTTTTGAGCTCTGACCACTACTGAAAGTGGTCCTCTTTTGAGCTATTCTTGATGTTTGTTTAAGGGCTCAACCCTGTTTGAGCCCTCTATCTTGCTCTTCCTTCATTATCACTCTTTATGCCAATATCTTGCATGCTTTGTTTGGATTATGAGTGATCTGTTTTCGAGCATGCAATAAACTGTGAGTGGGCCTATTTTGAGCCCCTCTTCAACATTGAAGAAGGTCTCGACCATGTTTGGCCTCTCTATCATGCACTTGCTTCACAAATCCTCCAATTTACCGTAAACTTGCATGCTATTTTTAGCTTATATGCATTTATTTTTGGAGCATTCTATAAACTGATTTTGAGCTTATTTTGTGTCCCTATACAACATTGTAGAAGGGACCAATCCTGTTTGGTGCCTCCATGAATGGCCTCTCTTTGTACCTCTCTTTGGCCATGTTTTGCATGCTTTGTTAGGCTCATTTGGCTTCTGATTTGAGTCTCCATCAGGCCTGAAAAGAGCCTTATTTTGGCCTTCTCATCATGTTTTGTTAAGAGTCTTAAGCCATTCGATGATTGGTTTTGGTACTTCATGTTATATCCCTCATATTTTCCGTAAAATTGCATGCTTTGTTAGGCTTGCTTAGCCTCTGTTTTGAGTCTTCATCAGGCTTAGAAAGTGTCTTAAAATGACCCATTATTCATGTTTTGTTAAGGGTCCAAAGTTTTTTGGTGTATGCTTTTGGTACCTCATGTTATAGCCTTTGTTGGCTCATTATTTTGCATGTTATGTTTATCATATCTACACACTGAATTGGGAGATGTCATCTCTTGTAAATATGCATATTTTTGGTCCCTCTTTAATTTTGTAGAACTGTGTTTTTTGGTTTGAGCATTGTATATACTACTTGCTTTGTAATTCCCCTCTTTTTCCCCATTCTTGCAAGTTAGTTTTACCATACTTGTGGTTATTATTTAGCCTTGCTTTGTACTGAAAAAATGCTAGTTTAGGGGCTGCCTTGCTACTGTTTTACATGTCATGTGTCAATTATGCATGTTTAGTAGGGCCGTAGGCCATTTCGGGTGCTTAGCATAGCATTTCGGGCATCGGGTGCAATTTTGTCATAATTCGGGGGCTATTTGTGCATCGTTTTAGTTGCTGAAATTTGCACTTTCCATATGCCATTTGCCACATTTCATTTGTATGTCATTTACATTCCGTATGCCATCGCCTCGGTTTGCGTGCCCGTGGGCGCGCATGTCGAGGCACTTCATTTTCATCCGACGGCCTCTTATGTGAGTGCGGCTGAGGCCCTCTCATGTTAGTGTAAGCCCAATTTGCGTTTTCCATGTCATTTCATGCTCTAATGCATCGCCTCGGTTTGCGCGCCCGTGTGCGCGCATTTCGAGGCACTTTGTTTTTTATCCGACGGCCTCCCGTGCGAGAGTGGCTGAGGCTCTCTCATGTTGGTGTAAGTCCATTTTGCATTCCGTATGCCATTTTAGTCCCGTTGCATTCCGTATGCCATCGCCTCGGTTTGCGTGCCCGTGGGCACGCATCTCGAGGCATCTCATTTTAGTCTTATTACATATCATTTTCATGCTATTTCATGATTTCATATCATCGCCTCGGTTCGCGTGCCCGCTTGCGTGCATTTCGAGGCATCCCATTTTCATAGCATTGTGCATGCTAGAATTGTATATTAGCTGCATTTCATACATATCACGCATATTGCATCGTGTTCGGGATAGGAGTTAGCCCGGGCACGGGAAACGAGGCACGTTTCACGGAACGGGTCTCGATTCCCAAGTCACCGACACTCCGGATTGCCCATGATGGAGTTAAGTTTTTGTTGTAGCATTCATCTGCATTGCACCCTATATTGAGTTGTGCAATCCGATTCCTCGGCCATCATGCATCGATATGCGTGATTGGTGGCACGAGGATCGAGGCATGCATATATCTGTGAAATACATTGCTATGCCCTTTTCCTGCTCTCTGTTGCAACGAGATAAGGAATCAGAAACTTTTTGGGGTTTGGCGCGCGTTTCGAGAAATATTGCAAACAGAGGCTAGATTGGGCATCCCAGTGGATTTCCACGCAATACTGTCCAGCATACATCATTCATCAGAAGCGAGGCAGCCCCTGGCTTGCATGCCAGTTTACAGTCTTTATTAGTTAATTTGTTAATTAATTAGAAATCTGTATATTATTTCAGACTGTATATTTCGGACTGTATTATTATTTATTCGGACCCTCTGCGCGAGGGCATAATTGTAATAAGGGTGTGTGAGTGTGTTGTATGTCTTCCACCCCCATTTCTTTCTCCCTTTTATTTACCTGCTTATGATGGTTAGATATAGGGCATATTTCAATTAGCATACAGCATGACAGCATGTTTGCATCATTCATCTGTTTTGCACGTACCGGGCTCGGCGCATCATACAAACTGCATTCGTATTTCAATTCCAAAATGAATACGTGTTAGTTGTAGCATTCCATATGCCATGTTTAGAATAGCCGAGCCTACTATAGTTTGCATTATTGCATGTGTTGCATTAGGCATTCCTGTATATTTAGGATCATGCATGATTCCTAATAAGTTTCTGTTTTGGCTCGGAGTACTCGGTGAGTTTTATGCTTTAGCATCCTTGCATGCGTGTGAGTGTTGCCATGATAGCATGCTTACCATGAGGCTATGTGCTTATGTGATATAACTGCCTTGAATGCCTGTGGGTGGAGGTTGTGTTGCTTGGATTGGACAATTCATCAAATGTTTGTTTTAAGCCCACTAGATAGTGGCAAAATCATCTTTTCTAAGCCCACCGAGGGTGGCAAATCCGCGTCTTAGCCTACCTGCGGGTAGCACCATCAAACCATTTTCAAACAAACAAACATGAAATGTTTTGTTCCAATTCAGGCGGCCCAGTCTATACTTGTTTGCTGCGAGCATCACATAGTAACCTAGGCTAATAACCGGAATAAGAACTTACAAGGTTTTCAAAAACAGATATCATGGTTAGTAGAGGCCGGTCTTTGACCGGGCGAGCGGGGGTGCCCACGAAGTGACCTTCCCCAATCGTACCCAAGTTCCCGAGCCGAGGCAACTTTGGTGATGACGGACACGTGGCCTTTGGCAACGAGTCAGGGTTTCCTAAATTTCCCATTTTAAAAAAAATATTTAGGTGGCGACTCTGTTATCTGGCAAAGCAGTCCATGTTTGGCACTTCTTTCAAAAAAATCTGTTTTCAAAACGATTTGCTGGATTTGGACTCTTTGGTTCAAGATTAAGAACCGTGACATTTGAGTCCTTGAACTGTAGTGACCCCAATATGAACAGAACGGGACCTAACCCTCCCGGGGCGTTCGGGGACGTCTACAGTATATAAGTTTTATTTTGAAAATTTCTATCCCATATATGTTCACACAGCTCTATGGACTATGTATGTTTTATATATTGCTTCCGCAACTCCTTATTGTTTGTTATTTTCTTCGGAGGCTTTAGGTAATCTAAAGATTACTGGCCAGTTATGACGCTAAACCTATAGGGGGCGCGTTTGGGTCGTGATAGAGTGGTATCAAAGCACGAGTTATACCGCACACTCGAGTCCATATGAGCTATAAAATGTCATAGAAAAGAATTAGGGGCATTTCTTTTGCATGTGTGGGTGTGTGGCCTATTTGAACATACCTGAACTAAAATGAATTGATGTGGACACATATGAATTAATATGAAGCAAATATATTTGGAATTGAACATAGAGAACAAGACTATTATGCCTATGTTTATTATTGTCTTGTTTACCTATAGTGATGGAAAATGCAAGAAGTGATGATGCAGCAGGATCTTCTGAGGCTCGCATGAGTCGCATAGAACAAATGCTTGTAGCCTTAATGAAATCTCTGAGACAACAACCCATGCCTCCTTCGCCTCCATCAGTACAAAATGAACCAGATAACAATGACATAATCAATCTAACTTAGAAGTTTATGAAAATGAAACCGCCAGCGTTCTTGGGTGAGATTGAACCATTAAAGGCTGAGACATGGTTACTCGAAATGGAAAAGCTATATGAAGCCTTTCACTGCTCCGAGACTTAAAAGGTGCTCTTGGCTACTTATACTTTAAAGGATGAAGCCCGAAGGTGGTGGTTGTTAATCCGAAATGATAATGGGAACATGACATGGACTCACTTCAAGGAAATCTTCTACGACAAGTATTTCCCTCAATGTTTTCAGGATCGAAAAGTTTCTGAATTCCAAGAACTCAAACAGGGCAACATGTCAATAACAGAGTATAAGGCCAAGTTTATTGAATTGGCTAGGTTTGCTTCACACATGGTGGGTACCGATTATAAAAAGGCATGAAAATTTGAAGGAGGCTTGACTTTGGAAGTGTTTGACCGGGTTGGTGTCTTGAAGTTGCCTACATATGTGGAAGTATTAGATAGAGCATTGATGGCGGAAGTTACCTTAGCAGTTATGAAGCAAGGCAAGGCCCCAACAATAACATAATGGAGAGGTAAAAGGTCAGGAAACAAATTTCGAAAGGGCAACTCCTTTGGAAGTAAGAAACAAAACATGGGATCCTCCAGTAGCTCTAGTTAGAGTAGTGGGTCTATACCAATTTGTCCGGATTGTGGAAGGAAACGTAAAGGCGTTTGTTATCGAGCAATGGGTGTTTGTTTTAAATGTGGTAAAACGAGCCACATGATGAGAGATTGTCCAGTTCGGTTCAAGAATGCCAATCGCCTCGCAGCAAGTTCAGTTGGATCTGCTCCCGTAAGGACAAATGCCAGAACTAATGCCAGGGGTAACACCGGGAATGAAACGCTAAGACAAGGGAGAGTGTTCACACTGGTGCCAGGGGGTGTATAGAACACTGAGTCTGTGGTGTCAGGTATAATTTTCATCTGTGCCCAAACTGTATATGTTTTGATAGATTCTGGTTCTACCCACTCGTTTGTATCGCATGCTTTTTCTCAGAAATTAATTAGACCTTTGAAACCTATGAACTGTTTACTATCTGTGTCTACACCATTTGGAGGTTCTATGATATGTGCTTATGTTTATCCAGCATGTGTTATTATGATTGGTGATATGGCATTGTATGTTGATTTGCTGCCTTTGAGCATTGACCATTTTGACTGTATGTTGGGCATGGATTGGTTGACGAAGTATTGTGCAACCATTGATTGTGTGAATAAAACTATTGTGTTTCGACCACTTGGTATGCTTGAGTTTGTATTTGTTGGGAATGGTACCGTATTTGATCTCTTTTGTGAAAGCCAAGAAGCTATTACGAAAAGGGTGTCGGGGTTACTTATGTTGCGTGTTGACTGTGACTTCTGATAGTTCTACTATAGAGAACATTTCTATAGTAAATGAATTTCCTGATGTATTTCCAAATGACTTGCCCGAAGATTTAATTGATAGGGAAATTGAGTTTACTATTGATGTTGTATCTGGAACATAACCGATTTCCAAAACTCCATATAGAATGTCGACTTCTGAACTAAAAGAATTGAAAACTCAACTTCAGGAACTGTTAGACAAGAAGTTTATTCGCCCAAGCACTTCACCTTAGGGTGCTCCTGTTTTTTTTGTTAAAAAGAAAGATGGGTCCTTGAGGTTATGTATAGATTACCGGGAATTGAATAGAGTAACTATCAAGAACAATATACTTTGCCCCGAATGGATGATTTGTTTGACCAACTCTAGGGAGCCCAAGTCTTTTCAAAAATTGATCTTAGATCTGGATACCACCAATTGAAAGTTAAAGCAGAAGATATAGAGAAAACCACTTTCCGAACTAGATATAGGCATTATGAGTTTCTGGTGATGCCGTTTGGGGTAACTAATGCACCTGTAACTTTTATGGACCTAATAAATAGGGTGTTCAAACAATTTCTTGATGAGTTTGTGGTTGTGTTTATTGATGATATTTTGATTTATTCCAAAAGCAGGGAAGAACATGAAAATCATCTAAGAATTGTGCTACAGACCTTGAGAGAAAGGAAACTTCATGCAAAATTTTCCAAATGCGAATTCTGGCTTGATTGTTTGACTTTTCTGGGCCATGTGATCAATAAGGACGGTATATCAGTCGACCCACAAAAGATTGAAGCTATTGTAGACTGGCCAAGACCGACGAATGTATCTGAAGTTAGAAGTTTTCTGGGGCTTGCTGGCTATTATAGAAGATTTGTGAAATACTTCTCCAAACTTGCCATGCCATTGACACAGTTGACACAAAAAAATGTGCCGTTTGATTGGAATGATCAAAGAGAATCCGCCTTTCAAGAGTTGAAAACCATGTTAGTAACTGCATCAATTTTAACTTTATCCAATGGTACTAATGGGTTTCAAATTTATAGTGACGCTTTATATAAAGGGTTGGGATGTGTAGTAATGCAAAATGGTAAGGTAATTGCTTATGTTTCTTGGTAACTCCGTCCACATGAAAAGAACTATCCGACTTACGATCTTGAACTAGCAGCTGTAGTGTTTGCTTTGAAAATTTGGCGACACTATCTATATGGTGCGACTTACGAGGTGTATACTGATCATAAAAACCTGAAATATTTCTTCACTTAAAAAGAATTGAACATGAGACAGAGAAGATGGTTAGAGTTGATTAAAGATTATAACTTGCAAATCCTATATCATCCAAGATAGGCAAATACCGTTGCCGATGCTTTGAGCTGGAAATCAATTGGGAATTTGTCCTGTTTACTCACTGGTCAGAAAGAATTGTTATGTGACTTGGAACGAAATGAGATTGAAATTGTGTTGCGAGAACAAGGTGGAGTCTTAGCCTCTATTTCTGCCCAACCTGCCATACTTGAATAAATTAAAGAAAGACAATTGCATGATGAATTTTTGAAGAAGATTGTTGATGAAATTGGCTCAAAACCAAGGCCAGGATTTGTGTTTGAGAACAATGTGTTGAAGTTTCAGAATCGACTTTGTGTGTTGGATTGTCTGGATTTGCGAACACGTGTTATGACTAAAGCTCACAACTCAAAGTTTGCTATGCACCCGGGAAACACAAAAATGTAGAAGGATTTGAAACATAATTTCTGGTGGCCTGAAATGAAAAAAAACATTGCTGATTTTGTGGCTGGATGTTTGCATTGCCAACAAGTTAAAGCCGAACATCAACGACCTGCTGGGTTGCTTCAGCCGTTTCCACTACCGGAACAAAAATGAGAGTATATTACTATGGACTTCATTGTGGGATTGCCTCACTCTTCTCAAGGTATGGATTCTATTTGGGTCATTGTAGATCGTTTAACTAAATCTGCCCACTTTTTGCCTATCAAATCTTTGTATAATGCGGATAAATTGGCTAACATTTATGTAAATGAGATAGTAAGATTACACAGTGTGCCAGTATCTATTGTCTCTGACAGAGATCCTAAGTTCACTTCAAGATTCTGACAGAGTCTACAACAAGCTTTAGGAACTGATTTAAAATTGAGTAGTGCTTATCACCCATAGACAGATGGCCAATCAGAATGAACTATCCAAACCCTGGAAGATATGCTCAGAATGTGTGTATTAGATTTCCAAGGAAATTGGGAGACTTATCTACCTTTGGCTGAGTTTGTGTACAACAACAGCTATCATTCAAGTATCAATATGGCTCCTTATGAAGTATTGTATGGTAGGAAATGCCGATCTCCGATTCGTTGGGCCGAAGTAGGCGATAGACCTTTGTTGGGACCGAAACTTGTGCAAGAAACAACTGAAAATGTGAAATTAATTTAGTAGAGATTGAAAACTGCACAGAGCTGCCAAAAGAGTTACGCGGATGTTCGAAGAAGAGATTGAGAATATGAAGTCGGGGACCAAGTGTTTATCAAGGTGACTCCTATGAAAGGGCAAACGCGGTTTGGAGTAAAAGGCAAATTGGCACAGAAATATGTTGGGCTATATGAAATCCTTGAAAAGATCAATCCAATGACGTATCGGGTAGCCTTATCGCCGGTCATGGAACATATGTATAATGTTTTTCATGTCTCAATGCTTTGGGACTATTTACGAAATCCACTCTATGTGATTGAACCGACTCATATGCTTCTGAAAGATGACTATACGTACGAAGAGAGGCCAATACAGATTGTGAATCGTCGAATCAAAAGGAACAAGGAAATCCCACTGGTAAAGGTTGATTGGCAGAACCACGGAAGAACCTATGCAACTTGGGAGACAGAGGAAGATATGATGAGGAGATACCCTGATTTGTTTCCTTTGGACCCAATGTTCTTCCAAAATGAACGTAATTCGAGTTTGGAGAACCAAACTCTTTAAGGGGGGAAGACAGTAACAACCCCGACCCATGATTAACGGATAATCCATGATTAAGTATGTCTAATAAGTAATTGAGATGAAATTCTGAATTAATTGCATATGTGTTGCATTATTTGTGTTTCTATCTGTTTATCATGGGAATATCTGTTTCAGATTCTGTTATTTTTTGCGAATTGAAGGCCTTATCGGCATCCGATCATGAAATTGACTTGGTATATGTGTTGTGTGGAATTTTTAGAATTTTATGGTACGTTGAATTGAAATTCGATTCAGAACGAAATAATTATAATATAATAATTGCCATTACTTAGCTTAATTAGAGCTCCCTAATCAAGCCTATTTAAGGCCACTTCTAGCACTATTGAGACACCTTACACTCTTGTAACTTCACTCTTGAGTTTCAAACATGAGAGAGAAAGAGAGACTAAGGAAAGAGATCAAATCCAAGAGGTCTAAGGGAGAATTGCTTAGATTGATCAAGAATTGGTGATAGTTAGTCAAGCCTAGCTAGAATATAAGGGAATTGTGGACTTTAGGTAAGGAATTAACTCACACTCTATGAGTTTAAGTTAATTTTTGCATAATTCAAAGAGAATTTAATTTAGATGGTAGAATTGAACATGGTTCATGCTTGCATGCTCATTTTGTCATGTTTTGAGGTTATTTCCAAGAAATTTATACGTGTATGTGTTCATTCTAGTATGGTTTTGACATTTGGTCTCATTTTACATCATTTAACATTCGTTGATCATGTTTTCAAAGTGTAGAACATGAATTAATACATGCATGTTATGTTTTCACCATTTTAAGTTTGGTTTGATTCAATTGGCATGCTTTTGGGCTTTGATTTTGCGAAATGGTTTTGAATTCATGATGTTTTGCAAGTTTACACATGTGTTCTCAAGCTTTTGGCCCAAAAGAACATGATTTGTGGCTTTGAATTCGAGTTTTGAGCTTGGGAGCAAATTTGGAAATTTCAAAAGTTTGCTCTCTATTCGAGCGGCAGAACCTGCGCTTGAGTGACCACTCTTTCTTTGGCACTCCTACTCGAGCGACCAAAAGTTGGTTCGAGTGTAAAATGCATGCTCTTAGAAGTTTATAATTTTTGCAGACCATTCGAGTAACAAGAGTTGCGCTCGAGCGAAGACCTCAGTCTTACGCTTGAGCTACTGTCGAGCATGCGTCGAGCGAAAAAATCAAGCAACCAGTACTTTTGCAAAGTTTACAGACTGCTCAAGCGAAGGAAGTTATGCTCGAGCGACCATTCACATGCTTGGACATCCACTCGAGTGAAGGAAGTTGCGCTCGAGCGACCACTCACATGCTTGGACGTTCGCTCGAGCGAGACCCTTGTTTCTAGCATATTTGACTAAATGTTTTCAAGTGCATTTTTGTATCCTTATTGCATCCTAGGCATTCCTAGGCCAAGATTAAGACATAATAATGAGGATAAGACTTAGAAACACACTAAGAACGAAACGTAATGAGTTAAGTATATTCTGAGTGTGTGTTTCAATATGTATCTGCTATGTATTTAATTAGATCACGCGCCATAGACTATCCGAATCGCCCGCTTTCTCTATTTTGCTATCGGAGCCATCTGTGAGTAATAACTTTGTAAAGTTATGTTTAACTTTAATTATTTCTGATGATATGTAATGATCAGTTTCTGAACTGCTATGTTTTGTTTGAATGAATGATTTTCCAAGTTTCTAAAATGTATTTGTGTATTCTTAGCATCATATGATATGCGTCCCTTTATGGGTCATCGGAAACGTTTCTGTGCACATGAGTCATCGAAATGCCTTTATGGTCGTCCCTTTATGGGTCATCGGAATGCCTTCACGGCTGTCCCTTCATGAGTCATCAGATTTGTTAACGCTAATGAGTGTACCACGTACTATCATGTGAAATGTATAGACTTGGAATACAAATAAGATTATGTATATGAAACTGTTCTGCTTTGAAATTTGATTATGTACAAGACTTTGTTTCTGTTACGGACATCATTCATCAAAACCTTTACTTTGTTATTATTCACTGGGCTTCCACTCACTATTTATATTATGTATGTAGATGAGTAGGCGAGTGACCAAGTCTAAGCTGCTGCCTAGAGTCTCTGTTTTGTCAGCCAGCTATTGTGTATCCCGAGGAGGTTCCCTTTTGTGATCAACTCAAGTTTATATGGCATATGTTTGAGACTTTGTTGTCCTTTGAAGCTATGAACAAGTTTCTTTTGACTATTACATCTGCATTGGGCTGGTCCCCTTTTGACTTTATTTGTGTATGTAGGTGACGTAAGGCTACTATATCTATGACGTCACAGGTGTATATATATAAGTTTTATTGTGAAAATTTCTGTCCTATATGTCTACACAGCCCTTTATTATTTGTTATTCTATTCGGAGGCCTTAGGTAATCCAAGGATTACTGGCTGGTTACGATGCTAAACTTATAGGGGCGGGTTTGGGTCATGACAATTAGTCTGTCGGCTTATCCGACTTGCTCGACCCAGTCCTATTTTTCTAGAACTTAGAAAGGTTGCTTTGACCTATAAGGTCGGGCTGGGCCAAAATTTTCAGTTCGAAATATTGATGAGCGGCTTGGGATTTATACTTTTAACCTAACTCAGTCCGGCCTAGCCGCTATTAAATTAATTAATTATTTATTTATTTATAATACATTAAAAAATATTTTTTTTATTAGGATCTAAACTTTATCTTTATTGATTTTATTAAAACTCACATTTGTGGTGATGTGTGATTGAATTTATTTAAGAAATATTTCAATTTATATACAATTTTTTTTTTAAAATTTATAATGATGTCAAAATATATATTTAAGAAATATAATATGTGATTGAATTTAATTATAGAATGATTTAATTTTTTTAACATATAACCCAATAGGTGTGCTTAAGATTTATAATTATTTTTTAGACTGGGCTTGGGTAGATATAGAGACTCGATGTTAGGATCGGGCCGGGTTTGCGTAAACACAAAATCTTTGTCCACCCTTAGTTGGTTGTCAACCAGAAGGGCACTTTAATAATAAAGTCAGTAAAAAATCCATAAAAACCCAGTACGCAAAGAAAACAATAATGCACAAATTCATACATATCTCTTACCTTAGATAAAACAATTTGAAAGACTATATTATTTGTACTTATGTGTATATATGTCCATTATCCCGCTTATGTGTCCACATTACTTATTTGTTCACATGTCTATCTATGTGTCATCTTTTTATTTGTCCATGTGTTACTTATTTGTTCACTCAATCTTTCTATCTATCTACATCACCACTATTGGCCACCTCCAGTGACTTTTTCGATGTTGGTGATGGTTTAGCAGCTATTTGGCAATAATGGGAAATAATGAAAAATAATAAAAAATATTTTGAAACAAGAATTTATCATTCTTATCAAACAATTTAATTAATCATGTCCTTATCTAAAAAAATGATCAATATTTGAACCTAATGTCATATCTCCATTGCTGGCACGTTTTGCGGCATTTTCTCATATCCATGCTTATGGAGACACCCACTTTCCTTTTTGTAATGTCTCCAAATAATTAACATATGATAACCCTGATTTAATCCATCTCAGTTAAATAATCATAATACTCCGATCATCATTAACTAATCAAATCTCTATAGTTGTATTCCTTGATAAATAAGAGATTTACAAAAGAGGTCCACATACAATTACATATTCAATCTCCTCTAAGGTATGAATTTATAGTATGTGAGATAGATAAATAACAAAAGAAACAAATACAAAATAAATCCCCTCGGGCCACAAGTTCTAAGGTTTAAACCTAGTTACAAATAAATGGTTTACAACCCATACACATAAGTCCTTGGCATGTATAAAATATAATAAATAAGCAAAAGAGTCTTGCGCTCTAAAAAAAAACAAAAACAAAACATCTACTAGCCTTCACTAAGGTGGAATCACCACATCATTTCCTGCACAAATCCACTAGTGGTTAACACAAAACCTAATAGGAAGATCTTAACAAAATATATATGTTTTAAGTAGTCTTAAAGTATGCATGCAATGCCATGCCATGCTTCAAAACCACGAGTTCTTATCTCTTTGAAATCTGATGACAATGCTTATTTCGAAAACATTAATATATCAATGTAATAAAATCACAATATAGAGTGGTAATACGACTTAGGTAATCCCTAGGTTGGTATTTGCAAGTAGGTCCTTCAAGACTCTACCAAACCCACTTTACCGGCTCTTAACCGGAAGGCGCGTGGTACTTGCCCTGCGTGTATTTTTGGTCTTTCATTATGGACACTTAAGCCAACTTAATTCTCAAACTACATCCCCTATCCGGACAGACAACCGTATTTACCCGAAAATAATTTAAGTTTCAAAAGTCATCTCAAAACAATGACCTAATCTTTCCAAAATCATAGCTTTAATAAAATATTATTCAAAAGTCATGTGACGAATGAAATGGAATGCAATTACATTTGTATTTATCCTCAATAAGAAAATTCCTAAATTTACAACATTCTCAATGTTAACATAATGTTCAACATTTCTCAAAATATAGCGATTCCGGTTTTGACCCGTTATCTATCGTATTCTGGACTCGGGTTGGTATGATTTAGAATGGCTATACATATCTTGTTTCCCTTGTCTCCCTTTTAATTTGGTTATTGGGTTGTAATTGTGCGTTTGGAATAGGTTGGTTGCTTGTATTTCCAAACCTGTGATGCCCAGATTTTGGCTCTTCCGCTCGAGCGGGCATTTTTGCGCTCGAGCGCGCTTCACAAATTTTGCTCCTCCGCTCAAGTAGCTATTCTTGCACTCGAGCGGGACTTGTCAACTCTCAGTATTTTTGCAGACCTGTAAATACTGGAAGAGTGCATTGGATGCTCGAGCGTCCGGTCTCACGCTCGAGCGGGGCCCTTTGTCTGCAGAACTTATGGAAATGTGTATTCCATGCTTGAGTGAAATTTGTTACGCTCTAGCGGAACTTTGTGTCTAACGCTCGAGTGTCACTTTCTACGCTCGAGCGGACTGTGTGTATAACAGTCCGTGAAGATGATGTTTTGAATCACTTTTTTATTTCTCTCTCTCTAAAACTTTCCAAAAACCTAGATCTACACATTCTTTCTCTAAAACTCACAATTCTCTCTTAGATTTCATCTAGATCCGTCGATCTCTTCACTCTAGTGCCTTTGAGAAAAAGTTAGAGTATCTCAAGATCTACATTTTGAGCTAAACAGAAGTGGGTTTCGATGTTCTTGGAGTTTCTCTCTCGTGTGGCTCATCTTCTTCCTTTGAGGTAGGGATCTTTTCTATACCTTCATATGATATTTACCTTAGTTATTTATCTTTTATGTAACAATGATGCGATTTGAGGGTGTTTCAGGCAAACCTAGGGTTTGGATATGATATGGAAAGATGGATTGTTGTTGAATATGAAATAAATGAATGTAGGTTGTGAAAATGAGATTAAGTTTGGTCAAAATGGTTGAGTTTGATGCTTGGGTTGATATTTGGAAAAAGGGAATTTTTGCCCTAAAATGACTATCATAATTATTTTATATAAATAATTGAAATTGGTGGGGTAAACATCAAAATTGAGCAAGTGTTGGAATAGATGGTGGAATTGAGCATGTAATACTTCACATCTTTGGAAATTTTGATAAATTATCTGTCATGAGATTGCATATCTGTCTAGAAATAACTGTATTGGGCTATCGGTGGAGGATAGCTATGATTGCTGTAGAAATTGCATGCAGATTAGGTGAATTGAAACTAATCTCTTGTGGTTGTCATTGACTATGACTATGTTTATATACATTGTATATGTATGATTATTTGGGAGTAGAAAGAGAATGTGCTCTACGTATGATTATGTGTTTAATACATTGCATATGTATGAATGATTGTTTGGGAAGAGAAAGGGAATGGACTCCATTATAATTAAGTTGGCCAAATTGTTTTGGGTGAAAGTCTTGAAATTATACATGGGTGCCAATCCCGCGGACGAAATATCCGTAAAATGACAATTTTAGTGCTTGTATAGCCTAAGTTTACATGGGTTCCGTTTGACAATTTCCCGCGGACGAAATATCCGTGAAAGGAAAGTTTGAAGTGTTTATACGTTGATGATGTGATTGTAGAACTAATGAGTTGTAGTCTCATTTGGATTGTTAAAGAAATGATGAAATTGGCTTATGTAATGAAACGAATCGAATGGAAATGGATTAAGAATTGAAGTTGATATCTTATGACTGTATAAAGTGTGGATGTTCTATCACTGACGTTGTGTATGCATAGTATACTTATATCTTTGCTAAGTTTTATATACCGTGTTAAATGATTCCTACTGGGCTGTGGTTTACCCTATTTGGGGATAACATTTTTAGGTATTGAGGGCATGCCTCCACCAAGACAATAGCTGGGAGGCACTTTTGAAAGCACGAGCTTCTTGTTTTGATTATATATACTTTTTGTATAGCCAAGGGTTTATTTGTAAGACCTAGTCTCTCTTTTGTTGTAACCAAGTCAAAGCTTGGAAAGATGTAAGTCAATAAGGCATTTATTTATGTTAAATTCTTTTGTATCATTAACTTCATGAAATGAAAAGACCATTTACTTTGATTTATGTTATCAATTATGTATGCTTTGGGTTATATTTATTGTACTTTTTTTTTAGGACGTTACACAAAATCATCTCAATTACTAATATTCCTCGAAATCATCCAACAATATATATATATATATATATGTATATATACGTGACATATGACGATATTCCATATTTACAATCAAAGCCAAATTTCAAAATATAAGCATATTTCAACCATGCTAACAAGGGTAATTTCTCAACATGAGAACCCACCCATCTCATGGGTGCCTTAACAGTACGTATGAAAGTTTGTGATTTTCTCAATGGAAATCCCACTGATTGAGGCCGAATTGTGCAACACTGAGGCCGGTAATTAGGATCCCTTAATCTTACTTGCTAGGCAAATTGTATATTTTATGTCTGTTTAATGCTAATCAGGTTGGATGTGGATGGAGCACAAAATGACCAAAAACATAGCGTTTTAGCCAGAAAAGAGCTTGCCGGACATGCGGAGGACCATTCCCGTACGTGCGGCCCAACCAAATTAGCCAATCAGCTACTGCAAAAATTGCACGTGCAGAGGGTTTTTCTCGTACGTGCGAAACCTTCTCCGCACGTACGGTGGTGTTTCTCGCACGTGCGATTGTGCCTTGAAAATTGTGCACGATATTTTGAATCTGTTTGAAAAGGCTAGAGGTATAGAAAGACAGAAAAGAGGCTGGATTAGGGTTCTGAAAATTCTAAGAGAGAGAAAAGACTAGGGTTTGGAAAAAAGGGATTCTCAAGCTTCAAAGGTAATTTCTTCTTTTACTTTTTCCCACTCCTTTATGAGTGACTAGGCTCTTCTTTCTAGGGTTTTGATGAAACCCTAGCCAAGTAAATAGGGTTTTCTCTTTGCTTTTTGATTATGTAAAGGTTTGAACAAATTGTATGGTGTTTAAGAAGTTTCAAATATATATTTTCCATTATCTCTTTAAGTATTCTGATTTCTGTGATTGTTGAATGCTTTCTATACAATGGTTTTCTATTATTTCATATCCAAGTATGAGACGAGCCATACTACGAGGGACGAGTTGTGTTGCTACCCTAGTTTAGAGCGAACGACTCGTATTACTTGAGATGGTTCGTGCCCTTATATTGAACGTGATAATTTTCTTGATCAATGCTTCAAGCTTGTAGTTGCGAAGTATTATTTCGTTCGAACCATAACATAATTGATTTTCAAATTGAAACCTTATTTATGTAACTAGTCGTGAATTCATTACCCTAGGTTTTTCCACAGTCGGTAGTTCCAATTTCATTTATAATTGCTAGTTTAATCTCTTAGTTTATTTTATTTATTATTAGATTAGTTTATGAATCAACCATCTCTTCAATCAACATTAATTTAGGAATTTAACAATTAAATTAGTTTAATTTCACAATTGTCCATGTGGATCGATACCTGGACTTACTATTATTCTAAGGAATTTGGTACAGTTTAGAGTTTATTTTTGGTGTGTGAAACAACCCATCACCCAACATTTGCATAAGTTTTTCATAAAATCAACTTTTCCCCAATTTCCAAAAAAATGTAGAGTTTTCTTCAAAAACACATTTCTCTCATTTACAAAAATGCTTCCATCAATGGACTCCCAAGAGTCTCATAAATTCATAAAACAACTAATTTATGCAAAAACCATGAGAGGAATCACTCTTCAAACATTTCCAAAACTCAACATTTTCAAATCCCAAGCTTTCAACACAAAAATCACATCAAGTCAAGATATGCTAAAATCATATATATAATTCTAAGAAATATCTTACCTTGAGTTTGGAGAGAAGAGGTGAGAAAAGCCCTAAGACTAGGTGTCGAAAGCCAATATCCACTGCACAAGATGTAACCCTTGATAGGGTTAAAATCCTAATGGTTTTGGAGAAACCAAAGGAAATGTAAAGTTGGTGGAGTAAATGTAGAGAGGAGGAGGAGAAAAGATAAAAGTAGAGAGAGAGAGAGAGGAAAAAATGATAGAAGTGAAGAGGAAAGGAAATAAAAAGGAAATTTCAGATTCACTATGCATTCCCACACGTGCACGCCTTTTGCTGCATGTGTGGGCCTTTTGCCACACGTGCAATTCCTCTCCTTCGCACGTGCGGTTTTCTTCCCCGGTACGTGCTTTTATTCCAGAAGCTGTGCCTCAAAACTCTACCTATCACCGCACATGCAACACTGCACCCCACACGTGCGGCTCCTTTCCCGTACGTGTGGTTTTGTTTACCGGATGTGATTCTAAGTTTTGACTAGATTTTTCTCTACCCCAATTCGCCTCTGCACTCGAAACAAGAAGATTAGACTTCGAAGCTGGCTTAAGATGCCAACACAAGAAAATTTTGGAACGTGGTGAACTCACATGGTTGATGAGATCTCAGATTGAAATCAAAGTCCCAAAATTTAGAAATTAAACAAAACTAAAAGGAGAATAAGGCGGGTACTATATCCGGGACATCACACTTTTGATAATGGTTAGGCAGTAAGAGATATTTTGCTTTATTTTGATTTTCATTTCTATTTAACCATGATCAACTAGTTAGCTAGTTTGTTGTATTGACTACTATGTACTGTTTTATCATATTAATTGAAGTTTTATTTTTGATTAAAAAAAAAGAGAAGAATAAATGAATTTACCACCAATAAACCTTAAAAATAATCCAGATAATAACTAATTATACTCTATCAAATCATTTCGTTTAAAGTCTTTAAAAAAGTAAAATAAAATAAAATTAAATGCTCATTAAAAGAATGAACATAAATAGCAAAAAGTCGAATTAATTAAAAATAAATAATTTTGCAGGTAAATTTGGTCAAAAACCCCTTATAATAAAACTTTCATTTATTAAAGATAAGTACAAAAAAATTTTGGGAAAATTATTGTTCAGTGTAGATGTCGGAAACAAAATTACACGACCATGGTAAACTTTATGGAGATTAATAATTAATATTTTAAACTATTTCATGTATTTACAAATATGTTTTAAAATACCACTTAATAGTAATTTTTTCAAAATTTTTTCTTAAAAATTCCAAAACACATCACTGTTATCAAAATATCTTTATGTAATTCAATATTTTAAATTTTAAAATGATATAATTTTTGACTTAGATGTTGTTTTTTTATAAAATTAATATTTTTTGAATTCTCTTATCAAAATTTATCAAATAAGCCATGGAATTCTTTTAAGAAAAAAAATTATATCACATTAAAATTTTACTTTGATTCACAATAAATTTTACTATAAATTTTTAGTTTTAAATAGTAAAGTATCATCATCATCACTAAACACTATAGTGACTATAATTGTTAACAGTAATGGTAGAGGGCCTTAATTTTTGTGGCTCAAATGGCTCGAATTTGCCAAAACGACGTCGTTTTGAGTCCAAAACAACATCAAAATTGCCAAAACGACATCGTTTTGGCAATTTTGAGCCATTAAGCCACAAAAATTAGGACCCCAAACATTTTTCAAAAACACACAATTACAAAAAATATAATATTATAATAAAATTTTACCACCATTCGGAAACAAAATGTCAAACTTTATTGCCACCAAACAAAATTCAAACCAGATTGTTATTGTCAATTTTATTAACAAATCAAAGTAAAATTATACTATCATTCATAAATAGATTGTCACCCAACAAAACTCAAACTAGAGTATTAATTTAAAACAGAGTATCAACAACAAAAGATAGATTACATATTGTCATTGCAAATCAGAGTAAAATTTTATTATCACTTTTAAATAAAACATCAACAAATAAAAACGCAAGTCACGTATTACCAAAACAAACAAGTATAAAGTTAATCTTACAATAAACAAAACATCATTATTCAATAAAAAAATAAAGGTAAATTATAAATACATCAATTGAGATTTGCTTAAAATATGAATTGTCCAATGTAGTTTGGAAAATTACAAATATCCTATTGTTAGAATTTTTTATTTAACAGAATTAACTGAAAAAATGAAATTCCTAACTGTTCTTCTATATAACGATAAAATTATCTAAATTATTAATTGAAATAAATTACTGATATCATTAAAAACTATTAATTGACTTAATGATTTATTAATAAAAATGCTTATTTGTTATGAAATTAAAAACTTCAAGGGATATGATGTAATTTTCAGAATTAAATCGTATTTAAGCAAACTTTAGGGGCATATTTGCAATTTTCCTAAAAATAATCATAACAAAACGAAATACATATTGTTCAATCTCCAATCTCACAAGAAAAACTTTAGACAAATTACATCAATAATCCCTGAAATTTATTCTTGTATCAATTTAATTCCTGATTTTTTAATTGTAACTTATTTGATCTTAAATTGTTAAATTTGTGTCAATTAAGGACAACTAGTGACGGCTATCAATTTTTGACGGAAATTGATCACATGCATGACACATGACCATGTCTCAAGGATAAAATTGTCAATTTATACACATTTATTTCTTTCAACCAAATATATTCACTTATTTTATTTTGATGTTCCAATACATTCAACCACACCAAATCATAGGGTATTTGTAATCTATACATTCAACCACACCAAATCATATATTCGGTGTAGTTTAGAAAATTACAAATACCCTATTGTTAGAATTTTTTATTTAACAGAATTTACTGAAAATTAAATACCAAACTGGAGATTACAAATACCCTATGATTTTGATGTTCCAATACATTCAACCACACCAAATACAATAAACAAGGTTTGAATTAAAGTTTGAAAATTAAATACCAAACACTGCTCAATACTCCAAAAAAACAAAACAATATACAAAATAACAATTCAATCTTCCAAACTTTTTAAAAAATATCATAACACAACACTGAAGATGAAAAGTAATACCGTTAAAAGATTTAACGTAATTATATCATATATATCTAAAGGTAAGATCATCTATTAAAAAATGAAAACAATTTTTTTTGTCCTTCTCAAAAGAAACACATATTCTTGAGAGAGTTTTACAAATTAAAAAAATTGAGACTGTTATTTTCACCAAGAAAAGGCCCAACAAGGGATTTTGGCTAAAAACCCAAATTTGTTTCCTAATAGAATTTTACTCGTTCACAAAAATTATCTAATTTTTTTATAACAATACGTGAAGGTGTACCCAACCAATTATATTTTGTAATTTTTTATTTATTTTTTACTAATAATTACATGAACCCTTATTATTGGGCGAACAGAGTCTCACATTGATATTTTTGAAAGTGGGTTGCCTTTTTGGTTTTTTGACTTTTTTGGCTATATGAGCCTGGGCTTAAAAGCTTGGTTTGGGAAGGATTTTTGGGTTTTTGGCTTTTTTCATTTTTTTGTGAGAGAAGAGTGTAATGATTATGGGATTGGATGTGATGTTTTGTCTGTTGTGACTCATGAACCTATTCTGTCTTTTGTGGCTCATTGAACCAAAAAAGCCCAATGAGCCCTTGCCAAACCAACTAGTTATTTCCTATTCTGTTTATTAAGGGGAACTTACTGATAAGTCCCATGTAACAAGTTCAAAACCCAGCTAATCCCAAAATAAAATACTTGCACCAATTAGTCCAACACATTTTTAATTGTTACCAAAAAATCTTTTTTTTTTTTTTTTTAAATTTGCAGACACTGTTCACATCTTACTACCGTCGGACTTCCGTTTAACGGTCGCTGGAGACTCACCGGAATGTCTAGAATATTGCCGGAAAAAAAAAATTAAAAAACATGTTATGAAACTGTAAAATTTTACAGTTCTAAAGAATATTATAAAACTGCAAAATTTTACAATTTTAAACCATGATTCATTCCAGCACCAAAAAAAAATTTTGAAACTGTAAAATTTTACAGTTTTCACCGCCTGTAACTAAAACTCGAAAACTACTTGTTCAGAATTCGAAAATTTTCTCCATTAGAACAGAAAAACAGAAGTGTATAGTAGAGAGAGAAAAAAAAAAAAAGAGATCGAAGGGGAAAGACGGATGTAGAGAGAGGATTGTATTCCGGCAACTATTTTTTGTTTAGATCTAGCCAAATCTGTGTAGATCTACTCAGATCTGATGTAGATCTGAGTAGATCTACATCAGATCTAAGTAGATCCACTCATCTTCTTCGTCGGAAAATATATCATCTTCTTCGTCGGAGTTGATTTCGATGGTTGGTGGTTATCAATGAACCCTGATCAATGGAGAAAGACATGATCACCGTTTCCTGTCTTCCATGACAAACACGATGAGAGGAAGGGAAGCAAAAAGCAGAGAGAGAGAGGGGAAAGGACTTTTGGGTGTAGTGAAAAAGTTATGGAATTAAATGGAGACCACATGTTTCACATGGGACCTATGGGTAATTTCCCCATTATTCTTGATTAGAAATACATGGTCCCACCGGATCACCCTTGCGATCCGTGTGCTGGAAGCCCTCAACAAGTAGTCCGATTGCGATCGTGATCTAACAGAGAGTCCAATGGGACTAGGCTCTCAATTAAAGCGGCATTATCTATAAGATCTGCTTCAAATTATCTTCTAATTTAAAAGGAGTAGTTGTAATTAAAAATTATGCTGTGGCTCACTAGGGTGGAATTCTCTTCTAACTAAAAAAAATCAAGTGGTGGTTCATGGAAAGCCTTGAAAAGTTAAAAAGTTTAACATAGCTTATTAATATCTAGAGATGATTGGATAATTCAAATCTAATGAGGTGAATACATTAAAACATATAATGTAGATAATAATGATAAAAAAAAAGAGATGTGATTCGGAGCTCAAATCCGGATGCCCCGAATGCCCCTAAAAGCAAAACGACGTCGTTTTTGCTTTTGTTTTTTTTTTTTTTTCAGCAAAATGAAGAAGAAGACGCAGAAGGAAGAAGAAGACGGCGGAGGGAGGAGGAGGAGGAGGAGGAGGAGGACTGGAGGGGGCCTAAAACATGGGGAGGAGGTGACGGAGGAGGAGGCGCGGAGGAGGAGGAGAAGGCGGAGGCGCGGCGGAGCATGGCGATCGGCGACGGAGGCGGAGGCGACGCGATCGCGATCGGTGATCTCCCTCTCCCTCTCCCTCTCTCTCACCCTCACCCTGTAAACGACTGAGGAAGAAGAAAAAAAAAAAAAAAAATTTCTGAAACAACGTCGTTTCAGAAATTTGGGGCATTCGGGGCAGCCTCTTTCGAGGCACAAATCTTTTCTCAAAAAAAAATTCTCAAGGGGGAGAGGGGTGCATATTAAACTTTCCACCCAAAAAAAAAAAAAAAAAATTTGGGAAGAGTAACTACCTAATTTAAAAATATTTTAAACTAATACTATTACATTAAGAAGGTTTTTTTTTTTTTTTTGAGATGTAGAGTACTTGCCTAGATATTGTAGATTTATCAACAAAATGTTGGAGAAGACAAACAAGTGGAGATACTTCTTTTATGTTTTGTTTTGTTTGTTTGCGTTTTTTTTTTTTGTTTTTTTTTTTTTTTGAGAATATTGACATAATTATATTTTAAACTAGTAGAATTTAGTACATTTTTAGCCAACTTGTGAGCTGGTTCAATTACAATTCCCAGAACTTTAGTAATACTAAAGTAAAACTATTACTAAACCTCCTAATATTGTTAATACCAATAAGCATGTTTCACTCTAGTTTACAGATGCCATTCAAAATATCAAGTAAAACTTAGCAATCTGTCAAAATGGATAATGTAGTCAAGTGATTTGTGATTGCCCACTTGATAGCCTCCATGTACGCTCGAGTTTTTGCTGCTTAAAGAAATGGAAGATGGATTTGTCTCGCTTCCTACTTGTAGAGGGATAGAAATTAAGGATGGACTTGAGTGCTGAGGTTGCCTTTATTAGACGAGCAAGAATGATTAAAGGAGCATGGGCTAAAAAATAAGGAAAATGGGTCAACTAGAGGGCCGGAATAGGTCCGACCCGCCAAAGGTCCAAATGGGATCTATGCAATAAAATGACTAAGCCAAGTTGTGGAGGCAACACTTGCAGTGGTCAAGTTGCTGAGGCATATTGCCTTAGCACCGCCATGTCTAGTATTGTTTGTGCCACCATCTCTAGTATTGTCGGTGCCACCACTTGAACTTGCTACGGGAAAGGAATTTTTGTAGCAACTACAACCACCACAACTAACTTGTAGAGGCATCACTTGCTACGGTCAAGTTATTGAGGCAGCGTCGCCATCTCTAATACTGTCAGCGTTGCCATTTGAACTTGTCGAAGGAAAGAGTTATTGCAATAACTACAACCACCGCAATTAACCTGTAGAAGGAAAAAATTCACGAGGGTGATAGCAGCCTTTGAGGGAGGCTTCCTCCCTACAAGTAGAGGTTAATGCTTGACGCTGATAGCAAGCCTCAAAACATTATTAGCTCGGCATTGATAGCAGGCCTTGAAGCTCGCTAGCTTAGCGTTGATAGTAGGCCCCAAAGGTTATTGGTCAGAGCTAATAGCAGGCCCCTGTATACTAGTATACTGTGGTGACCCCGCGAAGATGGGAGCATGACAACCCAAAAGCAAGGGACTGCCTTCCCATTTACCCAAGTCATAGACCTACCTTGGTTGCATAGGCAGGAAAAAAAAGCCTCCTTGGGCTTGGTACGAGGCATAACCCTTGTAATGGCCTATACCCTGGGAAGTTGGGAGTTTGTGGTTAGGTGGCTAAGGATGAAAGAGTCATTGAGGTAAATACGAACATGGCTGATAGCAGACTTTAAAGTCTTGAGAATGCATGTCTTGGCCAAACTGAACTGAGAAGGCAAGTGTAGCAGCATGTATTACAGCTACAAGTGCACTTGTTGAGGTTCAAAAAGGAAGTTACTGAGGCACCTGTGCCAAACAGATAGTATATAGTACATGCAGAGGGGCACGTGGCAACCTCAACTTGGTGGTCCAAGATAGAATATTCCATGTGATCCTTAGAGACACATGTCTTCACCCTATTTAGCCACTTGGTACTTTTAGTACCAAGGAAAAAACCTATAAATAGACTTACTTTTCCAAGGTTTGAGAATTCAAGAAGAAGAGGGGAGCACTTTTAAGAGAACTCTTTAGGAGAACTTTGAGGGATTTGGGAAGGTGCTGTCCATTTCTCCACTGACATTTCTTTCTTCTTGAGCTACTTGCTCTACTCTCACCCAACTACTCATTCTCTAACCTTTCCAGATT
This sequence comes from Camellia japonica, assembly GCA_030407325.1. NCBI lineage: Eukaryota > Viridiplantae > Streptophyta > Magnoliopsida > Ericales > Theaceae > Camellia > Camellia japonica. The sequence goes on along the minus strand of JAPPVO010000002.1, from coordinate 101,264,591 downwards.
TGTTGACTCATTAACATAGTTTTACCTTTATGATTACTCTCATAATCATTGTTCACTTTGAACCCCCTATATTATGGCGACTCTATTGGGGAGGTAGCTTTGTTGATGGTCAATTCTCGTAGTAGTTTACAAACTACACCAGAAAGAATGGTAGAAAATGAGGTTCACCAGCAGCCTCAGCAGCTAGGGTTTGACAAAGCAGCACATGCTGAGGGTCACGAGAGCAGTGTTGTAGTCGAGGCCATACAATCTCTTCAGGATACTCGGAGTGAGATCTTAGATCTCAGCTGCTTTGCAGACTCTTACCGATGTTATTATGATGTTGGCACCCAAACCAGCTCCAATGCAAGTTTCGTTACGCTTAGTAGTTCCAAGCGCTGACGTCAACCATTTATCTGGAAACCAGGCTTCGATCCATGTGCCTAACCTTTCAGCGGTTCCTCAGGTGAACGGTATGACCATAGGTTTAGCTATCGAGAAGCAGACTAGTCCTCACTAGCCGACTCATATATACAGATTTGAGCATGAGACTCAGGAGAGAGACGAGAGAGAGAGAGACTCATGGTATCGGAGGAGGAAGGGGTAGCGACAGATCTCGATCAGTGGCGACGACGAGTCTCAGGAATACATATCTGTACATATCTCTGATATTCATAAAACATCAAATCAAGGTATACAAACACATATATATATATATATATATATATTTATAAGGGGCATAGAGTTTTGAAACCCTAATAAGAGGTAATGATGATAATGAACGAAGAACCCTAGAAATAGAGATAGCGGAGCAACTTAGGAAGGAAGAGATGAGGCTGACACCTAATCCCCTTCTCAAGCCCTAGCATCTTTAGACAATTCGATCTCGATTCCACCATCCGAAGCTGAGATCGGCGATGGAGAGGTGTTCGGCAAGAAAGATCAGCTGATGGAGAGTAGCGGGTGGTGACTAAGTAGCGAACGATGGTGGAACGGCGGAGGCGGTGGTGGAGCGGCGATGCGAGAGTGAGGAGAGATGAGCTGTGGAGAGAGAGAGAGAGAGAGGCATTGGTTTGTTTAGGGTTTGGTTTGGAAACAAAATATATACATGGCTAGTTTGGTCATTTTATCGAAGCTTGTCCTTATGGACAAAGTAATTCAGTGCCTGGACCTTTGGGCAATGAAAATCCAAAATTGGATTTATCACCCGAGCGCTTTATTTATAACTCATTGCATGTTGGCTATGATGTATTATGATTATTATTTTGATTATAATCGAAAAGATCTTTGTTATACATTATGTGGTGTTTGGTTATGAATCATTATTATTTTTAAAAAAATTCTAACTGAAAGTGATTTAGTTATAATATTTGTGATAATTTGTAACACCCCAAGTTCTAGGCCGTTAATAAATCAAATAAACCTCAAATTTACAAACTAATAACTTCAAATATACAAATTATCTCTAAAAAAATTACACAAATGTCTCCAAAAATATCATCACAGTTGTGGGCTTAATCCCTTTATATGTTTCAGCTCCAATTGCTACTAATTTGCTCCGCACCTAAAAAATAAACTAACTTGGGAAGTATACAATACGATAGGAATATCAATGCTCGGATAGAGAATTAATTAACAGGGATCCAATAATGACGACATAGCACAAACATTTCGATTATCAAACAATTTACTAAATTGCACAAACAAATCACTCAACATATGATAACTTATATAGGACCAAATACCTAGTCCTACTCAGTACATGACTAGTGACCGGCGTGACCCACCTCACCCAAGCATAATTGCTTATCTGGGTATATTGGTTTAAGAAATTGGCAAGGTCCACTCGATCCATATACGGGGCATTTCCACGTCATTTTGCCAGAAAAATCAACACTGTCAACAAGGAATAACTTCAGAATTTTTATCAAATGATTAGAGTAATCAAATGAATCAATAAAGAATAATTTCATAGAACTTATCAAACGATCAGTATAAACAAATGGAGTACAAATTGGATATTATTAAAATAATACTATTTGCAAAGAGATTTATAGGAATCATATTGTATACCACCTGAATTACCTCAAAATAATTCCATGATCACTTGATGCAAAATTCCTCTATCATCCATACTTTAATCATCTGTTATTCACCATAAATCTCCAAAGGTAGTGGATCAAAATATTAAGGCACACGGTATGTAAGGTTTGACAAAACTTACTACTCTCCTCTTAATAAAATTGCAAATTCCCACCCTAAACACTCATAATCTAAACTCTAAACTTTGATCACAGAGAGAGAGAGAGAGAGAGAGAGAGAGAGAGAGAGATGGACCAAGAAGAAGAAGAATAGAAAGAAGTTAAGAGGGTGAGCTCCAATTTATAGGCAAAATAAAGAGTAGCCTTTAAGTAAACTTGGAGGGAAATAAAAGATAATTTACTTAGAGGTAAATAAAACTTGCTTGGAGGTTTGCTTGGAGGGAAAAAGAAAAAGAAAAAAAGAAGTATGGTATGGCAACCATGTGAATTTTGTTTGGAACTGAAGCAAAATAAAATAAAATAGGAAATCTAAGAGATGAATAAAATGATGAGGTAGAGATAAAAAGAGATAAAATAAATTAAGTTCTCAATTAAAAATCTCACCACCAAACTACTATAATAAATTATCAATATCTCTTGAGAGGGTAATTTGTGTAACCAAATTGGGTTGAGCCAAGTAGAAAAGACCATGTAGCTTAGGTCGATCTAAAAGCAAGAACTAACTCGGTGTTGGGCCGAGGAAACAATAGACCGGTCAAAGATAGTTGATCGGACTAATAAAAGCCCAGCTACTTAATGACGGTGAAAGCATTAACCAAGCTATGGCATAGACAGTTTCACGGGATGTGGAATGAGGTTCCGACCAAGCTACTTGGTAGGCCACACTATGATAGCATAGTGGCACATAGTGTTGGCTTAGGACGACAATGCGTGTTGCTCGGTATTATTGGTGGCGGATAGAGTGAAATTGGCTCGGTCACTTGCACTGACTGAGCAAAGAGTTGAGCCATCTCACTTGGTTTGCAGTGAGGAGGGTATCAAAGGATAAACATTATCCTTAGGAATGAGATTCTTGGGAGGACTCAACTAAGGAGAGTTGAAGTCTCACTAGGATTGTGCCATACGGATTCTACAAAAGCTCAAACCAAACTCTCATCCAGGTATTGCAATTCTTATACTCGAATTCATAGAGCTTTTGCCTCTGGAGTCTATTTACTAACTTAGGCATTAGAGGGGTTTCCGGCACGTACTCGTCGGCTAGCTCACGTTTGTGATTTCAGGTGTTACAACGATGTTTGGAGGAGTGCAAGCTTGATTAACAGGATTATATGAGTGAAGATTATTTCGTGCTCATACAATTGACACCGTTTATAGGAAGCATCAGAGAATTTACCTTTTGATCAAGTTTTTCTTCAGTAAGTTTCAAGGGCACACAATGAAGATTTACTACAGTTTACCATTGATGGCCAGACGCCAGAAGGGAATATGAGGCGTGATGACTTGCCTCTTGTTCTGCCTATAGCAGATTTAGACCCGCAACGACGGCACCCTCATAGGGGTGCACTGGAAAAACAGGGCTTAAGCCCTTGCCACTTCTGAAGCCCCAATGGACAAAGATGACGGATTGACACCTAGGTTCTAGATGTTCGGGGATGGGAGCAAGATGAGTTGATAAAAGGGATGGTAGCAGACATAGAGACTTTAAAGCGCAAAATAAAGGGCAAAGGCATGGCTGGGGTGGAGATTTGCGAAAGGCAAACGCAGTCCTGCTGTTTTAGGGATCATGGTAGGCATACCACGCCTACCCATTATGAGAGTAGAAACCTATGGACAGGCGACATTCATTCAAGAACCTCCAGGACTCGCTACTTCAGGTCTGTGAGGGCGAGGACTAAAAAGTTGTACACTGAGGGGAGTGGTTATCGATCCACACATACTCATTAAACATCTGCGCGACATACTGAGTCACCCAGGTCGGTAGATCTACAGACTATTTTGGATGAGACGACACGAAAGAGGGAAATTGCCCAGGCACATAGCCCCCAAAGGGTATTTGCATTATAGCAGTTAGCTCCTAGAATGTATGGAAGCGTTGAGGTTGCAATGTTAATACCACATCTTGTCTATGAGCCAACAGACAGAGCGCCGGCGAGATTACAAAGCTCGTCATTTGTTCCGGCAATAGAGAATATTCCACTACCTTTAGGCTTTAACCAACCTAAGTTTACGACGGAAGTCAGATCCGTACATGCACTTTAGCCACTTTCGATAAGTAATAGCTATACACTAGTGGAATGAGGCCTTGATGTTCATTCTATTTCCTTCAAGTCTTGGGGAATTGGGCTTGACTTGGTTTGAGAAATTGCCAGAGGGCAGCATTGCTTCATAGGCGGAACATGCTGAGGCATTTGTTATGATGTTCAAAACAAATATCAAAATGCCTATGGAGATCAACCAATTACTCGCCATTGTTAAGGGTGAGAAGGACTGAAGTCCTACAACAACAGGTACTAGGAGACCTTCAATCAAATTAGTGAATGTCCCACCAACCTAGCTATCGCACAGTACAAGCAAGGATTGCCTGTGGGGCATAGATTGAGAGATTCCATGACAATAACCCACCCCTTACCATAGAAGCCTTAATGGAGAGAGTCCACCAACACATAAGGGTGAAGGAGGATGGGGCCTAAGCCCAGGTAAAGTCCAGCATGACAGCGATGTCGAACAAAAAGACTTCAGCCAAGGTAAACACAGTTGGAAAGAAAAGCTGGTCGAACAACAATAATCGCATTGGCTCACCGAACGATGAGAATGCCAAAGCAAGGAGATTGAAGGTTCTCATTGCCATCACAACGATTTTTAAGAAACCAATCTACCGAATACTTAGCGAAATACGTGATGAACCCTTTGTTCGGTGGCTTGCCAAATTGGGCGAAGCACAAAGGGGCTATAACGAGAGATATTGGTGCACCTTCCACGATGAAGTTAGGCAGTGAACTGAAGATTGCACGCTGTTGAAGCATCACTTCGAAGAATTGGTGGCGGAAGACCAATTGGATCGATATAATAAAGGAGGAGCACGACCAGCTCTTTACGATTGCAACGTGCCAGACAGAATGCCAGTAGACTATAACAATCCCGACCTGTAATTAACTATTAATCCATAGTTAAGAATGTCTAATAAGTAATGAAAATGACATTGTGAGATAATTGTGCATTTTATGTGTTATTTGTGTTTCTATCTGTCTGTTGTAGGAATATCTGTCTGAAATTCTACTTTGATTTAGAAATTGAAAGCCTTATCGACATCCGAAACCGAAACCGATTATATTACTACATTATTTGAAATTTTTAAACACTTTGGTAAGTTTAATTAAAAATTGATTTGGATCAAATTAATTAGATTAAATTGATTTAATTTAAGAGATGTTGATTAGCCCTAATAAAGTTTAATTAATCTAATCTAATCTCACCTATAAATATGAGTTATACACTTAGTAATGACCTCGTTCTCTTCTTTTTGTTGAGTTTTAGAGAGAGAGTGAGGTAGAATTCAACTCTAGAGAGAGAGAGGGAAGGAAAACTTGTAGAATTGGATGCAAGACTTGAAGATTTGGAAGATAGGCACAAGAATTTGCTAGATTTAGCTTCATTGAAGATCATAGGCGAGAGTTTGAACTTAAATTTGTGAATTCAAGTTATCTAGCATGAGATTTTATGAAGATTATGAGTTTAAATGCATAAAATGAGCTCAGAATGAAGAGAATGGTGCTAAGTCATACATGTATGCACAAATCAATTATGATTTCTCATGTTTCTTGCATGAACCTTGTAATCCATGTTGAATTAGAAGTTATCATGTACATGCATTCATGAATCATAAACTTATGAAACACAATTCCATGTTTTGAAAGTTATAAAACAAGAATTTAAGTTAAGGAAGTGTTATAACTTCACACGCATGCATAAGTCATGGATTTTGAGTTTAATTTTCACTCAATTCTCACATGTATGGAGTTATTTATGCTTAAGGTTAAGAGTTCAACATGGTTTTATACATATCGCTTCATATATTCCTGTTTTGAGAAGAAGGAGCTCTAATTAATACATGCATGTTTTGAATTTGAAGTTTCAAGCTTGGTTTTGAAGAATTGATTTGAGTTTGGGCCTTGATTTTACGAATTAACTTTTATTCCATGTTTAGTGCAAGTTTATAAGTGTTCTCTTAAGTTTTGGCCCAAAAGAATGTGTTTTGAAGCTTTGGAGTTGAGTTTTGAACTTGGAAAGTAAATTTGGAAATTCCAGAATTCGCACTGTTTGCTTGAACGGTAAAACCTTCGCTCGAGCATACTTTGTGAGCTCTCAGAAGTTTTGCAGAAATTGATGGTGGGCTTGAGCGACCAAAAGACCGCTTAGCGACCACCTCTTTTGTTCAGTCTGGCTCGAGCGACCAAAAAGTTGGCTCAAGCATAGAATGAGAGCTCTTAGAACTTTTGCAGACCAAGGGGTTCGCTTGAGCGACAAAGCTTCACTCGAGCGAACTATCCTGTTTATGAAATTTTGCAAAGTGTTTTCAAAATGCATTTTTGCATCCTTATAGCATCTAAGGCATTCCTAGGCCATGTTTAAGCTACAATAATGAGGATAAGAGTTAGGAACACACTCTAAGATAGAAGAATGATAATTTAAGCACTTTGGGGTGTGTGTTCAATGTGTATCTGTCATGTGTTTATGTAGGTCACGTGTTATCACCGTCTGATCAGTCTGTTCTGTCCAAGTGATCTATTCTGTTACTGGAGCTATCTGTGAGTAATAACTTCGTAAAGCTATGTTTGACTTTAATTATTTTCTGATGATATGAAATGATCTGTTTTTTGACATACTATTTTCTGTATGGATGAATGATTGTCCAGATTTCTGAAATATATTCATGGCATCCTTAGCATCATGTGATATCTGTTATCTACTTTGTATACGTCTCATGTAATCGTGAGTCAACTGAATATCTCATGAAATCATGAGTCAACTGTACGTCCCATGTAATCATAGGTCAACTATTATAGATCCTTATGAACATCTCTGTGTACATGAGTCAACTGTTTACGTCCCATATAAATGGGTCAACGGTTCTGTTAGAGCTAATAGATGTATCACATATGATTATCTGTGAACTCTGAATATGAATATGATTATGAATCTATTTCTAATTTGAACTATAATTTCTGAATCTGTTATGGACATCATTCATTAAAACCTTTACTCTATTGTTATTCACTGGGCTTCAGCTCATTGTATTATTATTATGTATATAGGTGATCAGACGCGTGACCAGGCTTGAGACTTCCAGCCTGGATTCTGTTTGTGTCAGCCAACCAGTGCGCATCTTGAGGAGGTTCTGGAAGTCTTTTGTGGCCTAGTTTCTGTGGTTAATGTTTGTGACCAAGCTTCTAGACAAGTCTTTTTGTTACCCTGTAATAGGGGCTAAGTCCCTTTTGTTTTATCTGTACTAGAGATGACGTAAGAACGATGCGATAATATATGTATATAAAGTTTAAAGTTTCTGTCCCATGTACGTCTACACAGCTCTATGGACATTGTATTTTTATATTGCTTCTACTAGCCCCTTAATTTTGTTAATTTGTTTCAGAGGCCTTCGGTAATCTTAAGATTATTGGCTAGTTACGATGCTGAACCTATAGGGGCGGGTTTGGGTCGTGACATAGATGGTCTGCCTCAAGGTGTGATTAATGTGATCTATGGGATCATCGAACCTAAGCGAGTTTGTGAACTTAGAGGGATGATAAAAAAGGTAGAGCACATGAGGGAGGTGCTAAGTGTTCAACCGACCGTGAGGCAAGGGAAGATAGAAGCAAAAAATATAATTTCTTTCTCTGATAGAGACCTCGCAAGGCTGTAGAACCCCCATAACGACGCACTAGTGGTCACTTTGCGCATCAAGAATTTTGACATCAAGAGGATCTTGATTGACCAAGAGAGTTTGTGCGAAATAATATACTATGAGACCTTTAAACAATTAAAGTTGAAGGATAAAGATTTGGCTCTAGCCACCTTACCCTTGGTAGGTTTTAACTCTATGTTTAAGTGGTTGGTTCGCAAGATTATTTTGCCAGTGAAAGCTAGCTCAATGGTTAAGCAAGTGGAGTTTTGGATTTTGAATGTCCCATCCACTTACAACATCATTCTTGGGAGAGCATGGTTACATGCCATGCTAGCGGTAACATCAACCTACCATCAAGTAATTCGGTTTCCAAATGAAGCCGGGGTAATTGAGGATGTCTTGGGAGACCAAATCATGTCCAAACAGTGCTTTGTAACGATAAATGGCAGCCGTGTTGCCAAAGGATTCATACAGATGGTAGAGGAACCAGAAAGCAATGAGATGTTTGCAGATGTCGGCAAGACAGCCGAATAGAAGGCCGTGGAAGATCTGGTGGAAGTAAGGATTGAAAAAAATGACCTAGAGAAGTTTCTTTTACTTAACTCATTTTTGTCCAGCACTAAGAGAAATGAGATCATGGATTTTCTAATCTCCAATCTCAAAGTGTTTGCCTCTCAACGTCAACCCCATCGCCAGACTAGTTATACAAAGAACTCGTAGATCGGCCTTACACTATGCTGAAATAGTAGCTGAAGAGGTGAGGAACCTACTAGAAGCAGGGGCAATCAAAGAGGTCCGTTATCCAAAATGGATTTCAAACACTGTGGTGGTGCCCAAGAAGAACGGTAAATGGCGTGTTTGTGTGGATTACAAAACGGTCAACAAAGCGTGTCCAAATGATAGCTTTCCTTTGCCATGGATTGATTAGTTGGTGGACCTAACTGCAGGTCATAACTGATATAGCTTTCTTGATGCATATCATGGATATCATCAGATAGCTATGTATGAATCGAACTAGGAGATCACATCCTTTACAATGCCAAGAGGGTTGTATTGTTACAAGATCACGCCCTTTGGCCTAAAAAATGCAGGGGAAACATTTCAATGAATGGTTACCAAGATGTTTGCGTCATTGCTAGGCAGAATAATGTAGGCTTACATTGATGACATGGTGATCAAGAGCAAGAATGAGTCAGACCATCTCAACCAACCTAGCTGAGATGTTTGTAATCTTGAAGACTCACAAGCTACGGCTAAACACGTCCAAGTGTGCATTTGGTGTGGGATTAGGCAAGTTTCTGGGCTTCTTAGTAACCAATCATGGAATAGAAGCAGATCCAACCTAAATCAAGGCCATTCAAGATCGTAAAGGCCACACACGATTAAGAAACTACAGCACCTAATGGGCCTAGTTGCCGTGATCAACAGATTCATAAGTTGATTCTCAGACCGGTGTCGACCATTTTTCCAGGCACTTAAGGCAAAATTCAAATGGGATGAAGAATGTGACTGAGCTTTGGAAAGCTTGAAGGAGTACTTGTTTTCTCCGCCACTTTTAGCAACTCCAGTTCCTAAAGAGGAACTCTACTTGTACCTTGTAGTTTCCTAGCACGCTGTTAGCGCGATGTTGGTACGTGCAAAAGGAATACAACACTTGCCTATCTTTTATTGAGCAAGACAATGCTGGACATTGAAACGAGATACCTGCCATTAGAAAATCTTGCTATAGCTTTAATGATGGCATCAAGGAAGCTATCGCACTATTTCCATGTGCACACTGTGGTAGTACTGACAGCGTTTCCTTTGAAGGCCCTATTCAAAAGGGCGGACTTTTCTAGAAGGATTTTGAAATGGGTAATGGAGTTGGGACAATTTGACATCAAGTTCCAACCTAGAACGGCGATAAAGGCCCAAGCATTAGCGGACTTTGTGGCAAAGTTCACCCTAGGGAATCATTCTATTTGCCCAGTTGACTTGATTAAGAAAACCGAACAAAGCGAGGGAAGGAGTGCCACAGGAATAACGTAGCTCCTTGCTACCCAACAACAAGTTGAATTACCACTTCAGTCAGAGGAATCGCGCATTGTGCCATTGAGCCTAACAATGGTTGCACCGCCCACTAAGGTCAATAACACATTGCCAGATGGTGAGGAAGTATGCCGCACAACGACGAGCGCAATTCACAATGACGTGCCTGAAAGGGAAATGGTAGGGCAACCGAGCAGAGAAATTGACAAACAAACGACGGACAAAGACTTGGAAGAAATAACTGAAGTTCCAGACCCCAAGACATCTTCAGACCCATCTACTTGTTGGAAGTTATTTGTATGAGAGATGTGGAAGCTTTTCGTAAATGGAGCTTCTAATAGACCTGGAGTTGGACTTAGAATAGTCCTCATTTCGCTAGATGGCCTGACTGTTGAACAAACGATTAGGCTTGGGTTCCCAGCGTTCAACAATGAAGTAGAGTACGAAGCACTTTTGACAGGTCTAAAATTTGCCTTCTGGATGAAGGTTACCGACCTAATAGTGTACAACGACTCCCAATTGGTGGTTAACCAAATATCTGGCGAGTATGAAGCGAAAGACAATAGAATGGCCAAGTATCAAGAGCTGGTTAGAGTAGAAATCATGAAGTTTGAAGCCATCAGGAAAGAACAGATTGGCTGGGATGAGAATAGTAAGGCAGATTAGTTGGTTAGATTCGCATTAATGTTAGACACTTCTATTCCAAGCCCTTTGCTAATCGACTTCTTGCTAAGGCCAAGTATTGAAGATCCTAAAGTGGTAGAAGTATTGTGCGCCGTGCTAGGACCTTCATGGATAGACCCCATCATCACCTTCCTAAAAGACAGAATCTTGCTAGACGACAAGAATGAGGCAAATAAGATTCGAGTGAAGTCACAACGGTTTTGGCTTTTCCCATCTCTGGCATTGTATAAAAAGTTTTTCACTGGGTCGTACTTGAAGTGTGTGCATCCCAACAAGGTTAAGGCCTTTTCGTTCACAATACATGAGGAAATTTGCGAAAGTCACCAAGGGGGAGATTTTTGGCCTACCGAGTTATCTCATAGGGGTATTGGTGGCCATGTATGTAGGTAGACGCAGAAAAGTATGTCAGGAAATGCGAAAAGTGCTAGAAGTTTGCCTATCAAATCCACCAACCCACTAGAGAACTTCTATATTTGACCAGCCCTTGGCCCTTTATAATGTGGGGCTTAGACATAGTGGGCTCACTCTCAACCGCACAAGGCAACAAAAAGTTCTTCATTGCGTTAACAAATTACTTCACAAAATAGGTTGAAGCATAAACACTTGCTTCCATCAAAGAAAAAGACGTCAAGAAGTTTGTTTGGCAGAACATCATAACCCAGTGGAATCCCCTAAGGATTTGATATCAGACAATGGCACTCAGTTCGACGAAAGAATCTTCAGAGGCTTTTATGAAGAGTACAAGATAGAGTTCTACAACTCCACACCGACGTACCCTCAAGCCAATGATCAGACAGAATCATGGAACAAGGTGATTTTAGATGGCTTGAAAAAGAGGTTAGAAAAGGAAAAAGAAAAGTGGGTCTAAGAACTCTCTCACGTTTTGTGGGCCTATCGAACCACCCAAGACGGTCAACCGAGGAAATGCCATTTGCCCTTACTTATGGCATGAAGGCAGTCACCCCCTTTGAAGTTGGCCTTCCCACCATCAGAAGCGAGAATTTTGACCCAGACTTGAACTGCGAGGTAATAACCTTGGAACTAGACCTCGCAGAAGAACACAGAGAGAGAGAGAGAGAGAGAGAGAGAGAGAGAGAGAGAGAGCACTGATTCACATTGTTTCGTACTAACAAGAACTGTCTAGGAAATATAACAAAGCAGTGCATCCAAGGTAATTCAAAGTTAGAGATTGGGTTTTGTGCAAAGTCATGGGTAACACTCTGGTGCCTGGTGATGGCAAATTGGGACCCAACTGGGAAAGACCTTACAAAGTGGTGGGGTTAGCTGGAAAAAGGAGCTTACCATTTAGAAGATGTGGATGGCAAAAATATTCCAAGGCCATGGAATACGGCCAATTTGAAGTTATTCTATTTTTAGTTTCAACACTCGTAACTTTTTCTTTTTTGTCGGCATTGATAAAATGAGTACAGTTTTCTTTTCAAACTTGTCTTTTTTTAATATGTTCGTAACGCTTTAGTCTGAAATTTGACGTCTTTCCCCGGCTGGTTAGCTCGACAAAGTGGGTTGGCATGATTAACCAACTCTTTGGAAATCTTTGACCGAGCTGGTTAGCTCGGCAAAGTAGCTGAACAGGATTGACCAACTCTTTAAGAATCTTTGACTGAGCTGGTTAGCTAGGCAAAGTGGCTGAATAGGATTGACCAACTCTTTGGAAATCTTTGACTGAGCTAGTCAACTCAGCCAAGTGGGTTGGAAAAATTGACCCACTCTTTAGAAATCTTTGATTGAGCTAGTTAGCTCGGCAAAGTGGGTTGGCAGGATTGACCAACTTCTTGAAACCTGATTAAGCTAGTCAGCTTGGCAAAGGGTGGTGGTAGGATTAACCAACTTTTTGAATTCTTTGATCGAGCTGGTTAGCTCGACAAAGAATGCATTCAAACTTGATAGAAGTACCAAGACACATTGGGCGTACAAAAAGTTATAATTTTCATTAATATGAAAGTCAATTACCAAAGTGGGGTGCATAGCCCAGTTACATAGCAAAAGAAAGAGAAACAAAAGCAAACTAAGAGCAATGTATCTCAGTCACATGGCAAGATTATTCATCTTAATCGAGCCACCAGTGCCATCTAAATTTAGCGCGGCGTTAGCACCATCTTCAATGGTTAGATCAGTGACATCCTTGTCGATGGTGACACTTGACTGAATCTGGTTGCTCATTTCTGGCTAAGCTAGAGGAGTTGGCTGGCGGGTTGGACCAACAGTAACCAGGGCAGGCATATCGGTTGTCGGGCTGTCCTCATCCACCTCTAGTGGTTTTTGTTGTACGACGCTGGCATACGCCGCTTTGTAGCTCGGGATGAAGTAAGGAGATGGATTTAGAAAGACCTTTGAGTCAGTTGTCTGGCCGAGCTTCTCTATCACAGCCTTTTAACCGCACTTGAAGAAGATATCCTTAGCAACCTCGCATTGTTGGACGTAAGCTTGTTCACCTTCGGCGTAGCCTCGGTCCTCGGCATTCTCCATCTTCTTCTCCAGTACTTTGATCTTGGCTTCTTTGGTATCCTTAAGCTTCTTCAGCTCTTGTAGATACCTATTTTTTTTGTCAGCCAAGGCCTTCTATTTGTCCTCCTTGGCCGTGCGCACTTGCTCTGCTAGCTGGTCCCGTGTAGTGCTTACCTCGGCCAGCTTTGCCTTTAGTTTGGTTAGCTCAGCATCTTTGGTAGTGTTGTCCGCAATGGCTACTTTGGCAACCTTCCTTAGGTCAAGCACACATTGGTGTGCTACTTGATTCTTTTGCACGGCCTACAAAGCATACTGATGGTTAGAAAGACCGAACAAAAAGATTGTAAGAGAAGAAGTAAAGGTGGGGCACTCACCAGAACCAGGGACTTTGTTGCCTATCGGATTGCCTTTAGCTTGGTCAACTGCTTATACTTCTCTATGTTGGTAGGAAGGCAGAGGCTCTTGGCCAAATTGAAGGCCAAATTATGATCCTTATTAGCACAGACTGAGTCTGTAGTGGTCACAGCTTGGCCCTTGTACGTCAAAGCTGGTGCCCACGCTGGGGGGAAATGAGGTGTCCCGCTCAGTCCGTCTTCCCCCTAAAGGCATTTCACGATCAAGCAACTTATTGATTTGCTGCTTGACATCTTCTTCATCCACCAAACGTTGCTCGGTGGGCGTGGTTTGTGCTTTTTTGCTGGGCTGAGATGAGAAAGCCCTAACTATGGGCAGGGCAACCACAGCTGACCTCTTCTGTTCGGCAGGACGCTATTCGCTTGGGGCATTAGCAGGCGTCATGGAGGTCTACTCAGTGATGAAGGCTTGCACGACTCTCTTTTTAGTCATGTCTCGCTCCTCGATCAAGGGAATCAGATTAATCACGGGTAGGCTGGGATCTGGTTCAGGCAACAACTCTAAGAGAAAGTCTGTTACTTTGCTCTTTCAGCTGCTGCTGTAACGGTAGGTCGGCTCAAAGTTAAGTAGATCAGTCCAGTCCCGTTGGCAGTATCTCAACGCAACGTGGAGAGCATCTTGGTTTTCATATGCATACCTTTCCTTTAGAAGGTTCAGATTTACAAAATAAGAGAATGGTTAGCTGGCATTGGGCATCAAAATCAGTAAAATTAGAGAAGTAAAATCGTACTACTTATATCGGTTGTCCCCTTGTTGCGGTTAATGTCGTAGCCCGGTACCAAGGCCTCTTGGTCTTCATAGTTGCCAAAGACCTAGAGAAAGTCATCATCGTGCAAGTCTTTAAGCAATGTTCTCTTGACGATCTTCTCTCAGCCTTTCTTCACCTTCAGGTAATAACACCAACCGTTGTCACATTGACCAAGAGAATATTGGTGGAATATCTTGGCCAGCCTTAGGTTGAGACCTAGACGACGGTTTACCTCGGCTATACTGTTGATGATTTGGTAGGTGTTGGTCGAAAGTTAGGTTGGGTAAAGCCTAGTCTTCCTAAGGAACTCACAAATTAATGGCTAGACCGAGAAGCGTAGCCTTCTCTCAACATGGATAGCACGGTAAATGGGGCAAAACCCAATTTTTTCCCAAGGGATTGTATCTCGTTCGACTAAAGATAAGTGCACGTCATTAAGGATGTTTTACTCTTGGCGAAATTCAGCTATAGCGCCGGGAGAGCTAACTAAAAAACAATATTTGCCCATGGGCGTGGTGTTTTAAGTTTATAACCTAGCAATTTTGCTCAGCTTCACAGCACGGCTACAACTTGGTGTGTGTTTGTTCGGCTGAATGGCATTGCCAAGGGGCAATTGTGATGGTATGCCTGACAATGCCTAAATTGAGTCTGCACGGTTGAAAAAGAATTGTGTTATGCTTAAGTGATTGACTGAGCTAAGATAGCAGTGTAGATTGTGTGGAGTGATAAAAATTTTAAACAGGCGACTCAGTAGGCAAAGACCATAAGGTTTATTTTAGCTCGGTCATTGAGCAGAAGGAGCTAATTAGCTTGGTTTGAGGTATGAGTAAGATTTTAGTGATATCTTGGCCAAGGGACAAGTTGTTAGTCTGGTCCTGGCCAAGGGGCAAGGTGTTAGCCTGGTCCTGGCCAAAGGGCATGGTTTTAGCTCGGTCGTGGCGATCTAGCTCGGTTGTGGTGACGAGCAAGTGTAGACACCCCATTTTGACCGACCCTAAGACTTGGACGCTTTCTTTTGACTACCCGATGATGACAATTAGAATGTGTTTCTCACAAAATTCTCAGTAAGAAAGATGGAATTTAAGTTTTAATCCCAACCTTCACCCATTTTTTGGCCAAACTATTTTAGACCTTAAAACCCTCTTTTCAAAATATGTTTTTTTTAAAATGTTTCTACAATGTTCCGAAGCTCCTATTTCGATTAAAATGTTGCACTTTTTAGTAAACCGAGTAAGGACAAAGTGGAAATAAATGGAAGGGAGGTGAACTTTTTTGAAAAATATTTAAAAAAATCTTCTTTATAGGTTTGGAGTTAAAGGAAATAGGAGGGGATGAAAGAAAACTGGTTTAGGAAAAGAATGAGTATCAAATCATTAAGAAGGAAATGAGCAGCCTTCACTAAATTAGGCATTTCTCTTTGTACACTTGGAATTTAAATGTGAGGCCACCACCATTGGAAAGTAGACTTCTGGGGCTTCAATTTAGACCCAAGAACCACCTTAGACCAAGTCCAAATAAGGGAGATATGCCTATTTGAAGTTGGGCTTCAAAGCAGATTTTGTTGACCCAGCCCGAGACAGCCTTTACTAAATTAGGTATATCTCTTTGTACACTTGGAATTTAAATGTGAGGCCACCACCATTGGAAATTAGACTTCTGGGGCTTCAATTTGGACCCTAGAACCGCCTAAAACCAAGTCCATATGGGAGAGATATGCCCATTTGAAGTTGGACTTAAAAGCAGATTTTGTTGACTCGGCCCAAAACAACAATAGCCCATTTTTTCTTGGTTTGGTTCGGTTGGGACAACCCATTTACCTATTTTCTGAGCCATTCAAGTGCATCCACTCATCCTCCATTATACCTACCCATCCCCCATTGTCAAAAAGAGGTTTTGTTTGCATTCATAAAGGAGTATCCCATGCAACCACCTTGAAAATTTGCCCCCTATCACATTCTTGTCTCCCACCTTGTCTCCCACCTTCTTTTTGACCTTTACTCTCCCTCATTGCCTATATAGAATGATCATATTGTAAGAGAAAAGAAAAGACCACGAAATTGAAGAAAAAGGTGTGAGAAAAGAGTGAAAAAAGAGAGAAAAATTGAGTTTTTGAGCCAAAAATATTCTTATCTTCCATATACATCCCATACCTTCCATAGCTACTGAAATTCCTCATTTCCATACACCAAAAACACTTCAAAAATTCTGATATAGCCAAAGATCAATTGCCTTGATCATAAGGAAGAGTGTTTAGTGATTGAAAGTGTGAAAAACTAGAGAGTTAGCCACTTTCCACACCATAAACTCCATAAACTCCATAATTTCGAATTGAGGATTTGAGAACACACTTCCTACACTTGAGGGTGATCAAGAGGGAGTTTGGGAATCAAGAAGTTCAATCTTTCTTTGGAAGGTGAATTTTTAGTCTTTCATTTTCTTATATTTTATATCTCATATTTATTTTCTTACTTCTTATTTCATAGTGTGTTGTTATAATCCTAGTGGTTTGTTTAGCCCATAATTATTTATTATTTATTTATTTATTTTTATTCGCATGTTTTAATTTCATATTAGTTTTATTGTAATCTTGCATGTTCTACTCATATTTATTCTTTTTCTTGTATTAGTCTCATATTAGTTTTGTTGTAATCTTGCATGTTCTATCTTATATTTGTTTTTATTGTTTTAGGTTTATGTTGTAAGTTTACATTTTTTATTTTATTTTATATTTGTTTTCGTGTTTTTAATCTAACCGGTAGTGGTTAGTTGAGCCACCTACATATTTTTTGTTTGTGCCTTTTCTTGGTTTCGCAACAAGACAGGTTTTGCTTGGCCTAGTTGGCCGGCCGGCCTATTTGGTCGGTCGGTTAGCTTTTTCCAGACAAGATGGCGTAATCTCCCAATGTTGACCAATTTCTGGTGGCGGTTCCAAAGAACATGAAGTTTTTATTTTATTTATTTTTTTAATTTTGAGTGTATTGTGAGGTTTTTATTTTGTTGTAATATTCTCCTTATCCCTCTCTAATTTGGTGTGTAATTATTCTTTAAAATGTTGTAATAATTCGCCGCCCCGCTTCTTTCTATCCCGTTCTTTTACTTGCTTTCTTTATTTGTACATAAACATCATATTTATTTTTCATCATATTCATGCTTTGCATCCATGTTTCATGCATCTTGATTCGGCTAAGTTTGCATTTGTGGATTTAATCAATTCCTATGTGATTATGTGCGCTACCTCATGTTCTTGAGATGATTCACATGTCATATCTTAGAAGCCGAATTTTTAGTTGCATCTCATGAGTGAATTGCATTAGGACATTGTATATAGAATCATGCATATTTTCTAACTTTGTTTTGTAGCTGTTCGCGGGACTTCGGTAAATATGTAAGTTTTTATGCTTTAGCATCCCATTTGTGCGTGTTTTTCTTACTATGTGTTAGTATTCTACCATGAGGCTACTTGCTTACTTGATATAACTGTATGAATGCCTGTGGATGAAGGCTTGTTGTTTGAATTGGAATAATTCAATAAATGTACGTTTTAAGCCCACTTTGCAGTGGCAAATCCACAAACTTTAAGCCCACTTTGTCAAGTGGCAAATTCAAACCCTTTTTCGAAAAACAAACATGAAATTGAATTGTTCCAATTTGAGCAAACTAGTCTATACTTGTATGCTTCACCTAGTAAATTTTAGGATTTATTCAATAATCAGAACATGAACATATAAAGAAAATAAAAAGTCATATCATGGTTTAGTAGAGGCCGATCTTTGATCGGGTGAGCGGGGGTGCTCATTATTGACCTTCCCTTCTCATACCTAAGGTTCCGAGCCAAGCATCCTTGGTTACGACGAACAGTGGCCTTGGCACCGAGTCATGGGTTTCCTAATTTCCCAAAAATATTAGGTGGCGACTCTGAGATCTGATGACGCAGTCTATTTTTGACAAAATTGCAATAAAATGGATTTTCAATAAAAGTTGCCAAATCTGGACTCTTATCGACGTTTCACATTGCACTCGTGAAACTTGAGATCAAAGAGATCTCGTGAGGCTGAGATCAAAGAGATATTGGGAGTCCGAACTGTTTAACGCGCGCGGTACCCCCGGGCATGTTACAGCAAGTCTCAGTTCGGTGGGTTTTGTTGAAACCCTTGCAAAAAGGATGTTCGCAAGGTTCCAATGAAATGTTGGATTAAAATGACAATGCATGATTGGTTATGGTCCCATTCATTTGATGTTCATCTTGGCCTATGGAATTTTTTAAGGGTGATCATAGACCCTAAGCCTAGTTTCCAAACTCATTTTGTCTGAACTCTAGTGGTTTTAAGTACTAAAATCATGTTCGTAAGACATGGATAGTGGTTTAACTGTATGAAAATGCCCAAAATTTTAAAGAACAACATGGCTATTAATGGAAACTCCGAAGAATTCGAAGAACTTGCAGGTTTGAGGGTTGAATTAGGTTCCAATTAATGGAAATGTGCTCTCGGGACTCAGCGAGTTTATTGTTGCAGTAGAGGTGCAGCAATCTAAGGCAAGAATGTAAGAATATGATGGGTTGTGGCTATGGTTTTAGAGTTGCAAGAGAAGAGGATGATCAGTAGAAGCTGAAATGACATATGTATCATTTGCATATATAGGCATAAGACGAAAACGCGAGATGTTTTAAATTTTTGGCTAGTGTGTGACGGCTGTGGCAGTGCATGGGTGCAATGGTGGCTGGCCATGTCTCCCAGAGAGGATATCGTGTTAGTGAGGTTGGTAAACGTGATGTACGGCTGATTAGACCGCTCTGAATCGAAATGGAATGATAACCGAACTGGAGTAGCGTAGCTCGGCTTGACAGAGTAATCCCAATCATGCGATGCAGGTGGAATTAATGGCAATTGAGAGGGTAATTTGTGTATCCAAATTGGGTCGAGCCAAGTAAAAAAGACCGTGTAGCTTGGGTCGAGCTAAAAGCAAGAACTAACTTGGTGTTGGGCCAAGCAAACGATAGACCGGTCAAAGACAGTTGACCGGACTAATAAAAGCCCAGCTACTTAATGACGGTCAAAGCATTAATCGAGCTAGAGCAGAAGACGGTATAATGGGACTTGGAACGAGGTTCCGACCGAGCTACCTGGGGGGCCACGCTATGATAGCATGGTGGCACGCAGTGTAGGCTTAGGACGGCAATGCGTGTTGCTCGATATTATTGGTAGCGGACAGAGTGAAATTGGCTCAGTCACTTGCGTTGACCGAGCAAAGAGTTAAGCCATCTCACTTGGCTTGTAGTGAAGAGGGTGTCAAAGAATAAGCATTATCCTTAGGAATGGGATTCTTGGGAGGACTCAACTAAGGAGAGTTAGAGTCCCACTAAGATTATGCCATTCGGATTCTACAAAAGCTCAAACTAAACTCTCATCCAAGTATTGCAATTTATATACTCGAATTCACAGAGCTTTTGTCTCTGGAGTCCATTTGTTGACTTAGGCATCAGAGGGATTTCTGACACATACCCGTCGGCTAGTTCATGTTTATGATTTCAGGTGTTACGACGACGTTTGGAGGAGCGCAATGTTGATCAACAGGATTATATGAGTGAAAATTATTTCGTACTCATACAACTCTCATTAAAATATTGAAATCTTAAAAATACGAAATTTCACGTAATTAAAACCACAAATATCATAAATTCCTTATGATGCGTACACTTTTGATTGTGGATATTCTAGAATGAATGATAATATAGGAAAATTCACTGTTGTACTTTTGATTCTGGGCTGCTGGTTTTTATTATTTTTGCTGTTTTTGCTATTTTGCTGCAACATTACTCTAGTTGTTGCTATTTTTCTCGTTTTTGCTGTTTTCTTTTTTCCTTTCTGTTGGTTCCTCATAAACTTTCTTGGCTTGAACTTGTTTTTTTGTACTCTTGCCTCCTCTTTATTGATGTAATTCATATATGTTATATATAGTTTTCTCATCAATAAAGTTTCTTAATTTGTTGATAATAAAAAATATAGAAAAATTCTACAATATGTAATATATATATATATATATATATATGTGGGGACATATTTTTGGGTAGTCCACATGGCCGAGGTTGTTAGCCGAGGTGCCATGTGGGCGGACCATGATGCCGAGATATGGTGCGATAATACCAGAATCTGAGATATTTAGATAGAGGGCTAGAGTCCTAGATGACATCAAACTATCTATTTGGATAAAGGACTAGAGTTCTAGATTGGGAGAAGACTTCAGTTTGGATAAAGATAAGACTCTTAAAGAGTTTATCCCAATCCTACTGAGAGCCAAGATTAGCAGTAATCCAGAGTCTATTGAAGCAAGGCTTCTATTGGGACTAGGTTTGTGTTGGCTATAAAATGGAGGTACCTTTATAGGTCTAAGGTATGCTTTTTATGCTCTGTCTAGTGAGTTAAGCACTATTAGTTATCTTTGAGAGATATTTTACTGACTTGATCGTTGGAGTGCCCCTGGGTGGATGAACCATCGCGGGATTCTTATATTTCTGTGACAGGTTGTTCGGGCTTAATCTATTCTGCCAATGCTTTCCAGTTGAGTTCCCCCTTTTGGTTGTGTGGTCGGAAATCAACACCCACAATTTGGCGCCGTCTGTGGGAACTTAAGGAGAATAGATGGCCAACAGCGAGCAGGGAGAAAAGATTAGGGACGACATCCCTAGTGGGGGTGGTAAACTTGCCAATCTAAACGTGGAAGAAGAAAACCGTAATGAAGGAGCACGGGATTAGAATCCCAGGGAGAATAACATCCGCCAAAAGGGAGACGCACCGAAGAAAGCAGGCCGAGATAAGTACTACCGTAAAAGTAACCTTCAGGTATGGAGGGACAGATGCCGGAGAAAAGATGAGAAAACTGAAAGACATGGCAAATAAGTTGACAGATCTACAAACAGTGGTCAACCTTATGATGCAGAACAACGTGATGCAGCCGACATCCCTATTATAAGACATGCCGGCACCAGCAACCAAAACTGGTGCCTAGATCCTAGAAAACAAGATCTCGGCCTAGATGAGTAGGTCCGAGAAGACAAGAGCTCAGCCTAAGTGAGCAGATCTTGGATTCCAGATCCTAGAAAACTAGATCTCGGCCTAGATGAGTAGGTTCGAGGAGACAAGAGCTTAGCCTACGTGAGTAGATCCCGGATTCCAGATCCTAGAAGACAAGATCTCGGCCTAGATGAGTAGGTCCGAGAAGACAAGAGCTCAGCCTAAGTGAGCAGATCCCGGATTCCAGATCCCGGATCCCAGATCCTAGAAGACAAGATCTCGGCCTAGATGAGTAGGTCCGAGAAGACAAGAGCTCAGCCTAAGTGAGCAGATCTCGGATTCTAGATCCCGGATCCCAGATCCTAGAAAACAAGATCTCGCCTAGATGAGTAGGTCCGAGGAGACAAGAGCTCAGCCTAAGTGAGCAGATCCTGGATTCCAGATCCCGGAAGACAAGATCTCAGTCTAGAAGATTAAGTCTGAGAAGACAAGAGCTCAGCCTAAGTGAGCAGATCCCGGATTCCAGTACTTGACGATGTTTCTAAGAGGAACATGACGAATAACTTAGACTTATTATATGACAGAGTTGAATTATACTTGCATATAATAGAGTTGAAGTAAGTTGGCGATGTTTCTAAGCGAAACATGACGAATAACTTAGACTTATTATATAGCAGAGTTGAATTATACTTGCATATAATATAGTTGAACTAAGTTGGCGATGTTTCTAAGCAAAACATGACAAATAACTTAGACTTATTATATGGCAGAGTTGAATTATACTTGCATATAATAGAGTTGAACTAAGTTGGCGATGTTTCTAAGTGAAACATGACGAATAACTTAGACTCATTATATGGCAGAGTTGAATTACACTTGCATATAATAGAATTGAACTAAGTTGGCGATGTTTCTAAGCGAAACATGATGAATAACTTAGACTTATTATATGGCAGAGTTGAATTATATTTGCATGTAATAGAGTTGAACTAAGTTGGATTAACATGGACCCGTCATATCGGCATAATCAGACACAGATTGGAACTAAGTGCATATCAGTCATATTAACAAAGAGACCAAGGTTGGTAACCTCGGCTAGTCTTTGTTTGAATCTAACCTCGGCAACAAGGTCAAAGCCACGTGCTTAATGAGAACCCAAGTGGAACTTAAGTTCATATTAGGGGGCAGAGGGTTGGAGAATGATGCTTGGGAGTTAGAATTTACAAGCTAAGATTGGTTTAACACTTGTCGAAATTTTAAGAAAAATTTACAAGTTGAAGTTAAGCCGAGGTTATGTCAAAGGAAGATTGGTTTAACACTTGTTGAAATTTTAAGAAAAGTTTACAAGTTGAAGTTAACCCAAGGTTATGTTGAAATAATAGAAGACAAAGGTCCTGATAAGTAAAGAGTGAAGTGGCAAGTTGTAAATAACACTTGTGAAAATATTATGATAAATATTTTCAAGTGTTAGGTCAAAGCCGAGATAAAACTGTTAGTGGGTATAGCCGAAGTATTCCGCACCGAGAAGATTACATAGTTAAGGTGTACGTTGAAGACATGCAAAATATTCTAAGTATGAAAACATGCAAAGCATAGAAGAAAAGCGGTAAGCATACATGATGAAAGCAATATTCAACACTTAGAAGAAAATAGAAAGCTTGCATTGAAAAGGGACAGCTTGTTCTAGTACATAAACAGGCACATCGGTCTGACAAAACAGATACTGTTCAAAACAGAGAAGAAAATTACAAAGAAAAAGGTACAATGGAAAGAAAAATTCCTAAGTACTAGGATCTTGTGCATTGATCTCAGACTATTCAACCTCGGCTGTTGGCATTGTTTCGGTCTCGGCAGACAGCTGGGCAGACTTCTCAGCCGTGATTTCGGCATCAATTTCTAGAAGAGTCTGGTCCAGGCTTTTTGCAGTGGTAGTGATCTCGGTTTCAGAAGTGTCAGCTTTCTTTGGTGAGGTGCTCTTAGAGACCTCATCCTCGTCCTTCTCAATCAAGTCCAGGACTTGATCAATTAGAGTAAAGGACTTGGCCCCAGCAACAGAGCAGGGGACTTGGCCCCAGCAGCAGCTTCAGATTCTTTCTCTGAAACCTTAGCCTCGGCCTCTTCCTTGTCTCCGGCCTTCTCGTCGTCGGTCTTTTCTACTTCCTTGGCCTCATCCTCAGATTGATTGGGAGAGGAAGGGAAAGGGACATTGAGCTAACCTATATCACGGAGGGGAGAGTCCTCGGGGACAAACATCTTTTTGAGGGCTGTCATCCAGTCAAGATAGTAACCTTTGTTGCAGGCCATGTTGACTTGTTTTTTCAGCCTCAGCAATGGCCTTGGCTTTGGCAGCAGTAACTTGGTCCACTTGCTTCATGTGCTTCTCTTTCGAGATATTGAGTTGCTGGACGCATGAGCATGTCGGATTGATTATTAGGAGATGGAGTGGATTGCACAATTATGACATCAGGGATGTCAACAAGAAGGTCTTCTACGACAAGAGTTCGGCGAGACATGTCGTCGTTGGTTACGACGATAGTTACTCACAGATTAGGCGATTGAAAAATTATCAAGGTCTAAGGCTGGAAGCTTAGGACCTCGGTGTTTCCTATTCCTGGTTCTAGCTGCAAGATTGTCGCTATGTCGGTGTTTGCACTGCCATTGAAATGGTGGATTGATATGTGGAGCAGTTGATGAAGTGCTTGGCTGCTAGTCTGGTTTAGCTAATAGAGTTTGAACCTAGGGCACGAATGGATTATTCATGGTAATGAATGTTTCAAGAACAACGATGATGGTTTGTAGAGGCAAAAAAAGAGAGTCTGGGGACACAGATAGAGGCAAAATAAAAAAGATGGCAAAAAGTTATGATTTCGAGTCCTTAGGCGACGTGCTCGTGCTGATGTTAGACAGCTGGGGGCAAAACTGATGCGACACGATGGAGACGTGATTAGTATGCTCTAATCTGATGATGATTTTGATTGAGAAGTGCGATCTCAGTTGAGATGATCTCGGTAGAGGTGATGATCTCAGTTGAGATGACGATCTCGGTTAACATGATGATTTCAGTTGAGATGTTGATCTCGGTTGAGATGTTGAATTTGGATGGGAGCAGAACTTGTTTATTCTTGGTTTCTTATGAGATGATACTAGGATCTTGATGTTCTTGAACTAGCAAGTCGTGATCTCTGCTAGTAGTGTGATCTCTATCGAGATGTTGGACCTAGATGAAATGGAACATGAGGGTTTGTAGTTCTTGGTTCTTGATTCTTGATTCTTGATGAGTGGACATTTGAGTCCTTGTTTCTTGGTGCCAACGAGTCACGATCTTGGTCGGAGGAGTACATGTATAGGTTCCATCACCTCAGTTTGCCGAGGTAATAGAACCTAGGGGGCAGTTGTGGGGACATATTTTTGGGTAGTCCACGTAGCCGAGGTGCCACGTGGGTGGACCATGATGTCGAGATATGATGCGATAATACCAGAATTTGAGATATTTGGACAGAGGACTAGAGTCCTAAATGACATCAAACTATCTATTTGGATAGAGGACTAGAGTCCTAGATTGGGAGAAGACTTTAGTTTGGATAAAGATAAGACTTTTAAAGAGTTTATCCCAATCCTACTAAGAGTCCAAGATTAGTAGTAATCCAGAGTCCATTGAAGCAAGACTTCTATTGGGACTAGGTTTGTGTTGGCTATAAAAGGGAGGTAATAGAACCTAGAGGGCAGTTGTGGGGACATATTTTTGGGTAGTTAATGTGGCCGAGGTGCCACGTGGGTGGACCATGATGCCGAGATATGATGCGATAATACCGGAATTTGAGATATTTGGATAGAGGACTAGAGTCCTAAATGACATCAAACTATCTATTTGGATAGAGGACTAGAGTCCTAGATTGGGAGAAGACTTTAGTTTGGATAAAGATAAGACTTTTAAAGAGTTTATCCCAATCCTACTAAGAGTCCAAGATTAGTAGTAATCCAGAGTCCATTGAAGCAAGACTTCTATTGGGACTAGGTTTGTGTTGGCTATAAAATGGAGGTAATAGAACCTAGGGGCAGTTGTGGGGACATATTTTTGGGTAGTTAATGTGGCCGAGGTGCCACGTGGGTGGACCATGATGCCGAGATATGATGCGATAATATCGGAATTTGAGATATTTGGATAGAGGACTAGAGTCCTAAATGACATCAAACTATCTATTTGGATAAAGGACTAGAGTCCTAGATTGGGAGAAGACTTTAGTTTGGATAAAGATAAGACTTTTAAAGAGTTTATCCCAATCCTACTGAGAGTCCAAGATTAGTAGTAATCCAGAGTCCATTGAAGCAAGACTTTTATTGGGACTAGGTTTGTGTTGGTTATAAAAGGGAGGTACCCTTATGGGTCTAAGATATGCTTTTTATGCTCTGTCTAGTGAATTAAGCACTATTAATTATCTTTGAGAGATATTTTACTGACTTGATCGTCGGAATGCCCCCGAGTGGCCGTACTACCGCAGGATTCTTATATTTCTGTGACAGGTTGTTTGGACTTAATCTATTATGTCAGTGCTCTTCAGCTCAGTTCTCCTTTTTAGTTGTGTGGTCAGAAATTAACACTCACAATATATATATATATATATATATATATATATATATATGCATGTATACTTTCAATATAATATAATATTACAGGAATTAAAGATTGGGTAAGCTTGAAGATTTGGTTTTTGATTTCGGTAGTAAAACAAGTACCAACATGCAGTTGAAGCTTATCTTCAGGTGGGTTGGAGTGCACTACACTACACTTGGTGAGTTGCTTTCTTGGGCCCACATGGGAAATAGGAGGAAGGAGGAAGGAGGAAGGAGGATCAATTAACAAATGTGATGCACCTGCTTGTCTCTTACTGTGGGAGTGCTAAATCTACGTCAATCAATTTTAGTATAAATTTATCTTTTGGATTTGCATAAATCTGCGTCAATCAATTTTAGTATAAATTTATCTTATGGATCTTGCAACATGCAAATTGAGTTAACCAAACCCCCCCCCCCCCCCCCCAAAAAAAAAAAAAAAAAAAACATGCAAATTGAAGCAAGTAATAATAAAAGGAACATTTATACCCAAATTATAATTAATGAACTTGTACTCTATTAAATTTTAACAAAAAAATTTTCGATTTTCAAATTTTATTAAAATTTTAATAGTCATAATTACTTTTCAAACAATAATTATTTATCATTTATGATTATTTATAAAGAAATATAATGATTTGATATTTATTTTGATTTTTAAAACTTTAAAATTTCAACTTTTAAAATTGAAAAAACTAAAAAAAAATTATGTGCAAAAAAAAAAAAAAAACTAATCTTTGCTTGGTTCGGGTTTTCCAAAAACGCTTTTCAGAAAATTCTACTTTCTTGTTTTTCGTATTTTTCTGTTTTTACTGATTTTTTTTAATATTTTAAGCATTTTTTTTAAATTTTAGACACACCTAACATAAGTACACTTAAAAAGTATAATTTTTGTGAATTTTTTTAAAAATTACTAAATACCAAAAATACGAAAATTCAGTATATTTTTTTTGTATTTTTGTGTATTTATTAATTTTTTGAAATATTTTTTCACAAATATTTTATTTTTTAGATACATTTAAGTAATGTGCATCTAAAAAAGTAAAAGTAAGCTTAAAATTTTAAAAATATTTACTAAAAATAAAAAAATACGGAAAACAAAAAACTCAGTTTTTTAAAAACTAAATTCAGAAAACTGAAACCAAACACACAGTTTTTTTTTTTTTTTGAAAAAATTGAATTATTTTTTTGTGCAAAATTAAAAATTTCGTGTCTATAAAGGAGCATGATGATGGAACATTGATGTGCAAAATTAAAAAAATAAAACTTTAAACTGAAAAAATTGATAATATTCTCAGTTTTAAAACTAAAAATAACTGATAATGTTCTCGGTTCTGTTGAATAGTTGAATCAAACTAATAAGTAGAATGGCAAAAATGTTTAACCTCATGCTCTGTTTTTTATCAGTTAGTGAAACAATTATCTGAAACATTACTATGCAAAATTGACAATTTTCTTAATTTTAAAAATTGAGAAAAACTGATAATATTTTCAGTTTTACTAAATAGGACTTATTGGTTCAAAAAATCTTATATAAGCCCTAAATTGCCATAATAGTTGTAAATAAAACTGTAGGTAATTAACTCATAATAAAATGGATAAATTATACTTTGTCCCTTTATGTTTAGTTACTTTTTCACTTTGGTTTTTGAAGTTTATTTTTTTCCACTTTATCCTTTCAAGTTTTAAATTTTTTTCGTTTTACTCGTATAGCTAATTTATGTTCAAAATTAGACAGAAAATGTCACATTAACGATTACATAACATAAATAATATATTAAGTTTATATTAGCTTTATGAATTATATATAATAAAATATTTTTATACCACATGACTGTCAATGCGTCATTTTTTGTCTAATTTTGAACAAAAATTTACTTCAAGAGTAAAGTGAAAAAAACTTGAAACATGAAGAGTCAAAATGAGAAAAAAAATAAACTTTAAAAGCCAAAATAAAAATGTTGCCAAACACAAAAAAAAGCAAAATGTAATTTAACCAATAAAATGCCATTTCCGATAATATTGCACCTCCTAGTGGTTCAAATTTGGAAATTAATGAAACGCCCATTATATTTTTTGGGTCACATTATTTATTTATTTATTTATTTTAAGTAATAATGACATGTTTATCAAGTTTGGTAGGCTCTATTTACACCCAAAATGTTTGGTTGGACATCAAAATTAATGAATTTTTTTTATTACTATTATGTTCCTACTTGAAATAATAAAAGAATATTTGATATTGTAAAAGTGCAAATTATATTGTTTTGGACATCTCATCTCAGAACTCTTTTATTCCCTCACCCTCTTCATCTCCTCTCTTCACCTAAAGTTTTCATACTCAACCTTGCTTCCCTTCAATCCATCGTTCTTGTATTATATTTCCTAATAAAATCAATAATTGACAATGAAAAAGATGTTTTCAAGTTGTTTGTAATAGATACGATTTAGCTTCATCGTTTTTAGTTGCTGATTTTACAAATTTCATTCAAAAATTCAGTATCGAACAAATTATATTTATTCAGAAATTTATTTCTATACATGTTTCACTTGTTTGGCATTGTGTTTCTGAATTATTCAATGTTGTTTGTATTTCATATCTGAACAAAATGTACGTGTTTGATTATGTGTTTTCGTGCATTTAATTTTTTAATTTCTTCGCATTCCAGTTTTGAACGAAAACAACTCTTTGGTATTATACCTTTGAAAAAAATTACATATGTTTGTAAACTTGTCTCAAAATAAAATCAATCAGCTTGCTTGGTTCAATTTTTCTAAAAACACTTTTTAGAATATTCAACTTTCTTATTTTCTGTTTTTTTTGTTGTTTTTATTGAATTTTTTTATTATTTTAAGTAAATTTTTTTTTTTTTTACTTTTTAGACACATCTAACATAAATACACCTAAAAAGTAAAAAAAATCTTTTAAAAATTCACTAAATACCAAAAATACAAGAATTCAGTACATTTTTTGTATTTTTATGTATTTATTAATTTTTAAAAATATTTTTTCACAATTTTTTTACTTTTTAGATATATTTAAGTAAGGTGCATCTAAAAAAGTAAAAAAAAAATATTAAAATTTTTAAAAATATTCACTAAAAACAAAAAAACACGAAAATAAAAAAACTCAGTTTTTAAAAAATTTAATCTAGAAAACTTATTGTTTGATATTTCATATTTGAACAAAATGAAAATATTCCACTGTGTGTTTCCATACATACTATAGAGGTTGGGTTGTGAGCGACGGTGGTGTGCATTGTGGTTGGCGACAATGGAGGTGGACAACAGGGTTTTGTTGTGTTGCTTTGCCATGAGAGGTTGGGTTTGGGTGGATTGGGACATATTTAATATATGGGGCGTCCTAAGTATATATTTAGGGTTTTTAAGAGTAGAATGTGTATTATTTAAAGAGTGCTCAAAATAATGAAGTAAACTTTAAATTTTGGAATAGGGTGTCCAAACAATATTTCAAAGTGAAAATTGAGCCACCCATTTTTTTTTGAAGAATTTTTTTTTTCTAATTGTACCCCTACTTCTAGATTGCCATTGGCATTGAAAAAGTCATGGATGATGGCCGGTGGTAATCGACAATGATAGTGGTAGTGGCAGTGGTGGTGATATGGACAGATAGATAGATTAAGTAGACATATAGTAACACGTGGACGAATAGTGAGATGAGATATGAACAAATGAATGACACATAGACAGATAGATAACATAGACAGATAGGTGAATGGTAGATAGATAGACAAATAGATAGGGGTAAAATGATATTTCAAATTATAATTGTTCTTTTGGCCCTAAAAGAATAGAGCTGGGTCAAATTAATACAAAAGTTTTACAAATTGACCTCTGGCCTGAATACCTTAAAAAAATTTCATTTGCATGTGATTCTTATCTTTGTTATGAATTTATTGGTGCTTTTCTCTCTAACTTTAAAATTTTCTTTGTATTAATTTTATGTTATATTATTATTATTATTATTCTTTAAATTTCATCCCAGTTGTCTCGCTCGTCTCTAACTTCATTTTTTACTAATTTAATCATTTAATTTGTTTCATATTAATATAAAAATATCCCACTATATTTTTTCCACTCGTTTTGTCTGTCTCTCTAGTTGTCTATTGACATTCCTTTCTCCTTTTATAACATCGCTTGATCTTTGGAAAAAGTGACAATAATTGAATCATTTAAAATTAAGAATAACTCGCACCAAATAAGGTTCAGCCCCTTTTGGAAAAAGCGACAATAATTGAAATAGTTTAAAATTAAGGATAACTCGCACCAAGTAAGGTTCAGCTCCCCTTTACATAGCATCAAATATGAGTTAACGATGTTTGATTAATTTAATTTTTTATAAATATATTTTATTTGATATATTTTAAAATATGAATAGTTTACATTATCAAAACGGACTCCGAAATAAATCTATATAATTATACAACAATAACTGTTGTGAACGGATTTCGAAATGAATCCATATGACTGCACAGGAGATTCCTTTTATATATTACTAATAGTTAATTGAAGAACATCAGTAAGTTGTATAAAAAAGAATAACAAATTTAAAATAGTATATCATTACCACACATATCAGAATAAGTAGTTCTATGTAAATAGAAAAAGACACTTATATCAAAGATGCATTTTTGAAATTTTTGAGTTAATAGCTCAAATTTAAATCTTTTTCGACCAAAAGAATATTAATTGTCCAAAAGGATACCGATGTGTTAAAAGTTTACCTATATGTCTATCTGTTCAAATATCATCTATCTACATATATGTCACCTATTTGTCTAACTATTTATTCAAATGTTTACACGTGTGTAGACATCCTAATTTGGCCGACTCCAAGACTTGGGCACCTTCAATCCTCTTTGATGATGAAAGAAGAAATGGATGGTTATGTCTTCTCGAAATAGCTGACGAAGTGGTGAGATCTTGAACCCAAACTTTCTTTTTTTAGCTAAAACATTTTTTATACCCAAAAACCTACTTTTCAAAGTATTTTCAAAAGTGATTGCTTCACATGTTCGCTGATCCAAGTTTTTCTTTTCAAAATAAAAATTCAAGTTATTTTAGAAAACAAATCAAGAATTGAATCGAATTATGAAAAATGAGAATTTACTTGAGCAAACAAATCAATAGCTCAGCAAACCCACAGGTTTAGAAACCTTGAGGCCACAAGTCATTCGGCAGCTGACAACTTGTGGGACGAGACTGACTCAACAGCTCACCTCTGTCTTGTTCACAAAGAGTGCAATGTAAATCGAGTGAGGGTCTAGATTCGACAATAATGTAAAAATCTACTTATCCAACAAAATACTGAATAAAGATCATATCACCAGACATGGAATTGCCACCTAATTTTTTTGGGAAAACTAAGAAACCCCAACTCCAAACAATATAGGCAACTGACCTACCGTAACTAGAAAACTGATTCGGAGTTTAGATACGAAAGAAGAAAGTCATGAATTAAGTACCTCCAGCTCACCTAATTCACGGATCGGCTTCTTCTAATTCTTGATATGAGACTCATTGTCAAAATATATTCATATTCTAATTGTTAAAGCTAGCTTTTTTATGTGAGGCATATAATAATCGAAACGCCTATATTGGAATGCTTCTAATTCCATCAAATTGTGAAAAGAGTTTGTTTCGAAAAGGCAGAAAAAGATAACATTCTCGATATAAAGAATGGAAACAATCCCAACTTAGGAAAAACAATTTTGATGGGGTTTACCACAGGTCTAATTTTGATGATTCAAATTATTATTTTGTAAAGCCATATATATATATATCATTTATGAAAAAAATTTGACTCATAACATTTTCATCTTATTGCGTTTATCTCAATAAAAATAGATAATAAGTGGGTTTTTTTTAAAAAAAAAAAAAATTGAAAACAAAGATTATAAAATGAAAAAGTTACGATTATCAAATTGATTTTTTTATATTATTTTTTATGAATGATATATAAAGAAAATTTTATAAAATGAATAATTCGAATAATTAAAATAAACTTGTAATAGGTCTTACAAGTCTAAACATAACGATCAAATTCAAATCTAAACTTTAGCGAAGTCAAACTCTAAAAGTAAGTCTTCTAATTGCATTATCCATCCAGCAATAATATTATAGACTAATAATCTAGAAACAAAAAAGTATAAATAAATAAATGGTAATCTAGAAACAAAAAAGTATAAATAAATAAATGGAGTGAGTGTGATTGATATTCATTTGAAGTGTGGGCTCAACCATACAAGAGCTAGAATTTGATCCAAAAACTATTTTTCTGGGTACTTTACTATGTTTAAATTCTTAAAACCTAGCATTATTATTATGCATATATCTGCCATCTATTCTTATTATGATGTTATTGGCTACATATTTTGTACGAGCCAATTACAATTCGACCCGTGGCGAAATAAGGGTAATATAGGAAGACTATTCAGGTCCTCGATCCTGATCGTACACGTGGCAGTTAGTATTGGTTATTAAAAGATCTGAGTAGCAGCGGATCAACAAAGGATACAAAGTGACGTGGCTTCAACGGTTACTCGCATTTCAGATTCAAATTTAGGAGGGAAGCTTAACTGCAAGTAATGGCGTAATGGAGCTAATATTGGGGCAACATGATCGATGATCATGGAGGAGCAGTTCGACGGTTTGAAGTGCAATTCGATGGTCACCCTTGAGCAGTATAAATAGTAGAGAAGACCCCAGAAAAAAAGCCCAGACTCAGATCATACAAACCAGTCTTACTTTACATATTTTCTTTTCCAGTTTTACATTTCCTGTTCTTTAAATTCCTGCTCTTTACATTCCTGTACTTTAAATTCCTGCACTGCACTTCATTCATAGGAGTAGTTTCAAGTAGATTGTTGCTGTAAACCTCTACGAGGCTGAGTTTGGATCATTGTAAGTTTTCATTCTAATGAAATACTTCAATTGCTCTTCATTTAACTGTTATTTTGCTTAATTTCTCCTAAGTCAAGCCACCAGTAAAAGTCCTCTTCATTGAGGCTGAAAGAACTAAAAAACATAATCGTCTGATAATTGGTTGGCAATTAACATTTCTGTAAGGACTGATTGATCCTTGCTGGCACGCTCGCATTTACAAAAATACCCTTCGAAAGCCAAAAAGCCAACATATATTTTTGGCACGCCCAGTGGGACAAATTGAAATGGCTAGACGAAGAAGACAAGGAGAAAATGAACGCTTGGAAGAAGGCGTAGAAGGAGAGGTAGAAATACCTAATCCAGAGGATAATGTGGTAACACATCCTGTGGAAACTCCCATATTATCAGAACCTATGGTCGAACAGACCAGTACTTCAGGACAAGAACCACATGTTCATAGTATTGGACGAAACCAAGGAATTGGACCATCCACTGTTCCATCTACTCATCCAATAAATCCATGGGATGGCCTAGTAGATGCCATGGGACAGCAATTAATGAACACAATGGAAAGGTGGGCAACATCCTTTTTGGATCGAATGAATAACCACCAACCAACAAACACAAGACACATCGAGGAAGTTTTAAATGTCCCTCAACAAAGATTGGCTAGAGATAAACAGCCTATGCAAGTTAATGGACATTCTAATGGTCAAACTAGTAATCAGAACTATGAAAGACCATCACCTCAGTCTTGGTATGAACCCATTTCGAGGCCTATAGCAGGTCAAAATGCCTCAGTACTCAACAATGAAGCCATACAAATTGGTGGATCTGGCCCAGTACAAGAAACTGGCATAAGAATGGTCACAAATCCCATGTTCGAAGCCATACCTGGTACAAGGGGGTTCACTAATCCCTTATTCGAATTTATACCCGGGGGTTGGAAGGTTTGCCTGCAAATGGAAGGGACACAACACCTGTTCCAGCACCTTTCGCAGGTCCTTTCGCAGGACAGGCTCAAAGGGGTTACCCACACCCCCAACAGCAACCTGCACCACAGGGACAACCAGTCCCAAATGTACCACCTTATGGACCAAGAGGACCACAAGCACAAGTTTGTCCACCAAATCCTGTGTTTTTCCCTCCAGTAGTGGTTCAGCAGGCACAAAATATGGTCCCTAGGGACCAAATTGCTGATATTGTTAGGGAGATGTGTGGACCGATGGCTCGGGGGGTCCAGACTCCTGTATACAGAAAACCATACCCAGAATGGGTAGATAGGGTACATGAATACCCAAGGGGGTTCAGGATACCAGATTTTACCCTTTTCTATGGGAGTGGAAACCAATCAACAGTAGAGCATATTGCTAGGTTTGCTGCTCAATGCGGTGAATTTACTAATCATGACTATATGAAACTAAGATTATTCCCAAATTCTCTAACTGGGGGAGCATTTGTATGGTACATCAACCTTACACCTGGCTCCATTCAAACTTGGCAACAAATGGAAGAGGCATTTCATGCCCAATTCTTCCAATCGGAGCCAGAGGTTTCCATGGCAGACTTGGCAAGATTGAGTCAAAGGCCTGAAGAAAAGGCTACTCAGTTTATTGCTAGATTTAAAAGGGCTCGAAATAAATGTAGAGTCATCCTGCCAGAGCCAGAATTCGTAAGATTGGCTCAAAATGGCTTAGAGTTCAGGCTTCGAAAGAAGTTTGACTCAACTGAATTCAGAGATTTGGTGGAACTAACCTATAAGGTGTCTAGGTATGAAGCATTACTAGAGGAGGAACAAGATCGAAATAATGCATCGTACAAGACATATTATAGAGATCCTAATTATGAGATCGATGCAGCAGAGATTGTGGGCAAAGAACCTGTGATCTGTGAGGCATTAATTCATAAGGATACAACAATTGACCAGCAGTTTAAAAAGAAAGACCTTCACAGAAAGTACTCTTTCGATTTAACAAAGGCAGATGACATTTTTGATCATTTGCTTGCGGCCAACTTCCTTAAGTTACCTAAAGGAGTAAAACTGCCATCTCCAGATGAACTTAAGGGAAAAGTATATTGTAAATGGCATAACTCTTGGTCTCACTCGACTAAAAACTGCATTGTTTTTCGAGACAGGATCCAAGAACAAATTCGGAAAGGAAGTTTGAAATTCCCAGCCAAAACAGAAAAGGCCATGGGGATCGACAGTAATCCATTTCCAGAAGTTGGAGAGGTGGCAGCCAATGTCATTATGTCAGACTTCCAGAACTT
The DNA here is from genome assembly GCA_030407325.1 of Camellia japonica. NCBI lineage: Eukaryota > Viridiplantae > Streptophyta > Magnoliopsida > Ericales > Theaceae > Camellia > Camellia japonica. Next base: position 101,229,533 of record JAPPVO010000002.1, on the reverse strand, counting down.
GTCCTTGACAGAATTGGAAGAAGTCAATGTGCAGATGCATGTTGCTAACCAGACAACCATCAAAAAGGACACCAGAAATCTGCCAGTTATTGGACAAGGTTTCTCACACCAGAGGGAACACTCTGATGAAGAATCACTGGATGATGATTCCTTAGAGGCAGCAGTAATGCAAAGGATGTGTCCCAGGTGCAGACTGAGTTATAAATGGTTGAAGGGGCTTCCAATTGATGGGAAGCAATACTACAGGGATGTGCAGAGACGCCCTAAACCAACCAATGCTTATAACAAAAGGCCGTATCCGGCTAGTGTTAGGCAGCAGCCATTGGTAGTTGAACCAGCAGTCGATAGAATGCATGCTAAAGGCAAGAGGCCCTTGTATGAGTCCAGGCCACCTAACTATTACAGAATGGAGAGCAGTCATTCTGAAAGAAGACTGGAGAAGAGTTCAGGTTATGGGATCAAAGCCAGAGATTGGCCCCCTAGACCAACCTCACGCAGGACAGAAAGTGGCCACCTTCATCGAAGGCCTGAATCAGGCTCGAAACATGAGGTCAGGACCAAGCAAGTGCCCTCACAGCCAGCTTCGATGGTAGAAAGAAGCAGTTCAACATCTGAGTCAGTAAGTTCGTGGGTACCTGGAGTTCCAGATTGGTTTGTGATGCAGAACAAACCTAGGGAAGTGCCCACTCAGAGAGATGTTGGAAACCAAGGAAGGATGGTTAAACCTCCTTTGGTGGCTCCGAACAATTGGGTATTGCTTAAACACCCAAAGACGAAGGAACCAGATATGGTCCCAGTCATTTCGAGATCACAAAGGAGAAAGATTCAGCGCAGGTACACTCAGTACCAGAAAGATATGAAAGAAAATGGAGAGAGCTCTTCATTGGTCCAGACAGAAGGAAAGAAGACTCCAAAGTCAGACCATACTCCAAAGACAACTCTACAAAGCAAGGTGGGTTGCAGCAGGGAACAGTTGGCCAAGGTTCATTCTGAACTAAAAGCCAGAGAGAAATCTAGCTTGGCAGGATTGGAGAAAGCTCTGATGGAGAGTGATAGCGAGACAGAAGAAGAAATTGGCATAAGCCAAAAGAAAGAAATGGTGGAGGAAGAAATGTTCGAAGCCTTCATGGCTGAGCAAACATTTTTGGTTGAAAAACCAGTTGAGAAAGATCCTTCGAAGGAATCAGTTAACAACGAAGTGCCAGAGTGCAGCATGGAGGATGCTTCTGAAGTAACTGAACAAGGTGGCCAAGAGGGGAAACAGGTACAGCCAGCCATCCAATTTGGCTCATTTCCTCCAGTATCAGTCAATATGGTACACATACTGCCTCATGAGTTCCAGGCTGGAGATGAGGACCAAGATGGTCAAGAAATTGATCCTATTCCTGTCTCTAGTGAAGACTCACAAGTGAGTATGGTACAAGATGATTCTGGAATGGCTACCCCAATGGAAACTGAATATGAGAGTGAAGAAGAGGTGAGCATTAACCTCTCATATCCTTTTGAGTATCCCTCGAATTCTATGACACAACATGTCAAGCCTTTGTACATCAAGGCTTTCTTCGATGGGATACAATTGAACCGAGTCCTGATAGATAATGGGGCAGCAGTGAATTTACTACCGAAATCTTCTTTGAAGAAACTAGGGAAAAAGAATCCTAGGTTAATCCCAACCAGCACAACCATCGCTGGCTTTGCTGGAGACAAACAGATGGCTCAGGGAATTCTACCCATCAACCTGAGTGTGGGAACCAGGGACTGCATGACAGCATTCTTCGTAATCGACAGTAATGCTAAATACAATGCTTTACTTGGGAGAGATTGGATTCACACTAACAAATGTGTGCCTTCCTCTTTGCATCAGAAAATTATGATGGCCTTAGGCAATGGAGAGACAGAGGAAATTGATGCAGATCCTCAACCTTTCATAGCCTGTGCAGACTTCGCAGAGGCCAAACTGTATATTGAGGGAGTGACACCACTCAGTATACTGAGGAAACCTGATGGCTCAGCCGAAGTGACGGCTGATGAGGAAGTGACACACCTGAAGCACTTAGTCCAGGAGAGTGCTGATGAGGAGGTTGTCGTTAAGGATGACAATGATGCCTGGTTGTAGGCAAAGAAATGAAACACAAGAAGCCAAGTCTTTGGCTCTAATTAAATTCTCAACATTGGATGTAAAATCAATAGTCCAGAAAGTACAGGAGCAAGAGAGAGAAGCCATGATAATTGGCTGCAAGCAGAAGCAGCAACAGGTCAAAGTTTTGACCCTTGATAAATACTGTGCATTGGACATTGAAACAAAAGTCCAGGAGATACAGGAAGAGGAAGCCTTGTGGACAGACTTTGTCTATGAGGAGGAGGGCAAAGATGTTGAATTAAAGAACCTGGGAGCAGAACAAAGCAGGGAGATTGCTTCGAAGATAGAAGAAATCAAAGAAGAAGCTTCAGTAAGTTCTCAGACACAAGACCCCTTAGAAGAAGTAAATTTAGGGGAAGATTCTATACAGCAGCCCACCTACATAAGTGCTTGTCTGAATGTTCTGGACAGGGACCAGTTGTTGGTTGTTCTAAAGAAATATAAAGATTGCTTTGCATGGTCTTATAATGAACTACCAGGATTGGATAGGTCATTAGTGGAACATAGGCTCCCTATGAAACTTAACTTCAAGCCATACAAGCAAAAACCAAGAAGAATGAGTCCAGAAGTAATTCAGAAAGTCAAGGAGGAGATTCTTAGACTACTCAAAGCAGGCTTTATTAGGACAGCCAGGTATGTGGAATGGCTATCTAATATTGTGCCTGTGGTTAAGAAGAACGGTAAAATGAGGGTATGCATTGATTTCAGAAACTTGAATTTAGCAACTCCAAAAGATGAGTACCCTATGCCTATAGTGGATCTGTTGGTAGACAGTTCAGCAGGGCATCAAGTTTTATCAATGATGGATGGGCACTCTGGTTATAACCAGATCTGCATTGCAGAGGAGGATGTCCACAAGACAGCATTCAGATGTCCTGGAAATATTGGCACTTTCGAATGGGTTAAAATGCCATTTGGCCTGAAGAATGCTGGAGCTACATATCAGAGGGCTATGAACACTATCTTTCATGACCTCATTGGAGGGTATTTAGAGTGTTATATTGATGACATTGTAGTTAAATCCCAATCCATGGAGGAGCATCTGTTTCACTTAGAAGCAGCTTTTGAAAGAATGAGGAGGTTCAAGTTGAAACTCAATCCTCTTAAGTGTGCTTTTGGTGTATCATCTGGAAACTTCTTGGGCTATGTAGTACACAAGAAAGGAATACAGATTGACCAGAATAAAGCCAAAGCCATCATTGAAGCCAGACCTCCATCAAGTAAGAAAGAATTACAAAGGTTCCTTGGACAGGTTAACTTTCTTCGAAGTTCATTTCTAACACTGCAGGGAAAACTAAAGTATTTTCTTCCTTGTTAAGGCTGAAAGATGAAGAGGAATTTGTGTGGACAGCAGAGCATCAAATTGCTTTCGAAGGTATCAAAGCCTACTTGGCCAACCCTCCAGTGCTGATGCCACCAAAGGGTGACAAGCCCTTGAAGTTGTACATAGCTGCAGCAGAAGATTCATTGGGAGCTTTCTTGGCCCAAGATAATGAAGAAGGCAAGGAGCAAGCTGTTTATTACCTTAGTAGGTTTTTAAATTCTTGTGAATGTAAATATTCAGCTGTTGAAAAGCTGTGTCTTGCTTTGTATTTTGCTGCAATGAAATTAAGATACTATCTTTTACCTACAACTGTCTTGGTAATTGCAACCACAGATTTGGTTAAGTACATGTTATCTAGACCTATGTTGAGGGGAAGAATTGGCAAGTGGATACTAGCCTTATCAGAATTTCATCTAGAATATGTCCCTCAAAGGGCAGTAAAAGGGCAAGTTTTAGCCAATTTTCTGGCAGACCATCCATCTCAAACAGAGAGCCAAGAGATAATGGAACTTGGTATGGCTAGTGTTGAGCCATGGCAGATGTGGTTCGATGGGTCGAAAGCCAATGGCTTAACTGGAATTGGTATTGTGATTAGGTCTCCACAAGGGGTAGAGACCACACATGGTTTCAGAGTGGATGAAGTTACCTGTTCTAATAACCAAGCTGAATATGAAGCCTTAATAGTGGGACTAGAAATTCTTATTGGATTACAAGTTCATGCAGTTGACATATTTGGAGATTCTCAATTGGTGGTTAACCAAGTGAAAGGGATTTTCAAGTGTCAAAGCATAAGCATTTTACCATACTATGTTGTTGCATTACATCTGCTTTCTCAATTTCAAATAGCAAATGTAACTCATGTTCCAAGATTCTTGAATAATAGAGCTAATGATGTGGCTCAGAAAGCTTCGAACTTCAAGAGAAGGGATAATGCCCAAAGGAACATAAGCCAAACAACATATCAGAAATTGATACCACCTTTGAATAAAAGGAATGTGGTCTTGGAAGTCAATCATAATGACTTGCAAGAACAAGATTGGAGGCATCCAATAATGCAGTACTTGGCTGGTCCATCTTCGAAGGCCAGCAGGAAAATTAAATTGCAGTCTATGCAATATATGATATATGGTAATGCTCTCTACAAAAGGGGGGGAGATGGCTTATTGCTGGAATGTTTAGGCCCAAAAGAAGCATTAACAGCTATGGCTGAGGTTCATGAAGGCATCTGTGGTGCTCATCAGCCTGGTGTGAAGATGAGATGGTTGCTTCGAAGGCATTCCTACTATTGGCCAACTATCCTTAAAGACTGCATAGAGTATGCAAAGGGTTGCCAGGCATGCCAAAAGCATGGCACAATAAGGCATGTGCCCATAACTGACCTACATGCAGTAGTGAAGCCTTGGCCATTCAGAGGATGGGCCATGGATATGATGGGGAAAATACACCCACCTTCTTCGAAGCATCATTGTTTCATTCTAGTGGCCACTGATTACTTCACTAAGTGGGTCGAAGCTAAGCCATACAAGGCTGTAGACCAGACTGAGGTTATTGGATTTATTAAGGATCTAATCCATAGATTTGGCATCCCACAAACTATAACTGTGGATAATGGGACTGTGTTCGATGGGAAGATGGTGAAGTCCTTTGTGGCAGAATTTGGAATTAGTCTCGTTAATTCCACCCCATATTATGCACAAGCCAATGGTCAAGCTGAATCATCCAATAAGTCCTTGAAGAAAGGAATACAAAAGGTTGTGGAAGACAATCCTAGGGATTGGCATAACTTATTGTTGGATGTATTGTGGGCTTATAGAACTTCCCCAAGGTCAAGCACAGGAGTTACTCCTTATGCCTTAGTGTATGGGCATGATGCAGTGTTACCTGTGGAAATTAATGTTAAATCTTTGAGGGTTAGATGCCAAGACCAGCTAAATCCTGAGCAATACCATCAGAGTATGTGCTTGGAATTAGAAAGCATAGATGAAACCAGAATTCTGGCATTAAATAGCATTCTCTTTCAAAAGAAGAAAGCAGCCAAAAATTACAATAAGAAAGTCAAATACATTGGCTTTGATGAAGGTGATTTGGTATGGAAGACAATACTCCCAATAGGAATTAAAAGCCATAAGTTTGGTAAATGGTCTCCTAATTGGGAAGGACCATATCAAATTCATAGAGTCCTGCCTTTTGGGGCATACCATTTGAGAAATTTGAATGGATACATACATCCCAAAAAGATCAATGGCAGATATTTGAAGCCTTATTTCCCAACCATTTGGGAAACACAAGGAGTAGAATAAATGTCAAGCAAAAGAACACAAGACACTCAAATGATAAATCAGAATTTGTTTTTCTTCATAAAGAGTTAAATACATTCTGCCATAAATTGGCCCAAAAATCATTACAATGCCTTAGTTGTTCTTTTACAACAGACTTCCTATTCTTAAATGAGGGAACCAACTGAATGGCTGTGGTCATTTCTTGCTTTCGATCGGCCAATTCTTGGTTGGTGATCTGCAGTTTGGTGTCAGTTCGGACTAAGGCCTGGTTCACTGCAGATAGCTCCTCTTCAAGTTGAGCTTTCCTCTCCAGCAGCTGAACTCGAAAGTGAGAGGCAGAGGAGTGTTGTTCCTTGAGCTCTGAGACTTCAGTATGTACTTGGGAAACAAAACTCTGGTCTCTAGCCAATTTCTCCTCCGCAGCTTTGGCAGCATGGCAAATGTTGATGTAGAAGTCGATAGTAGCTGCTGCCTGGGATAAGTGACTTGAGACATCCATGCCTGACTGTTCAGCAACTTTGCAGCACTGGAGGAACCCATCTCTTATTATAGGCCTTTGCAAAGCCTCGAAGGGGAGCCTCGAAAAGGAGATTAACAGTTCCAGGCAGGTGTCTAAGCCCATCAGAGGTGCAGAAGGCTTGCTGCTGGAGGAAGGAGAGCTTTCAAGAATTTGTAGCAAGGAGTCGGCCAAAACTAATGGCTCAGCTTCAAAATTGGTTATTGGAGAGGTAGAGGGCACATCGAAGAGACTGGCTAGCCTGGCTTCGAAGATGTCTACCTCATCCGTAGACATGAGGGGTGCAGAGAGAGTTGTGGTGGAAGGCATAAAGGACTGCATAGGGATAGGAGAAATGGATGGAGCATCTTTGGCAGTCTCTATGGTCTTAGCCACCAATGAATCAAGTGAAGAGGGGCTGGAAGTAGGCAAAGGTAATGAACTATGAGTTGGAGAACTACCAGCACCCTCAATTGGGGAATCAGATACCTTCGAAGAAGAGGTAATGGTTGAAATTTCCTTAGAAGGAGAAGGAAGAGCAGGGCCCGAATGAGAAGTAAATTGAGACAGGTCAAAGGTCAGATAGGGAAGATATGGAGTCAGACCAAAAGAAAGAGTTACAGGAATGCTAGGACTCAAAGAAGGTACATCAAATGCAGGCCTTGGAAGTGAGAGTAATATCTGAATAGCCCTTACATTTTGCATTTGATCAACTTCAACTGAAATTGAGGGAGTCCTCATTGGAAGTATAGCCTCAGTAGTTGTTGCTGCAAAAAGGAAGAAACGTAATGTCAAGCTTCAATGTCAAAATTTGATAAGGAAAAACAGTAGAAGCATGAAAGAAATTACTTGTTTCAGAAATGTTGGCAGTGATGGGAGAGCTACGAAGGGAGTAATGTTTGGCAGTTTGTTGCCTTCTTGCAGTTTCCCTTTGTAATGCATCAGCAGCAGCAGCTTCATCTCTCAGAAATTGTTGTTGCCGTCTCTTCTCAGCCCTCTCGAAGACAATTATGGCCTTAGAATGTTCTTGTTCTACTGCCTTGGCAGCTGCCTCATGGATGGTATCTTCAACCAAGTTAGTAGCAGAAGCAGTCACTTTCTTTCTCTTTTCTATTGCCTTGGCAATTGTCTCGGAATCGGAGTCTTCTGTGAAATCAGAAGGAGAGACAGTCATCTTTCTTTTCTTTCTTCTCTGTATTGGTATTGTCTGCTCCTTCTCAATTTCCTTCTCAACTTCTTCAATCTGGGATCTAGATTCTGTAGAGATGAGCTCCTCTTCTACCTCTCTGGCAGTTGTCTCATCTTGGACTAAGTCAGAAGTAGGGACGATCACTCTTTTCCTTCTTATTAAGGGCGACTCATGCTCTTGATCTGTTTCTTCTTCTTCTTCTGCTTGCACCTCAGCTGTTTTCTTTTCAAGCTCAAGCAGTCTCCTTTTCTTTTGTTGTGGGCTACCTTCACAAAAGAAGAACTAAGGATAAGACTACAACCATTATAGAGAAGGCCAAAGGAAAAGAAACAAAGGTGTATACCTTTCTTCGAAGCAGCCCGAGTGACTCTAGGAGGAGTTGAGGCAGCAGGAGTGGACGCAGGCACTGCAACTGAAACAGTGGAAGAAGTAACAGTTCCAGCTCCTTTGGGCTTGGGCAGATCCAATACCATTAGCAGGTTCTGAGGAGAAATGGCCAAGTATACTTCCATGTTGGTCACCCACCAGTTCTGGTACCTCTTCAACAAGGTACCCTGAGGAAGGAAAGGGGTATACTCGAAATTGACCAAGTCATCTATAAATTTGGAAGTTGCCTCTTCTAGCCTGGACCTCCGAACTTTCAGATCCCTCTTAGTGAGACTTAGATTGGTATTGCTGCAGAGAGGTATTGGGACCCCTTGTGTGAAGCCAAATTGTCTAGCAAATTGAGCAGGACAATACGGCTCAGCTATGCATTTGTAGGCTCTGGGGTTCAAGGTCCCAATAAATAACTCTCTAGGGATCAGAATGGAAGCCCATATATCTTTGTGAGCAGGTGAGGCGCAGGACCTGTCACTTAGGAAATTCCTCAACCAAGATGGACCAATGGTGGGTTCGAAGGGACGGAAACGGAAAGTAGGAAGGGAAGCTGGAAGTTGGTGGAAGAAAGAGAAGTAAAAAGCAAAAGTGGAGGGATAAAGTGAAGCATTGGCCAGCCTTATGCCATGAGTAAGAGGGTTTGGCTCAGAAAATTTAAGGCATTTGGATTGTAACTCGGTGAAATAGGCAAAAAGCCAAAGCTGAAGGATCCAGAATGGCCCCCCTTGGTTAGCATCTAAGGGTTTCTCACAGAAGAGGGAACAGACTCTATATACATGGCCTAGAACATATGGGGCTAAGGCCACCTTTTCTGTAAAACGAAGGCTTTGGCAAGAGGGGCAAATTCAGGCATGATTCTCTGAGAGGAGGTACAGAAGAGGAATTTGCAAAGCCAATACAATAAGAAAGAAAAGAATTCCCTATCAGTCACAAAGCCCTCTCTTTTATTCTCAGCCTTAGCGAAATCACTATAGGATGAGTTAAGAGAGGGGAGGGAGAAAGGGACTGCTGAGTCAGGGTAATCTGGTCCAAAGGGGGTACCAATTGGGGATAATCCTAGTAGATGGCAAATGTCAAGAACAGTAGGGGCCATCATCCCACATCTAAATTGAAAGAAATTAAAGATAGGATTCCAAAAACACAAGGCAGCAGGAATTAGGAAAGGGTCCTCTGAGATAGTTACCCTGGATAGTCGGAGAGCATCGAGAAGGCAGAGCTCTTGAAGGTCCAGAGTTCTAGCAGGGACAACCCGGTCATACCATTCTTGCCACTCCGGTCTCACCGTGGGCCAGCATCGGTGGGGGCGGTTTATCCTCCAGTTCCTCCAGTCAAGACCACCTTCGTAAAGAAGACATTGGTTTTCCAAACGAGGATATAGGGCTGGGAGCTCAGTAAGGATCTCCTTGAATATGGGCCCAAGCACGTAGTCTTGCTGCACATGGCGACGAGGGACGAAGATTCGTCCATCGATAGCGCTTTTCTCCCCAGCTTTGTACTTCTCACATTCTGCATCAATGATCCTCTTCAGGGTTACAGATGGGCTCGCACGCTCTACGACTGGCACCGAAGAAGAAGCCATTGATAGTACGCGTTTCCAGAAGGTGAAGCTGAGAAAGGAAGTAGAGAGAAGTGGAAGATCGGCAGAGGTAAAAGGGTTTGTGTGTTGAGCGAGCAAATGATTTCAGAACACGAAATAAAAGGGTTTCAAAAGCCTTTGTGTTTGGGGGATATATAAACGCTTGGTTCGTTAAGCACTAAAAGTACGAATACGAAGAGTTTCCTTCAAATATTGATAGTATTTGGAGGGAAAAACACAGCCCAGATGCTGAGGCTAGCTTCGAAGTAAAATATTTGGCTTCGAAACCAGATTTTGGCGCCAAAAGCCAAAAAACAACGGCTTCGAAACAAAGAAGTCGGCTTCGAAGCACATTTCCGTACTTAAAAATGTAAGAATACTCAAGTATTTGATTTACTTCGAAGGGGATTAAAAGACCTATCTTAGGTTTCTTAGTGAAAGTAATGTCCTTCGAAGTGAAACTTGAGACTCTGTGAGGATGGGAATTGGTGTTCAAAACATAACACACCAGATTTTGACGCTAAAAGTCCAATAACAACGGCTTCGAAACTAAGAAGCCGGCTTCGAAGCACATTCCGTACCCAATGGATGCAAGAATGCTCAAGTATTCGTTTACTTCAAAGGGATTAAAGACCTGTTTTAGGTTTCTCAATGAAAGTGATGTTCTTCGAAGTAAAACTAGAAATCCCTTAGGAATGGAAATTGGCATTCGAAACATCAAAACCAATAGTTGGTTTATATATATTCAGAAAAGTTGTCTTTTCGAACTAAAACAGTGCAGCCCTCAAAAGGAGCTTCCATATTTTTGAAAGTATGGACTGTTGTTCAAGACAAAAAGATCAATTTAAAACTGATTGATCATAATAAATCATTGACCATATGTTGGTTGTGATTGAAACAAGTTTTGAAGAGTAAGATTGTTAAATTCGAAGCATGGATCCTAAATGGAAAAACAACAAAAACTATCTGCTGCATTCCATAAATTGGAAAAATTCATGGTCGTTTTGTTAATATTCATTTAAAACGATTGAATCCAGGTTCGAAGGAAAAGATTGTTCAGTTCAAAGCTCTGAAATTGCTTTTAAAGACAAATGGAGACAAGATCAAACCATATCAAACAAAGAGAAGTCTTAGTGGTATTAAAGCAAAAACAGTTACATCGAATGGCCATTTTTGGGTACAAACTCAAGCTCATAAAAATAGGGAATGGAATAAATAACAAGATCATGAAATTTAGTCCAACAATGATCAATGAATTTCTGTTCTTTCTTTATTCTGTCCTCTATTTCTTCTAACATTGGCTGCATGAGTTGATGTGCTCTCACTTCGTAAAAGAGCTCTTCAGCCTTTATTTCGAAAGCTGTTTCTCTCAATCCTTGTTCCAATTCGTCTATATCCAAATCATCCCAGTATGCAGAATCTTTATTCTTGAAATCATCGAATTCTTCAATAAAGTTTTCTGCTTCGTATTGGGCATGAATTCGGAGGGACGAAAGTTGGTCTAAAGATTGTGTGGTGTTCATAGAGGTCCGATGCCAGTGAAGAAGCAATGGAAGTTGGTCCAAAAACATGTGAAGCTCTGCTTGGGCGAGGGGATTGAGGACATGACCCCGAGTTAGAATATCACAAGCCCATCGAAAGTTCTTAAGAGGGACTTCGTCCTCAAGAACATTGAAGGGCAAGTGGGAAAAGCAGCGAGCAAAAGTTGAGCTTGTTTCCGCTCAGCCGGAGTAGGGGAAGGTGGTGGTTTGTAAGGTGGAAAGACCTTATCCGAGGAGAGAACAAGCCTCAGTTTCTCTATCCAGCAAGGATTTGGCGGAAGAGAAGGTGTGGATGCTTCTATCTCAGGAGGTGGAGCAAGGGCAGAAGGAACAAGGGCATTGATATAATCGAGCCAGTCAGAAGAGCAAATCTTCGCCTTTGAGCTAAGAATGATGGATTGTATCCTTGTGCCTCTTCTGGGCGTCGGGCAACATGCACTGTCTTTGTAGGCATGGAAGATGTATACCATGCCACAAGCAGATTCTCCTCCAAACTGCGTCGGTGGTCAATGGGCACGTAAGGATAGACCACCGAGCTTCGCGCATAGGAAGGGAATTCTAAAGGGTCAGTAAACTCAACAAAGTGATGGTTGATTCGTTCCCTTAAATCACAGACCTCGGGTTTGGACCAGTTTGTCCAGTCAGAAGCCCCAGAAGAGGAAGAAGTTGCAGCCTTATCCCATGCAGAGGGTTGTGAAGGAAAACTTCCCATGTCCATATTTGCAACTTTCTGAATCAAAGGATTGAGAGCAGTTTGTTCGTAGTCTGAGGATGAGTCAGAAGAAGACCTTTCCATGTCCATATTTGTAAGTTTTTGAATCGAAGGATTAAGGGCAATATGTTCGAAGTCCAAGGGTTGATAATCTGCAAAGGCATCCATGACCTGAATATAGAAGGGTGGGTAAAGGTGGCTAATTAATGCATGGAGGTTCTTTCGAGGAAGAACAACATCATCATATGACTCTTCGTGTGCTCGATCAATGGAGGGAATAATTGATTCGGCCATAAAAAGTGTACCAGTCTGTTCGAATACTAAGGTGGTGGAGGTGTTCAAAAGATTGAAGGGGAGTTTAATGCAGATGATAAATGACAGTTGCATTGCTGGAAACCATGCACGTTCTAAGACGTGGGAAAAGACTTTGATCCACTAATATCACCAGATATTGGGTATATTAGTGCGGGGGGTAATGTTGGCTACATATTTTGTACGAGCCAATTACAATTCGACGCGTGGCGAAATAAGGGTAATATAGGAAGACTATTCAGGTCCTCGATCCTGATCGTACACGTGGCAGTTAGTATTGGTTATTAAAAGATCTGAGTAGCAGCGGATCAACAAAGGGATACAAAGTGACGTGGCTTCAACGGTTACTCGCATTTCAGATTCAAATTTAGGAGAGAAGCTTAACTGCAAGTAATGGCGTAATGGAGCTAATATTGGGGCAACATGATCGATGATCATGGAGGAGCAGTTCGACGGTTGGAAGTGCAATTCGATGGTCACCCTTGAGCAGTATAGATAGTAGAGAAAACCCCAGAAAAAGCCCCAGACTCAGATCATACAAACCAGTCTTACTTTACATATTTTCTTTTCCAGTTTTACATTTCCTGTTCTTTAAATCCCTGCTCTTTACATTCCTGTACTTTAAATTCCTGCACTGCACTTCATTCATAGGAGTAGTTTCAAGTAGATTGTTGCTGTAAACCTCTACGAGGCTGAGTTTGGATCATTGTAAGTTTTCATTCTAATGAAATACTTCAATTGCTCTTCATTTAACTGTTATTTTGTTTAATTTCTCCTAAGTCAAGCCACCAGTAAAAGTCCTCTTCATTGAGGCTGAAAGAACTAAAACATAATCGTCTGATAATTGGTTGGCAATTAACATTTCTGTAAGGACTGATTGATCCTTGTTGGCACGCTCGCATTTACAAAAATACCCTTCGAAAGCCAAAAAGCCAACAGATGTTAAAAGTGTGAGCACCCTCACTTATTTTTTATTTTTTTCATATTTTTCTCAATATGTTACTCCTGAAAATGCAACATATAGCAAAAGTCACAAGCAACCTATAGCAACAGGCACTAAGATTTCTGAATTTTTGTACATGATCACTTTACGATTTTCATCTGTTAGAGGACTTCATATAATAATAACAATAATAATTGAAACACTTACAAAAAATTCTAATTTAATCCACAATGATGTGGCATAATTGATACTAATATATGTTAATTTTTAATTTGTCACATACTTAATTACATATAGTATCCAATTGTCTTGTCACATTACTGTAATTGAATTTGTAGATACAAGATTGTGGATGTCTAACATTTTTCATATAATAATACATAATTTTACGGTTGAGTTTTTCGAAAATTCAAATATAAACTTAATAGAATTTGACGGGTTCGTGGGGCTTATCACAAGTTCTGTTTTAATGATCTAAATTATTCATTTTGTATGACCTTCAGTGTAATTTTATCATGTTTCTCTAAAAACATAGTTTATTTTTAAAAATATATTTGCCGTATTTTTTTTTTCAAAGGCATGTGATGAATTAAAAATATTATGCTTATTAGGTCAATCTAATTTTTTTTATGAATGATATATACTGAGGGTTCTACAAAGTGAATGGTTTGAATCATCGAAACAGAACTTTTGGTAAGACTTGCGAGACTGTCAAATTATCTCAAATTTAAACTCAACCCTAATTTTAAAAGTTAAAAATTAATATTTTTTATATAGACTGAATGGTCATGTTCTTACAAATCATTACAAAATTAAATTGAATAGGCACATCTATTTTTTATAAGGTGTAAATTTTTCATTGTTCACATATACAACTTTTACTTCTCGTTACCATACAAGAGAGAATCCAATCACTTTTTGATAACACACATTTGTTTTTGTTACGAGAACTTCTACAAACTCAAATTTTTTTCCTAGAACTTTGTCTAAAAAATACATGTGTGGTTTAAATTTATTTTAAAAGTATGACCCATCATTTAAGAATTGAATCTAACTCATTCATTAGAATTCTCGAAAATTCTAGATTTATGTTTCTTTTTTCTTACAATTCCTGTTTAGTTATTCATGGACCAAATCATATTCTTAGATTATTAGTTTATTTTATATTAGTGGTTTTACAACTTTGTAATACCAAACCTCTTGCTCTCACTTTTCTCATTTTGTGTTTGATTGATAAATCCATATAGTTTACAAATTTATTATGAAATACTATTTTTCTAATATCTAGTTTCTTTATATTATTATGAAGTTTTTCATTTGAAAAATATAACTACACTAAATAAAATATCATGCGCAACGCACGTGTACACCACCACTAATATATAAATATATATATATATGTTTGTGTGTGTGATATATGTTTATTTCCTAATATAGAAATTGTAGTTTTATTTCTTTCAATAATTTTAGGTAACATGAAAACTTAACCAAAATTTATCGAGAAAGTAAAATATAGGGTGTAAATTTGAAGTTAATGCAAAGTAATTTTTTTTTTTTTTTTTACAAATTTCAATTACGGGTAATATTTTTTGATATGTGGCACAATTCAATTGTATTCCATCTTGTCTATTTATATATGACAAGAGTAATGATATAGAAACATAAAAATTGTACATAAAATTAATACATAATTTTGTTACTTCGATTTTGTAATTTTAAAACAAAAGATTGATCAAGATGGTTTATATTTTCAAAATTGTCACAATTACATCATTTTTGTCAAAAAATCTGTATAAACATTATGTATTAACAACATTTTTCATATAATAATCACAAGATTATGGCATAAAATGGATTTGGAATTGATGATCGACAGCAAATGAAAGTTTAGCATACTTGTTTAAACAAAGAAAAGACAGAGTAATTGGCCTAAGGATAGGAGGAGTTCGATAATATTTGCGAAACTATGCCGTTCCAGAAGCACAAGCACAGCACTTGTATGGTCCATTGCCTCACAACACCTATCACGTTCCCCTTTTGAGGGTATGTATTTTAGAATGACCCATAGTTCAAAGCTAAATAACTCCATTAAGGGGTGTTTTAGGAATGACATTTTTCGGCTTTTTTTTAAAAAAAATTGTCAGTTAACCTTTTTTAAAAAAAATTCAAAAAGTTTTATTTTAAACTCACTTGGTAAGACGAACTGCCAGATGACCATTCTTAACATTATGTACTTAAGTACTCTTGGAATACAATCTTGGAATTTAACAAAATTATAATAAATTGTTTGGTTGAGGAAATTAAAATTCTTACTAATATTCTATCCGGACATGAATTCCCAATTGGGGGGGGGGGATGCGGAAAAGAAAAGATTTTGATCTAATTGATTAAATTTTAAAATTGATAAAATTATGTTAATCTCTCTTTATCATCTGTCATAAATTAATTAAAAAAAATAATAATCTCAAAACTAATAATTAAAACTTATTTGACTTCATCTCAAATTTAATTTTTAAATTAAACATAAGCATTTTAAAGTTTATAAATAAATACACTAATAAATAAATAAAAATAAAAATTTCAAACTCCTCATTGCTCAAAATGCATAAGTTTATACCCACCACTACCGTGTCATTTTGTATTTTGTCCATCTTTCTGGTTTGAAGGTCACACCAACACAAAACAAGTTCAACCTCCAAAAATGAAAATTCATGTACACTTAGTTTGTTTGAGTGAAAAATAATTTTATATTTTTGATGATGGTGATGGTGGGACAAGAGGTGAAGGTGATGGCGTGGTGGTCGGGTAGCAACAACAGTGATGATGGCAATAACCATGGTGATGTTGGTGTTACCGAGAAGTTAGTGTAATTGAGAAGGTGAGAATAGTGGTAGTAGTGTGGTGTGACAATGGTAAGAATTTATTTGAAAAATATTTTCTATTTTTTTTTTTAACAAGAAAAATATTTTCTATTAAATAGACTTTTTTTTGTTTGACAACAAAAAAATATTTTCACTTGACTTTTCATTGTACCAAACGTCACTCAAACCAACAGAGGTGGTCAGCTTGTCTAAAATGTGGTTTAAATTATAGTCCATAAGATGAGCTCCAAGTCTAATTTCAAGTTCAGTGCAGTGCTGTGTAGTGAATAGTTTTCTACCCAATGCCTGGTTGCAATTTGTTGGCAAATTAAATCGATCATAACTCTTCCTGGATATTGTCAGTTTTCTGTCCTCTCTCCTCTCCTCCCCTCTCCTTTCAAAATCAAATTTTGTTTGGATTCAAATTCAAAATAGCTCGCATTAGCATACACAAGTTGAACTAATGACCACAACCCCACTTTGGCCCTGTTTGGTGATACTTTATTTTAAGTTACTGTTGATAATCAAAAAACATAAACTAAAAACACCCTTACCTCAGCTTTCAAACTATTTCTAACAGAAACTGCACCAAACAATGTCATAAACTCTCAAATCAAAATAAGTTATAATCACTCCCAAAAGCTATAACAAACAATTCCTTCAGATTTTAAACTCACTATTAAAAAATAATACTAAAAAAATAAACCAAAACAATAATAAAAATTTCCTATATACCCAAGTTTGAATTTGAAAAGTCATCCACCCCCAGGCATTCAATCTATCAACACAAAAGTTAAATATTAATCTATCAATAAACAGAGACCAAGTTAAATTTCCAA